>JARBWK010000001.1:127862261-128462261 GCA_030556195.1 Anolis apletophallus | reverse complement strand
CTCTTCCTGTAATCCAAAGCATTTGGTGACATCTTGAGTGGGCAAGAACCATTAGCTTTATAAAAGACCTGCATCTGGTGCAAATAAAAAAGTTATAGAAATTACTTTATTGCACAGATAACTTTTCTGTGATTTTGGATTCTGGGAACAGTTCTTCATATATTCTGTATCATCTCCTTAACTACTTTTTAAAAATTGTATCAAAATCCCATATATGGAACGATTTAGGCAAGAAGCTTTTCACAAAGTTTTCTTTTTGCAAACAGTAGAAATGGCAGAATTAGCTGCTTCAGAATGACATTTCCCTTTTCAAAGTCCACAATCATGAACTTCATTTCATATATATATATATATATATATATATATATATATATGACATTTTGTCCTCATCTCTACCCCTGCTCCCTCATCCACAGATGCATGATTTGGATGAGATTTTGAAATATTTGAAAAAGAATGAGTGAAAAACATAATATTAAAATTCTATGTGTTGCTTGCCACAGTCAAGCCACAAATATTTAAACTGGTGAGAAGCAAATGTTGGGTCTGCTGGAAAGTAAATGTTTTCTACTAGAAGCCCCAAATTTACTAATCAGGGATAGGTATAAATTAGGAGCAGAGAGAATTGTGCTGTCAACTGCATGTTGCTTCCCATGAGTGTTGAAATGTGTTAGCTATTTTCAAATTGCTGTCCCAACTCTTATATTATTCTTATAATAAATCATAAATAGTCCAAATAAAGCTGCATAAAAACCCAGTCAAAGATCAACTATAATGTCTACATTTTTATAGGTGGGAACAGTGATCATGTAAATGTATCCTCAGCATTTCTTACCATTAGCTATTGTCTAATAGCTGGGAATCAGATTCCTTTGCAGACTGACTGGAAATCCATGGGAATCTACCAGGAGATTCCAATATATTTCCCAGCCACATTTGATTTAAATCCTACATCTAAAGAGCAGAAGTACTGTTGGATTATAGTTTAGGCGGGAATTCTCTGGTGTATGTAATATTAACACTCTCAAAAGACTTTTATTAGAACTTCTCAGCTGAAAGGAAGGTTCAAGCACTCAGGCAGGACATGCCAGGGTCTCCATCTATCTGAATGTGAGACAACTAAAGGGAAACACTTGGGCCTATTAGATCCTGTGTTCTACATTCTTAAAAAATGTAGAACACATCTTGAGCTAAACTAAATCAAGGCCTTTGAGATTTATAACTATCTCTCACTAGAGTTGGTAGGCAAATAAATAAAAGATGAATGAGAGATACCAGAGGCTTATAATTATGTATTTATTTATTTTATTTACTGCATTTAATTGTAATTACCTTAATAAAAAGGACTGGAGGATAGAAAAATGGGGGGGGGGCTGGCTTTGAAAGAATAAAATGCTACCATAATATATGCTTTTAATAGTTTTTAAAGTGCTTTTATTTTTAAATACTTCCAGGATTAATGTTTACATAATTTTCCATTATATTGCTTTTATTTATTTATTTACGATATTTATATACCGCCTTTCTCACCCCTGGGGGGACTCAAAGCGGTTTAGCTAATGGTAAGAAATGTTTTTAGCATTGTTAGCCACTGCGAGTGTCTTCTAAGACAGGAAAGCAAGATAATAACAATAATAATAATAATGCATTTAAATTTGGCATTGCACATTTATGAAAAACTGTATAATGGGTTTTTGTGGAGAGCCTTAATTTATTAGCCATGAGGAAAGGTGGGTAAGAAACAAAATTATTATTATTATTATTATTCTAAAGCAAAATCAAAGACTCTTTCCCCAATCCCTTCTGCCTCTGGAAAGCTGAAAGGCTGGAAGAATGGGCAACAACTGCAGTGGTCTTCGGGGTGACAAGGGATGGGAGGTCTGTGTCCTACCTCAGTAGCAGATCCCTTTTCCTCCCTTCGGGTCCCTCCCTGCCTGCATTTGCTCCCTTGACTTTGGTTCTGTTTGTTCTCCCCGCTTCTCCTCGCTGCCCCACTTTCGCTTCCTCACGTCTCTGTGTATCTTTTTGTCGTCACCGGCATCTGCGGGTGACCTCAGGCTTCGCGATGCTGCAAAACTTGCCACTGAATGATCAGAGAACGTCGGAGGCGATGCTGTGAGAAAGGGGCTTTTTGAGACATCGCTCCGCTTTAGAGGAAGTTTGGGGAGGGGAGGGGTTGGAAGAGAAAGAAATAGAGAAGTCTTTGCGGGTGTTTAGGTCGCTGTGTTGGGCTTCATACTGAGATGCCCCCCGCGCAACAGCATCGGACCGTCTGCACCAGAGTTCGATCGCTGTCTGTCGCGCTTTCGCAGCGCTTTCGAAACGCGCGCACATTCTCCCTTTCCAACCCTTTTTCTGAATTACCCAATTGGAGGGGGGAAAGAACTAACTCCAGATAGGAACGCCGTCGGAGTAATGTTCTCCCCGTTACTCCAGAACGAATTGTGTGCGTCTTTGGGGGGAGAGCGCGTGAAAACCCTCGGGGTTGTTCTCCATCACCCAAAATGTAGAGGAAATGGGAAAGGAAAAGGCAGAGAGGAGGAAGAGCGGCATCATTCTCCACTCCGAAGGGAATGGGCTTTTCCCTCCTCCCATTCAGACTGGATATTAATCCTCAGAATATAAACTACATCTAGTAGTACACAAACGGGTTTTCTTCTTTCAATATTAGGATGAGAAAGAAGGGGGGAAAGGGCAGGGAGGAAAATTGTTTCCTTCGCCACCAAAAGAGTCGCTCCTTTTCCAAACACTTTTCCCTCCTTTTGGTTTGCTCCTATTAAGATGTGCTTTCAAACTCCCAAAGTTATTATCTCTCCGAATTACTCAGGTTTTTAATCATGAGTGTTGGGGGTTTCTTTTCTTCTTCTTTTTCGTCAGAGAATAGTTCCTTTTCTTGTGGAAGAGAGACTATTATTCTGCTTGGCGCTGAAGGTCTCCCAACGGTGCCTCAGAAAGGAACAATAATCATGTTTGGTGCGTCTAAAGGAGAAGGTTCGTCTTTCCCATCCCCCTCCCCATATTTTTTTTTCCAAAAAGAGGGAGAAGAGGAGGAAGAAAACGGCTGGTACATATTGTACAAAACAAACCACCCGTTTCCTTCCCTTGGCGTTTAGTGCGGCAAAGGATAAAATGATATTATTATCTCCTATAAGACGTCCCTTCTCTCTTTCTCCTCCTCAAAGTTTTATTTCAGAGGAAAGTTCCTGTCCTTTTTCCCCCCTTCCCTCCCAAAAGGATTCATTCTCGTTTATCTTTTCCACTTTCTGCCGGGATGCGAAGGGATCCCTCCAGAATTGATAGGCAAAGGCTCTTTTTCAGGAGGAAGAGAAGGAAAAGGAGAAGAAGGAGAGGAAGAGAAAGAAGACGAGGAAGAAGAAGAGGAAGAGAAGGAAAAGGAGAAGAAGGAGAGGGAGAGGAAGAAGACAAGGAAGAAGAAGAGGAGAAGGAAAAGGAGAAGAAGGAGAGGGAGAGAAAGAAGACAAGGAAGAAGAAGAGGAAGAGAAGGAAAAGGAGAAGAAGGAGAGGAAGAAGACAAGGAAGAAGAGGAAGAGAAGGAAAAGGAGAAGAAGGAGAGGGAGAGGAAGAAGACAAGGAAGAAGAGGAAGAGAAGGAAAAGGAGAAGAAGGAGAGGAAGAGAAAGAAGACGAGGAAGAAGAAGAGGAAGAGAAGGAAAAGGAGAAGAAGTAGGAAGAAGAAAGAAAGAAGAAGAGGAGAAGGAAAAGGAGAAGAAAAGGAGAGGGAGAGGAGAGAAAGAAGAAGAAGAAGAGGAAGAGAAGGAAAAGGAGGAGAAGGAGAAGGAGAAGAAGAGGAAGAGAAGGAAAAGAGAGAAGAAGGAGAGGAAGGAAGGAGGAGGAAGAGAGGAGGAGAAGAAGAAGAAGAAGAAAGAAGAGGAGGAGGAAGAAAAAGGAAGAAGGAAAAGGAGAAGAAGGAGAGGAAGAGAAAGAAGAGGAAGAGGAGGAGGAAGGAGAGGAGGAGGAAGAAGAGGAGGAGGAAGAAGGATTTGACTGTCTCTGAGTCCTGGCCTCATCCTTTCCCACTGTGAGGAAAGAAGAGAAATCCTTTCCACCTCTTTTTTTGAGAGAAAGGTGAGAAGCGCCATTTTTCTCAGGGCCCTTTCACACAGCTCTATATTCCAGAATATCAGGGCAGAAAATCCCACATTATCTGAGTGTGGATTCAGATAGCCCAGTTCAAAGCAGATATTGTGGGATTTTCTGCCTTGATATTCTGGGATATAGGGCTGTGTGGAGGGGCCCTGAGGCACCTTTCTTTCACACAGCTAAATAAAACCCCACATTATCTGCTCTGAACTGGGATATATGGCAGCATGGATTCAAGGACCTTCCACACAGTCCTATATCCCAGAATATCAAGGGGGGAAATCCCACATTATCTGAGTGTGGACTAAGATAATCCAGTTGAAAGCAGATATTGTGGCTGATTCATTTTTAATAATCTGGGTTATAGGGCTGTGTAGAAGGGCCCTCAGGAAGTGAGAATGGCTTGGAAGCACAAGAGGTGGCTCAGGGGCCCTCCATACAGCCCTATATCCCAGAATATCAAGGGGGGGGGGGATCCCACAATATCTGCTTTGAACTGGATTATTTCAGGCCACACTCAGATAATGTGATTTTTTTTCTGCCTTGATATTATGAGATGCCCTTCCACACAGCCATATAACTCAGAATATCGAGGCAGAAAATCCCACATTTTCTGCTTTGGACTGAGATATATGGCAGTGTGGACTCAGTTCAAAGCAGATATTGTGGGATTTCCCTCCCCTTGATATTCTCTGGGATATAGGGCTATGTGGAAGGGCCCTGGGGCCAAAGGCATGGCACTACCACTTATTTCAACCAAGAACTGAAGGGAATTCTCTTTAAACCGTTTGGGAATGTCAAAGAGAGGTCTGATATTCCCAAACATCATCATCATCATCGGGTCGCTTTCCAGGTGTTTTCCTAAACTATCTTGAAGAGACACAGGGCCCTTCCACACAGCCACAATATCAAGGCAGAAAAACCCACAATATCTGCTTTGAACTGGGTCCACATGCCATATATCCCAGTCCAAAGCGGAAACTGTGGGATTTCATTCAGCTGTGTGGAAGGGGCCATATTCATTGTTATATTTAAAGCGTCTTTTGGGGAAGGGGCCAGCCAGGCAAGCCCCGGGGCCGCCATCTGGAACAGCTGCTTCGAACCACCCCTGGAGTGAGTCCTCGGCTAAGCAAGGGAACCCTATGAAATGCGCAGGCGACTCGAAAGCGCATGCGCGGGGAAGGCTCTTTCCAAGGTGATGTCCGTCGAGGGAGAGAAGTGGAGCCTAAGGCTCGGAAGGGCCGCGCGCCGTTCATTCTTTAGAACCCTTGGGCTCTGGGAGGGAAAGGCGGGAAGCTAGACTCGCGCATGCGCACGCCTTTCTTTCTCTCCCCCTTCGCTTCAAAGGCGGCGGCGAAAGCAAGGCGATGTCTGCCACGGGAGCCCACTCATGGACCAACATTTTGGAAATAGCATTGCCTAGAAATATTTGGTTACATCTACACTGTAAAACAGGCATGGGCCAATTTAGGTCCTCCAGGTGTTTTGGACTTCAACTCCCACCATTCCTAACAGCCTCAGGCCCTTTCCTTTCCCCTTTCCCGCTTAAGCGACTGAGGGAAAAACAGCTTGAGGCTGTGAGGAAGGGCGGGAGTTGAAGTCCAAAATACCTGGAGGGCCCAAGTTTGCCCAGACCTGATTAATGAACCCCATTCAACGCAATAGCTTAAAGCTATGGAATCAAGGGAGTTTTAGTTTGACAGTCGTTTAGCCTTTTCTGCCAAATGGTGCTCGTGCCTCACCAAACTACAAATCCCAGGGTTCCATAGCATTGATCCAAGTGTTCTCAAAACAGCATCCATGCTGCGGTGTAAGACATCCCTTTGAGATCTTTATCCACAAAGGTTACGCCGGTCGAGAGTGAAGCTTTGTATCTTCCCTCTCGGTTGGTGTAACTTTGCGGCTGGTGAAAAGGCAGAGGGGTCCCCACCGGGAATGCCTACGTCTGTGATAAACCTCCGCGCGTGCCAGCGCACATGCGCGGATGCAGGCGCCTTCGCCCCCGGCCCGGACGGCACGCGGCGCTCCGGCCGCTTCGGGGGCCCGTTTCTGAGCCTATGCTGCCCCCTCTGGATGGATGCGGGAATTGCAGGAAAGGTGACCTATGACGAGAGAGAGAGGTAACTGTGAAAAAGTGCCAAGGCGAGGCTGCGAGGAGCGAGTGGAAAAAGCGCACGGGAAGCAAAGCCGAGCCGTGGCGTGGCGTCTGTCTTCCTAGGCAAGGCGACGTGACAGCTAATGATTTAAAGGGGTTTGCAGGGCGGGAAGCGGACTCCTTCCTTGCCAAAGCGAGGCGGTGCGTGGGCCGGGCGAGGCAACCCACGCGTCACGTCTCCAGTTCAAGGAAAGTGGGTTCGTCACAAGACTGAATCCATCCCGAGAGATGGCCATTTCTCTCCCGCCTCCGCCACCCTTTGGCCACAGCTAACCAAGACCCCATCTAGGATGGCATGGGTCAGTAGACTGATATTATGCATCTTAACTGCACTGAACTTCATTATATGAGTCTATACCAGGCCTGGGCAAAAATTCAGCCCTCTAGGTGTTTTGGACATCAACTCCCACCATTCCCAACAGCCAGGGCCGTAGCCAGGAGTTTGATTCGGGGGGGGGCTGAGACTGAATGGAAGAGGGTCTACCCTAGCAAATCTTTTGTATTGTTATCCCAATAACCCCATTAATGTGGGATATAATGAGCATGGTGATCAGATCATGATATGAATAAACATAACAGTTTAAATAATGTACCAGTAGGGCCTTCTTGCGGACCACCCTGAGAATTTGGGGGGGGGGGCTGAAGCCCCCCCCAGCTACATGCCTGCCAACAGCCTCCAGGGAGAAAGGAAAGGGCCTGAGGCTGTTAGAAATTGTGGGAATTGGAGTCCAAAAGGCCTCGAGGGCTGAAATTTTGCCCAGGCCTGGTATAAACTCATATAATGAAGTTCAGTGCAGTTAAACTGCATACTATGCGTCTACTGACCCATGCCATCCTAGATGGAGTCTTGGTTAGCTGTGGCCAAAGGGTGCCGGAGGCAGGAGAGAAATGGCCATCTCTCGGGGTGGATCCAATTTCAAGCTGCATAACATGGCAGTGAAGATGGCCATGCTTATTTTGGCCACCAATGCCAACAAACCTGTCTTTTTATCTAAATGTTATATTCATTGGCATTTCTTCTCTTCCTCAGGTTAAAAATAAATGCAGCCCAGGAAATGCAGCAGAGGTTGAAAAGTCCCAAAATGTGTAGAATTAGAATTTAAAACAATATATGCCAAGCCTGACCCCTAGCCACATACATTTCTGAGAGCGACCCTGAATAATACTAATATTAATACTACTGATGACATGCCAGTAGAAGAAAATTCATTCCCCTTAACTGAATGGAGAGTTTAGTCAGGGTACTAGTTTGGTTTGTGCTCGTACTTGAAGCCTATTTGAGGAGCATTGGCCTTGGCACAGTTTCCCAATAAACCAAATTTCTAGGTTTGGGCTTTGATTTTGTGCACCGAAGTCATGTGGGTTATCAAACTGTGAAACTAACTTTTTTATATAGGCACCCCTTCCCTTCCCCAAAAAAGAGAGTCCAAATATTATGGTGAATTTATTGGGAAATTCGTCCTTTTGGGTTCAGTGAAGCTTATGCCCAAATTTGAAGTCAGGATGGAATTCTAACCTAAAAATACCTGACAGATATTGTTGACATGCTAAGTTGAAACATCACGTTTCAATAATGTATTGTAGGAGGACAAAACCTGAAGGGAAAAGTACGGCAGTCATTGGGAAAAAATAGCAATCCATCTTGACTTTTGACCCTTAGGTTCAAAAGATGAACATCATAGGCTGGATCTACAGTGCAAACAGTTCAAACTGAATTATATGTCAGTGTAGATCAAGCATGGACAAATTTCAGTCCTCCAGGTGTTTTGGACTTTAACTCCAAAGTCCAAAACACCTGGAGGGCCCAAGTTTACTCATGCCTGGTGTAGATCCAACAATAGTTGTGAAAAGAGGCAGTTTGGAGATATATAAGGCATTCTGGACCTTATATCTGTCTTAGGTTCACAACATGGCCATTTTAGTTTGTTTTGAAAGGAGGTGGCTTGAAGATATAAAACACTGTATAACAAAATTTTAAAAACGTTCTGTTCCTGGTTTGAAAGTTCCTGTTTGATGGTGGGGTACTTACTTTGAAAGTAGCTGTTATACTCCAGAAACTTCATTTTTGTGGCTGCCACAAACTATGTTGAATTGGATCAGACTCAATTAGATATCCATTGAAAAACCATAGCAAAATGTGCTGCAGAATATCCCTCAAATACGTTTTTGCAAATAGACTGTTTAATAGAATCAAATAGGAAATGACATTGCATTGATGTATTTTATGTTGTTGAATATGCGGCATTAAATACTGCCACCCTGTACACTGCTCTGAACCCCCTGCAAGGGTGAGAAGAGCAGGATATAAATATAATAAATGTATAATCCAGGAACATAAAGCATTTTACATAGTGTAATGGCCCTTCCACACAGCCCTATATCCCAGAATATCAAGATAGAAAATCCCACATTATCTGAATGTGGATTTAGATAACCCAGTTCAAGCAGATGTCATGGAACTTTCTGCCTTGATATGCTGGGATATAGGGCTGTGTAGAAGGGCCCTGAGTGTAGACTCGGATAACCCAGTTCAAAGCAGATGTCATGGAACTTTCTGCCTTGATATGCTGGGATATAGGGCTGTTTGGAAGGATCCTAAGGCATTCTGGACCCCCAAATGTTTCTTCCCTTGTGTTGCCTCCTCTTTGGCTTTTTTCAGGGTAGATAGAGAGGTGGGATGAGCAAAATCAAAACAAATCCTCCTTTAGAATAAAAGGCGATTCACTCAAATCAGGGTCTGGCTTTGAAAACGATGGAGGGAAAGACAGAAAAAGCAGGAAAGCTGTTGCCCCCCACCTTGGGGGGAAAAGGCTGAGTGTGGACATCGCTTTTTAAGAGATGGGTGCCCTTTTCTCTTTACTCTGAAAGCAGCAAGAGAAATCTGCTTAGATCAACATAGGAAAGAAAGGAAGGGGACAAGAAGCGTTTGGAAGTCCAACGCGCGACAGACTTTCTCTTTCCCCCTCCTTTCTCTCTTTTCTCGCTCCCTCCCCTTTTTGAGCTCATGTCTCCCCTCCTTCCCAAACTTTTGAAGGGATGGGAGGGAGGGGAGTTAAAAATTAGAAGAAAAAAACTTTCCAGCCAATCCTGGCCTTGCCAACTTGGGAGAAGCAGGCCCGCCATTGGCTGGGATTTTCTAAGGTGAAATAGCCGAGGAGAGTATTTATTAAAGAGAGAGGCGAGAGACGGAGGAGAGCCGAGCTTGGAACCGAGTGCTTGGCGTGAAGGGAGGAAGAAGAGGAGGAGGAGGAGGAGGCGTTTTAGAAAGCCCCACTTTTCTCCTCCTTCCCTCCAAACTTGGGAGAAGGAACTTTGGGAAAGGAGTGAAGAGAAAAAGAGAGAGGAGAGCGGCGGGAATAATCATTAACCAAGCACCCTTCTCCTTTCCTCCAAGGGGAAAAGGGGAGACTCGGGTTGAGGGAGCCTTTCCGAAGAGGGGAGAAACGACCACTCCAAGCTTGGAGGGACTTTGGGGAGAGGGCGGAGAGAGGAAAAAGCGAGGCCGAGCCGCGCGTGTCCATGCCCGCCTCTTGAGCTCCAGAGTGGGCCGAGTCCTCCCCATCCGACTGGCTCTCTGCTCCTCGCGCCTTCCCATGCCGCGCCGTGCCGGCTGCAGCTCCTAAAGGCGCCTTCTTCGCCCCCTCATTCTCCGTGTTTGTTTTGTTTCCTTGCTCCCCGCCACCCTTGGCCTCACCCCCTCTCCTCCTCCTCTGCCTGCCTCCCTCTCTCTCCTCGCATGAATCTCCTGGACCCCTTCCTCAAGATGTCCGACGAGCAGGAGAAGGCGCTCTCGGCGGGCGCGCCCAGCCCGGCCCTCTCCGACGAGGAGGCCTCTTCCTCGGGCTCACCCTGCCCCTCCGGGTCCGGCTCCGACGCCGAGGGCAGCGGCAGCAGTAGCCACGGGGGCCGCCCTCCCCGCCTCGCCGACGGAGGCGCCTTCGCCAAGAGCGGCGACGCCGAGATGAAGAAGGAGGCCGGCGGCGTTGGAGGAGGCGGCGGCGGCGGCGAGGAGGACAAGTTCCCCGTCTGCATCCGGGAGGCCGTCTCGCAGGTGCTGAAGGGCTACGACTGGACCCTGGTGCCCATGCCCGTCCGCGTCAACGGCGCCAGCAAGAACAAGCCCCACGTCAAGCGGCCCATGAATGCCTTCATGGTCTGGGCCCAGGCCGCCCGGAGGAAGCTGGCCGACCAGTACCCGCACCTCCACAACGCCGAGCTCAGCAAGACCCTGGGCAAGCTCTGGAGGTGAGGCGCCGGGCGGATTGCGCCCTCCCCCTCCCCCCTCCCTGTCCTTTTAGGGGGTCTGTAGCTTTCCCTGCTTAAGAAAGTTGGTGTCTCACCCAAGTACAACTCCATCCCCCCCTCCCTCTAGTTTTAGAGGGTCTTTTGCCTTCTCTGCTAAAGAAGGCTGGTGGTGTCTCACCAAATTGCAACTCCCAGGGTCCCATTGCATTGAGCCATGGGGTTAAGGTGGGATTAAACTGTATTCATTCTACAGTGTAGAAAGATCCAGGATTGCATGGAGGGGGGGGGGGAGGGGAGAGAGAACAGGGAAACCCTCTAGAGTAGGCATGGGCAAACCTCGGCCCTCCAATTCCCACCAGTAGACCAGGGATGGAGATGGGAGAGAGAAAGACCCAGGATTGCTTGATTAGAGGGAGAGAGAGAAGTGGAAACACTCTAGAGCAGACATGGGCAAACTCCGGCCCTCCAGGTCTTTTGGGCTTCAATTCCCACCAGTAGACCAGGGGCGGAAATGGAAGTGGGAGAGGGGGGTGGGGGAGAGAAGGGGAAGCCCTCTAGAGCAGGCATGGGCAAACTCCAGCCCTCCGGGTGTTTTGGGTTTCAACTCCCACAATTCCTAAGAGCCTCATGCCCTTTCCTTTTCCTTTTCTCTCTTAAGTGGCTGAGGGGGGAAAGGAAGGGGCCTGACGCTGTGAGGAATGGTGGAAGTTGAAGTCCAAAACACTTGGAGGGCCAGAGTTTGCCCAGGCCTGCTCTAGAGGCATCCCACACTGCAGAATTGATGCGCTTTCATGCTGATTTCAGGTGACAAGGCTTATAGAGTGCAGCAAGCTCCTCAGCAAATTCTGAAAGAGAGCCTTTTGAGGGAGGAAGGAGAGAAGGGAGAGGGAAGTACTTCCACACTCTAGAATTCACATGCTTTCACAGCACTTTAACTGCCTCAGAAAACTGGGGGGGTGTCTGTGCATCCACACTTAAGAATTAACACACTTTGACACCCTTTTAACTGCCTCAGCAAACTGGGGCTGGGGGGAGGTGAGGAGCACTCTAGAGTTACCCATTCTCACTCACTATAGCAGAGCTTTCCAAACATGTTTTGGACATGCATCATTTCATGACACAGTAATGCAGTTTTACTAGAAAACCGGAAGGTAAACCCACCTCTCCTAAGAAATAAGGACACATACATACATTGTAATAATAAACTGAATGGGGACACCCCATTTCTCATGGAAACATTTCATTTATATCTTTTAAACATATACAAATTGGTGCTTATTTTACATAGACTCAGAGATTTCCCGTACATTCGTGCAGCTCACCTACACGCTGCAGCCAACACACTAGCATGTCGAGACACACAGTTTGGAAAGCTCTGATCTAGAATTACTTGTTGCTATGGCTCATAGAGCTCAGCAAACTCTGGGGCTGAGATTGCAGGAGAAATGAGAGGAGGTGGGAGAGGGAATGCATCCACACTGAGGAACCCTCTAAGGTGGTGCATCCATACTGTATAACTGACACATTTTGACATTATTTGTCTTCGCTATGGCCATGATTATGACCTTATCTTCCAATGTTTGTGACCATCGGCTCTGCTAGTGAGGGCTATTAGGAATCTAGTCCCAACAACTTAAGGAGGGCTTCACATGGAAGAAACAGTTTGACACCACTTGAACTGACATGGTATGGAAACATGGGGTCTTTAGCCTTCCCTGTTAAAGAAAGCTGGTGTCTCACCAAATTATAACTCTCAGGATTCCATAGCATTGAGCCATGTCTGTTAAAGTAGGGTTAACCTGTATTCATTCTGCACTGTAGAAGTAGCCAGGTATAGAGATGGGAGTGAGTGAGAGAGACCAAAGATTTCCTCAGATGTCTTTCACATTAGACCAAGCAGACTGAGAGGCCATTGACTGTCTAGTTAGCAGTGGTTCCCAATCTTAGGTCCTCTGGGTATTCAGGACTTCAGCTTCCAGAAGCCCCCAGGCAGTTTGGCCAACTGTCAGGAATGCTGGTAGCTGAAGTCCCAGACACCTGTAGGGGCAAGTGTTGTAAACCACTGCTAAGTAGACAGGCACATACAGCTCTCAGATTCCTCGTGGGCTTTGAAGTTTAGGAAGGCACTAGAGTTCCCTAGTATTGAGTATTTGGAACTTCTCTCCCTAAACTGCATGGGATTCCCAAGGATGTTATTGTGGCAGTCAGAGTGGGATCATGGTGCAATGATTCTGCAGTGTGGTCTCTGTTCCTTGGCTTCTGTGCAGTTCTTTGACATGGATAGATGGCCACTGCCCCCACTCCCCCAGAAACATTTTTTTGACTCTGTGTGAATGGAAGCACAGTGAGCAAGTAGGAGCTGCGTGTCTATGTGTCATTGGGCAGGAGCGACCACATTAGCAAGGAGGTGAGAAGTGAGGAAAGAGTTCTGCACTCATCCACCCAGGAGTAAGTTCAGATCATAGCTGCTTCTCATGATAGTAGAGGCTCCAGATTATTAACACTCATATTCTACTCTGGCTGAGAAGGATCAAACACCCCCCCCCCCCACACACACACACACATATACTGCAAATCCCAAGATGAAGCAATTACATTTAGGGTTTGGAAAATAATACTATGATTTTGTGGTGTGAAAGAGCCCTGTGAGACTGTGGAGGAAAGGATGAGGCTGAGAGAGAGCATTTGTTATGGAGACTTGAGTTTCAAAGAAAGAATTAGAAATTTGGGTTTCACTGCAGGTTTGGAAAATATGTCTGTATTTTCTGTTATTTACTTTAGATTGGGATAGAAAATGCAAAGGACCTGATTTGGTTATGCAGATAAGAAACTAAACCAGGAGAAAACGAGTGTAGTCAAATGAAGAAGCAGTATTGCTAAACTAAACCAGGAGAAAACCAGTGTAGTCAAATGAAGAATCCACTGTTATGGAGGTGATGTGCTAAAACTTCAATTTGAAAAAAGAAACAATATTTCAATCCTACGGGGAAACCAAATCCTATGGCTCAAAAGATCTATGTAAATTAAATGTGTGTAGATACATTGCAGTTACACTCAAAGGCACACTGCATGTGCAGCAATAATTTCACTTTAGTAGCTCAGAGGTCCCCTGGCTTGGCTATAAAAAAAAGTGAGAAGACTAAGCCCTGACACACACACACACAGAGTCCTGCACCTTGCTTGGGAACAAAATGTAGACAGGCACACAAAGGGTGTGATGATTATTGGCATAAACTTGACATGATGAATCAAGAGGAGGCTGGATAGGAAGGGTGACTTGCTGCTGTAGGGTGCCAGTGGAAATGGGGAGCGGAGGGCGGGATAAGAGAAAGTGAGTCACCTGGCAGCAGTTGACGCTTGTGACTTGCAAAACACAAAAGAGTGGGGAGAGAAAAAGCTAAGCTCTGCTTGTAAGTGAAGTAGTGTGTTTTGTTGCATTTAGGCATAATGCGCAGGAACGTGAACCATCCAAAATGTCTGTTACCTCATCTGTTATTGAATCCATATTCATGGGTATTGACCAGGGTGAGGTGGTGTCTCTGACTGAATTCTGCTTAAGGGAGGAATGGAGAAAAATCTCTGCCTTGACTTCATGCTTTATTTTATTTGGGTTTCCATCTTACTTTGTTTGTCGTGTCATAATTGTTGGCCACCAACACTGCATATTAGATTCCTCTAGGAAATATTGGAAGACTGAAAGGGATCTTAAATTGGTTAAGATGGTTCAGTGGGGAGCAGATGTCCCTTTCCTGACAATGCCCAGATGTTCCCTGGGAAGTTTCCTTACTGCTTCTGAAATAACAAGAGATGCTAGGATAGCAGTGCGTTTAAAGGCAGCATAGACTGTGGCTGCTAAATGCCAGGTTCTTTATGGCTCTTTGGCATTTTGACTGCATGTTGTACTTTCACATCAGTGTGTGAATCTTGAGTTTCATAGGACCAGGAGCTCATTTTGGACATACTGTGAATCTCTCACAACTTAACGGTTCTTACCGATTTGTCCCCTCAATACAAATCTGGTTTATGTTATATGCACTTAAAATCCTAGTTTTAGTTGTTTTAAAAGCAACTAAATAACCATGGGGCCTTTCCTGTCTTTCTGTATCTTGCTCAGGTTATTAAACGAGAGTGAGAAACGTCCCTTTGTCGAAGAGGCTGAGCGGCTGAGGGTGCAGCATAAAAAGGACCATCCAGATTACAAATACCAGCCCCGAAGGAGAAAGTCGGTCAAGAACGGGCAGGCTGAGCAGGAGGAAGGCTCTGAGCAAACCCACATCTCTCCTAATGCTATCTTCAAGGCCCTGCAGGCAGATTCACCTCAGTCTTCCTCCAGCATGAGTGAAGTGCATTCCCCCGGAGAACATTCTGGTAAGTGCACTGTCTTCCAAAGTCACTGTTTGCAAAAGACAATGAGAATGCTCACACACACACACACACACACACACACACACACACACACACAGAAAGAGTTTAATAGTACAGGACACTTAGCAGTTGGCCAGAAGACCTATCGATAACATGCACCTTTGGACATAATAGAGAGTACAGAAAACTATAGATGCAAGTTACATATGTATGGGACATGTCTTCAAAAATTAATCATAGCTGAGAATGTATCTATTGTGGGAAAAGGACGTGGAGAGACGTCAGCACACAATATAATTTACAAAGAGTATAGTAAAAAAAATCATTGCCTTTCTCTAAGGTGGTAACATTAAAATCTGTTCCACTGCATAGAAAACCATTTCTGTGAGCGGTTTTGCTTCTCTTTTTTCTTCTTCTTTTAAATAGATTACACTATATAATACAATTTTTGTCCCCGGATTATAAACTTCATTTCCTAATTGGCTCTGTCATAAGAACATGGAAAAGGTTTATTAAACTGCAAAAAAACTTTGTTTTTGTGGGACATTCTCTAGCACATTTTGCTATAATAGCTGATCAAGTCTCAAACAATTCAACATAGTTTGTGGCAACCACGAAAACAAAGTTTCTGGAGGATAACAACTACTTTCAAAGTAAATACTGCACAATAAAACAGGAAATAATATTTTTCAAACCAGGAAAATAACTTTTTTCAAATTTTGTTACATAGCGTTATCATTTCCTGTAGCTTAAAAATACTCCTTGCTCCGATTCTTTAAAAAACCCTGGTTTATTGCCAAGCAACTAACTGCCTACCTTCAACGGTTTCTCGTTTACTCACTTCCAGTCTGAATTAACCATTAACCTTGCTATCACTGTTAATACAACACCTCTGGCTGATTAAAAATGGCCACTGTTAGATTTTCATGGCTTTATGTCACTCTCTTTGTACTTGTATCAGTAGGAAGAGATAGGCCCAGGTGTGGTCGGCCTGCAGTTAGATTCCAGAGGTGGAAAATGTAGCAGGCTTCTACTATAAACATGTACTTTTCCTTTGTATTGCCTATAGGGCAGTCTCAAGGGCCTCCTACTCCTCCCACCACTCCCAAAACAGACGTCCAGACTGGGAAGCAGGACCTCAAGCGGGAAGGCCGCCCACTGCAAGAAGGGGGCCGGCAGCCACCTCATATCGACTTCCGCGATGTGGACATTGGCGAGCTCAGCAGCGATGTCATTTCCAACATTGAGACCTTTGATGTCAATGAGTTTGACCAGTATCTCCCACCCAATGGCCATCCAGGTGTCCCAGTCACCCACGGTCAGCCTGGACAAGTCACCTACACTGGCAGCTATGGAATCAGCAGCACGACCGCAACTCCCACCGGTCCTGGGCATGTCTGGATGTCCAAGCAGCCACCCACTCAGCAGCCACCACCATCCTCACAGCCTCCACCGTCCCAAGCTCAGCAGCCTCCGCAGCCACAGTCCCATACGCTGACCACCCTGAGCAGTGAGCCAGGGCAGCCTCCGCAGCAGAGGACACACATCAAGACAGAACAGCTCAGTCCCAGCCATTACAGTGAGCAGCAGCAGCATTCCCCCCAACAGATGAGCTACAGCTCCTTCAACCTCCAGCACTATGGCTCCTCCTACCCCACAATCACGCGCTCCCAGTATGACTACACAGACCACCAGAGCTCCAATTCCTATTACAGCCATGCTGCCAGTCAGGGTTCCAGCCTCTACTCCACCTTCACGTACATGAACCCCGCCCAGCGGCCCATGTACACACCCATTGCAGACACTACTGGGGTGCCATCCATCCCCCAAACCCACAGCCCCCAGCACTGGGAACAGCCCGTCTACACCCAGCTCACCAGGCCTTGAGGGTTTGAACCATGGTGAAAACTTCCTCAGACTTAGAACAGTTCTAGACAGGAAAGGAAAAAAGAAAAAATGCTAACAGCAAATGAACGAGTGAATGAGAAGTTGGAAGAGAGAAAGAAAAAAACAGAATGCCTTGTGCACTACCGCATCCTTTCAAAATTGGCCGGACTGTTTTGCTCAAAAATTGAACATTCCCTGGATGACTTAAAACTTAATTTGAAGGCAATTTCTTCTTTCTTCTTCTTCAAGCAACCAACTTAGTTTGCCTAGATTTGGACTTGGTGATTGTTTTTTTTAATGGTAACTAAAAATAAAAAGACAAAAAAGAGACAAGAGTCAAAGTGTTCCTCTGTGAGGAATTTTCTCTATTTTAAATATTTTTAGTATGTACTGTGTATGATTCATTACCAATTTGAGGGGATTTATATGTAATTTTACTTCATATTTTAGACATACTTTTTTTTAAAAAAAACAATGTTCCTTCTTTTGCTTTTGACAGTTAAACAATACTTAACAAAACAATATGCCTTAGCTCTTTTTCTTGCTGTCAGAGGTATTTTTATATAGTGTTTTGCTTGTAGAGAGCAAAAAATGAAGTCCACAAAACAAAGGGGGAATATTTCCTCACTAACCAGTGGTCACTTGCTCAATGTGATGATGTGGATTTGGAAAGAGACATTATTTTTCTAGCTTGGAAGTAAAATATATTTTGGGAGAATTCTTTTAAAGAAATAACACCTTGAGCCTTAATGTAACATTCATGAAAAGCCTTAAAGAACAACCCTGTGATAGCTTCCAAGAGACTTGCACAATGGTTTTCCCCCTTGCCAAGAGGGAAAATATGAGTCTCTAAAGGAGAAGAGTCAGTTTGAAGGTCTGAAGCTTTTTTAAAAAATATTTTTATCTTCTTGGCAACCACCAGCACCCAATCTTAAAGCCACGTGCCAGTATTCCCTCACACACATGCACAGAGACAGAGCCTTGACTTCTGACATGGGCTCCTCTGTGTGAGGGAAAGTTTCCTAGTCTAAATTCCACCTTTCCTTAAAAAAAACCCCACTGTAAACTAAATTTTCTATTCCCTGGAGTCTATTGTAAGAGTGATTGTGGGAATGCAGGGGAAGATACTGCCTTTAGGAAACTTCATTGGTGACCTTTGGGCGGGGGGAGGAAATATATATATTTATTTTGTGAAAAAAAGAGGTTTTTTAATCAGAAGTGTTTCTTCCATTCCCTCTCTTCCACATTATAAGGTCATGTAATGTAAGCAGAAATTGAAGAGTCTTACACAAAAGGTATATGGTGCCTAATCTTTAAATTATGGTCTAAATCAATAACCTGTTTTTTATTTATCTCTCTTGTTCTTTTATTTTTTGTATTTTATTATTGTTATTATTATTATTCCTCCAAAATGTGTCTTAGGTTTGTACAAATACATCTTCCTTTCGTTTTCCTTTCTCTCTCTTCCTTATCGTTTAAAGAATAAACTGGAAAGCTTCTTCTGCTCCCTTCAGTTTCTCACTGTATAAATACAGGATTGCAAAAGTAGTGTATCACTGAGTCATTTGCCTTGTTTTCTGCCTTGGTGCTTCTTGACTCATGAACTGGACCTAAGTCTGTCTACACATGCAGCAGAAGGAGGTTAAAGGAAGGGAGAATTGTCTGCACCATTATAGGTGGGGACACCATTTTGAAATGCTCTCTAAGTGTGTGTGTGTGTGTGTGTTTTAAAAGAAAAAAATCCTTTGTGCTTCCTCCTTTTAAATATATATATATATATACAGAGGACAGATATTTTCTGAATGACTGTATCAACTGAAGTAATACAACCCACTCTGGTACTAAGGTCTCTCTGCTCCATTCAAACATCTTTGTAATCCAGGTCTTCATGTGTCCAAATGAGGCAACACAAACATGGGTGCAATCATCACACTTTGCTGCTCTGGAAAGCTTCTTTTCCATGGGGGTTGCACATTTCCATAGGGCTTTTTTTCCTTCTTGATTCCTTGAAAACCCCAAATAAATGAAGGGAAGCTGCAGACCAGAAGTTCTTGATGGATAGCTCCCAATGTGTGCTGCTAGCCTTCCACTTCTTTCTGGTATTTGATTTAAGAGGGAGGTTGAGGGAGAGAAACTAACATCAGCAAAGCTGTGGCTGAACAGTTATGGATTGCTATTTTTTTGAAAAAAGGTAGCCAGCTATTTTTTTTCTTTAAAAAAGATATACTTGTTATCAGTTTTGTAGAGAATTCAGTAGAAGAACATCTTAAAGCACTCTTATAATATGGTATCTTTTCTATTTCTATATTGAAAAATATCTTTTAAAAAATATTTCTGTAACTTAAACGACCTGTCCTTTTAAAAATCAGTTTTAGTTAAGGTTTGTGTATGTGTGTGTCATTTTGTTTGCAAATCCCTTTGGTTCTCTGTAAAACTTACCCTTTTTTGTATATTATTGTTTGCAATAAATATACATTGTATTAAACTTTAAATGAAATCCAGCTTATTGAATTACAGTATCTATTGCTGAAGCAAACATATCACATCTCACGTTCCCTCTTTTGGTAAGGATATAACATTTATTCAGTCACAGCTGTTTGTCCATGTTATTGATCCAAGAGATTTGCATTTCTCAGTACTCAAATTCTCCCTAGTTCTCACAGTAGCCTCGTTGCCTGTAACTGAGGAAGCTGTTCTCAGTGATAGGCTCACCTTTATGAGGAGATGGCCCCATTTCATTTCTCTCTGGAAACTTTCAGAAGAACTTCCTGACAGGAAGAGCTGTTCAACAGTGGAATATGCTACATGGGAATATAGAGTGGATCTCCTTCTTAGGAGGTTTTAAAGCTGAGGATGGATGGCCATCTGTCAGGAGGACTTTCTGTTTTCCTGCATAGCAAAATGAAATTGAACTGGATGGCTCTATGATTCTTTCACACCTGCCAATTTTAGAGCTAATCTCCATTAAATGGCCACTTGGTAGCAGATCAGCTCCTGGAAGTACTTTTTAGTGGCATAATTCCCAAATCCTAAAATGGCAACATGAAGTTTTTATAACACAGTAGGGGGGTCTTCTACTACCCTTTACATGGGACAAGCATGGCCTGTTACATTGGGGACAGGTCAGGATTAAGCACACGGATTGCAGGAACATTTGCTATTGTAATGGCTGACAGAACTGGTTTGGGTGGTTCACAACTCGGTCTCACATTCACTCCACATAAACGTCACACCTCAAAATTTCCTGGCCTAGTTATAGTTGTATCATGTGCATATTATACAAATAAAATAGGTGCAAGAAATTGCTTATTCTATGCAAACCTAATGGATTTGAGAGTAAAGCCACATTAGGGAGGGTATTTTTTGAAGTGGACAAGCAATAGAGTTAAACATCCAATTCCTCTCTTGCCACATCTCTTAATTTTCTCCTGTGAAGTATCCTTACCTTTAAAAATCTGTCAGGTACTCTTGTACATAATGTTTCACTTGAATGTGACCTTTTCAAACAGACACATTTCCCTTGACTGTTGGATTTCAAAAGGAAGTTGGAGGCTTTAATAACTGTTTCATGTCTGGAAGTAAAATGGAGGCAATGAGCAAACATGGTATCAATAGAAAGTCAAGTAGTAGTCATTACAGTGGTCTAAGAGAACACAACTTCTTAAACTGTCTGTCCCACCCCCAAATGACTCCCCCATAGCTCAATGTTGGGGTCACAAAAAATCTGGCAACAGTAAAAGGTTACTAAACATTACCCATTTGCACAAATCTATTAGTAACAATGTGCAGTGTTTACAGTGAATGCTGCAGAGAAGGCTTCAGCTGTACTCCACAAAAAGGAAGTTCAGCCCATTTAGCAAGCCTTGCAAATGCTGATTTATCACTAAATGTTTGGTTCCTATTTATATTTATGTTTGATTTCTATTTCTATTTATATAACAGATTGTGAAAAAAATCTTGGATGGAAAGGTGTCATGAGTTGAGAAAGTCTAAGATGCCCTGCAATAGAAGACCTAGGCTTTGAAATCTTGATTCCACTTGACAGTCAGTGTAAAAGCCATACTGTGTTTGATTACATTATTGCCTAGCAGTCTTCTTTCCCCTTTGTGCAATAAGACTACATTTCTTAGAGAAGTAGCCATGTATGGAGGGTGCAGGGGGGGAAACTTGCCCTTCATCGGTTGCATTTAATAAAGCTATCTAAAAGCTTTCCGTTGTGTGACCTCACGTAGCTTCTGACCTACATTGACCCTAAGGCAAATCTACCACAGCTTTCTTATCAAGATTTGTTCAGAAGGATTTGGCATTGCGTTTCTTAGAGGCTTAGAGAGTGTGACTTGCCCAAGATCATCCGATGGGTTTCATGTCTGAGCGATAATTCAAACCCTGGTTTCCAGTCTGTAATCTAATTCTCAAACCACAATGTCATGACAAATTCATGAAAGTTTATGCCATAATAATTGCCCCAACAATCTACAAGCCATTTTAGTCATTAAGGCCAATATATAGATGAACTAAATAAGGGATGAGGATATAATTTGGCACATCTTAAGCACACTTTGAACAATGATTTCCAGGGACATCTGAATATCTATGTTTATGCCAAGTTGCAGCCTGGGAAATAAAAAAAATGGGCAGGTCATGTGCACACTTGTCAAAGGTGATTCAAGCCTGAAGGATGGAGGAAGGATGCGAGATAGACTGTTGACTTTGGCATGAATCCGTTGGGGAGCTTTTCAAGATCATATTGACTCTCAGGTCCTCTCCAGCAAAACAAACAGATGAAATCATTCTCCAAACCTCTGTGTTTCAAACCACAGCTTCACTGTTCTCCTTTGCATTCCCATTACCTCTATCTCTCTTTTGCATGTGCCACACATGTTTTTGTAGTTAGGAGGTACAAATCCAGGATGTGGCCCCTGCTGTCAGTACCATCCAAGCATGGGAGGAGAATAGTTCAGTCGCATGGCCTTTCTGTCCACAAATTAACAACAGCAGGTGAAGAAATATAATCATCAACAACAAAAGTGAACGTTTCCATGTTCAGTCCAGAAGGCAATGGTCTTGGATTGATGGTATATGTTTGTGCATGCACTAGATTTATATTTCCATACTGCTTAATTTGGTGCTTGCTATTTCATGGTGGAGTTTGTTTATGCTTTTCAGGTTTGTGCCCTTATTTGGATTTTAAAGAAAGCTAGGAACAATGAGAGTTTTGGTCAAATATGTATAACATTCAGTGGAGTAAAACTAAAAACTACACATGCTGAAAGAGAAAGGATGCAAAAGGACTGGTGGGAATAAATGTTGGGGCCAGTTGAAAATTCTTCCCACCCCCAAGAATAATCCGAATCCCTCCTGCCCTCTTGATTCTCCTACCCCATCGCTCTGGCTATTTGTAAAAGTGTGTGCTCAACCAAGGTATGTGCTGCTGGTGACAAAGGACAAGATGAAAGCTCACACGTTAGCTGATGGACATTAGCTAAGTGGACTGAATAGTCAACTGGTGATGAAATTGTATCCTCCATATCACCTGAATTGGCAAATTACATAGATTAGTTACGGGGACAAGGACACACATCAGCAAGCTTTCAACTGCCCTTGCACACTGGTTGGCAAAGGTGTGTAAAGCATACTTTCTTCCTCAGCATCTTTAAACGTACTTAACTGGTAGCTACACATGAGCCACCTGAAGTAGCATAAGCCACCCATAACATGGCTTCCAAGTGTTTTGGACTTCAACTTCGAGGAGCCTCTACTATTTTGGCCAGTTATCAGGGAAACTGGGAACTGAGGTCAAAGCCACATGGAAAATGAGAGTTTGGGAATCAGTACTTTAGCCACAGTATAAGCCACAATAAAGTGTCTCAGAACAGCTTTGACAAAGACTGCTCCAACTTCTGAAAAGATGGCTGCAATTTCACCCAGTTCAAGTATCACATCTGAAGACTGAATTATACTCTAGATAGAATAAGTGATCCCCCATATTGATATTATGAGTGAAGGTTGTGGTATGTGTGGTGGGGGTGAGGGTTCGATTGTGACAGTAGTAAATGCCCTTTTGAGAAATCAGGATCAGAGCCACATTTCAACACAAAAGCTTGAAGACTGTTGTACTAAGTTGACGCTTTTCAAAACGTCATTTTGAACTGACATTTAATCACTGGTAAGCCACATGTAAATCCATGCAAAATACCTTTCCCAGGTTCAAGGAAGACTCAGGGCCCTTCCACACAGGCCCAAAATGCATGATGGGGTTCGGATTAATTTGAGGCATCCAAATGATGCCTCAGCTTCATCCAGCTTCATCCAGAGCAAACTGGGTTTACCTGATTTATTCTGGATTTTAAAAACAACTGAAAAGTCTGGACCTGTTGGGCCTTGGGTCTGCTTTCCATGATCCTGGTGGTAAATCCCCATTATCATCCTGATTCTTTGGGCTCTAAGAGCCCAAAGGAGAAGGATGGCACCCCCCATCTTCTCCTCCCAGCCCCCAATTCTCTGTAAACTTACCGGAGTGGCCTAACTATGTCCTCAGCCCCCTCAGAATAGGCTTCTAACATGGAAAATCCCCCTGCCCTCTCCATAGCTCCCAATGTGTCAGTTTGATGTATCAGGCCCAGTCAACAAGTTTGGATCATATGATTTTAATGTTTTATTAGGTGTTTTTAATTTTTATACTTCATGTTTAAATGTCCTATTCTTTTATGGTGTCCTATTGTATTTTATGTTTAGTCATATTCTGTTTGATTTATGATTTGGTTTATGTATGTAAGGCATTGACTTTTGCCTTTATTTTTTGTAAACTACTTTGAATGTCCCAAATGGTGAGAAAAGCTGTATATAAATACTTTAAATAAATAAATACACAAATTTGAGTGGACTGAGGACACAGCCAGACCCCTCCTGTATGTTTAGAGGGGAAACATGGGAATAGGGGCTGGCTAAATGCCCTCCTGGGTTGACCTCTGTTCAACCTGGAAGGGCATGTAGCCACCCTTCCCCCTGTAAATAGGTCTGGGGCTTCTGCATGGCCTCAATCCCAAGAGGAACTGAGATTTAAATCTCAGTTCCTCTCGGGATTTTGGCCTGTCTGGAAGAGCCCATAGACACACTAAAGAAGTTCCACACTGAGAATGTTCCAGCCCTTGTAAATCTCGAATAAAACATCTGTTCTGCAGTGTCCTTCACCTACATATTTGCTTTACAATGCAAAGATACTTCTCCTTACCATCTGTCATTCAATGGCCATCTAGGATAGCTTGTTAAAAAATAGCTGGCATGTGTTCAGAATGCAAATACACTTGGTGGAGGTCAGGGAAAATACCATATTTATTTGAATCTAAGCTCACCTTTTTTGGCTAAATTACATAGCCAAAAGTAAAGTGTGCATTAGATTCGATGGTGCATTAGAATTGTGCATGTAAACCTAACTTCACTACTCCATAAGGCTGAGAATGGTCAATTTGCCAGCCTCAGCCTGATGGAAGGGCACAGCTGTGCTTTGCCTGTTGGCTATTTATTTATTTTATTTACAACATTTATATCCACCCATTTTAGCCTGAAGGCGACTCAGGTCAGCGTACAGATTGGCAACAATTAGATGCCATTTAGAAATACATATATCAATAAAAAACAAATAAAACAACATCATAAATACATATAAAATCCATAAAACTATAAAACTATAAAAATCAATACAAAACCAATGTCTACCAAACCAATATCCCAAGGCAGACAACAGAAACAGGCAACTGGCAAAGGGAAGCAATGCATTACATTGGACTTTTTTTTTTTTGCAATGCACATCTTCAAAATTGAGCTGGCATATTATACTCGGGTAAATTATGAGTGGAGCCAGTCTTGCTATGGTAAAATTTCAAGTGCATCAGTGATGAAAGCAGACCAAAACTGCATCCACACTACCAGTCAAGGGGAATCAGGTATCTCTTAGTCCAAGCAACACCTATTTATACTAGTTTTACATTTCTTAAGCTGTAAGTACTGCTTATCTGATGACCACAGTAATGCTCTTCCTACCACTATATGCTCTCCACTACTTGTACTCCTCCCAGTTCAAATTAACTAACTGTCCATGCTGTCTGGTGGACTCTGAGAGCTGTAATTCCCCCCCCCCCCTCACACGGCAGTTTTCCACACTCTGAAGGCTCATTATAATATTTACATAACTCTAATGTGCACCTTTTTGGGCTAAATTATGTCATCAAAATTTGGGTGACACTTTATAATCATACAGTCAAGGGGCCAACTGGGAACTGTGCATGGCTGGTGAATTCACCAGCCTTGGTCTGATGGAGGGGTGTGGCTTCTTTTTGCCGCTTAGCTATTGAAGAGGACAATAGGCCCAAAGTTGCAGGCAAAGAGGACCCACATCCCTCCGTCAGATTGAGGCTGGGGAACTGCCTTCTGGAAGCTGGGATGAATGGCATGGATGAACTTTTAGAGTTGAGAAATTTAATTGGAAGTGAAACTGACTATGCTTCATGGTTTAAACTTCATGTATTTAATGAACTGGTTTCCAATCCATTAACACCTATGCCACAGTCAAATTGTGAGAGTTTAAGGCAGAACTGGGAAGTAACTAGTTACAAATAACATGATACCTGGGATTAATTCATTTTACTAAGAGCAAGATTATATTTAATTACAATCATAATGGAACTTAACAGATAGCTTCATTCTCATTGCAGAGTAACTTATCCACATATATTTGGACCTAATCTCGTAACCTTAGCTCAGGACCCACATACACCTACTTGGTGGTCAGCGCAGGGGTTCAAGTGGCCCTAGCCTCCGTAATAGAGGTACCATGGTCGGACCACTGTGCTCTAAAGGTCCAGGTTGAGCAACCGCCCCCCCCCCATGCAAAGGCGTCGAAGGGATTTTTGTTCGCCCAAAGAGACTTATGGAACCCGACAGGTTCCTGAATGCTCTGAGGGATCTGGAGTCTATCAGCGTCTCAGTCGATGAGCAGGTTCAGGTCTGGAACACCTCACTAGCTAGAGCTCTTGACGAGATGGCCCCCAGGCGCCCTCTCCGACCCCGCAATCATCGGTCCCCTGGTATACAGGGGACCTTAGGGTCATGAGCGGGAGAGGAGACAGCTAAGCGCGAGTGGAGGAAACTCCGTGACGCCTCACTATCAGCTTATAAGCTCTTTAAAGAGACTTATGAGCATGCTGTCAAAACAGCCAAAAATGAATACTTCTCTGCCTTGATAGTGTCTGCTAGCTCACGCCCGGCTCAATTATTTAAGTTAGTTCGTTATCTGACGACGGTCCCTACCGTCCCAAAAATAGTGATCAGGCCCTCACTGCGGTGTCTTTCAGAGCTTCTTTACAGACAAGATACTGAGCCTCCGCCGGGACCTTCCGGACACAGTTGATACAGCAAGAGAGCTAGAGACCCCGTGGCCCTCCGCCGGGCCCACCCTCGACCGGTTTCGGCCACTGGACGCAGATGCTGTTGATAGGATAGTGGCTGCAGCTCGCCCTACCACCTGCTCCTCGACCCGTGCCCCTCCTGGCTTGTTAGATCTTGCCTGGAGGGGTTACGTGAGCCTCTGTTGAATATCATAAACAGCTCCCTTGAGCAAGGAGTCTTTCAGAGTGCTTAAAAGGCGCGGTGGTAGCTCCATTGCTGAAGAAACCATCATTGGACCCTGCGGTTCCCTCAACTACCGCCCAGTGTCGAACCTTCCGTACCTGGGCAAGGTGGTTGAGAGGGCAGTAATGGAGCAGCTGCAATCCTTCTAGATGATGCAACATGGTTAGACCCCTTCCAGTCCGGCTTCCGTTCGGGCACGGGACGGAGACGGTCCTGGTCTCCATCACAGACCAACTCCGCTGCCAGCTCGACCAAGGCGGGTCTGCGCTGCTCGTGTTATTGGACCTCACGGCAGCGTTTGACACGGTCGACCACAATCTTTTGATCCACCACCTGGCCATGGCTGGAGTGAGGGGGACAGCCCTTAAATGGCTGACCTCCCTCCTCCACCAGCGGTCTCAGCGTGTGAGGAGGGGTGAGGTGGTCTCCGAGGGCTCCCCATTGGTTTGTGGAGTCCCTCAGGGGCCATCCTCTCCCCTCTGTTATTTAACATATACATGCAGCCGCTTGCACAGCTGGTGCGGAGTTATGGGCTGGTCTGTCACCAGTACGCTGATGACACCTAGCTCATTCTAAGGATGGAGGGCAGGCCGGAGTCTGTCCCCGATAATTTCCAGCATTGCCTCGAAGCCGTTACTGGATGGCTGTGAGCCAGTAGGTTGAGGGTGAATCCGGCGAAAACGGAGATCTTGTGGCTGGGCCGCCGGGGCGGGTGGATGTCCGGCTTCCGACCCTGGACGGGCGGCGCTGCATCCAGCGCCGTCGGTGAAGAGCCTGGGTGTCCATCTGGACTCCAGCTGTCCATGGAGGCTCAGGTCTCCATGGTCAGCAAGGCCTTTCTTCCATCTCCGCCAGGCAAGGAGGCTGGCCCCCTACCTCTCGAAGCGACCTGGCCACAGTGATCCAAGCCACGGTCATCTCGAGGCTAGATTACTGTAACGCGCTCTACGTTGGCCTTCCTATGTCGGCGATCCGGAAGCTCAGGCTGGTGCAGAACGCTGCCGCCCAGCTCCTGTCTGGGGCTCCAGCAGGTTGCCGTATAACACCAATCTTGCAGGATCTGCACTGGCTGCCTATCGAGCACCGGATCGCCTTCAAAGTGTTGGTTCTTACCTTTAAGGCCTTATAAGGCCTGGGGCCAGCATATCTGAAGGACCGCCTCACCCCTTATTGCCCTTCGAGACCACTCCGATCCGAAGATGCCAACCTTTTGGTAATACCAACAATAAAGTCGGCGCACCTGACAGCAACCCGCCAGAGGGCGTTCTCGGTTATAGCTCCTACGCTATGGAACGCCCTGCCAGCCGGCACCAGGGCCTTGAGGACTTACTCCAATTTAGACGGGCCTGCAAAACCCACCTATTTAGGCAGGCCTTCAATGAGTAAGCCCTCCGACATGCTGCTTCGTCTGTTCGGGTGTGATGCTGCTTCATTATCTGTTTTATGCTGTATTTTAATGTATTTTAATGCTATTGCTGTTGTTTAATTGTTATGTTGATATTGATGTTTTTAACCCTGCTGTAAGCCGCCGCGAGCCCTCGGGAGTCGGCGGCCTAAAAGCCGCAATAATAAATAAATAAATAAATAAAATATTTAAAGAGATATGGCTTCACTAAACAGTAGAGGAGTAGCTGGTTTAACATGTGTAGCAACTTATTGGGTTTCATCCCTGACTGCACAAGTCTCCAGCCCTCAATGAGTAGTTAGCCTAGAGATAGATTAGAATGAGGGATTCCTTCCCCAAATTCCCTATGCATGCCTGTCT
This sequence comes from Anolis apletophallus, assembly GCA_030556195.1. Lineage (NCBI taxonomy): Eukaryota > Metazoa > Chordata > Lepidosauria > Squamata > Anolidae > Anolis > Anolis apletophallus. Next base: position 128,434,117 of record JARBWK010000001.1, on the reverse strand, counting down.
CAAGAAGGGGCTTAGAAGGGAGGTTCTTACTCATTCTGCATGCCACTATCTCCTCCCCTTTGAATACTTAGCAATGTGATATCTTCAGGGAAGACATAATTTCCTCTTTAAAGGTATTTTTGTTGCCCTGGTGAGGCCATGTGGCCAATTCTCCATTTTGGTCTCTCTCTTGCATTTGTTCTCCTTGAGCGAGGGTGCATCTTGCCATCCTCCAGGCAAAATGTAGATCCATGGGTATTTTGATTTTTTTCCTTTTCCTTTTCCTTAGAACAGTGTTCTTCTACCTTTTTTGAGCCGCGGCACATTTTTTATATTTACAAAATCCTGGGGCACACCACCAACCAAAATTACACTCTAACACAGTAATACATATAATTAATATGTTTTTAAATGGGCCTGTTTTAATGAACACAACATAGATATCCTGACAGGAATGGCAGAAAGACACAAACTTCCCACACAGAACTCCCAAAACCAAGAGAAAATACTATAAGAGTTTGGTGGGCATTGACCTTGAGTTTTGGAGTTGTAGTTCACTTATATCCAGAGAGCACTATGGACTCAAATAATGTTATGTTATGTTGTTGTTTGTTTTCTATCCAGAATCACAATGTTGGAAGGAGGCTCGCCACTTTAAGGTCCCTAAAACAGGCATGAGAAAACTTCGGCCCCCTGGGTGCTTTGGACTTCAACTCCCACCATTCCTAACAGCCTGAGGCCCTTTCCTACTTAAATGGCTGATGGGGGGGGGGAAAAGGGCCTGAGGCTGCTAGGAATGGTGGGAGTTAGCGTCCAAAACACCTGGAAGGTCCAAGTTTGCCCATGCCAGCTTTCGACAGAGACCTCTTCCTCCCCCTTCGCGCCCTTTCTTCCCCCTCCTGCTGAACACTTGCTTTTTCTTCTACACTGCCGCTTCTGCCACCATTTTGATCTGAGGGGGCAGCGTGAGCATGTTCAGGAGAGGAGGGGGGAGGGAGGAAGACATGACCTGTGCGGGCGCTGCTGCACAGGCTTGCCCCAGAGCAAAGCGAGCAGAGCGAGGCTAGGAAGAAGGGAGCCTGAGTGGAGAAGAAAAAGTGTTCGGCAGGAGAGGGAAGGAAGGGTATTGGAGGTTCCAATTTTCTACGGCACACCTGATGATCGCTCACGGCACACTAGTGTGCCACGGCACACAGGTTGGGAAACACTGCCTTAGAAGATAGCTCAGTGAAGCTAGTAGCTCCAAGAACCTTTCCTATCCAGAATGGATTTCTTTTGACTTTTATAAACAAATTATTTTTAGAACCTATGAAGTTGTGGCTCTGCAATCCTGCTCCACCCTGATGAATAGAAACTAATCCTTGCTCTCTGCTCATAAGGTTCTGCTGGTTATAAACTGTGATTCTGGCACTCTGCTATATTTTTGTGGAATCACCCCCAATTGAGGGTTATTTTTGAGCCTAACAGCAATTTATTGCTAACACAGCTCCATATTATATTGTGAGTATTGAGACAACAAGTAAGGCCAACTTATTTCATACCACAAGCCAAATGAGCAAGAATAATATAATCCTCCCAATATTGCTAGATGGCAAATTTCAGTAGTCCCAGCCATCAAAGGCAATGGTCAAAAATGCTGGGAGTGGCAGTTCATCAATATCTGGAGGTATGTGTGATTTTCATCTATTTTAAAAGTAAAATTACAATTCTAGTTATCTTTAACTAATAATTTCCTTAACACAGTTTTCCAAACCCCCTACTTTAGGGTAAAACAAAACTCTGGGTATGTGTGTGTGCATGAATGCTACCAAACTAAGAAATGTTTCCCCTCAGAAATTTTTTTTTGTGAATATGTGGTTGGTAATATAATCTGTACTGGGTGGAGAATAAGAAACCTATAAAAATGGGACAGGACAGGAACCATTTCATACTATGAAGTTAGTGCTATCCTTTTGCTTTAATTGCCATGGTTCCATTTTTTAGGTTCCTGGGATTTGTAGTTGGATAAGGCACTGGCTAAAAAAAGCAAAAGACCTGTAGAAAGGAGAAATAGCAATAAGAGCAGAATGCGTAAACCCTGGCTTTTGCAACATTACATGTGTATTTTCCACTTCTGCCTGTAATTAAGGTTATCCTGGCCCAATTCTACTTTCTGAAAACATTTTTGTTTGCACCTAGAAAATTAAAAAAAAACTCTTAAGGAAAGAAAGAAGTGGTTTCTTCATTTGGATCTCATCTGTGGTCTCATTGTCAAAAGACTGCCAGCAATCTTGAATTCCTTTTTTAAAAAAAACCTGCACTAATTAACATACCAAATTTGCTGAATACTGCTGCTGTGTATTGGACACGTCTACAAACTTGGCCCTTTTGTCTGTAAACACAAACTGCTGGAAAATCAAATCTCAATTTGGCAAATATTGTCAATAGGATTTCAAAGTCATAGCCTTTGAAAGACACCTCCAATGCACAGCCCAGAATTATCTGCTGACAATCATGGTTCACGATTTGACAAAAAAAATCTCTTTGGCCAATAGGCATTGATCGGTGTAACAGACTGCAAAGTTATAGAAGTGCATGTAAGGGCTTGGAATACAATTTTAGCAACTCAGATAGTGTGTATTGTCGATTTTAGTAATTGTTATTTGTTGTAATGATGCAGTTGCTGTGGTGGTGATAGATTGGTGGCGATATACCACAAGCCAATAGAATGGAGAGGACTAAATATTAAACTAGATTAAGGTTGGGCCTTGTAGAACTACTGTTTCAAGTTGTAGAAGCTCCCCTGAATTCCTGGGCAATTTCTTTTCATTGAAGGACAGAGCCATGTATGTCCCAAAACCTGTTCTATTCACATCCCTTGAAGTCTCCCTCCGATGGGAGATCACAGTATAGAACAGGTATGGGCAAACTTCAGCCCTCCAGATGTTTTGGACTTCAACTTCCACAATTCCTAACAGCCAGTAGGCTGCTAAGAATTGTGGGAGTTGAAGTCCATAAACACCTGGCGGGCCCAAGTGTGTCCATGCATAGTATAGAAGTAAAATTCAAACTACATTATGTCCTCAGTATCTAAGGGTGATATGTTCCTGAATTTATTGTAGAAGCACAAAATGGTGGATAATAGCAACGTTCATTGAAATGAATGAATTCTGCCAAAATTACCATAAAGTTACCATGGAAGCACTAGAAACTTCCTATGAATAAAAAAGGTCATCCGATGTGATGATTGCAACTTCCAGTGGAAGAAAACTATAAAATCACCTGGAGAGTCTAGAAAATTCCCAAACAGGACATATTTTGGTGGATTCAGGTAGATGAAATATTGGGTATCCATACTTCAGGTATGGATGAGGTTTGCACTGTAGTCAACTCTTTTATATTTAATTAGGGGGACGGGACCAATTTATCATTTACCTCAGGCAAAAACAAGCCTTGAGCATCCCTGCTAGGACCTTATGAAGACCATAACAACTTGGATTCGAATCTGTACTCCACCATAAAGCACACTGGGTGGCCAAATTCTCAGCAAAACCTAGCCAAAAGCAATTAAAATGAAGATCAAATAGGGGTTGGTGCGGGAGAGCCATGTACATTATCTTAGCTCTTCAGATAGGATACTAATCAAATAAACTGATGTTGCACATATTTGGGAACTTCTTACTCTCTACAAAACAGCTTACAACTATTCCTATCTCCACACTTGCAAACTTAGTTACAATGCAGACAGCAAAGTCTTGATCCTGGATCATAACTTCAGAAGCATCAAAGTTTTACTTCCAGTGAGTCCACTCTAAGACATTACTTTGCACCTGACTACAATTAGCCCCCTGGTGGTGCAGTGGATTAAACTACTGAGCTGCTGAACTTGCTGACCGAAAGGTTGAGGGTTTGAATCTAGGGAGCAAGGTGCGCTCCTGCTGTTAGCACCATCTTCTGCCAACCTATCAATTCGAAAACATGCAAATGTGAGTAGATCCATAGGTACCACTTCTGCAGGAAGTCGTAGTTAAGGAACCGTCGTAGTTAAGGAACCGTAGCCTTGTACCATCTTGGTTATGCATTGCGTTTTACTGTTTTTACTGTATGTTTTATTGTATGCTTTTATTGCTTGTTGTGTTTGTGATCCGCCCCGAGCCTGCTGGGAGGAGCGGAATATAAAACTGAATAATAAAATAAATAAATAAATAAATAAAGGTAATGATGCTCTGTGCAGTCATGCTGGCCACATGACCTTGGAGGTGTCTATGGACAATGCTGGTTCTTTGGCTTAGAAATGGAGATAAGCATCACCCCCCAGAGTCGGACACAACTAGACTTAATGCCAGGAGAAACCTTCACCTTCACCTTTACAATTAGCAGCACCACCATTTGGATACTAAGAGTATCCAATCCTGGTTCAGGTCTGAGAGCATTTCCAGGCTTCAAGAGATATGTCATGATGCTGTCCAAGGTTGCAGAATATGAATGATACAACCACATGGGCAGAGCCATTGGTCTGATAAGCCCTACCCAAGCATGTTGACTGCTTTTTCATACATTCTGGCATCCAAGGGACACCAAACCACGAATGTAATGCTGCAGTAATTCAATAAGGCAATCTCTTCCTCTCATCTTCTCCTACCCCATTTCTTCCCATTCACACCACCACCCAACATAACCTTCAGCCTTTGGCTGCACTGCAACAAATCCAACTCAGCCCTATTGTGCTCAACAAAAAAAATGATGATGCAGCTCTCTCATTTTGCACAATGGAGACTTTCAGTTAACTAAATATGTTTACAGGACACAATTAAGAGGCTGGTTATGAAGAGGACACCAGCAAGCCAGCTGTAAAAAGATGTCTAAGGCATGTGGCCTTAGTTGCTATTTTTCTGATCACAGTGTTCCATTGCTGTTTTCATTTAATAAAAAAGATAAGGCAGTGTTACACTTCTCATCTGGATAAGGTGTTCTTTGGTTACACAATGTGAACTTGAACTCAGGTCCCTCCAGCACAATTCACACAATTTTCCTCCCTTGATATTTCATAACTGACCTTAAAGTTGCTTTGAAATGGATGCTGTAAGTGTTAAATTGGGCTCCCCCCTTGGTTTGGAGACTAATTATTCTGAATTTCTTGACCACCAAAGGGCTATCAGCAAGTAGAGTCTCACTCCATAAATTTTAAGCTGCTAATAATAAGTTTGGACAGGAGTTTTAAAGCTTCAGTGGACAGTTTAAAATTAACTTACTCCTTTCAGCTGGAAAATCAACGAATGGGATTCCAGTGCTGCTTCTGAAACTGAGTAAAGTACAAATTAGAGTCTTTGAAAAAGATCAGAACCATGAACAAATTGCAAAGCTCAAAAAGGAAATACCTCATGAGATATTTAAGGTGCATCTACATCATATAATTAATGCAGTTTGACACCATGGCTCAATACTATGGTTCTGGCCCAGCTTATTTGTTTGAACATATCTCCCTCTATGAACCACTGCAAAGATCATCTGGGGAAGCCCTGCTCTCAGTCCCGCCTACCTTGCAGGCGCGATTGGCGTTGACAAGAAACAGTGTCTTCTCAGGGGTGACCTCTCGACTGTGGAACTCCCTCCCCAGCAATGTTAGATCAGCCCCCTCCCTTCTGACCTCCAGCAAAGAGTGAATATTATGTGGCTTTGTGACCAAGCCTTTAAAGAACTTGTGCAATAGATAGACTTGGAACAATGTGCAATGACCATTGAAACGGCCTGGATTACACTTGTGGATTATATATTTAATTCTTAATGTATTTAAAAAAATATTTCAATGTACTTTAAAATTTTATTTTCATATTTATTTAAGTGTACATTGTGTTTTAGGGCATTGAATTGTTGCATGTATGTAAAGCCCCCTTGAGTCCTCTCTGGGATGAGAAAGGTGGGGTAGAAATGTCATAAATAAATAAATAAAATCCTAGGAGTTGTAATTTGTTGAGGCACCAACACTCCTTGGCAGTGAAGGCTAATGACCTGTTAAAACTACAATCACCAGGATTCCATGGGATTAGATGCATTCTAAGACAGTCTTCTCCAATCAGGTGTCTTCCAGGTTTGGAGAACCATAGCTCCAGTATGACCACAGTAGTTCAATACATCTGGAGCACATAGAATTGGAGAGGTTGGGCAAAATTGCATGGTTTTAATGACAGGTCTCTCAACATACGAAGCCAGGTGGGACTGCTAGTCTGATTAAGGAAATAGCACAGGAGCTTGCAGAAATGTACCTTTCCATTTCTTAAATGTTATTTGGAAAATAGGGAGGATGCTTGATAGATTTGCCCTGTGTGGAGTAAATAGCAATTGGATGGGTGTGAGATTTAGATGAACCATCCCTGGGTCTGTGTTGCACCACTCATGCACATACAGTGGCTTCATCAAGGCAAACATTAAAAATGGAAGAGCTATTAGAATTTTAAAATGGAAATGCTATTAGAATTTTAAAATGTGCATGCTTAAACTTTTCAGGATTATAAATCAAGTTTGCCTGTTGGTTTATGGGGATTTTGGCACAGTCTACATTTTGAGTGACTACTTTGTTTTTCCATACCCTGCTTTTCTCCTGCATCACTCTTAACATTTAGGCTTTTTGTACTTTTCTCCTCATCCATTAGACTATGAAAATCATAGTTTGACTATGAACATCTATTTTGCAAATAATAATAGTGATGATATTATTTCTTACCTATCCTTGTGGCTTGAGGGGGTTACAACATAATTAAAACACAATCATTGTAAAAATTCTATAAATACACATACACACATATTGAAACATATTTATATAAATACATGTTAAAATAGATAGAATAAAGATTAAATCTCAGGACAAGAGTTTAAAATTAAAACTGACTGAGTAGGGCTGCCAGAAGATTCCAATAGCTCATTTAGTATAAAATTTATTGCTTTTGACCAAAGGCCGTTGCAAGTCCAAAATAAAAAAGAGCGCACACACAAAACAATACATATGGAATTTGCATAGTAGACAATAAAGGTTACCAGTTACTTATACACCATGAGTCACATTTAAACCTTCTTAAAACCAGATTATCTCCTTTACATAGGACAGCCATCTCCGCTATGTGCCTCCTCCTAATCTTCTTAACCGCAAGGGCAAACAGGGCTACGTGCCAGGTCGTATATTTATCTGTATCCATAAGGAGGTAGAGTAGTATCTCTTGAGAATTCAGAAAGATTTTGTTGTCCAGTAAAGGTAAGATAAAGCACTCCCTAGGATCTTTGTGTAGGGGGCAGCACATTAAGTAATGTACCAGGTCCTCTGGGTAGGGGCAACCAACAATACATCTTCGTTCAATTTTGGGGACTTTTTAAGCCTCCCGTCCCTTTCCGCTGAATCAAACATATTTAGTCTGAGCTCTGTGAAGGCTCGTCGGAGCTGGACAAAGGTCAGGCTGTCAAGGTAGTCTGGGTAGCCAGTGGGTTGTCTAAGGCTGTAGTATGGGGGGCACACGGAGAGTCACAGGCAGCCTGGAGGTCTGTAAGTGTAGTGACTTCTAATATTGTCTTGTTTATTTTTGTCTTCCTTGTGGGGTGGTCTAGCTTTGCCAGCTCACTAACCGAGAGACCATATTTAATGGCCAGTTGTGCTGCCTTGTGGACCCAATTGTTAACAGATAGACCATTGTTAAGTTCCAAGAGACATTTTTTTGGTAATCTAGCAGTTGGCATTTCTTGGATTTTAAGCCAATAGCACAAGATCCTTTTATCTATTTGGCTTTCTAGGGTTGGGACAGAGGTTTCAAGGCGGATCATGGCAGTTGGAGTGTCTTTAGGGAGGCCTAATAGTGCCCTTAGGAAGTAATTTTGAGGCACAATAGCTCATTTAGCTGTTGGAGCTCTTCTGACACATCATTCCACAACCTTCTGACAGTTTGTTGGTATATGTGATTTTATCTGTATTTATTTGTATCCCAATTGTTGTAAGTCGCCCCGAGCCACACTGGAGTGGCAACGGACAAGTCAAAACAAACAAACAAACAAACAAATAATAAATAATACTGTTGTTGAAATCTTACTTTTTGATAGTCCTTCAAAAAGCAATTTTTTCCCATTTCTTATTCAAATAATAACTTTTTCCCTGAAAACCACCCAACTCAGCAAGATCATATAATTTGATTTCATTAGTCAACCTTCTTGCTGCTCAACTTTTGTCTTGCTGATTGATTACTCTGTTTTGAGAGATCCACAGCTGTCTCTCATATTTTCCAACAGGATCAAACATAGACCTCTCTGAGAGCAATGTATTCTTTGGCCCAAGACTTCCTGTCTTTAAGCTATTAATGAATATGTAGTCCTTCACTTCCGATTTCTGTTGGAAACAAAGCCTCACTTGGTGATTATTGGATGTTATACTGTCAGTCCTTCATATTCACTGGGGTCAGGGACAAAGGATCCCCATGAAAGTGGGAAAACTGTGAATTTAAAACCTAACTTTCACCTGAGAGAAGATGAATAGTTAGATCATCCAATGTAACTTTGTGGTTAACTTCTGCCAAAAGTTGTCAACAGAGCTGGATAGGATGACTGAGCATCTCATCACATAGAGGTGCTCAAGCTGGGCGACAGTGGGGAATGTGGCGAATCGGTGGGAAAGTGGGGAGAACCATCACCTGCACCCTACATCATGCGCATCACTGCTTGCCCCATTATGGCTTACCTCCATGCTGTACCTCCGCGCTGGCCTCATTCTAACTAATGAAAACACAGAAAGCCTTCTATGTTCTCTGGGCTCTGTCCTAGAATGTTTCCAGGACAGAGCCAGGATAGAGCCACATTGGTAGTAGCCCTGCATCATGTGATGGGCTCCGGCGGTCTCCATCCTGGAAACGTCCTAGGACAGAGCTCAAGGCTAATGTAATGTGGTCCTTAGAGAGTCCTAGAAAGAATATATTAATCAAATCCATGAATAAAATCTATAAATGTAGAGGTATCCCCAAATCCAAAACACTTTGGGTCAAACACTTTGAATAAAGGACACTCAACCTATACCACATTTCAGATTTCAGTGTAAAGTTACCCTAGCTCAGGGGTCCTCAAACTTTTTAAACAGAGAGCCAGGTCACAGTCCCTCAAACTGTTGGAGGGCCATATTATAATTTGAAAAAAGACATGAATGAACTCCTATGCACACTGCAGATATCTTATTTGCAGTACAAAAAAACACTTAAAAACAATACAACTACTAAAATGAAGAACAATTTTAACAAATATACATTTATTAGTATTTCAATGGGATGTGTAGGCCTGCTTTTGGCTGATGAAATAGGATTGTTGTTGTTGTTGTTGTTGTTGTGTGCTTTCAAGTTGTTTCAGACTTAGGTTGACACTGATCAAGGGCTGGGTAAATGACTTTGGGAGGCCATATCCGACCCTCAGGCCTTAGTTTGGGGACCCCTGCCCTAGCTATTTGGGGATATCCTTCTACCCATGATTTCTATGGAGATATTTGCAACCAGCGAATTTTCAGGCTTTTCTAAATAACCAAGTAAAGTACCCCATGCACTTTGCCAACAACTTTTTTGTTTCTCTGCGTTATATCATATCTTTCTCCAAAATGAAACCTAAGATGACTCAGCTCACAAATTGAAAGTAAAACAATTTCATTCTTTTCTTCTCTCCATCCAAGCAGAGTGAGTGAGTGTTTAATATTCATCTTTAGTCAGAGCTGGTCCAAGACATTTTTCTGCCTGAAACTATCAGAACAAGATGATGATGCTTCCAGTATTGTGAAAATTTCTAGAAGCCATGTTATTGAACAGGATAGCCAGGATAGCTATGTAAGGTGTTTACAAAAATTGAGCATGGCAGGTTGAATCAGAGATATCATCGAGGAGCAAAATAACTTTCCAGGGATTGCAGGACAGAATGGGAGCAATGCAGAAATGAAAGAAGAAGAAGAAAAGGGGGGGGGGGGAGAGAAAAAACCCCAACCATTTTCTGTGATGTGAGAAGGGAGATTTCATTCTTCTAGATACTTGGAACCAAATGTGGTGTTGCCATGGTTTCACACTCCCTGGCTGGAAATGACAATATTAGCAGGAGTGACCTGGCAATTAGAAACTGTGCCCCCAGGTCAGACTACAGGGAAAATAAAGAGCGATTACTGAGCCTAAGGAAGGCTGTATAATGCCACAGGCTCCTGGGCTCCCTATCTTTTATAACGGCTCCATTTAAATGCAGATTCTCATGACTTTCCACCTGGGGCCTCTAATCTGTCTCACAGCCTAATCAAACAATAAGTATTGCTTAGCCCGGTAGGAGGGAGGGTCCTCTCTAACTTGGTCTGCCATCAGTGGTACTGTTGTTGTTGTCGTCCTTGGAAAAGGATAAAAAAAGAAGCTCAGAGTCATCACATTCAAATATGATGGTTCCTCAGATGCCAGCCCTCTTGCTTCCCTCCTGCTCGCATTTATTCCTGCTTTCAAGTGCCACCATCCAATCAGAGTCTTTGTCTCAGATTCCAGAGGCCACCAAGTAGAGCAAACCAACAAGGCTCTCAAGAATGAGAAATCCTTCAACTGGCACAAATAACCGAGCCTGAGGCAGGCACTTTTTAATCAGCAGATTAATCCGATGACAGAGCTCCCTTGCTGAACTGAGATGGTAGAGCACTTCTCTGAGCATTTCTAGTTGGAAGTATATGTAGCGACTGTGTCACATCACTGAAACAGGAAAAGGAAAGCAAATATTAAAGATGAGTCTGAAATTTAAATATACAAGTGTCACTGGGTTGGGTATATCAGAGAATATAATTACATTTGTTACCCTAATCACGCCATTCAGAAGTAAATGTGCATCTCTACACTGTACAGAATTAAGGCAGGTTGATACCACTTTAACTGTCATGGCTCAATGCTATAGAATCATGGGAACGGTGGTTTAGCAAAGCATCAGTACTCTTGAGCACAGAATTCTACAGTGTTGATGCACTCAGTGTTGGACATCACAATTGAAGGGATATGTTGACAAGCTGGAATGTGTCCTGAGGAGAGCAACTAAAATGATCAAGGGTTTGGAGAACAAGCCCTATGAGGAATGGCTTAAAGAGCTGGGAATGCTTAGCCTGCAGAAGAGAAGGTTGAGAGGAAGCATGATGGCCATGTATAAATATGTGAGGGGAAGTCATAGAGAGGAGGGAGCAAGCTTGTTTTCTGCTGCCCTGGAGACTAGGATGCGGAACAATGGCTTCAAACTATAGGAAAGAAGATTCCACCTGAACATTAGGAAGAATTTAACTGTGAGAGCTGTTCAGCAGTGGAACTCTCTGTCCCAAGTGTGATGGGGCCTCCTTCTTTGGAGGTTTTTAAACATGGGCTGGATGGCCATCTGTCAAGGGTGCTTTGAATGCGATTTTCCTACTTTTTGGTAGGGGGTTGGGCTGGATGGCCCACGAGGTCTCTTCCAACTCTATTATTCTCGGTTTTGTGAGGATTGCAAAGTTGTCACCAAGCCCAGCAGTTTAACTTTGTTTTTATTATTGTTTGATTTCAAGTCATGTCTGACTTTTTGCAACCCTAAGGCAAGCCCAATGTAGGGTTTTCTTAGAAATATTTGTTCAGAGGGGGTTCACTTTCCCCTTCCTTATAAGTAGAAAGAGTGTGACTTGCCCAAAATCAGCCAAGATGGGCTTCAGACCGTGGTCTCCAGAGTCATAGTCCAACCAATGCTCAAATATATACCATACTGGCTCTCATCAGCTCTACATCCTCACCATTTTTTCCTGACATCATTTCCTTTTGATTTCTTCAGCCTTGCTTCAGCAGTGATGACTGCTTCCAAGGTAACTAATACTGCATATTTAGTTTTCTAAAAGTTAAAAGGATTCTAGGGGAGACTCAAAGCTGTCCTTTTGTTTTGCATTTTTAATACTTGCAGACTATCTTTTATAATATGCACAAAGGCTTCCCTTTCTTCTGTTCTTCACAGATGATCTGTAGTCTCCCAAACCCTCTAAATTTATACTGTAATTCTCTTGAGGCAGAGTCCCTTATTTGCTCATATTACTCTGTATAACACCATATTATTTGATTTCAGCATAAAAATAGCAGCAATAATAATTTTCATTTGTTAACTTGATACCATGCAAACACTCCTTTCTCCTTTCAATCCCTACTCCATAGTCTGATTTTGTCTCAATGGGTAGATTTTCTTTCTTTTCTTTTCCTTTCTTTCTTTCTCCCAGAGAGATACTTTTCCCAGGGCAATACAACATGGCCAGGGCCTATTAGCATCCCTTGTGCATAATTAGAGCTTGGTGTATTGTTATGCAAAGCAGCCTCAGATGACAAAACTGCATCCTGGACAACACTGAAATGCCGAGAGACACTTTCTCACACAGTTTTAGCCAATGCAAACGAGACCTCTGCATAGTTTTGAAATTAATTAATTGGGGACGGTTGGGTACGCCTGCACCCACTCGTGGCATGCTTCCTATCCCAGCTGCCTGAAAAGGCAGTTCATTGGTGGGGGGAGTAAAATAGAGTGTGCATTTTTAAAAAAGAAACCTTTTTTCAGATAAGTCATTTACTTCTTATTGTTTTTTCTAGGTAAAACAAGAATAGAAGCACTTGCATTGGGGGGAGGGATAAGGCTAGACACTCGAAGAGCATCTATGCTGCCTAATGATAGTCTATTTGCCCATCTACTCTGGCATATTGGGTTCAAACTTAAAGTAGTCAGTCATGCTTTCATGAGTGTCGGAGTCAAGCATTTAGGAAGTTCAAGCCTTTTGCAAGCACTCAGCTCACATGCTGAAGGAAAGCTCCAGTGGAGGTACAGATCAGTGTGCCCACTTCTGTAACCTCTGCCCCTTCTCAGGATCCCTGTGGTGGCAAGGAAACCAACAGAGCAGATGCCCCAGATCACAGACAACTCTTCTATTTGTGCCACACATCAGTCTGTGACTACAGTTCCCGGTGTTGCCAAAAGGAAATGTCATGCTCTTTATGTGGAGAAGGCAGTGTGATTCATTCATGAAAGACTGAATAGGAGGAGGTGTTATCTGAGAGCCCAAAGCCACAATCTATTGAGCTTTATGCAGTGATTACATAAATTCATGTTAGATAATGCTGCCAGTGGTTATCAACTATGACAATCTAGGACTAGAAAAAGGTAAGGTCTTATAGTGTTATAAAGGGAATTTACTGTTTAAAGCAGCAAACTAAAAACACATCTATTAATTTCAAAATAGTGTCCCTTTACTTTTTCATTCATTCTGTACAAAAATCAGTAGAGCATGGCTTGATTCTGAGAAGCCATTACAAAAACTAGGAATAATATTGTGTTGCTGTGTTCCTTCAAGTTCTTTCCAAACCATGGCAACCTTGAAATGAACTTATCACAGATTTTTCTTGGCAAGATTAGTTGAGAGTGGGCTTTGCCTTCCTCTGAGGCTGAGAGAGCGTGGCTTTTCCCCAAAGGTCACCAAGTGGGCTTCCATGGCTGAAGGTGGAACTAAACTCTGGTCTCCCAAAGTCTTAGGGTGCATCTACACTGTAGAATTAAAACAACTTATAAAGGTAAAGTTTCCCCCTGACATTAAGTCTAGTCGAGTCCGACTCTGGGGGGTGGTGCTCATCTCCATTTCTAAGTCGAAGAGCTGGCGTAGTCCATAGACACCTCATAGGTGTTCGGTGCCATGGGGCCAGCATGACTGCATGGAGCGCTGTTACCTTCCCACCAAAGTGGTACCTATTGATCTACTCACATATGAATGTATACGAACTGCTAGGTTGGCAGAAGCTTGGGTGAAAAAGGGAGCTCATCCTGTCTTGTGGATTCAAACTGCTGACCTTCCGGTCAGCAAGTTCTGCAGCTCAGTGATTTAACTTGCTGCACCACCATGACTTGACACCTCTTTAATTGCCATGATTAAAAAATAATCTACTACATTAAAATCTAGCCTCCAATGAAATCAGAGGGATTGTATAATCCGATGTTATATAATGTAATTCACTGACAGTTGTGACAAAAGCTATGTCCAATCCAGACTAGGAGCATAATTCTTCACTCATTTTCCTCTCAAAGGTAGTTATACATAATTATATAAATGTTTAAGAGTCCATTCACAATTTAGGACATATTTCCCATGAAATTTGCATGTGGTGGTCTTCCACAGAAAACAGCATTTTCAGCCCAGCAAACACAGCTGTGGCCCTCTGTATCCAGAGATTCTAGCCCATGGATTTCAAAATCTGTGACTTGAAAATATTGCACACCCACACAAAATTCAAAAAGCAAACCTTGATTTGGTCAGTTTATATAAGGGACACCATTTTATTGTGCAATTGTATATAATGGAACTTGGGCGTACAGTTTGAAGCCAGCTTTAACTGGTCAGTGTAAATAGAGCCCTCATCCTTTATGTGTTGGAGGCAACAAGAGCTTTTTAATCCCATGAGTGTTCCACCAAACTACAAATGCCAGGATTCCAATGGATGCAGCCATGGCAGTTGAACTGGGATCATAGTGCTGTACTTTTAAAGTGTGATAGGGTTGCTGATCATTATCATTTGAAATCACGTGGGGGGCTACATAAGTATGTCTGATTCCCCATTGCAAAATAAACAGCCCAAAATCCATGGATCAGTATGGAGATGGGCATTGAAGATGTTAGAGATGCATTAAAGGCTAAAGCCTCCCTATCACACAGTTTTAATGAAGTGTGAAGTGGTGGACAAATACTACCACGAGGTAGAATTAAGTGTTCATTTTCACCAGAAGATTTGGGATATCCTGGAAGGGAAGCCTATGTCCAGTTAGATACAATCAGAATTTCTCCCATGTTAGCTGGTCAAAACGGTGGGGCTGGTTCCTAATTGGAACCAGGCACAGGAGCAGCCTCCAGCCTCAGGCAATCAGGGGACATAGAATGGCAGTACCCTCCCCTTGTGTCATAGCTGTTAGCAGCCACAAACCTACATTTTCCTTGGCAGTATGGATCATCAGCCAGACTGTGGCCTTACTAAGGAAACCTAGGGTAAGAGAGGGTTTTCCCCACCTCTAAATAGCCTTAGCGAGTAATTCGCTGGCTGCTGTCAGCCAAGGCACCTGAAAAGTAAGGACACTGGAGTGCTGTGCTGGCAACAGCTATGACATGGAAGGAGTGGGAGTGACATTTAGGGTGGCTGCATAGCAGTACTGAATTGTATTTGGCATGGCTGGGCAATGGGAACAGCCTGCCACCTCTGAGATGGCTGATTCCCAAGTTAGCTCCATCCAGCATCTAGGATGCCAGATCAAGCCTGCCTGTTGGTGTAGGAAGGCCCTTGTTCAAGTGAAGGTGAGCTCCATTTGCTGCTTTGCCTCAGGCAGCACAGCGTCCAAATCTGCACTCTATTTTTTGGTCCACAGTCATATGGAAATATTTCACGGCAAACACATAAATGTACAGTTCATCCAACATACCTTTTACAAGATGGGGAAGAAGAAAAAGAAATAAGCACAGTAAATTCTGACATGAAATTACAACACAATTGTTTCAACACATCAGTGAATATCTGTCAGGATTTCCTCTGCTAGTGGTTGCCAGAACCCACAGAGATGAGTGAGATTTGCCTCAAAAATCCATTGCTAGATTCTTTTAGATGATAAATCACAAGAAGAATTCTAGGATTTCCCTCTGTTCCACTACAGTGCAAATAAATATGATTCTAGCATGGAGCTAAGCCGAGTTGAATGACATCTGGATGGAACTCAGTTGCTACTGACCTTCATGCTAGAATGCATTGCTTGGCAGACTTCAAGTCCCCAATCTCAAATTTCATTTCTTCTTCTTCCTTGGATGAAGGGTAAACACTTAAATGTGTCCAAAATTTAGGCTAAATCATGAGACAGCAATTTATTGGCTTGAATCATTCCTTCACTTTCTAAAGTACTTGCAGCCGTGGTCAAAATACATTGCTAGGGGTTTGGCTACAAGTTAACTCATTGCTTTTTAAAAGATGGAGGTTTTCAGTACTGATCTATTTCTACTCTCCTACAACCACTAATGTGTGCATTCCCATCCAGAGTATTATTTATTGCCCTTTCACCCTATACAATTAGAGCATTATGATTACACTTTAACTGCCATGGCTGCCTCTTATAGAATCCTGAGGTCTGTAGTTTGGGCAGATGCATAAAAGGGTTTGAAAGGCCTCTTCCTCAACTACCAATCCCAGGATAACAGAAGAAATCATGACACTATAACAATGTAGTATGTAAGGGCTCTTAGGCCCCTGCTACACAGCCATATAAAATCCAGATTATTTGTTTTGAACTGGATTATATGGCAATGTAGACTCATATAATCCTGATTATTTGCTTTGAAATGGATTATATGGCTGTGTAAACTCATATCATCCAGTTCAAAGCAGATAATGTGGAATATCTGATACTCTGGATTATATAGCAGTGTAGAAGGGGTCTTAGGGGCCTTCTACACTTAAGTAAACTTTCTTCCTCCTGGGTTTGAGTCCTCACCCCTACCCCATCCCACAACTTTCCCTTGGCAGGTCAACCCAGGAAAGCATCCAGCCACTGCCCCCCCCCCAGCCCTCCATTCCCTCCCCCAGCCTTCCATTCCCTCCCCCCACCAAATGAAAGCCACCTATTTGTACAAAAAGAAACCTTTGGAGGAACCTAGTCTACTAACTATAAAAACCAAGCTTTAGTAAGTCCACTAATAGGTGCATCCAAACAGTGCCACAACACAACATGAAATCAGCTTTCTTCCTCTTTCCACTAATCCATTCTGACAAAAACCAGAAAATGGACCTCATCAGTGTCTAGAGCAGAGAAAAAGGAAGGGTATAATAGTGACCCTTCGGAGCATTCCAGCCTTTGATGCTTTCCTGGGGCATGTCCTGTATTGCAACACTTGCCAATCAGCCCAGCATGTGGGGCAACACATAGAAGAGCCAATAGATTTTGATATTCACACTTAGCCTTCTTGAGATTGTATTAAGGGATCAGGAGTTCCATTCTGATTGAACATTCTGCCCTATGTCACTAGTCTGACTTAAGAATCAGGCAATGTCTGCTACTTAGGCACTTTGCATCAGGTAACAGACGTACTGCTTCTTCAACAGGAGCCCTATCTATGGCATCCAACGTCTTTAAAATGTGACTGTAAAACAGAGGAGTGGGAGATAACCTGGCAACTGTTTAGGAGCCATCTACATGACTTCATCCTATAAAGACATTTTATCTGGGTGATGAAAGTTAAAGTGTGAAAGCTTAGATTTTTTCCCACTCGTTCTCATATACTCATATATTTTGAAAGACTATCTTGGGGTGCATTTACACTACAGAAAGAATTTAGTTTGACACTGCTTTAACTATCACCCCTTCTTCTGGACAGAGTCCCATGCGAGACATCACACAATATTGTGTGACTTCTGATAAAGGTGCTGCCCCCAACCAGAGTGAAAGCATCACTGGAGGCTTATTTATTTATTTATTTATTTATTTATTTATTTATTTGTCACATTTCTATACCGCCCCTCTCAGCCCAAAGGCAACTTGGGATGGTTTACACAGGCAGTCTCTGCCCTCAATACAACACAGCAACAAGGCAACCCCCCCCCCAAACCATATAATAACAAATTATATATTTCAAATATTTGTACCCTGCCCTTCTCAACCCCTGGAGGGTGACTCAGGGCTTTCCCCACAAAGTGGGAGGCTTAGTGAGTTCTCTCTAGGAGAGTGATGCTTAAGTTTTATCTTTAGTTAATTTTGTTTGTCATTCAGTTTAAAATTAGGCTGCTTATATTGTTTGATGTGTTCTAGACTTCACAACCTCTGAGGATGCTTGCCATAGATGCAGGTGAAGCGTCTTGAGATAATTATTCTAGAGCATGGCCATATAACCCGAAAAACCTACAACAACCCTATGTTCTTTTTTATGTTGTTTATGTCTTCTAGTTAGTATTGAATGTTTGCCATATATGTTGGAAACTGCCCTGAGTCCCATTTGGGGAAATAGTGAGGTCTACAAATAATATTTTATTTATTATTATTATTATTATTCTCCTCGTGTGATGGGGAAAGTATAGCCGAGAGGAAGCTGCAGGCAGGGTGACATTCACACTGCTGCCCTTTACCTTTTACTACAATGCCATGCAAATAGGGTCACTTCACTTGGCCATTATGATGAAGGCCTAAGTGTTGTCAAACTCTATTAATTCTGCAGTGTAAGTGTGCCCTAAAATGTTTCTAGCAAGATCACACAAAGTAATTTAGAGCCATATCTGCACTGCAGAATTACAACAGTTTGCCATGGCTCAAGCTATAGGATGTTGGAATCTGTAGTTTGGTGAGATATTTACCCTTCTCCGTCATACACCTCTGATGCAACAACAAATTACAAATCCTAGGATTGCATAGAATGGAGCCATGTGTCAAACTGCTAAAATGATGCAGTGTGGCTGGTCTATAGTAGGGCTACTTGAAAGTATCCACTCACAACCCATTTTGGCTTGAAAAATGTTCACATGACCTCAGGTATATATAATAAATATAAAAATCAAACATTTACTGATAGCAAGTCAGCATTTGCAAGGGTTGCTGCACAGGCTGAGTTTGTTTTTTTAAGGAGAACAGCTGAAGCATCTTCTGCAAAGTCCATTGTAAACACTGCATTACAAATTGATATAAATGAAATTGTGAATGCAGATGAGCAAAACAGTCTAAATGCAAATCAGAGGAATTTTCATGTGCCGTAAATGATTCTGGATTGAGTTTGAAAGGGTCTCCGAATGCAACAAGAGGTGACGGCTGACATAGATGGCTTTTTTCAGTATCACATTTCTTATCCTATATATTTTTTAAACTTGTTTAGATGCCTCATTTCTTCTGAGTAGAGAGAACTGGCACTCTGGCAGTTCCATTTTGAATAAGTGGCTCAAGAGGATTCTATTAAACCACTGCATTTCCCAGAAGGTTGCAATCAGGAGCTTGGATGGCCCAGTTATGGGTCACCAGAGGGGTCAGGCGGTGACTCCCTTTCTGTCAGAAGGTCCATGGGGCATGCAAAGCAAACACATTGGGAAACTCCAATCAGAAACAGTTTTTGACCTTTTCTGGCCTTGCATGTCCACGGTGATCACAATTTCCTGTGTTTTGCCTACAGAGGCTGAGGGGGAAACCTGGCAGGAGAAGTAGTGGGGACATGGGAAGCAAACGTCTTCTCTACAAACAGGTTGTGGTGGAAGCAGGGGGCTTGTGAGTCAACAGGGGCTGGACAGAAAGTTGCTTTACTTCAAAGCAGAGCATCTTTTCTCACTGTTGTAGCTTAACAGCTATGGCAAAGCTATTTTTAGTAAGCGTAACTAATGCATGAACTGATGGATCTGTTTCCTCTGTCAGCCAATCAATTGACCAATCCATCAGCATTAAAGCACTAAGGGCCCTTTAAGGATAATCCATTCAAATGACCACCCTGCTGCTGAAGTGTGTACCCTTGGAGTCAAAGTCTAGTTTGTCTACTGGAAGCACCATTTTTCTACTTGCCTCTGCCACTGCCTTTTTTCTGTGATCTCAGTCAAGGGCACATCTCTGTTTATTTTCCATCCCCAAGGTAAGCACTAAAAGATACTGAATGAAGCAAACTGCATTAATCCCTTTTAAGACCCTGCTGTTATAAGGCTTGGACCTTTACTTACTTTTTATCTAATCAGTGGTTGCAAAACATCTCCTAGGGCAAGCACAACCCACCACTGGATGGAGGGGATTGCTGGCTGTATTGATTTTTTTCCAAAAGGACCACAAAGGAGAATTTGTAAATTGGGTAATTCTTTCATAGGAAGTTTCCCTTGTTGAATCCCTTGCCCTTTACCTTTCCATTCTATATAATGTAGGATGCATTTACACTGCAGAATTAATGCAATTTGACTCAATGACTGTCATGGCTCAATGCTATGAAATCATGGGTGTTGTAGTTTTACAAAGTCTTTACTCTTTTCTGTTGGCAGAGAGTCCTGGTGCCTCACTAAAGTACAAATCCCAGGATTCCATAGCATTGAGCTATGGCAATTTAAGTGGTGTCAACTGCATTAATTCTGGAGTGAAGATGCACCCATAGAGAGAGTCAAAACCTTACTGTGAAGGTCTATTTCTTTTAAAGATTTAGTGCAGAAGTATAGAGACTGTGAGATCTATTTGTTAAATAAAACTCCAAACTCAGTCTTGCTCTAATTAAGAATTACAGCAAAAGATCCAGACCTTGAGTTAAATAATTTTGAATTCATTGATTTGTTTTGAGTACAGAACTGACCTGAACTCATAGCTGTTCTGCACAAAAATTTACTTGTGCTTACCCTCTTTACTAGATTTCCTGATTTCAGATCTTTGTATATATATTATATTAGACATTGTGCATTTTGTTGTCATTGTTAGGGTGTATGAAACTCTTGCCTACCCTTCACATACATTACTCCTATATAGAGTGGCCCAATACCTGTTGTCCCATTTATTAAAATGGATTGCTGCTGCTGTTGTTTTTGTTGTGTGTCTTCAAGTCATTTCTAACCTATGGCAACCAGAGACAACCCTATTACTGAGGGGGGGGGGGTGGGTTGGCAAGATTTGTTTGCCATTGCCTTCTGCTAAGATTGAGAAAGAATGACTTGCCCAAGGTGAACAAGTGGATTTCATGGCTGAACAAACATTTGAATCTTGTTCTTCAGAGTTGTAATCCAATGCCTCAAACTATTACACCAATGGTTCCCAACTTGTGGTCCATGGACCATCAGTGGTCCTCAAGAACTAAAATATGGTCCACTGCCTCACCATTACTACACTACTGCAATGAGAGCGACTGGTCTCATGAGACCCTTTTATAGTGCCAAGGCAACAGGGATGTCACGAGGGGAGAAGCCGACTACTCACGAAAGACACAGCAACAAGCCTCCTGACTGCAGCTTCTCTTCCTCCTCCTCCCTCTCCCTGAGCGGAGCCATTCCATGTGGTGCCTGGAAGTGTTGGTGCCTTGGTGTCTCCATTTTTAGTCCTGTTCTTGGTGTTATTTGGAGTGCTGATTTAGAAAATTGCATTGGATAAACCATATCAGCTCTAGATTATTAAATATGGTTTTCCGTTGGTGAGCAAATAGTGACTACTGGATGACATATGTTCTGTATCATAAACTAGAGCTGATGTGATCTATCCAATGCAATTTCCTGAATCAGCAACCCAAATAACCAAACCGAATCAAAAGTTGATCAAAAACTGATTTGTAACCCTTTTGGTACAAATGTTAGAGAGTGGTCCCTGGTCAAAGTGATCCCTAGTAAAAAAAAGGTTGGGAACCACTGCATTACACCAATAAGCACATGGGCTAATGTTGAGTGTAGCACCATATGTTTAAAGGCAGAGTGTTAGATTGCAGCTGTTCTGTCCCATAGGTTACTGCTTCTTAAATTATGAGTCCTGACTCCAAATAGGACTTCCATAGCTCAGAGTTGGGGTCCTGAAAAATTTGGTAAAGTGTAAAAGTTTTCTGAACATCACCTTGTGGCTGTTTGAGACATTTACATGAATCTGTGCTTCAGTGTGTAGAGTAGACTCTGCAGAAAATGCTTCAGCTGTACTTCATAAAAAAGAAAATCAGTCTGTTTAGCAACCCTTGCAAATGCTGATTTATTATCAGTAAAATTTTGATTTTATACCTGCTTTATACACCTGGGATCATGTAAAAATTTCTTGGGCCAAGAGGGGCAAAGTTTAAGAAGTCTTGCCCTAGGCAACACCATGGTAAAGGACAGCAAAACTTGTACTGCTATCAGAAAGGCCACATGCTTCCCCAACCTTAGTCTGAGCGATTCACAAGCATTGAAAGGCATGGTACAGTCACATCTCTCTCGGCTCTTCATTCACAGTTCGCCCATTGCTGTAAGATCGGCTACTTCAAAACATTCTTTAAGGAGAGGGTAAACGCACAGAGTGAAGCTGAAGAATAATAGTTGTGATTAATGATTAATCCAGAGCACCTTGCAAAGCTCCCTTAAAAGCTCCACAGAATTGCTTTCCCCATCCTTCTCTGTAAACAAACACCGGTGTGCTATCACACCTGTTCTGGGAGCAAGGCTGGTGAAGGAGTTAAAACTTCCATAGTAATGCTTTAAATTAAATGTAAAACAATCCACTATAAGTTTCTCCCTAACCCTTTCAAAGGTGGCATAAAGAATATATAGCTACATTTACAGAACTTGGTTTTTAACAACAGCCTTTAAAAAAAGTGGAGGTAATCACTCGCCCACAAATTTGGTAAAAAGAGGCATCAGTCTACACAAAGCATTTTCTCCGGCATGACATTTGAGCCACTAAAATGAGTTTTAACCACCATGACTTTGTAGTTTGCTAAATGATATATATAATTACATTAAGTAGTACATCATCAGAGGAGCTTTCCAAAATGCATGTACTATGTATTTCTTTCCTAGAAATTATGAGAGCAAATTTTTACAAATTTCATCTTTCAAATTCCTATGTCAGAAGCACCAGTTTTGTCCCTGCAAATTAGGAAGAACGGAAAGTTTGAGCGGAAGATGGAGATTGGGCTCATTATAAGGTTACAATGAAACAAAAGTGGTTCATAGTGTACAATGTGTCCCACTTCTGTTATACTGGTGTGAAGGTCTCCATTTTAAAGAGGGGTGAAACTCCCAAATGAAAAGAATGTAATTGCAGATCAAGTGGTAATCATGATAGCCTGAACAAACCAAGTATTTCAGAAATGTCCACAAGAATCCTTTATGACCTGATATGTTGCATAATTTTACATACACTTAGATCAGAGATAAAAAGATACCCTTTTGCTGAATTGAAAAGATGTGCAACAGAAAACTAGCAAGAGTTCTGTATGTACAGTACATTAGTTCCCGATGCACATTGGTCCCATTGTGGATCAGGCAGCAATGCACACTGGGCACTTTGCTGGCTCTGCTACATAGTAACATAACAGCAGCCCCCTAATGGATATGGACATTTCACAACTGCATAATTCTTAATTCTACATACACAAACTCACAGTAAGTACTATTTGACTGTAGAATATACTGCCTTGGAGTGAGATGGAGTCTCCTTCTCTGGAGATTTGTAAACTGAGGCTAGATAGCCATCTGCAGGAAGAGTTTTGATTGTGTGTTCCTACATGGCAGGGTTGGATTGGATGGCTCTTGTGGTCTTTTCCAACTCTATGACTGTTTACTGTTACCTATGAAGACATGGGTTCCAAACAGGATACCAGCCTTTCAATCTGTAGTACTTGAACCAACTGTGAATACATGTCAGGTTGCCAGGCCCTAAAGTTGATTGGTCAAAACGTAATACCTAGAAATAGCCCTTACTTGGTGATATCTCTAAGATTTGGCCATTAAGTTCCAAACACAATGCTCACAGTTTGTTGTTCAAACATATACACGCATAACTACTGTACATACACGGAGAACATACATTGCTGTTTGGAAATTAAGATAGAAATCTTCACTAAAGGAGCTGATCCCAGATTAAGGTGGAAGACATACTTAGGGAGACAAATGAAGGAACATTTAATATAATCTATTTCTAATCAAAAGGTGGATGCTGAACAGAGTGGAAGATGAGACCTGCCACCAACAACTATGTGAAACTCATGCGGTTTCTATAAATTGACTGTTGGCGTGAAGGCATATATGCATATGTACTCTTGTCAGGACTACCCAACAGTACTATAGTTTGAAAGTCCCTACTGAAGGTGACAAAACAGTCATTAGATACAGAGCAGCTCAGAAGCCAATGTTACTATTGACTTGTAGACATACGCTGATCAGATGTAGAAGCCGTGAGAACCTGAGAAGCCACAACTGCAGGAAACAACCATACAAATGGAAGATGGAGTAACTGCAATCAATAGGAACACAGCAAGCTGTCCTTTACATCCAGTCAGAGCTTTGGAATGTATAGTTGAATATTGTTTCTATACAAACTGGCAGGGGCTCTCTAAGACCAAGGGTTGAACTTGGAACTTTGTGCATGCAAAACACCTGCTCTTCCGCTGGCCTTTCCTACTTTATGTCCAAACAAATTAGATGGTTTACATTCATGCAAGTGCATTTTCTGTTCTTTAACATTATAGCAGAGAAATTGTTTCTAATGTGCTATAAGCTTTTAGTCACTCTAAATGCACAAGTGCCTAAATTGCTTTATCCTTATCTACAATTTTTACAGGCCACTGACAAATCCAAATTCAATGCATCCTAGCTGTCTCCCTTTCTCCCCTCCCCCAACCTGTTTAATCCTTTTAAGTTCAAGGATTTGCAAAGCAAATATTATAAAAGATGAAAGGTAGGTCTGAGGAAATAAGCTTTGATAAGAAGCTTTTTATGGCTTGCAAACTCTGTTCTGGCCCTCTCAGCTTGAAAGGCGGTGCTAATTTGAAAAGCCTTATGCAAGCGTCACATTGAACCTAGCTGGATGCAAATGATAGGTAGCCCGTTAAGTACAATTTGCACAATCCACAGTAAAATGAGATTCTGTGTTAGTGTACAGTAACCTAACTCATATCTGTGTGTGTGTGTTGCAGAAGGAATAAGCAAATAAAATTGGAATAGAAAGATGAAAGTTACAACTGAAACATCCACAAAAGTGCAAATGAAGATTTGAGAAAGTATTTGTTTCTTCATTGTTGCCCACTCTTCCTACAGGAATGCTCTTTCTCATTTCTGGAGCCTTTTACATTAATTTCCAGAATACTGAGAATCTGTTTTTACTGTGTTTGTCCTTAGCCAGTGTTTAGGATGTGTAGAGACTCCTATGTTCAATGGGGAGACATTTCATATTTCATATTTTTTGCTTGGAGCATGAAATATGAAGGTGATTCTGTGTAGCACCAATGCCTATTTTAAGGAAAGCCAGAGAGCATCAGCACTCACAACAATTATCTCCAGGATTTGTCTAAGAGAGGCTATTTGATTCTAGTTTGAGAGAACAGATGGGGAAAATTGAGTAGAAACAACTGTGGACGAAGCCTTTGCAGCTAAGAAACATTAGGCAGGGACAGGTTTAATCACGTCTTCCTTGTTGCGTAGTTTATCCCAAGACAGTGCCCCCCTCCTCACCCCATTGTTAGTGAGATCCAGTTGGGAACATAGGACTATGGCAAGGATCCATAAACCAGTCCTACCAGCAAGCTTGGAATTCAATTGAATGCAACATCCTGAAGCCAATGACAATAAACAAAATGAAATATAACAAATCAAGTGCTTTGGTTTATAATCCATTGAAGTACGTGTGTTTGCAACATGGTAAACAGAATGCTGGAGTAATGTCTCTTTCGGAATTTCTGTCCATAAATACATTATGGAAAGAATAACTCAACCAATGTGCTTCGTTTCCCCAAGGACTAGTACTGCCAAGACTCACAATAGCCTGGACATTTTATAGATACAAGCTCACCATGGCTTCAAACATAGTATGTAATAGACCTTGAGATAGTCACCTATTGTATCCATCCAGCCACATCATGAGCCAGAATCAACTGTTTTGCCAGAACCACAGAAAAGCAGAAGGCATGGTCAAACTCAGCTTGCCATAAAAGTGAGCACACAATATGGTACACTTTTGATCAGTAACTCTGTGGGAAGTGGTGGCTTCTTTTAACCCTGTGAAGCTGTGCAGGATCATATTTCCATACCTTAGAAAACATTCAGCATCAGCAGTGTTGGTAATGTCCATACCTCTTTGGCAATCAAGACTCTGTACTCAGACACATGCTGTTTTGGGCTCTAACACAAATAGCTTTCATTAGGTGTACAAGCATGTAGTCAGTCATCCCTTAAACTTGTATGAAATGGGAGCTAAGGAGTAGACTACATCATGAATTGTCCGCATTTTTAGTTATGCTTTATTTTATAATATAAACTTTTATTAGATTTTTTTGCTGAAAATTATGGCAGCCAAGCAAAAAAGAAAGAATCCCCATTTGTTTTTTCCAATAACAATGATGTCTGCATAACTAAGGTCTGAACTCATATTGTGTGGGGTAAAGGCTGGTCTGTATTATTCATACAGTGAACATGGGCCAGTTCATTAACTCAAAACTACACAGTTAAAGCAACTTGACAACACTTTAATTGCCATCTTACAGAATCCTGGGGTTCATATTTGGGAAGATACTTAGAATTTTCAAATACACATCCTTTATGAGTTCTGAAGCAGAACCAAGTCTCTTAACACACTATGAGCAGATCCACACTGTAGAATTAATGCACTTTAACTGCCGTAGCTCAATGATATGGAATAATAGGAGCTTTAGTTTTACGGGTTCATTGTCGGCCAAAGAGGGCTGGTGTCTCAACAAATTACAGCTCCTTAGGATTACATAACCTTGAGCCATAGCACTAAAAATGATGTCAAACGACATGAATTCTATAGTGTAGATGCACCCTACAGCTTTCAGAATTCTATGGAACAGATCTCTGATAGTTAGAATGATATGAACCTGCTACATACCCTTTGTGTTCATATGCATATCAAAGCTTGCCAAAGCTTTAAGTAAAACAGAGTCCTAAAGTTGGCTAGTGTGCCATGTAGCCCATTCTCTAAGACCATTTGTATACATCAGTGGTTCCCAACCTGTGGGTCACCAGAACTATTGGCCTTCAACTTACCAATCCTAACAGCTGATAAACTGTTTGGGATTTCTGAGAGTTGCAGGCCAAAACACCTGGCAATCTACAAGTTGAGAACCACTGGTATACATCATTCAAAGTGCTGGCTTTAGCCTATAAAGCCATAAACAGTTCCCGCCCAATTTCCCTGTCTCTCCTTCCTTATGAACCATCTAGGACTTTAAGATCATCTGGGGAGGCCCTGCTCTTGACCCCGCTTCACAGATGTGTCTGGCAAGGACGAGAAACAGGGCCTTCTCAGTGGTGGCCACTCAGCTGTGGAATGCCCTCCCTAGAGATATTAGATCAGCCCCTTCCCCTTTGAAATTTCGTAAACAAGTCAAAACCTGGCTTTTTGAGCAAGCTTTTGCAAATGCAGTGTAACTGGTAAATATAGAACTACAGAACGACTGGATGACATGACTGGAAAACGATTTTGATAAGGAGGCGCTGATAATTTATGTTTTTATTGGTTTTATATGGTTTTTATATTATATGCTAATATTTTAATTGTATTCTATGTTGTTGGGACATCTAATTGTTGCTGTCTGTAAACCGTCTTGAATTGCCTTCGAAAGACGGTATACAAATATGGTAAATAAATAAATAAAATAATTAAGTCTTATTAGAGAAGTCCAAATATGGACCACATGATGGGACTGATATAAATCACACTATCCATTAACCCATTGGTTGGTTGTTACACAACATTGGGACATCATGTCTTATACTGAACTAGATATCTCATGAACAGGAAACAGAAAGGGTAGATGAGAGACAAGAGTGGCAGTAGCTTGGTCCTAATGCCCATTGCCCTTGATTCCTTGACACATATATTCCATAGATAAATACCAATTTTATTTCCTTTCAAATTTCTTTCATTTGCAGGTTGTGTGACCCAAAGTGTTTCAGAGACACAAAATTAAGTGTGTGGAACACATGGTTTCCAAGGATTAACAGGAAAAGTGGAAGAAGAAGAGAGAAACTGAGACATTTTAAAAGCAATTTAAAAACTGTGGTGACAAAGGATTAATTGGCAATGTCCCAACAACTGCTTTTCACTGCATAACTCGTAGTCATGGGCAGGTGAATAAAGGGTCCAACTATTATGTGGGGGAGAGCAAAAATACCACTTTTGTCTTTCCAAAAATGGGGGTGTGACTTGTATGTGGTGGCAATTCTTTCTCTATGAAATATGGTAAATCAGAGCAGTTGGGAGGTATGGATCCTCAGTATGCTGTTGAACTATAGGCCCCATTATGCCTCGTCAGCACTTGTGCTGGCTGGGACCAATAAGAACTGAAGCTGAAATAAAAAGAAAGCCAATAGCTGGTATTTGCATCCTGCCAGCGATCTCTTGTAAAACCAGTTTTGCAGTATTATGCAGCGCTTACATATTTTACTGTTATTTATTTAAATGTCCTGCCTTCCTTGGTATAAACTCAAATTGAATGACAGTGAAATAATTAAGTCACAACAACATAATGCCAAAGAGAGAGAAGAACATTACACTAAGAAAAGCAATCCAATCAAGTGGTAAAGCAGGCAGTGGTGAAGGAGCAATCAGCCCCACTCTGAGATCAAATAATGCATATACCATGTTGAATTAACATAGTTTGACACCACTTGTACTACCATTGCTCAAAGCTATGGAATACTGGAATTTGTAATTTGGTGAAGCATTGGCATACTTTGGCAGCAGAAGGATAAAGATGTTGCAAAACTGCAATTCCCATTATTTAACATAATTGAGACATGACTGTTCAAATGCTTTTGGACAACATTAATTCTACGGTTTAGATGCACCCATAAAAATAAAAAGGAGGGCCTGTAAAACCCACCTTTTTCAGCAGGCTTTTGGGATATACTAGTAGAATTAATCTTCAGCTATTGTTTTAATTGCCTGTGTATTATCTTTTATGTAAACCACCCCGAGCCTTTGGGAGTGGCGGTCTAGAAATTGAAGTAATAAATAAATAAATAAATAAATAACTTGTGGGCCATCCAGTCCAACCCACTGCCAAGAAGCAGGAAAACAGTTGGCCATCCACTCTCTGTTTAAAATGTTGGAGGTTATTTGGTTAGATTTTCAGTGTGCCCCTATGTCTCCAGATACCCTGATTCCAATTCATCACAATTTTAATTGGACAAGTGTTGTTAAATGAAACCTTTGGTTCTGGTGGACCCTCAGGCATTCTATCTTCTGTCACGTGACACAGGAGTTTGAGGTAACAAACCGATAGTTAGGATTTTTTCCAGCATGCCTTCTGGCATGGTTTAGAAACACAGATACTTTTATTGGATTGTTTATTTATTTTATTTTTATCACATCTTTCTCCCCACATGGATTTAAGGTGGCCAATAATAACATAACACAAATTAATAGACTTTGAAAGCAAGGCAAATACCCAAAAATGCATAATTGATATAAACATTAAAATATAATAAAAATACAATAAAAATTATTTGTACATTTCAAAGCTAAACATCCTCCCCAAAATCCCACCCACACCCTCCCTAACAGCCTGCCTTTTATCATTGCCCAATGCCTGATGGCAAGGATATGTAAAAGGCAAGTCATGGTCATATTTATATATGAAATTTATGAACATGAGACCACATGAAGAGTGAGATTGCACAATCTGTAAGTTGACATGGCCTTTCTTATTATTAACTATGACCTTTTTGAATATTGGAATAGATCTACATACAAATGTCTTTGTGTGCGCGCGAGCGTGTGTATGAATATGTTTCTATTTGTCCTGGCCTTTGAAGAAGTGATGCAAGTCTCAACTGCTCCTCTTAGGTTAAATCTGCTCTCCCCAACCCATTAAATACCTGGTAGCTCTGTTTGAGGAGGGGCAACTAATCAACTTGTTGATGAGAGGCCAAGATACCCTGAAGGTATCTGTCTGACCTTGGAAGACAAGCAGGTCATGCCTAGACAAGAGAACCCCAAGGAATGCAATGGTCTATGGGCTATATTTTAGAAAAGGCAATGGGTAAAGCCACTAAAGATTCCTTGCCCTGAAATCCATGGGGTCACAAAGATACCACAAAGATGGAGATGGGTAGAGATATGTGTCTATTACTCTATTAGCATTTACAGCTACCCGCAACACAATACAAGTACAGAATATTTAGATCTGAGTCTTTGACTAAATTTGGGCATTTTTTTCAATTCCCCTTTCTTTTTAAAATGGAACCTGAGCAGAGAGACTGGGCTCAAGCAAAAGAAATAAAAGCTTGGAAATTCTGAACCACATTGGCTTTGACAGGGGGCGATACTAAAAAAGCATTGCAGACAACAGGTGAGATCCAAGCTTTTTTTTCATCTGACAGCTTCTGGAAGTGGTCTGTTGAAAGTGATTCAACCATTCCATTTAGAGTGGCGATATGCCATACTTTACAGAAAGGGGTCTCAAAAGCAGTATGCGACTGGTAGTGTCCTTCAATTGAAAAACTGTCCAGTCCCAAGTATGGTTGGAAGATAAAGGGCAAGCAATGCAGGGGGAGGGGGCAGCTAGGATGTTGTTCTTGTCATGTGCATTACAGCTGTTTCCAACTCATGGCAACCCTAAGGCAAGACCTCAAAGTTTTAAAGAGGGGTTGCCTTTGCCTCTCATTAAGACTGAAAGAGTACAGTCTAATGGGTTTTCATGGCTGTGTGTGGATTCAGACCCTCATTTCCCATAGCTATAATCTGATGCTCAAGCTGCTACATCATGTCTGGATAAAGAAATTGGACAACAGGTAGACAAATTCACCAGGTGATAGTCTAATGCAGTGGTTCTCAACCTGGGGTCCTCAGATGTTTTTGGCCTTCAACTCCCATAAATCCTAACAGCTGGTAAACTGGCTAGGATTTCTGGGAGTTGTAGGCCAAAACCAGCTGGGGACAAACAGGTTGAGAACGACTGGTTTAATGGGAAATATACTATTTAATATATAAGCAATATTAATTATTTTGATCCTTGTGGCTAGACATGCAAAGTGCATGTCACAGAACTCCCATAACCAACAAAAATACTGGAAGGGTTTGGTGGGCATTGACGTTGATGTAGTTCACCTACATCCAGAGAGCACCGTGATAAATGTGAACCAAACTTGGCATGAATACTCAATATGCCCAAATGTGAGCACTGGTGGAGTTTGGGGAAAATAGACCTTGACATCTGGGAGTTGTAGTGGCTGGGATGTATAGTTCACCTACAATCAAATAACATTCTGAACTCTACCAATAATAGAATTAGGCCAAACTTCCCACAGAGAACCCCCACAACTAACAGAAAATACTGTGTTTTCTTGTGGTCTTTGGCGACCCCTCTGACACCCCCTTTTGACCTCCCCAGGGGTTCCGATTCCCAGGTTGAGAAACACTGCTCTATATACTATTGAGCACAGTTCTTGCAATCTGCTACTTTTGACCATACTGAGATGGGCCGATAGGAATTATAGACACAACATCTGGAAGGCCAAAAGTTCCATACTCCTGACTTACATGCTGGAGAGGTACTGCATTGCCATTTCAAAGGGGCACAGGGTGGGTTGAAGAGGTCATTGTTTTGAGGTGGCATAGAACACATTCATCTCCAGGATACTGCCAAATATCCCGCTATTTCCAAAGGGAGGGACAGGAGCACACAATGTCTTTTTGACACCTCTTTAGTTGCACTTAAACTATCACTTCTGGATAAGATCTGTTTCGTCTCTGCCTCACACCTCCTTGTCTTCGCTTCAGGAGCAAGCACTGAGTGCACATTTGACTGTTTAACAAGCCCAGTCTGAGGAATCTCAGCCTGAAACCCATGTGCTCTAATCCTATTAAATATGCACCAGCTTCCATAACTCTCCTTCCTCGCTGCAAACTTCCCCCTCCCCTTTCCCAACTTCATCCATCTTGTTCTGAGGCCTTTTCCAGCTTGAAAACCCATTGCTCATTTTTGGCAGGGGGCCCTGCAGCTTTTTTTTGCAAGGATTTGGGCAATGAATCAGCTACCTGCAGCTGTTCTTTAGTCTGCCACCCAAGTGCAGGAATTTCTAATATTAGCGCTGCAACCTACCTTCTCCCAAGGACTTATTTAAAACAACGTAAAAATCTTTTCTGTGCCTCAAACTTGTTTCCAAACTGACTTGAGACTTTAGGGTCCCTTTATTTCTCCCTCTGAAAATGAGTCTGTTATGGAGGATAAAAATAATGACAAAAACCCATTTCTCCATTGACTCAGAATAAAATTGAAACCCTGGGTGACCTCTCTGGGTGGAATGTATTAAAATACGAGGGTGGGGGGGAAGCCCAGTTTCCTCTGTCTGCTTTTAAACTCAAATGACGTGTCAAGCACTGTCATGAACAGGGAAGATCCTGTGGCTAACATCTATTTCCTGCCCCTTATTCCCAGCCCTGTTAACAGGTGACACTTTTGTTCAAGTTTTTCTTTCCCTGTCATTTTCTCTCTGTCATCAGCTTCACAGCAAGCTCTGCCAAGATGAGAGAGGAAAAAGAGAGGAGGAGGGAAGGAGGGGGATTGAAGCTAGCTGTGTGAAATTCTGAATCCTATAAACATGCAGACACATAGCTTTGGGAGGCTCAACATCTTTTGGGAAATTAATCTGTTAAATATCACCCTGGTAAATAAGAGGTGCACGTGTCTTTACAGGTTGACTGGAATGGTAAAAACGTTTCCTACCCATCCATATAGTGCTGTGCTCTATGCCTGAGAAAATATCACACAAGAATGTATTGCAGACATCTCCAAATACAGCCTTGGTGTTGCCAATTGCTCTCCTTGAGGAGCTGGACAAAACAGCAAGTGAGGCTAATAACATTCCCCCCCCCAAATGTACTGATGTATCTGTAGCTTCAGATTCCAAGGTGGTATCTCAACTAATATCTCTTCTTAGAAAATATCCAGATTGGGAGAGAAGGAGAAGGTGGGGGAGAGGGGACTGAGTGACTGGCAATTCCATCTTCTAATGCTGGGGTAGGTTTTATGGAGGACATTCCAATTATTGTGCTTTTGGGGAAGGGAATGAAATATCACTTAGTTCCCCCCTTTCTATTACTATTATATGGTTTTTAAGTATCATAACTCCCTAGATACTGCAACAAATATTTGAAAACTTCATTATTTTCTGGTCTAGGGAAAACCCATAATGTATGTCAAAGCATGGATGGAGGGAAGAGAGAGTGAATCAGTCCCTCTTTCTTTTTTTAGGGCTCCTGAACTACTGCATATATCCTTCTGCAATTTTGTGTCTTAGGGAACATCTAAGCCATCAGTTCCTCAATTGTATAGCAATCATTCACAAGTATATAAAGCACACATACACCCAAACACACACACCAAATGAAAATGTTTCTGTTATACAAAAATTCCAGTACCCATTTAAGTACAGTTTGGCAAATGTTGACACCTCCATATAATAATACTAGACTTTTTATTTTCAATTCTGCAAGAAATAAAATAGCATTATCAAAGGCTTTCATGACTGGAATCACTGGGTTGTTGTAGGTTTTTTGGGCTATATGGCCATGTTCTAGAAACTTTATCCTGATGTTTCACCTGCATCTATGGCAAACATCCTCAGAGGATGCTTCTAGAACATAGCCATAAAGCCCAAAAAACCTACAACAACCCAAAAAAATAGCAATTGGAAATCACTTTTAAAGAATACTAGCAATGCTTAGTATGCAAATTGCTATACCTATCTGAATAAAAGTTGACAGGCATAATCCCTCCTAAACCAGTAAATGTCAAGCAGTTATGTCAAAGAGAGCAAAGTTATAACCATTTCTGTGTTTCCTATGATAGTCAATAAGAGACAAAAACAACTGTATTTTTGAATATTGGCATAAGCCTAGGAATCCCATCAAAGTGGACTTGTTCTCTATTTGTTTGTTTGTTTGATTGATAACATATTTTCCCCAGTATAGGATTTACAATTGGACATTTCATAGAAAACATATAATCATAGTTGGAAGAGACCTCATGGGCCATCCAGTCCAACCCCCTGCCAAGAAGCAGGAAAAATGCATTCAAAGCACCCCCAACAGGTGGCCATCCAGCCTCTGTTTAAAACCCTCCAAAGATGGAACAAGGAGAGACAAGCCGCATTCCAAAATACATATTTAAAGTCAAAAATCAATTTTGGGGGCTTTGAGCAGTCCTATTAAGATTTCACATCAATGGATTAGTGAATCCAGTCCAGATCTTTCTTTTATTGTAATTGAGCTATCCAAGATACTAGAGAGTTAGCAGTTTAGTTGCTTGCTTGTTAGGCCAAGACTCTGGAGACCTGAGTTCAATTCCCACTCAGCCATGGAAATAAACAGGATGGTCTTGGGTAAGTCACACCATCTCTGCTTTAGAAAGAGGCAAGCCCCTCTGCTTGAAGGCACACATCAGCAGTAATGCAAGATGCTGAACCTTCTTTAGGCACAGGGTTAAGAACCTTGGATAGTTCCTTTAAAGTTCAGCCACCAACTACCAATGGTCCACATGATCAAGATCTCCAACTGAACAGGAATCCTAGAAACATGCAGCACATGTGCACAATTCACTGCTTACAACTGGGTTCTTCTTGGCAGCTGTTCATCATACAGCCAAGTGTATGTGTGCTTCATCAGAGATTGGATCAGACGTTGACTCTAGTCTCACTTGTTTATGCACACAAACTGTACATAGAAAGTATTAGCTGATGACTTCTTCTGGGTCTCTGTTTGCAACTACAAGGTTGAGAGGAGACACAATGATCATGTATAATATGTGAGGGGAAGTCAAGGGAGGAGGGAGCAAGCTTGTTTTCTTCTGCCCTGGAGACTAGGACACGGATCAATGGCTTCAAACTACATGTTTTTAAACATGGGCTGGATGGCCATCTGTTGAGGGTGCTTTGAATGCAATTTTCCTACTTTTTGGCAAGGGGTTGGACTGGATAGCCCATGAGGTCTCTTCCAACTCTATAATTCTATGATTCTATGAATCAGCAGTCTCTCCAACAAAGGCTTCATCACAGGCTCTAGGTCATGTGGGATGACATGTCTCCTATGCATGCAAGCATTGTTCCATGTGTGTGTGTGTGTGTGTGTGTGTGTGTGTGAGTGAGTGACATCAGAAAAAATACCTTTTGTACATGATGTGGGGCCTTCAGTGTTATCTAAGTAATGGCAAGGGTCTCAGGGAGCAAGCAGGAGCCTTCAAATTACAGATACTGATAGCAATCTAAATCTTCAAATTACAAGAAAGGAAATCCCAACTATGAAAAAAGAGCTATTTGTGAAATAAACTGCCTTAGAAGGTGCTAAATTCTCCTTCATTGGAGGTTTTAAGCAGAGATCCGATGTCCACCTTGCAGGGATGCTTCAGCACAGTATTATTATACTAGCAAGAGTTGAGCTAACTGACATAGTTGAAACTTCCTGAGGTCTTTTCCAGTTGGAATATTCTGCCGTCTAAATTTCAGCACATGAATGTGCATATGTATGCGCATACACACACACACACACATACAATAATTTGTATAAATACCAAGAACTACGGCATATAATTCCTGTAACAAGGAAGGGCTGGGGAATCAAAAGACAGATAATGGGTTTATCCTGAACAGTACACATTGGTTTGGCGGGGCTTCATGCCTGTGCTACATCCGTGGAGAAAGTCCAAGCCTAGTGAAGTCAGTGTATTTAAACTGTTGAATGGATGCAGTTTGACACCACTTCAAGTGCTATGGAATTCTGGGATTTGTGGTTTGCTAAGGCACCTGTACTCTTTGATAGAGGCTAAAGACTATGGCAACCAGTCATGGCAGTTAAAGTGGTGCCAAACTGCATTCATTTAGTTAAGATGCACCCTACATGGAAAAAAATACCATGAACTGCTATATTAAAGAACTTTCGATATGAACCTCTTTGTTCTTTTTCTACTAGAGATTCCAAATTTGCTTTTCCACACTTAAATCCCAACAGCTACTTCACCAAGTCATCTGCTTTATGACACACAACATTTGGTCACTTTTTAAGAATGTCAAAATTGCAGTGCAAAGAAGCAAAAAATAAACAAACAAAATACACCAATGCAAATGCTTTTTTATTTTTACTTTTTCAAAGACAAGATTAAGGAGAAAGATTGGAAGAAATAATGCAAATATGTTTCCAATTGGTTTTCAGGACAGTTAAAATGATTTTAAAAAATGAGTACCTTAGAATTTGTACATACAAGCAAGCAGTTCAAAAATGGTTTCAAGGAGAATGATTTAAAGGGGGAGAACACTCGGGGAGAGGCATATTCAACTTGTCTTTTCTCAAAAGATGCTGAGCAAGTTGAGAACTTTTCAACTTTCCTTAATGTTGCCCATAAAGATGGTGCTTCCTCCAATCAGATCTTCCTCTTCCCGTCTTCAACCACCCTTTCCCCCCAGCCCGCCCAAACAGTCTATGAGAATAAGAGCCACCCCTCTCTGCTCTGTATCTTTCCCAATACAGTATGTTAATGGACAGCACACAAACAGCCCCAGATAGCTGTGTTCAGTGTATGCCAACCTGAACAGAAGCTTCATTGGATCATTGTGGGTGCCATAAAAGGAGGAAAAAGAACAAAAAAATGCAGACTCCCTATACACAAGGTGGGGGGATAAGGAGAGAATATGCACATATGGAATAATACAAATCTCCAGTCTTTTAAGAAGAAGAGGGGAGGGGAAAAGAAGGGAATGCTTCAGTCATACAGTTGGCTTAATTACTGGGTGTCCGCGCATATTCTTCCCCAAGAGGAAACACTTTAGCCAAGAGGATTTGTGCTTATGAAATCCAGCCACCATAAAGTTGTTTATTCACACACTTGATATTTCACACACTTGATATTTCCTCTCTAAGAGGACAGCCGCTGTCACCAACTCAACAGTGCCAACAAACTCACGCAGGTCAACATGTGCCTTGTTTACAGGCAGGCAAACAGGTTTGCGAAAAGAACTGCTTTTCACCATTGATTCTCCCTGAAGGTCATTTTGTCCCTTACAAATGGCAATTGGCTCCTGGCTTCAATATTAATATTAAATAATAGAACCATAGAATTGAAAGAGACCACAAAGATTATCCAGTCCAACCACCTGCCATTCAGAAAAATACCATCTGTCAGATGGCCACCTAGCCTCTGCTTTAAAACCTTCAGAGAAGGAGACCCCACCATTTCCAAGACAGCATATTCCAATGCCAAACAGGTAGTATTGGTTTTACATTTTGGAGACATAGCACAATGGGTTAAACCCTTGTGCCGGCAAGACTGAAGATCAACAGGTCGCAGGTTCAAATCCAGGGAGAGCACGGATGAGCTCCCTCTGTCAGCTCCCCAGCCGGGGACATAAGAGAAGCCTCCCACTAGGATGGTAAAACATTAAAAACCATCTGAGCATCCCCTGGGCAATGTCATTGCAGACGGCCAATTCTCTCACACCAGAAGCGACTTGCTGTTTCTCAAGTCGCTCCTGACATGAAAAAAAAAATCTTGGAGACAGACAATGTTAGTTAATTATTTTTTCCCCATATCTCTTGTATGTGTGTGCACATAGACTTATACAGGTTTTGTTCTGTTTTTGATTTAGGAAGGTATTTGACTTTTATTTTAAGGAAACAAAAAAAAATGCAATTCCTCCAGATTGAAGAATGGCACATAATCTTCACATACAGCATGAGGATTTCTGAATGGACAAAGAATGAAAATCTAAGTTAAACATCCTGACCTCTTAGCCTGTGATTATCCATTCTTTATGAATTATCTATTTTTATTCCTATAACATATTAGGAGCCAGCATTGCACTACAACTCTGGAGATCAGGGTTTCCCCACTTGGCCATGGAAACTTAATGACCTTGGGTGCGTCACATCCTCCCAGCCTCAAACAAAACTCAGTAGGTTCATCCTAGGGTTGTGATTAGTATGAAATGACTTGAAAGCACACAGCAGCAGTGTATTATATGTAAGGAATATATATCATGCCACCTGTGGCTAGTGGCTACTAGGCCTGTTTGATTTTTAAAAGGTTCAAAACTCATTTCGGATGTAGGGGGCATTGGCGATTCGATTTTGAAATGATTTCCAAAATTTTCTGGGAAAAATTTGGAAATTTCCAAAATTTCGGAATTGCTTTGTTAATGGCAGACATGCATGTGCAGTAGAAAAGAAACGGCACTGACACTGGGGAAACTTCAGGGGATTGTCCCTACCTCATTTTTAGACCAATCGTAATGAAATTTGCTACAGTGGTAGAACACATGGATTACTACTAGCTCACCAAATTTCATAACTTTTGACTTATCCATGAATTTTTGCAAAAAAAATTAGATTATAAAAAGTTTTTATAGACTGACCCAGCTTAAATACAAGTTCTGACATGGTTTTACTACAGGGCTAGCGTGGCTCAGGGAGAGCGTGCCAACCTAATACAGAAGTCAGTGAGTTGGATCACCCTCCCCTGCCAAGAAATTTTTTCAATTTTTTTAAAAAAGTATTTTTTAAAATAATAAAGGAAAGATGTTCCTGGTATGAATTTTGAAAGTGTTTTTCCTGTTTCTTTGTGTGGTATTTACTTTGTGTGGCACAAACTGTGTTAATTTGGGGAAGAACAGAAATCATATGCAGAGCAGACCCCATCAAGGGACATCTAGACTGACCCCCTATCTTTGGGATCAAGAATGCGGTTTTTCACCAAAGGGAAGGGAATGGGGTCACAGGAGCACAAGGCAATGAGACAACGGAAGACATGTGAAGCTTTTGGGGCAATTTTATATACATGAGAGATGTAGTTTCCCAAAGTATCTTAGCAAGCCAGACTCCCCAGTGCAGAAATCCTAGGGGACTCTAAATGGATGGGTAAAGGAAGGAATGTCTTCAAGTTTTGGGAGAATCGGGGCTAGACTGACCCCACTACAGGAAAAACAAGAACTGGCTTTCCGCTGAAGTACAGTATATGTTCTAATTTGGTTTTACTACAGGGCTAGCATGGCTCAGGGAGAACGCGCCGGCCTCATAAGCAGAGGCACTGTGGGTTCAATCCCTGCCAGAGGAAAATGGCAAAAAGAAAAAAATTGTGGCAAATAATGGCAAAAAGCAAGAGGCAGGGCACAGGGAGCTAAGACACACGTTTTGCTGACAAGGAAGGTGTGGAGACTCATGGAGGCTCCCCTTTTGTGGTGGACACGTGCTATCTTTATTGCAGGGAAAGGGTTTATTGCAGAGAAAGGCTTTGCTGCCTTCTCTTTAGACACCTTTATAGATTCAGTTTATTTTATATTTACTGTATATTTAGTTCAACAGCAGGACCTTTTGTAATCTCTACCACTGGGGGCTTGGCCTTCAAGAATAGCTGTGTTTAGCTACACTCACCTCATCCCTATTTGCATCGCCACTCGACAGGGAAGGGAAAACATGAGATTTTAAAACTGTTTGTTTAGGCTTTACCAAAGTTGCTTAATGGTTCTGAAAATCAAAATAACTGTGGGAGACATCCAAAAATAATTCCGAACAATGGGTAAGTGGTTCAAATTTGGATTTGCCCCTCCCACTTTTCCTGCATGGTTCGAAATTGGTTCAAAAGTCCAAATTCCAAATGGTTTTTCCAATTTTTTCCCCGAACCAAACTTTTCGCAACAGACACTCCTTAAAGGGCCAGACCAAGTAGAGTTTCAAAACAAAGATTATTGCTCAAAGAGTCTTTGGCCTTCAGAGGCACCAAAACAAAACAAACACTTAGCAGTCAGTGGATAAGAACACAAAAACAAACAATTGGCACAAAAAGAAATGCTTGCAAAAAAGCTCGAAGCAAGAAAGCAAAATGCAGAAAATAGAAAAGGCACACAATAAAGCAGGAACTGGAAGGGTCGTCAATGGGGTCCGAAGTCATCACAGGTGGGCAGTCCAAAGCATCAGGCAGCAAGCAGCAGTCAGGAAAGCCAAGCCGGGTCGAGGGAGGAGGCAAGCAGCAACACAAGAATCCAGTCCAAATCAGTAACCAAACAGGAGAGCAACTTGAAGAGTACCAAACCATGCCAAACGTGGAGCGGGCAGCAACAAGTTAAGCAGCATTCAGGATACAAGAGTCACAGGATACAAGAGTCACAAGATACACAGAAGCACAATCCCACAGCAACACCTTGCTAACTGCAAAGTGAAGCTCCAAAAAGCCCACATGATATTACTCTCCCAAATTGGACCCACCCGAATCAGACAACGCCCCATCCTCAGTTGCTCCAGCTGCTGTGTTATCATCACCTGTAGCCTTTTGGTTTTCCCTCCAAGTCCTCCATCTCCTGTCAAGACTTAACTCCCCCAGCAATCCTCCGGATAGCCCGAAGGCCACTCATCGTCATCAGAGAACCCCAAAAAGGTATCACTGCTTGTTGATTCCATGCAAGCAGCCTGTATTTCTTGTACTTTTGTCCAGTCCATTTCTGACTCTTCCTCTGAAGAAGACTACAAAAAGGAGGGGGGCTTACTGAAGCACAAAAAACCAAGAACACAGAAGGGGAGTGAGAGAACTGCAAATGGGCAAGGCAATAAACACATGAAACTGCAAATAGTTCTACTGTGATTATATTAAGGTCTACACAAAATTTAAATTCTACGCAAAGAGATATCATGCTCCCATACCTAGGCAGAGCGTGTGTATTAATCAAAAGGTCTACGCAAATCTGAAGGTCTACATACAATATGTGATGACTTGTATGAAAAGGTCTGCACAATATAAGGAGTCTACACACAATATGTGATAATTAGTATACAGAGCCTCTGAAGAGTCTCTCTCACTCCCACTCCTATCATTCCCTGAAAAGCCCTCAAAAGTTTCATCATCAGTGGGTTCAGTGAGTATTTGCCGAATCCTTTTACATTGTAACATATCCTTCTCACTTTGCTCCCAAGTAAGCCTTTTCCCCCTCTTAGTGCCCTTACTATGACTACAAACAACCCCACCCATCTCCACACTACTGTTTGCAACCAAAGACTCAGCCCCACCCAACTCCATACTATCAGTAGTATCTGAAGTCTCAGGCTCAACTACAACAGAACCTAAACAGGCTTAGTGGCTACTGGTTATATCCCCACACTATGCATGCATTGAATATAAGGTCTTGAAAAACCTATGCATATACACAGTGATGGTTCCTTTCCATTTCAATGATCAAAATTTTCAAACAGAGCTGATTCACATATGGTTCACCCTCATAGAAGAGTTCTATGTGGAAATTTAAAAACACATGATTAACATTGTGTGGAGTGGGGTTCTACTCCCATAACTCCTGCCATCTACTCCTATCTATGCTTTAAAGGAGAGCTTTGTAGAGGAGAGATTTTCCCATACACATTGAGTTGTCCCAAGGTTCAGGGCTCTGATCACAAAGGATTCTAAATCCCAGGGGAAACATATGCCTACTGAGCAGTTCCTCTTTTTAGATCTGGTATGGAAAACAGGTCGGCCCCATAGATGTCATTTGTTGCAGACTGCAGTTCCCAGCATTGCTTACCCACATGCAATAACATCTGGATGGTCATACATTTCTCACCCCTGCTTTAGACCTTCACTCTCAACATACGTTTCTGTGGGGGCAGGGGAGAGCAGATGTACAAGGGGAGACAAAAAGGGTGACAGACTAAAAGATCTCTGTTTTTCATCTCCATGTCCTGTCAGTTGTGCAATTCTAAATACCCAAATAGGGCTGGAATTTTTTAGATTTTCCACCAAACGTAGGGGTGTGGCCATTGCTGATGGTGCATCACCCTTCCCAGTAGGTATACCTTCTTTTATTCTGAGAAAATGGGAGGGGGGGAGGGAAAGAGAGGGGGGATTCTGCTACCAGGACAATAGTCAGTGTGAGTGTATATATGGGTGTCAGAGAGCTGTCTTGCTAGGTTGGCTGCTCAAAATCATAGGAACTCTAAGAATGCAGCAGCAACTGTATATTTTAGAAAAATGGAAATTCCATCTACAATTGGATTGTGTGAACAGGTTGTTGACAAAGGCATATCTGGGTGGGAAGCAAGTGCTATGCAAGGATTGCTTTATAATGTATTTTTTCTCACCATTTCCAAGGTGCAATGTCACTTGGCTGCCGGGCAGAGCAGGTAACACTTCCTGCATTTCTTAACGGCATACAACTAACAGCTAATTACAGCTAACAGTGGTGAGTAAATCAGTTCAGTTGCCTTTCTGGACTGGATGACCATCAGAGTCTCATTGCAAATAGTAGAATTCCAGCATTTCTTTACTGCTGGTTGCATTCCAACACAGAAACCGTCTCCAACCTCTCCAAAATATTTATTTAGGTGGGCAATAGTGCATGGTATATTATAACAACTTTATTTTTGTACCCTGCCTCCATCTCCCCAAAGGGACTCGTGGTGGCTTACATGGGGCCAAGCCTAATCAACACAGTTAAAATGTAACACATTAAATGCATAAAACAGTATAATACAAAAATTGAACAACATCATTATAACAATATATAAAATAACCATCAAAACCAGCAACCAATAACAAAGTTCAATTTCTCATCACAGGTGGGTGGACTGGAGTAGCAGCAATTTAAAGGATAGAGCTAGTGGGTAAAGTGCATAGGTCATATAGCAGCTGTAAGGATAAGAGCAATGTAAAATAGGTCAGTTCTAGCTTTGGGTAGTAAAGTGTGAGGACAAGAGTTTTGGGACCTATCCGGGGCCAGCTAGGGAATTGTCTAGTCAAAGGCACAGCAGAACATCCATGTCTTAAGATATTTGTGGAAAATGGACAGGGGTGGTGCAAGCCTAATATCCCTGGGGAGGGAATTCCAGAGCCGTGGGGCCACAACCGAGAAGGCCCTTTCTCTCATCCCCACCAACTGTGCCTGGGACAAAGATGGAGGTGAAAGAAAAGCCTCCCCAAAAGATCTTAGAGATTGTGTGGTTTCGTAGGGGAAGATGTGGTCATGAAGATAGGCAGGTCCCAAACTGTTTAAAGCTTTATAGGTAATATCCTGCTCCTTGAAATGGGACTGGAAACTTATTGACAGCCAGTGGAGCTGTTTAAACAGGGGGGTTGACCGCTCCTTGTAATTTGCTCCACTTAGCAACCTGGCTGCCGACCTTTGCACCTACTGCAGTTTCTGGGCCGTCTTCAGGGGCAGCCCCACGTAGAGTGTGTTGCATTAATCCAACCTTAAGGTAACTAAGTAGCCACCAAACACCTACACTATAAAACCAGGAACCCTTTCAACACTACATAATAGTGGTATCATGATTCCATTTCACCTTCCACTGTTTCATCCTGAGGTTTGTAGGTTTAATTCCCACCCCACCCCCCAATGGCTGATCCTGGATTCTATTGGATGGAATGACATTTAGCAGGAAACATAACACTGTAATTGTGTAGTGTGAGATGGTCTCAAGCAATTTCATCTAGTAAACTATGTAATAAAAGGCCTTCCCCTGACAAAGGAGATCAGTATTCCCATTACGTTATTTTTTTCTTAGGTCTTCATGGCTTGTTTCATAAACGTTCCTTCTTCTCTGGTTGTTTCAAGTGAGGTCCAGTTGCTATGAACTTGTAATACTGTAAGAATCTATGTATTAATAAATAAACAGTAAAATGCTGAAAGCTGCAATGTAATAATTTTCTTATGCCTACTCAGAATGACAATCTACTTAGGAGCTCATAAAAGGGAGTATTCCATTTTGCCTAAAACTGTAGTATGCCTACATAGCCTCTCTTATTGCACCAAGCTTTATTGAAAGAACTTTAAAACTCCTCCCAATCCATGCATTCCCTATGCTCATGCATGTCTCCCTTTATTTTCTGTGAGAATTGCACAACTCTTGACAGTTCGGAATCTTGATCAGAATCTTTTGAAACTGAATTTTTGTTCTCTTAGAGCAGCGTTACTCAACTTGGGGGTCGGGACCCTGGGGGAGTCGTGAGGAGGTTTCAGAGGGGTTGCCAAAGATCACCAGAAAATATATATTTCTGATGGTCTTAGGAACCCCTTTGGCCAAGAAGGCTGAAGGTCTCTCCGCTTGTCCTTCTCTTCGTTTTTGGAAACAGATGACAAATCCTCCCACCAAAAGCCCTCTTTCACTCTGATTGGCTGACCTCTTAGCCGGCCTCTCAGCCAAGAGGGCAGCTGTTTCTTAGACAGCGTAGTGCACATGTGCAGACGAGGGGGAGAATGCAAGGCTGGAGGGAGGCTCATGCTAGTGAGTCCCTTCAAGGCATGGGGGTTCTGTGTGGGAAGTTTGGTCCAATTCTATCATTGGTGGGGTTCAAAATGCTCTTTGATTATAGGTGAACTATAAATCCCAGCAATGACAACTCCCAAATGTCAAGGTCTATTTTCCCATCAGTATTCTCATTTGGGCATACTGAGTATTCGTGCCAAGTTTGGTCCAGATCTATCATTATTTAAGTCCACAGTGCTCTCTGAATGTAGGTGAACTAGAACTCCAAAACTCAAGGTCAATGACCACCAAACCCTTCAAGTATTTTCTGTTGGTCAGGGGAGATCTGTGTGCTAAGTTTGGACCAATTCTATCATTGGTGGAGTTCAGAATGCTCTCCGATTGTACGTGAACTATAAATCCCAGCAAATACAATTCCCAAATGACAAAATCAACCCCCCACCCCACCAGTATTCAGATTTGGATATTATTGGGTATTTGTGTCAAAATTGGTCCAGTGAATGAAAATACATCCTGCATATCAGATATGTACATTATGATTCATATGTAACAGTAGCAAAATTACAGTTATGAAGTAGCAACGGAAAAATAATTTTATGGTTGGGGATCACAACAACATGGGGAACTGTATTAAGGGGTCATGGCTTTAGGAACGTAGAGAAATACAGTCTTAGAAGTTTGGAGTTGTGTATCACTGTTTTTCTAGGTTTTCAAAGTACCAAAGCA
This sequence comes from Anolis apletophallus, assembly GCA_030556195.1. NCBI lineage: Eukaryota > Metazoa > Chordata > Lepidosauria > Squamata > Anolidae > Anolis > Anolis apletophallus. The sequence goes on along the minus strand of JARBWK010000001.1, from coordinate 128,389,555 downwards.
TTCTGCAATTAAAAGCCTATCCTATTTGTTTAATCTGCAAGAGTAAGGTGTAGATTTGAGTTTCAACCCTTTTTTAGCAATGCAAAAACCATGTATGAGGGGAAAGTTTTGCAAAACATTTTGCCTTAAATTAAGCGGGGAAATTCATATCAATGGCTTGAAGCAGCTATGGAGCTGCACAGCTACTTGATTTTAAAAATTCAAGAGATCTTAGTCCCAGAATGACTAAAACATTTGGACTGGAATACTTTAGTTTCTCTTTTTCATTTCTCTTCTTCCCCTGTGAGTTCAGAAAGTCAGTATATGGTAGTAGCTCTCAATGTGGGTATAGAGAGATCAAGGACGGAGAATCCTTTAACTTTACCATGTTTGACCACTTACTATACCAGCTAGGAGTTGAAATCCACTAACTGGCAGGCCACAAGTTCCCTATGTTACTGAAAGGCAACAGTAGTTCAATTGGCAAAATTGGAGCAATTAGGAGCATGGCTAAGACTGAAGCCCTCTGCATAATTGCACTGAAACAAACTTCATTAAATGCAATGGGGATTCCATTATTAAAATTTAACAATAATTCTGGGATGCCAGATTAAATGAGACATGTTGAAGCATCTGTGAGATAATACAAGGAATCTACGTTTACAATGAATTAATTACTATTGTTGAATATATTTGTACTGTTTTCATTACTTTTTTCAATATACTGTCTAAAGAATTTGTTCCAAGCAGGTTGTAAATCTCCAAAAGAAAGAGGGTGGGGGAGAGAGATGGGAATGGGGAGAGAAACTCAGAGAAGGAGGAAAACTAGGAGAGAAAATGGGCAATGAAATTAGGTCAAGCTGATCAGGAACTGATAAAGATTGAAGCCCTGCACATTCAAACAAAAGGGTATGCGCAATACATACAATATTCAAACACTGTTTAATAAAGTATATTCAGTATATACAATATTTAGGAAAAAGAAAATAAATGCTGTTATATAATCTAACATCGATCCTACTACCACGCCTAGATATAGTCAATGCAATCAAATAATGTACAAATTGGGATCCGAGCAGAGCACGCAATTAGTACCTAATATCAATGTCCGAATAGGTAAATAGTACCTCTTGGGGAGGTAGCTGTGTAGAGATCCCCAGCGAGTCCTGTAAACACTCTCTATGGGTCCCGGTAAAGTGCTCCCCTCTCCCCCCCCCCCCCCCGTTTTTTGTTTGTTCGACTAAGACCCACTAGCTTCACAAAATAATTGCTCTGATAGAGATTACCACTGTTTGTTTGATATAGATCAGTGAAGTGGCTTTTATTTTTGAACTATCCTTGAGAGTGTGACTCTAGGGATTGTCATGGTAAGTACTGAATGTCAGAAATTACTCTGTACCACTGCAGGTAATAGAAACATATAGAAATTCACAAGGTAAGATGAGCATGCTCCAAACAGGTTTAGCTAAATATCCCTTGAGTCATCTATTGCTCTGTGGAACTGCTGATTTCTCTGTGTTCAATTTCTGTCCGCCTGGTGCTGGGCCAGAACAAAAAAAATCATGTCTGAATACTGGTTTGCCTTTAATATCAACAGGAACATTTTTGCTAATTCACAGTTTAGCCAAAGTGCAGGAATAAACAAGGGTAAACCTAGACCCATATTGTAGCAATCTTCTGGTTACAGCCATTAATTGTATCCTGCTGCTCTTGTAATCTGACCAAATATATGTAAAACACATTTTCCTCCTCTAAACACTTGCTGAAGAAGCATTAACTCTTTCATTACCAAACCTTCCTGGCATCCCTGAAGATCAGGTCTCAGGCAAAAGCAGCCACTGGGACAAGAATTCTCTGCAAGAATAATAGAAAAGTCATTCCTTTCAGCCTCCCCTCCCCAGCCACAACCATAGTTTCCTTCCGACTCCAAAGGCAATGGGATCTGCTCTCACCAATACTGGTGGGAAGCAACTCTACTTTCTCAGTCGAAGGAGGATATGGACTCAGCTGGGAGTCTCCTGACTTAAAAGCAGCTGACATTTTCAGACCTACGCTCTTATTTCTATTTTGTTTTAGAAAGCCACATGCCTCTCCATGAGGTGGGGGGGGGGCACAATTTTCTTAAAACGGTACACAAAAAGGTCACTGCTAAACAGGAACAGACACATCCCTTAATTCTTCCTCCCCAATCAAGAAAGAAAGAAAGAAAACCCCAATCAGAATATCTGCAAGCCTAGCACAAAACAGAACCTATTTGGAGGCCATAAAACCAAAAGTGGTCTGCCAGTGGCCTTCTGGACCCCAATGAACTACTGTTTTCAATATTCATCAGTCATTGGCCAGGTTGGCAAAGCTTTTTGGAAACATGAATCCAAAAGCCAGAGATCCTCCCACTTATTGATCACTTACTATTCTGCTGTGAAAGCGTAGAAGTTGTGCTTTATTTTCTTCACACAATGAAGGATCTTTGTTATCTTTCAGGATGCTCTTCTGAGCTTGAATGGTTCCATTATTGTTGCACTAAACAACTGTGGGGCATGCATTCACAAAGAATTAATATTATTCAGCTTCCTTGCACAACCCAGCAACACTGAGAGAACTAGAAGTAGTTGAGTCTTGCTGAAGACCAGTAAAAGAGCATGAGAGGGAGGCTGGGTTATGCTTAATAGAACAACATGAAGATCATAGCAGAGCTTGGGAACAAAGCCATGAGAAGGGAATGTTCAGCCCTTCATAGATTAAGAAACAACTAGTTCCACCCAGGGCTCAGAAAATAGTAAATTTTTTTTTTGTAGAATAGCAATTTCTGCACAGGAAAAAAATTCTGTGCAAATCAAATAAATGTGAATTTTGCACAAAACAAATACCAAATGGTGGATAGGTTTCAAAAACAGTGGTTTTCAAAAAGTTTCTCACAGCAAAAAATGAGTACTTTCTCATGGCAAAAATTGCTGAAATTACTCATTGCTATATTTGAGAAGAAACTTAGTAAAGAATTTCATCCCTTACACAAGCCAAGCATACAGGAAAGACAGCCATCCAACTTTTGTTCAGAGACCTCCAAAAATGAAGACTCCACTATACTCAGCAACTCTTACCACCATGAGGGTCTTCCTCGTGTTTAGATAGGATATCTTTTTCTTGTAATGTACTTTGCACTTTTAAAAAATAATATGGGGGTTAAACTAACAACCACATCAGATGGGGCTTATTTTGGTGGCATACACTTATCTAGCAATAGTTTAGTCACAGAGCCTGCCAGCTACCATCCCATGATGTAATACTACTTCCGTGGCTAAACTATAATGGAACTGGTGTGTGCTGCCACAGCGGCAACACAGGAGGCTTCCTATGTTGAACCAGCAACAAAGTGGAGAAGCAGGGTGGCTGATGCTTCCCCCAGTGGGATGGGGTTACTAGTGAGTCAGTAAATGTGGGGTGGGTTCCCCACCCTCAGTGGGCACCACTGGATTTGCCACAACTCATAGCAATTCCAGCAGCTTGTATGATAAGATTGTTAGGCCCATTATGTGTCAGAAGTTGCTTTTCAATTTGAAGGCACACTTATCATAAGGTTGTTTTAGGCACAAAATTTCATCACACTCTGGTGCCTAGAATTGTTTCCTAACCCTAACTACAGCACTTGTTTTTTTGAGAGTTATTATTATTATTATGGTGTTTATCTATACCCCACATTTTCTCTCCACAATGAGAAGGTATGCATTCATCTCTTCCAGATACTGCAACACATAACACATACCAAACAAGTTTTTGCTCTGCCTCAAGGAGACTACTCTTTCCAAGCCTTCCGGCACTCTTTGCAAATACAAATATAACTTTCTTGTGCCCTTGCTAATGAGCTCAGGACCTGCCTCAGCTTCTCATATAGTTTCAATTACACAAAGCCATCACCTTCTCCTTAATTTCCTGTCCTAACATTCAACTGTGTTAACTATAAATCCCAAAGACTGGTAACCTTTCACTCAGATGCAGGTCTGTGCTGGTTTTGTGCTGTTTTGTATCTACTAGGCATGAGAAAAAAGTTATGAAAATTAAAAGAAATCGTAAGTGATTCGTATGTAATGGGACTTTCTAGTTTATACGCATCACGGCAGCTAACCAGGAAGTAGACTTTCTTTTACGGTCCTTGAGGCCAACAATTTGCGTTATGATCATAATTAATTCTTAATCATTGTACTACTCACTTCTCCCTGTCTTCTCTCCCTCATTTCCTTCCCGCCTTCATTCATCTTCTTCTTTTTCCCGCATTTCTATGGGGAACTGGAAGTGACGCTGCTGCTAGGCATTCTAGAAAGTGTAGTCCTCCACGCTTCTCCCCCCCCTCCCTTCTCTTCCCCGTTGCTCTGTCTTGCCCCACCGCACGGGCCAACTTCACACACACACACACACACACACTTCTCCTCCTTTCTCTCCCTGCACTCTCTCACATGCTTCTCTGCCCCCTCCTCTTTCCTGGTGGCTTCTCCCCCCCTCCCTTCTCTTCCCCGTTGCTCTGTCTTGCCCCACCGCACGGGCCAACTTCACACACACACACACACACGCTTCTCCTCCTTTCTCTCCCTGCACTCTCTCACATGCTTCTCTGGCCCCTCCTCTTTCCTGGTGGCTTCTCCCCGCCCTCCTTTCTCTTCCCCGTTGCTCTGTCTTGCCCCATCGCACAGCCAACTTCAGCCCTCCAGGTGTTGTGGACTTCACCTCACACCATTCCTCACAGCCTCAGGCCTCTTCCTTTTCTTCTCAGCCTGGGCAAACTTGGGCCCTCGCGCCCTCAGGATCGGGGTGAGAGAGAGGCAGCGAGGAGCGAGGGGGGGCCTCCTCCTCCTTTTGTTTGCTGCTTCCAAGAATAGAATACCCCTCCCTCCCTCCCTCCTTCCCTCCCTCCTTCCTATTTGGAGAGTCCCATCTAGAATTCAGTGTGATTTATTCAAGTTTTGGCCTACAACTCCCAGACATCCCAGCCAATTTACCAGCTGTTAGGATTTCTGGGAGTTGTAGGCCAAAACCATCTGGAATGTGCATGCGCTGGCATACGAACTACTAACGAATTTCGTTAGTAATTAAGTTACATTTTAGAAATTTCTGGAAAATTTTTTGTAAGTCTTTCTATTACTAATCAAAAAAATCCCCCCCATTAGATTTTCGATTTTCTATTTTTGGGTTCTAAACCATGCCTAGTATCTACCCCAAAATAATTGTCCAAAAGACATGTTATTATTCTATTTCAGGGGAAGTGATCCTTTACTTTTGTGACATGAAGAAGTCAGTTTCCAAACTACAGTATAACCCCCATATCCATGGGTGATGCATTCCTGAATTTAACCATGGAAATGTGAAACCATGAGTAATAGAGAACCATATTAAAATGGACTACATCTAATGGAAAAGTATCTAAGAATTGCACTGAAGAACCTAGAAAAGGCTGAAGGAGAATGCCTTTCTAGCATTTCCAGGCTCTCCAGAAAGACTCCAGAGAACCGTGTTGTAGGATGTAGAAAATAATTCAAGATAGCTTTTTTTATGTAGTTAACTACAATTAGGGGTAGCACTCATCTAATTGGTGGCCATACTGTATTATTTACTAGCTTTGTTATTTACTATAAAATCAGTATGACCAATTAATATCTCTCCTAGAATTCATAGATCTCTATAAGCATCTGGTCAGAATATTATTCCATTTCATTTGATCCCCGACTTCCAGATTTGGGAAAGATTGTGACAGACTGTCTTATTAAGGGTTGTAACTGTGCCCAACTCCAACTCCAAAACTCAACGTCAGTGCCCACCAAACTCTTATAGCATTTTCTCTTGGTTATGGGAGTTCTGTGTGGGAAGTTTGTGTCTTTCTGCCATTCCTGTTAGGATATCTATGTTGTAGTTATCAAAACAGGCCCAGGTTTCACACTGAGTGTATTAATACATTTAAAAACACATTAACTATATGTATTACTGTGTTAGAGTGTCATTTTGTGTCATTTTGGTTGGTGGTGTGCCCCAGAATTTTGTAAATGGAAAAAATGTGCCACGGCTCAAAAAAGGTTGGGAAACACTGGTGTAGATTAAGCCTAATTCTCCAGCAAGAATAACCCATTAAATTTTGTGGGACTTAGTTCTAGGTAGACAAGTTGAGAACTGCAAGCTTTAATGTGACTGGCATGGAATAAGTTGGTGTGGGGCAGGTTGCATTTCATTTTCATCTTTTCTCCCTTATTCTCTAGACCCAATTTAATACAGCAGTTCATACATTCCATAACAACTATAATAAATCTATTAGCATTTTAGATGCCATAAAATTATTTACAATATTCTCGTCTCAATTGAGGATAAAATAAATCTATCCAAGACAAAGCAACAGGCCTCTCTTAACTGATCTTTAAGATAAACTACAAGCCCTTGAAAACAACATTAAGCTTCTGTAATATCCATTCCTCCACAGAGTCATTTCAGCCTGCCACTGGGTGAAAAAAATGAGACATTTGCAATGTACATCTCTTCTTCCTCATTCTCTGCCATGCACAAGTCACCTCATTGTGATTGACAGCTCTGGAGTTAATCCCCTGTGACTGAGAAAGAAAGGCATTCCTCTGTCAGCCACTAGTTAGTCAGAGGGAGTGACGACATAGAATCAGAAAGTCCAGGAATCCAACCAGTGCTCCCTGCCGCCACCACAAAAACCTTTCATTGACCTTAACTACCAGCTGTTGACTGGCTCATTCAGGCTGGACAAATGACCAGCAAGGCCTCACCATTTTCATCTCATTCCTATCTGTAGCTTCTCCCTTCTTTTTCAGCTCCACCAGGGCCTTTTGGATGCTAGATGGATGATCTGGCCAGCATAGATGCTGGTTAAACAAAAAGGAAAACTGAGTGAGGAAGAAAGGTTTCCTATTTAATTGCAATCTCACTTAAATTACCAGAGCTGACTAAGGTAATTGTCAGTACAAATTACTGGGGGCCAGTAGTCTGAAAGAGGCCAATTATGTTACACACAGTTCTGTCATTCTCAGCAATATAATTAGTTGTTTCTTGGGGGTTTTTTTACAACCATTGTAAAATTGGTGAATTTCAAAGACAATAATAATGATATGCAAAATCTGAAACCCCATGTAAAGGTTTTCAGTTGGTCTAGAAAGAGACATAACTGACATTGGTTAGGCCAGAAAAGATAGCCAGTCACCCAGATAAACAGCCTGGCCATTAGAACCAAAGAGAAAATGCTCTCACCTCTAGCTGAGCCAGGCTCCATAGACTTGCCTACATTTATATCCATCCCACCAATTAGCCACCTTCCTCTCCCTTTATCTTCCTACCCACCCACTTCTTTGACATAACAAATGCTGTAGGCATTCCCCTGAGCATGCCCCCTAGGCAATGCATTTCTATAGTCTCTTCCTGGACCACAGGAAGTTGGAGAAGGAGGGAGAGGCTTGAGGTGAGAAGTTCTCTCAGTTCCTTCATCTTTATGCACAATGGGAGCCCCAGGAACCAGGTGGTTGGAACGCAAAAAGTATTGCATAACTAATTCATCCTATTTCATCACAGGGGTCACCAGCAGGATGAAGGGTGAAGCAAGAGTGGTCATCATGCAGTTGAGAGTTGTTGTTACAAGTCAGTAGTCCAGATAAGTGAAGCCAGGAAGGAGGAAAATGGAATTGTTAATTGTGGTAAAAACCAAGGTAAAAATAATTTTAAAAAACTCATGGATACTAAGATTACTACCAGGCAGTGGCTGGAAGATTTATAGCCAGCACTCCCAAGATGGCAGGTGACTAAATAGTTCAGTTGGTGTAATCTCGCTTTGTTCTTAATTGCTTAATAAATTGTGGTAATGGATCTTCAATGTCTGCAACCTCCTGCTGGGGAGAAGGGCCTCCTGTTTGCCTCAACCACTGGCTACTCCAAGAGACCAACATTATCAAGAGCTACAGATTCCTAGCAATCTACCTCCTCTTTTTTGGTTGAATCTTCTGACTCCAGAAGGTTAATAATACCTTTCCTGTTTGAACCAATGCCGCCAGCCCAGCCCAAGGTACTTACCCAACCAGCCAGCTGGCACATGGTGACCCACCAGAGCCCTCCCAATTGTGCTGCAGATGGTGGGGGTGCAAAATATCACCAGGATCCAAACTCAATATTGGCAAGCCTGCCCACCACACAAACCTCCTCAAGATGGCTCAGCTGTATTTCTCAGCTTCTGACACAAGGATATTGTTTACCCCATGTCAAAATCTATTTGTATGGAAAAAGACAACCTTTCCATTTCATTCTGCAAGGTAGGATTACATAGACAGAAGAGTCATCAAAGTAGCTGCCCTTTGTAATCGATATCTACTCTGGTCTTTGATAGCTAGGATTATACAAACAGAGGGCCAATTCATCTATCACCAACACTTTACCACTACATGTTTACAATTAACATATTTTCTGTTCATCTGGAAATGAAAGTCCCAATCAACCAGTTGCAAACCCTTCAAAATGATACAAAGAAATGCCCTAATATGAATGACTGGAGGTATTTATTTGGATTTCTTCTGACAACCTCCCTGAAATCCCACTAGTAGTCTCCTCCCACCTTCCAGCCCTCCCTATGTCACAAGCTTATTGACCGGATTTTCTTCCCAATTTTTGGGGGGGGGGGGGGCAAAGCTGGAGAAGAAGAGTTGATGGCATCTCTTTGCCTCTCCTGCAACACAATCAAGTTATTATACAAGGGGAACAAAACACTGACAATGGGTGACAAATGGACTTTGTAGCATCTCCTCTTTGCATTGCCATGGCAATATCAGTCAAGCATGGTGAGGCAACCAGGAAATGTCACTAAGAAAGGGACACAGGTGCTAAGAAGTCAATATGGATCATTTGCTAATTAGATTGGGCCACATAATTGAGAGTAGAGGCAATGGAAATTATCTTCTACCTCCTCATTTTCTTCAATGCAAGGTGGAGGAATTACAAATGCACCACTAATTTCAATTATTAGTGGGTTTGTGAATATGGAGGAAATGTGTAGTTAAACAACCTTTTAAGTTTTAGGTTTGTTTTAGTCTTTTGTTACTAATATTTAGACAATATTTCCATTTACCCTGGAGTTTTCTTTTGAGAGTTCAGGAAAAAACAAATATGGGCAACAATGGGACAATGGGTAGCAGCTATATACCACCCAAAGAACTGGCACAATAGGTGGTATAGGCATCGAGGTGTGATACAGGTGCTTATCTGTGCCCCCTTTGATATACAACAGTGATGTGCAGGTGGGCATGGGAAGTATCAGCCTTTCAAATTTGTCTGTCACAGGTAAGCCAATTATTGCAGACTTTACACAAGGACTGCAATATCCCAATATCTTCACTGGCTGCCTGTCCATTTCCAGACATAATAGAAAGTGCTGGCTATAGTATATAGGTTCAGGATATGAGCTTGTTGGGGTCTTCAGATCCTCAGAAGAGGATCTTCTATCAGTCCTTTAATCTTTATGGGTATGTCCTATGGGGACTCATAGTGGGGCCTTTTTGGTGCTTTCCCCTAAGCCAGCTGTTCTCAACCTGGGGGTCGTGACCCCCAGGGGGTCATTTGGCCATTTCAGAGGGGTCACGAGGCTGCCTCCTTTGGCCCCACCACCAAGGGCACGGGCCAGGCGAGGGATGCTTTGTGTGAGGCCTGGCCTCACTCAAGACCTACCTTGCCTAAGGCCTCCCTCGCCTGAGTTGCACTCCTGACAGCTGGCACATATTCCATCTCTCAAAATAAAAATGTACATAATTCCCAAAAGTCAGGAAAAATATTGGGAAGGTTATTTCTTGGCTCAAGTTTATGCCTTGTGTGGCTTCAATTAATCAGTCAGTTTCTTCCTTTCTCTCTCATTCACTCACAAAGAGAGAGAGAAAGAGAACTTCCTCCATTCCCTCAATTCATAAAAACACAATTGTTATGTGCTTCAAGTAATTTCTGACTTATGGCAACCCTATCACAGAGTTTTCTGGGGCTGAGTGTATGTGTCCCACCCAAGTGAGTTTTCATGGCCATGTAGGGAATCCAACCCTGATCTCCAGAGTTGGAGTTTAATGCTCAAACCACTACACTAAACTGGCTCTCAAGCATTTGCATTTTGACTTGCTTTTAGAAAAGGAAATTGTCGATACTGTTACTTTGTTTCTATGGTAAAGCAAATGCCCATTGCCAATCCACTGCCAGTAACCTGTGTCAGGATGCATCTAGAGCCAAGCTTTTTTGGTCCATAAGGCAGATAACCACTTTTACAGGAAAATAAAAATAACAATACGCCCTAATGATTTGCTGCTTGTTTATGACACTTCATATCTGCAGTGTAAATTGCTCCTTCACTGTGCCTGATGTTAAGGTCTAGTTTGGTGTTTTCACTATTACATACTGTAGGACTCAGACAACAAATCTTGCCTCTTGTTGCCTTTGCATTTCCATTGCTTTTCTGTTTGTGCTTTCTTTCATGCTACTTCATCGTTGCCAAGATAATGCCTCAACCTCAGCTGAAGGTTCTCAGCACCTTTTCTACTCCCTGTTTGCATTTGCATTGGCTTTAGTTTTTCCCACCAACTTCAGCTATCGGCACCACTAGATTGGCAGACACGAAAGAGTTAAGGCTGCAGCTGCCAGCCCATGCGGTGTGGAGTTATGCTTAAACTGTTCCCACTGCTGCATGAAGTCAGCTGTCATTAGGGAACAAAAGCGGCCCAGGAGCAGCTCAAGTTGTGGCTCATGCAGGAAGGCATTGAGACTGCTCCCTGATTAGGATTTCTAAATCAGCCCCATTAAGGCCCGAGAGAATAAAAGCCCCAGAACAATACTGCTGGCCACATTCACACAATCACCAAGTACCCCTCCTTTTTCCCTCCCCGCCCTCCCCCCTACACTGTAGCTTTAGCAGCACTTCACTCCCACAGCTCAAGAAGATGCAAAAATTCTTGGGGTGGGGTGTTGGTGTGTCACCATTTATCTTCTGGCCTGAGTCAAAACAAATTTCCGTGGTTGCAAGACTCAGGATTCTGACGTATTTTCAGACAGACAGAGCAACAGGTATCAATGTGAAAATGCAGGGCTATTGGTTGTTTAATTAGAAGGAAAGAAAATACAATAGAAAAGTAGTAATAATACAGACAAGACACGTCAAAGACAATTGACATACAGACAAAAAATACATAGTGACAAATAACACAGAAACATCCTTACAGCTACATACTAGTATACTCCATATAAATTTTTTTCTTATTTATATGCTTTCTTGTACTATAAAATGTTAATAATTAATAAAAAATATATTAAAAGAAAAAAGAAAAAGAGAAATGTTTCCATCAATAAAAATTAATTTTAAAAAAGTAGTAATAATACAAAGAAACAAAATTTTATAATATGAAATGCTAAAACTATGCAGCTGTATTCTAGCTACTCCAAAATTCTATGAAACCACATCAAAACACAAACTACACAAACAAAACACACACCAAAAACACATACAATGCAAACTGCACACACAACAAACAATAAAACAATTCTAACACTAACCACCTGATGATTTTATCCATTTAAATGATTACACATAACTGTCGTGTGGTATCAGCTTCCTCAAGAACCATGGATTTGGAGCCTAGCATGCCTAGCTTCCCAGAAAGCCAAATGAGACACAGATAGGTGAAGGCAAAATCAGAGGTTTTATTTCTTAATGGCCAAAGAGGGTGTAGCAAAGAAAGCACTCCAAAGAACCGACATACCACAACTGCGAATGCATAGCATATTTATTGTATTTTGACAGCTATTCAAGTCTACCGCACAGGCTCCTGGTAGGCTCAGAAAATGTCTGGCTAGGATCCATTCCCTAAGGCCCCATCTACACTGCCATATAAAATCCAGATTATCTGCTTTGAATTGGGTTATATGTCAGTGTCGATGGGGCCTAAGTGGTCCAGGGCTCCATCTGAAGTCATCACTGGTTAGTCTTTGTTGTGGTGGGAAAGCTCAGTCTGTGGAAGACAATGTCATGTTGGTATCCTATTTCAACATTCTGAAAAACAAAGGATCCCAATGGTATTAAATCCAGGGCAGAGCAAGGTAGAGTCAGTGGTTATGTTATAGAAGAAAGGTCTTTCCCCAATGCCTTTTAATACTGTCAGCAGTTCAAAGTCAAACATATGTGTGAGGAGCCCTTAAAAGGGGCTCCATGTATACCAGTGATGATTCTGTTCCTAGGAACAAGTATAATTGAAGTGGGAGGAATCTGTAATATATGGATTCCTCCTACCTGGATGTTCAACATTCTTAAATTATATAGAAATAAGAAGCAAGAATATAGCCTCATACATGATTTGGACCAGATCTTCCATTTAGCAGAGTAAAACAATTGCTTCAGGTGGCATATATTTTGATGTGGCAGCAAGGATTTTAATCCCCCAAAACAAGTCCATTTCCTTTAGATCCAGACTGTGTACGAGGACGTTCTCACATTACTGATATAGATTAGATAAGGGTCTACATCAGAATCTCCAGCCTCCTTAACCTTTGTACATGGGAAGAGATGGATACAAGTGTGGAGCCCTTGACTCTAGATAGATAGATAAATAGATGGATGGATGGATAGAGGCTTCTCATAATTGTTTTTCATTTCTACCTTCAGTGCTCATGTTGTAGTATTCATTAGGCATGGGCTCTGAGTAATTAAAATTAAATGATATCGGAAGAGATTCGTAAGAAATGCTACTTTTGAGTATTTCCGCATCTGGAACGCCAACCAGGAAGTGGACTTTGTTTATCAAACTTCGGGGGCCAGGATTTTATTAAGTATCGTAATTAGGTCGTAAGGGGGGGCACCCTCCTTCTCTCTCACCACCCTCCCGCCTCCCTTGCCAATAACTATTGACAAGGCAAGCCCTAAACTCACTCCTTCTTTCGGCTGGAAGCCTGGAAAAATGTAAACAGAGAGGTTTACTCAAAAGTAAATCTGCAAAGGAAGTAAACAGAGAGGTTTACTCAAAAGTAAATCCGCAAAGGAGGGCACTTTGGACGAAAGGCCCTCCTTTGTGGATTTACTCTTGAGTAAACCTCTCTGTTTACATTTTTCCAGGCTTCCAGCCAAACGGGGCCCTCCCTGCCCCTCCTGCCTGCCAGGATCTAAAGCGTGCCAAGCCTTGAAGAGGCTTCATGACAGGCTAACTTCAGCCCTCCAGTTGTTTTGGACTTCAACTCCCACCATTCCTCACAGCCTCAGCCCTCTTCCTTTTCCACTCAGGCTGGGCAAACTTGGGCCCCTCCCTATCCCTCCTGCCTGCCAGGATCTAAAGCATCAAAGAGTATTGGGGTAGTTGCACACAACACTGAGAAACCAACCTAATGTATAATAGAATGAATGCTAACTTATAGAGTAAGTGCCTAAATATTATAAGTAATCCAACTGGTCATATACCTACATTCCATGCACATGCAATAATACAGCAGTAATAACAATGGGTATAAGAAGAGGTAGGGTTTAACAACATAAAATTCAAACCGGAGTATTCTGACTCTGGTCCCTCCTCAAGCGGTGCAAACTGCAAACGGCTCTTCTCTATGAGCCCGGGAGGCAGCCTCTCCCGGGAAAAGCCCAGGCACAGCATTTGCTGCCTGCGTGCACATACATATTCTTTGGGGGAGGATTTGCTGCAGAATCCCGGGCTCATAGAGAAGAGCCCGTTTGCACCGCTTGAGGAGGGACCAGAGTCAGAATACTTCGGTTTGAATTTTATGTTGTTAACCCCTACCTCTTCTTATACCCAGGTTCTCATAATCTCTACTATTTAGTTGTTATATATACTTTAGAACATTGGGTTTATACAGGAATATATGCAAAACCAGGGACCCGGGTACAGCGTTTGTAGTGTGCGGCGCGTCCATTGTTATTACTGCTGTATTATTGCATGTGCATGGAATGTAGGTATATGACCAGTTGGATTACTTATAATATTTAGGCACTTACTCTATAAGTTAGCATTCATTCTATTATACATTAGGTTGGTTTCTCACAGGATCTAAAGCGTGCCAAGCCTTGATGCGCTTTAGATCCTGGCAGGGGAGGAGGAGTGAGAACATAAGAACATAAGAAGAGCCATGCTGAATCGGGCCTCAGCCCATCTAGTCCAGCATTCTGTGTCACACAGTGGCCCACCAGTTGTACACAGGGATCTCTAGCAGAAAGGAGGGCAAAACCCTCACCTGCTCCCGACCCCCACAACCAGTACCCGGGAAAATCCTGCCTGCCTCCATCAACACAGAGGTGGCACTTGGATGTCCATTTCAGTAACTACTGATTCCCTTGGTATCCATGAATCTGTCTAATCCTGCCTTGAAGCTGTCCAGGCTGACAGCTGTCACAACCTCCTCTGGAAGTGAGTTCCATAACCCAATGACCCTCTGGGTGAAGAAATATTTCCTTTATTAGTCCTAACTTTCCTACCTTGGAGCTTTAGGGAGTGCCCCTAGTCCTAGTGTTGTGTGACAGAGAAAATATTTTTCTTTATTCACCTTTTCTATCCCATGCATGATTTTATACACTTCGATCAAGTCACCTCTTAAACGCCGTCTTTCAAGGCTGAAAAGACCAAGGCGTTGCAACCTGATTTCATTAGGGAGCTGCTCCATCCCTTGGATCATTTTGTTGCCCTTCTTTGTACCTTTTCCAGTTCCGTTATATCCTTCTTGAGGTGCGGAGAGCAGAATTGTACACAGTACTCCAGATGTGGCCTTACCATAGATTTGTAGAGAGGCAATACAACATTTGCCGACCTATTTTCGATTCCCTTCCTGATCATGCCAAGCATAGAATTTGCCTTTTTCACTGCTGCAGCGCACTGGGTTGACATCTTCATTGAGCTGTCCACCAAAACCCCAAGATCCCTTTCCTGGTTTGTCTCAGAAAGCTTTGATCCCATCAGTTGATAAGTGTATTTGGGGTTCTTTGCCCCGATGATGTGCATGACTTTACACTTGTTTAGGTTAAAATGCATTTGCCACTTTGTTGCCCATTCACTCAATTTTGAGAGATCTTTCTGGAGCTCTTTACAGTCAGTTTCATTTTTAACTACCCTGAACAGTTTAGTGTCATCTGCAAACTTTGCTACCTCACAATTTACTTCTACATCCAGATCATTTATGAATAAATTAAAAAGTAACGGTCCTAAAACTGAACCTTGGGGTACGACACTTCTCCCCCTCTTTCCATCCAGAGAAGTGTCCATTTATTACCACCCTTTGTTTCCTACAGTTTAGACAGGTTCCAATCCAGGACAAGACCTGTCCCCTGATTCCATGGCTGAAGAGCTTATTTAGGAGCCTTTGGTGAGGGACTTTGTCAAAAGCCTTTTGAAAGTCAAGGTATACAATATCGACTGGGTCCCCTTTATCTATGTGTTTATTTACACCCTCAAAGAATTCTATCAAGTTAGTAAGACATGATTTGCCTTTGCAGAAACCATGTTGATTTTCCTTCAGCAATGCCTGTTCTTCTATGTGCTTGGTAATTTTTTTCTTTAATAATGGTTTCCATCACTTTGCCTGGAACTGAGGTTAGACTAACTGGCCTATAATTTCCTGGATCACCCCTGGATCCTTTCTTGAAGATCGGAGTTACATTTGCCTCCCTCCAGTCCTCGGGTACAGTGCCTGATCTTAGAGAAAGGTTATATATTTTGGCTAGAATTTCAGCAATTTCACACTTGAGTTCCTTAAGAACTCTGGGGTGGATGCCATCTGGCCCTGGTGATTTGTTGACATTTAGTTTAGTAAGGCATGTGAGAACATCTTCCTTGTTTATCTCTATCTGGTTTAATTCATTTAATTCCCTCCCTGAAAAAACTGACTCAGCTGCAGGCATATGTTGTCTGTCCTCCTGTGTGAAAACGGAGGCAAAGAAGTCATTTAGCCGCTCAGCAATCTCCTTATCTTCACTTATTGTCCTTTTCTTACCATTTTCGTCAAGTGGCCCAACTGCTTTTCTAGTTGGGTTTCTGCTTCTGATGTACTCAAGTGGACGGGCCCTCCCTGCCCCTCCTGCCTGCCAGGATCTAAAGCCTTGAAGAGGCTTCATGATGGGCCAACTTCAGCCCTCCAGGTGTTTTGGACTTCAACTCCCACCATTCCTCACAGCCTCAGGCCTCTTCCTTTTCCTCTCAGCCTGGGCAAACTTGGGCCCTCGCTCCTTCAGGATCGGGGTGAGAGAGAGGCAGCGAGGAGCGAGGGGGGTCCTCCTCCTTTTGTTTGCTGCTTCCAAGAATAGAATACCCCCCTCCCTCCCTCCTTCCCTCCCTCCTTCCTATTTGGAGAGTCCCATCTAGAATTCAGTGTGATTTATTCAAGTTTTGGCCTACAACTCCCAGAAATCCCAGCCAATTTACCAGCTGTTAGGATTTCTAGGAGTTGTAGGCCAAAACCATCTGGAATGTGCATGCGCTGGCATACGAACTACTAACGAATGTCGTTAGTAATTAAGTTACATTTTAGAAATTTTTGGATTTTTTTTGTAAGTCTTTCTATTACTAATTTTTTAAAAATCCCCCCCCCCCCCATTAGATTTTCGATTTTCTATTTTTGGGTTCTAAACCATGCCTAGTATCTACCCCAAAATAATTGTCCAAAAGACATGTTATTATTCTATTTCAGGGGA
This sequence comes from Anolis apletophallus, assembly GCA_030556195.1. Taxonomy (NCBI): domain Eukaryota; kingdom Metazoa; phylum Chordata; class Lepidosauria; order Squamata; family Anolidae; genus Anolis; species Anolis apletophallus. The sequence goes on along the minus strand of JARBWK010000001.1, from coordinate 128,372,901 downwards.
AGTGAGCCTTTACTTTTGTGACATGAAGAAGTCAGTTTCCAAACTACAGTATAACCCCCATATCCATGGGTGATGCATTCCTGAATTTAACCATGGAAATGTGAAACCATGAGTAATAGAGAACCATATTAAAATGGACTACATCTAATGGAAAAGTATCTAAGAATTGCACTGAAGAACCTAGAAAAGGCTGAAGGAGAATGCCTTTCTAGCATTTCCAGGCTCTCCAGAAAGACTCAGAGAACCGTGTTGTAGGATGTAGAAAATAATTCAAGATAGCTTTTTTTTATGTAGTTAACTACAATTAGGGTAGCACTCATCTAATTGGTGGCCATACTGTATTATTTACTAGCTTTGTTATTTACTATAAAATCAGTATGACCAATTAATATATCTCCTAGAATTCATAGATCTCTATAAGCATCTGGTCAGAATATTATTCCATTTCATTTGATCCCCGACTTCCAGATTTGGGAAAGATTGTGACAGACTGTCTTATTAAGGGTTGTAATGGTGCCCAACTCCAACTCCAAAACTCAACATCAGTGCCCACCAAACTCTTATAGCATTTTCTCTTGGTTATGGGAGTTCTGTGTGGGAAGTTTGTGTCTTTCTGCCATTCCTGTCAGGATATCTATGTTGTAGTTATCGAAACAGGCCCAGGTTTCACACTGAGTGTATTAATACATTAAAAAACACATTAACTACATGTATTACTGTGTTAGAGTGTCATTTTGTGTCATTTTGGTTGGTGGTGTGCCCCAGAATTTTGTAAATGGAAAAAATGTGCCACGGCTCAAAAAAGGTTGGGAAACACTGGTGTAGATTAAGCCTAATTCTCTAAACCAAGCCTAGTATTCATATGTAAATGATATTCACACAAAAGGTGCATCTTTCAGAGTTCTTGCCTCATCAAGTTCAGATAGCAACCTAGAATCTGAGATTTGGAAAGACCACAAGGGCCATCCAGTCCAACTCCATTCTGCCATGCAGGAAGTCACAATCAAAACACCCACTACAGATGGCCATTCAGTCTCTGGTTAAAATGAGATTCCATCACATTCCAAGGTAGCATGTTCCATTGCTAAATAGCTCTTACCTTCAATAATTCATTCCTAATTTTTAGGTGAGATGCCATTTCCTGCAGTTTGAGTTCACTGCTCCATGTTCTAGTCCTCAGAGCAGAAGAAAACACACTTGTCTCCTTTTCAATGTGACATCCTGTCAAATATGGCTATCATGTCCCCTCTCATCCTTCTTTTCTTCAAGATAAGCACATCCAGCTCCCTAAACCACACTTCATAGCACCTGGCTTCCAAACCTTTGATAATTTTGCCCACCCTTCTCTGGATACATTCTAGTCTGTCAATAATCTTCTTAAATTATGGTACCCATTTCAACCTGAATCCTAGAAGAGACCCACTAAAATAACGGTCAGTGAGACATTGCAAAGGGCCATTTCACATTACATATGTGTTGCTGGAACCTACGGAATGCTGCAGATTGTACTTTGGTGAGGCACTAGAACTCTCTGCCTCAGAACTCTAAATACTCTTTCCTAAACCGCAAATCCCAGGATTCTACATGTGGAAGCATAGTGTTATAAATGTGTAGTGTGAAAGAGTCTAAAGATAAATCTCATTGATTCAGTGGAACTTTAGTTTAACAACATCATATACAGCTCCCCAAAATCATTGCTTTTCAATCACTCTGTTACCAAACTGTCTTTCCAGAAGACATCATTCTCTTAAATACCCTTCTTGGCACTCAGTCATTGCAAACAGGCAGTGGTGTGTGTGTGTGGACAGACCTGCTCAAGCCAAGCAGTCTTTTCTGCAGCTGCACTTCCTTGTACTGAGTCTCCCCAATGATTCATGAAGAACAAGTGTAAAGGGGTACAAATTCCTTTATGATATACAAAATCCTGATATGCATTCAGATGTCATTAGTAAGACAGCAGCAACAACTTATCTGATGAATGAATACTTGCCTGCTATTTTGACCTTGTGTCATAATGTCAGTTGAAAGGAAAGGCATGGGTGTGGGAAGAAGAAGCAGTATGGACACTCCTTGCAATTGAGAAGTCTGAACAACCCAGACTTGCATTAGGACAAGGATTTCTGAACTCTGTCAAAAATGACCCAATATTACAGATGAGCAGTGAGGTACCCAGGTTCGTGGATTTAGGACTGCTAAAAAAAGGAGTGACACCCAAAGGTTCCTTATATAGAAAAGAAATGATATCGATGATGGCCTATGATGCAATCAGACTTGGAACACACCATACATATCTGATCCCCAGATTTCAAATTGCTGAGCTAGAAAGGGTGCAAAAAGGGGGACCCAAATGATTAAGGAACTGGAGCTACATCTATATGATAAAATGATACACTTGGGACTTTTTTAGCTCAGTGAAAAAGTAAGTAAGAGAGTGAATATCAGAAGTAAATTATGCATGATGGCGAAATAAGAGCATAGACGATAGACTATGGAAGATTCATAACCAACCACTAAGGGTCACTCCTTTCTAACTCTTTCTTCCCAACCTAGAACCCCAGAACTCAACATTTTGAATACCTTATCCTTGACAGTCCCTCCCCAAAAACAGATGCAAGTAGTTAATCCAGCTGTCAAGACTTCTTTCTCTTGAGATCCCTCTTCTCCAGGGCCCTCTATTTTCTAGAAACTAAGGATCTCATCAGATGGGTGTGAGGAAAGTGGGGGAAAGCAAGGGAAAGTTGAGGGAACCATCTTAGATAGTTCCTTCCCATCTTCAGAGATGGCCAACCATCTCATGTGCTTGTACTTTTCCCCATCTTCACCCCCATTTTCCTCCACATTTTGCTGCTTGGAGTTGGGAGCACCTGACTCCTGAAAGTGAGCTTTGGACTCAATTTCCATGCACTTCGGAAATGGAGCCCCACGAATTCCCTCCAGAAGTGCCCTCACATCATGTGATGGCCTCCATGAGACTCCCATGGGGTCTGTCCCCCAAGTGCATAGGAACAGGGCCTTGCAGCCATCTGATGTGGTCCATAGAATTATAGAGTTGGAAGAGACCACAAGGGTCATCCTGTCCACTCTCCTGCCATGCAACAAGACACAATCGAAGCACTCTTGACAGATGGTTATCTAGCCTTTGTTTTAAAACCTTCAGAGAAAGAGACCCCTGAGGTGGCACATTTTACTGCTGAACATCATTCACTGTCAGGAAGTTCTTTCTAATGATTCTCTTTTCCCCAAATTTGAATCTATTGCTCTATTTCCTAGTCTGCAGGGCACCAGAAAACAAGCTTATTCTTCCTCAGTGTGACATTATTTCAAATATTTAAACATAGCTATCATATCCCCTCTCCACTTTCTTTTCTTCAAGCTAAACATATCCAGATCCCTCAACTGCTCTTAATAGGAGTTGGCTTCCAAACCTTTGATCATTTTGGTCATCCTCCTCTGGACATGTTTTAGCTTATCAGTATCCTCCTTAAATTGTGGGGCACAGAATTAGACATAGTATTCCTAGTGAGGCCTGACCAAAGCCAAGCTATGACTTCCTTCAATCTCTCCTATTGGTGCAGTCTAGAATTTCATTAGCTTTTTAAACTGCCCAGTCACATTGTTGACTCATGTTCATCTTATGGTCTACTACTATTTTGTTACTTTTGGCCCTGCTGTCTAATCTGTTATGGTCATTTTGAATTCTGATCCTGTTCTCTGGGGTGTTAGCTATAACCCAATTTGGTGTCATCTGCAAATTTGAAAAGAATCCCTTCTATTTTGTTGAATAAATGTTGACTAAACTTTTACTTCTGAGAAGCCTCACATCTTTGAATCTTTAGGCATGTGTTTCACTAACAGGGGATCACCTGTGCCTGTACCTTCTGGCGCTGACACGTTCTAGGGCTGGATGGTTGCTCCTTTCCCTTCCCATTGCAGACACTATAGAAGTCAGATCAGCTGTTCCTAGGGAGCCTGGTATAACATCTCCAGGAGTGCATGGGATTTTAATGGGAATGGTGGTATTTCTTGATCTTAAGATGAGATGTATGAACCTGGAGTTGGGCCCATGCCAGAACCCTGACACTGTCAGAAAACATTTTGCTACTTTTCTCTGTTGCCCACACAGGGAAAAAGTGAAGGAGGGCAATCTGATATCAAGGTAATACTCCATCTAACACTTCATCTGGGGTCTTAAAGGTGTAGAAACAAAGATAAAGATGAGTGTTTGTATTTTTTTTATCATCCAAGGTTATATCCAGTGAAGCTAAATGCCTCAAGATTCAAGACAGATAACAAGAAGTTAATTCTTCACTTAGTACAAGTCAAAGAGGAAGGAGTGTCCGTGTCTACAAGACAGAATAAATATTACCCTTGACTATCAGAAATGATATGAGGAACTTAGGAGAATAAATGAAAAGAAAACTTTTTCAACTCCATGTGTTATTGAAGGCTTTCATGCCTGGAGTCACTGGGTTGTTGTAGGTTTTTCGGGTTGTATGGCCATGTTCTAGAAGCATTCGCTCCTGAAGCTTCACCTGCATCTATGGCACACATCCTCGGAGGTTGTGAGGACTGTTGGAAACTAGGAAAATTGGATTTATATATCTGTGGAAAGTCCAGGGTGGGAGAAAGAACTCTTGTCTGTTGGCGCCACCTTGATTAGCATTTGATGGCCTGACAGTTTTTAGATGTGGCTTGTTACTGCCTGGGGGGAATCCTTTGTTGAGAGGTGATTAAGTGTTCCTGTTTGTTTCTTGTCTGGAGTCCCCCTGTGTTTGTGTTATGTTCTTTATTTACTGTTATAATTTTAGAGTTTTGTAATACTGGTAGCCAGATTTTGTTCATTTTCATGGTTTCTTCCATTCTGTTGAAATTATTTTCATGGTTTCTTCCTTTCTGTTGAAATTATGTACATGCTTGTGGATTTCAATGGCTTCTCTGTGTAGACTGACACGGTGGTTGTTAGAGTGGTCCAGCATTTTTGTAATCTCAAATTATACTATGTCCATGTTGGTTCATCAGGTGCTCTGCTATGGCTGACTTCTTTGGTTGAAACAGTCTGCAGTGCCTTTCATGTTCCTTGATTCATGTTTTGGTACTGCGTTTAGTGGTCCCTATGTAGACTTGTCAACAGCTGCATGGTATATGGTAGACTCCTGCAGAGGTGAGATGATCCCTCTTGTCCTTAGCTGAATGTAGCATTTGTTGGATTTTCTTAGTGGGTCTGTAGATAGTTTGTATGTTGTGTTTCCTCATCAGCTTCCCTATGCCATCAGTGGTTTCCTTGATGTATGAAGACCACGTTTCCTCTGGGTGGATCTTTGTCTTTCATCTCATGGCTGTCCTACCTGTGGGATTCCCAGAGATGATGATCTTTATTTATATCCCACCCCATTTCCCCAAAAGGACTCATAGCAGCTCACAACATAATTAAATACAATGAATAATATATGCAAAATAAATGACAACTCTTTAACAGAGAAAAATAAACAAAATAGACAGATTAAACAATAACAGTAAAAACATTAGTTAAACCACAGTGGTTCCAATAAGTTAAATAAAGCAAAAATATCCAAGCATATCCATAAAATAAAAACTTTGTCCACAGTAAGGGGATATTACTAATCATTTTCAAAGGCCTGTTAAATAGCCAGGTCTTTAAGACATTCTTAAAAATCGTGAGAGTGGTTGCTTATCCAATCTCCCTAAGGCGCTACTATTGAGAACTGGGCGGCCACTATTGAGAAGGCCCTCTCCCTCATCCCCACTAGCCTCGCTTGTGATGGAGGTGGGATTGAGAGAAGGGCCTTGCCAGCCAATCTTAAAGCCTGAACAGATTCATAAAGGGAGATGTGGTCATGTAAATAACTGTTTAGGGCTTTATAGGTAGTAATCTGCACTTTGGAATGGACCAGGAAGCAAATAAACAGCTTGGCTGCAGATCTTTGTACTAATTTTAGCTTCCAAACCGTCGTCAGATGCAGCCCCGTTAGAGTGCATTGCAGTAATCCATACAAGATATAACTAAGGCATGCACTACCATGGCCAGATTTAACTTCTCAAGGTACAGTCACAGCTGGTGCACAAGCTTTAATTGTGCGTAGGCCCTCCTGGCCACCACTGACACCTGAGCTTCAAGTGTCAGCACTGAGCCCAGGGGGGCCCCCAGACCGTGGACCTATTTTCTCAGGGGGAGTGTAACCCCGTCAAGCACACAGGTTGCCACTCTATAACCCGATCTGCCTTATGATTGGCCAGGAGAGCCTCTGTCTTGCCTGGATTTAGCTTCAGTTTGTTAGCCCTTATCCAGCCCATCACAGCTGCCAGACACTGGTTTGGGATTTGGGGCGCTTCCATGGACTTTGATGGAAATGAGTAATAGAGTTCTGTGTTATTTCTGTACAGATGACACTGAACTCCAAAACTCCAGATGACCTCACCCAGCAGTTTCATGTAGAGATATATGAATGTCTACAGTGTGGAGATAATGCTGGACTAGATTCTGTCTTTCTTTATGTATGTATTTATGTATTTATTTATTTATTTGCTATATTTGTATATCACCTTTCTCAGCCTACCGGCAGCTCAAGACAATTTACAACAAGTCAATACACACATTATTAAGGTGTCTTGAATTCGTAACAAAAGTTAAAAGTCAGAAAAATTGAATTGATTCGCATGCTGCAAGACAGGAATAAAGCAACATTTCTTTGTCTTCTCTATTTATACATTCAAAGGTATTCCCAATGAAGAAATATCAGACTGAAAGTGTGGCAGTTGTTAGTTCTACTTAAACTACTAGTATTAATATGTAAAACTTTAACTTTACAGAATTCATCACCAGTCAAATGAAAGCTTGCTTTTCTAAAACCTGAAATCTTTCAGAAGACTGCATTAAGCCTTAAGAGATGCAATAAAAGACATTTCCTAGTAAATATATCATCTTTGAAACCTCTGTCTACTGAACAACAAGGCTATCGTTTGAAAAAATGCTCAAGCATAATCATTGCTAAAACTGCAGCTCATTTCTATTATGGGGTTCTTATTCTTCTTCTTGTTGTTCTCAAAGTTATATCAACTATTCCAGAGGAAAGTATCTCTACTTTCACTAGTCTAGACACATACCTCTCTTTAGCAACAAACATAGTTGTTGGCTAGGGACCTTTTCAGGAACTTCCCCCTTCTTTTTATATTTAATTGCTAAGCACAGCAAGGCAAAGCAAAACAGAACAAAACATATGGAATTCCTACAGACAGTGAAGCAGCAGCCAACAGGCAGGCATTATAAATAAATATTTAGAAGGTGGGGGTGGAATCAATGCAGAAAAATATAGAGACAGACAGACATCAACACTCCCCGACACTTCCCAATACACTCATACACACACACATGGACTCTAATCCTGGGAGATTTGGCCATCATATGACATGGCCAATCAATCAGAAGAAGAGGTTTCCAGGCACGCCTCTTCTTTCATGCCACTAAAGGATTTTCACCCCTTAAGAGCACAATGCAAAGTAGGGGGGGAAGGAGGAAGATGGAGGGGAGGGGGGAGCCAATCAGCCCAAGATCAGCTGTAGGCTGGCTCGCTGTGGATCTGCCTGTCCCAGAGGGGGGCACGGAGAGACATATTGGGCCGTGTGGGAAACCCGCAGCCTCAGCTTCTCACATATTGTTCTCCACCTCTTCCACTGCCCCCCCTCCACCAAAGCCGTTAATGCCACAAAGGATAACTTTGCCCATTGTGCTGTAGACAGCTGAGAGGATAGAGTTAGCCATACACAGTTAGCTGCACTGATTCTTTCTCCTCTCTCTCCATCCCTGCCCCATCCTCCCTCCTCATCCCCCCCCCCAACCTTGTTCCATCACTATCCAGCTCTCTCTGTGGAGCAATGTGGTGGAAGGGTGAAGGGAGGGTGCAATCCAAATGAAGAGTTTGATGCTTATCATACAAAGGAATTAAATCCACTTAGGCCTCCTTTCTCACTAATCTAGGACCATGGGGGGTTAAATATGGTTACATTTTCATTAGGCACTAATAGCCAAAGGGCAGCACCAATGGCCACATTGTCATGCAGATGGCTTGGGGAGAGGGGAGGGGAAACATCTCCCCAAGCCCTCAGACCGAGCCCTGTTTGGAGTGGGGGAATTGTGTCACCCAGCATTGTTGACTAGTGAATTCCTTCAATAGGGAAGTCATGTTTCCTGTGAAGGGAAGGAAACAAGTTAAAATTGTTGGGGTGGGCTTGGTCAAGACAGAGTGGAGTGATGGTGGGGGAGTTGTGCGGGACAGGCAAGGCAGACCACAGAGGAAGTATTGTGACTGGTGGCAGTGTGTGGCAAATGTCACCTGAGCGAGAAAATTGGCATTCAGTCTCTTTGACAGGCCAGCTCCTCTGTCACAAGGAAGAATCCTAGGCAGGCAGAGACTGGGCAGACAGACAGAAGGGGAATTCCCTGGATCAATCAGGGAAATGTATTTCTACTGCCTGAGAGCCTTTAATCATTCATTTGAGTTACATTTATATTCAATTTTTCCTCCCACAAACTCAGAACAGCATGCATAGCTCTCTGTTTCCCAGCTGATCATCACAAAATCCCTGTGAGGCAGAACAGGCTAATATATTATGATGTTAGGGAAATTCAAAACAAGATTTGTTCTGAAAACTAGAAAGGATAGATTAGGGATTAAGATGGGGTGTTTGCCACGATGCATAGGATGAGAAGGATGAAAAAGTTCAATAAATGGGGAAAGAGTGGGGAGAGGAAAAAGGAAGTCAACCTTGCATTTAATCAGTCATCAAACATCTTATGTTTTGATGTGGCATCAAATTGTGCCAAGCTATTAGCTGCGCCGAGTTCCCCTTGGAGTGAGATAGAGCAGAATATAAATGTAGTAAATAAATAAATAATGGCTGGTTTTGCCTTTTTCAGGTTTCATTTAGTTTTCAGTCCTTTACTGGAACGCTACACAATTTCTGAGTCATGCCTTTTGGAAGAACGCCAGAAGCAGCCTTATCCTGAATCAAAAGTCCAATATCACCATTTCTGGCTGCTTCAAGGGTTTCAGGTAGGATTTCTTTTATTAGTCTTACTTGGAAATGCCTGGTATTCTCTTTTCTTTCCCTATCCAAGAGCTAACCAGGTCTAATCCTGCATAATTTTCTAAATCAGACAAATCAGAACGATACAGTGTTTTCAGAATGATACAATGGAATACAGGGTACCATGGGGAAACAAATATATTTATTCACAGCAGAGTATTAAAGGCTGATGTCCCCTAGCCACTTCTCAGGTTCAAGAAAACAGAAGGCCTCATCACATTAAGGTTGGGGTTTGACCCACAACATGATGAATCTAGTGGGGCCTTGCATGGAGACATGGGAACCCATCACCCCACACCCTGCACAACCCACCTTGCCCCTCACCTCGTTCCATTGGTGGAAACATTACTGCCCGGCTTCTGCCCGTTGTTTCTTATGCAACGGGGGACACTTCCTGTGACACTCCCACTTCACTTGAGACATGGAGTCCCACCAGAAGTAGATCAACGTCATGTGATGAGGTCCGGCGAGCTCTGTGCCTCAAGTGAAGTTGAATTTTGTCTGTCTGACAAAGTCATTGTACACAATTGTGTTGTGAAAATACAATTTCTACTATTAATTGTTTCTTAACATCTGTGAAATCCAGAATTATTCAAATACTTTATCTCAATATTCTTCACAGGAAGTTTAAAGTAGCTAAGAGTAAGTATGCCATACTGAAATTGTGGTTTGTGTTCACTGGTAGCATTAAAATGAGTCACATCACATCCAAAAGAAGCAGGCTTCTCATTGTAGAAGCAAAATTTGCAACATTGTGGGAAAATAAGACATTGATAGCTATTAGCTACTACATAAAGCTATGTAGCAGTGTTGCACCAAATATGTTCCAGGGGGACTTTTAGTATGGAGGAAAACTAAAATATTCAGGAGGAGAAAAAAATCTATCTTTCCTGGATCACAGTTAGATAAAGTTGTAAATGTACTCAATTCTCTGCAATGCTTTTCTTCCTTTGAGACTCCTTTCTCGGCCTCCTTCCACCCAGCTCCTGTGCATTCCTTCTTTCAATTGCCAATATTACCAATACCAGTAACATATAGAGTGTTTCTACAAAGTAATATTAATGCAGCTCGAAACTACTTTAAGTGCTGTGCCTCTATGCTAAGGGTTGTGCTTGGCTAAAGAGTACTGATGCCTCATCAATATACAGCTCCTATGATTCCATAGGATAGAGTTGTGGTAATTAAAGTGGTGTCAAACTGCATTAATTGTGCAGTGTAGATGAACTCATAGCAAATGGGATGATATCAAAACATTGTGTAGCCAATCAAATTGGACTAAGTAATGATGTCATTCAGGGCAATGAAAATGAATAAAGAAATATATTCATGGGAAATAAAAAATGTTACAGGCATTTTTTTTAGCACAGATAGAAATGTTTGCAAAATACTGTGAAGTTGCTTTGGCACTATCATCATGCAAAGTGAGACACCTGCCTCAGCCAGTAGCTCCTGAAGGGTGTATCTAAGCTACATAAGTTGCATATGTATATAAATACTAGGCATGGTTAGGTTCGGTCAGAAACTTTGTAATTCGGAATAAATTTGAAAAGATTTCCTTTTTGAAGTGATTTTGAAGTCCCTTTGCCCTTCCAAAGCTTTTTCCACCATTTCTCTTACAAATCGGTGAGTCGGAAATTATTCAGCTCCCCACTTCTGTTCCCTGGCCTCAGTTCAAGCCAGAGAAGCCTTATAAACCAGTGTGGGTGGATTCACTTTCTTTCCTTTCCCTCCCGCGTCAGCGAGAGAAACGGTTTTAACCAGTGTGGATGGGATGGATCCACGTCAGTTTAAACCAGTGTGGATGGATTCCTTTCCTTTCCCTCCCCTCTCCCGAGTCAGTCTTAAGCAAGAGAAGCGGTTTTAACCAGTGTGGATGGGATGGATCCATGTCAGTTTAAACCAGTGTGGATGGATTCCTTTCCTTTCCTTTCCTCCCCCTCCCGAACCAATCTTAAGCAAGAGAAGCGGTTTTAACCAGTGTGGATGGGATGGATCCGTGTCAGTTTAAACCAGTGTGCATAGATTCCTTTCCTTACCTTTCCCTCCCCCCACCCGAACCACACTTAAGCGAGAGAAGCGGTTTTAACCAGTGTGGATGGGATGGATCCGTGTCAGTTTAAACCAGTGTGGATGGATTCCTTTCCCTCCCCCTCCCGAGTCAGTCTTAAGCAAGAGAAGCGGTTTTAACCAGTGTGGATAGATTCCTTTCCTTACCTTTCCCTCCCCCCTCCCGAACCAATCTTAAGCAAGAGAAGCGGTTTTAACCAGTGTGGATGGGATGGATCCATGTCAGTTTAAACCAGTGTGGATGGATCCCTTTCCTTTCCCTCCCCCCTCCCGAATCAGTCTTAAGAAAGAGAAGAGGTTTTAACCACAGTGGATGGGATGGATCCGTGTCAGTTTAAACCAGTGTGGATGGATTCCTTTCCTTTCCCTCCCTCCTCCTGAGTCAGTCTTAAGCGAGAGAAGCGGTTTTAACCAGTGTGGATGGGATGGATCTGTGTCAGTTTAAACCAGTGTGGATGGATTCCTTTCCTTTCCCTCCCTCCTCCTGAGTCAGTCTTAAGCGAGAGAAGCCGTTTTAACCAGAGTCGATGGATTTCTTCCCATTGGGTGGTCTTTACTTTCAAAGTAAAGACCACCCAATGAAACAGGAAATAACACTTTGAAACCATTAACAAAAGATTCGGAAGTTTTGAACTTTTTTTCTGTGAAAATCAGAATTGAATTTGGATCCAAACCACCAGCTCCCCCTACATCCAAAACGGGTTGCGACCCATTTTATTAAATCAAACAAGCCTAATAAATACCTCTGGTACTGGCCTGCCACCTCAAAAGTGAACAAAATTGTCCTGTTATCACTCTTTCTTTTTCCACTTTTGACAGGCAAGACAACTGGGACCTTATCTCTCTGAGGAAGCCTTGACTACAGTCATCCATGCGACAGTTACATCTAGGCTGGATTATTGTAATGCCTTGTATGTCGGTCTTCCCCTGTCGACTACTCGGAGGATCCACATTATTCAGAATGCGGCAGCCAGGCTACTCACAAAGACACCTCTGAGATGCCACATGATTCCAACTCTACTACATCTGCACTGGCTTCCAACAGAATCCTGAGCCCTGTATAAGCTGTTGGTTCTGACCTTCAAGGCACTTTATGGCCAGGGGCTGGCATACCTCAGAGACCGCCTCTCCCCTCTCCACCGCCAGTGGTCACCAAGACTCCTCCAACTAGACTTACTGCATGTCCCAGGCCCCAGGGAAGTATGCCTCGAGTCCATGAGACGTAGGGCCTTCTCCATCTCTGCCCCTGCCCTGTGGAACTCCTTGCCTCCCCACATGAGGCCCATGCGCGACTTGAGGCCCTTTGCTCAGACACTTAAGACTTGGCTTTTTAGCAGAGCTTTTAATGTTTAATACAGTCTACATGGTTACTGCTGTACGTTCTTATGCAATGTTTTATGTAAATTGCCTGGAGCATTTAATGGAGGGTGATTAATAAGTGAAAAATTGAATTGAATAGAATAAGATTTTCAGAGTTAGAAGGAGGAAGGCACCACTTTGTTTCCCCCCAGAGCCAGTAAAATATTCCAGAAAGTCCCAGTGTTGATCTCCATTTCTACATGGCCTCCATGTGGCCAGAAAGTGTTGATTAGCCAAAGGATCAACTATTAATAAGGCTTGGAAAATTGTGTCCAGTCAAAAATTGTTAGAATCAAATTCCCTTATTATGAAAGACCCAATGTCTGCCAACCTAAGCTCCTCTTTAACAAAGTTGTTTTTAGCACCAGGACTAAATAGAACTCATAATGACATCCACTCATGGTTCCAAGTGTTATGCGTTTTAGCAATGCAAACACATCAAATTCCAGATGTTGGAGTGAACCTCCTATTAGCCTATTTCTCAGAATCAATGGTAATGAATGCTGGGAGCTTCAGTCCAATCACATAGAGTGTCACAGGTTTCATCCCTCCACTTTAACATAAGTGAGATATTTGGTTGCAGCTACTGCTAAACAGTCAGTAGTCAAAAATCCTTGTGGATCTACCTTCTGCCCATGCCTGCTTCAAAGAAGCTCTTTAACTGGAGACTTCCTTATGAAAACAAGGATAATGTCAGATGCTGCAGGAAGTAAACAGAAAGGAAAAGAGCATTATGTTGTTAAAACTACCACTGCTGTTGCCATTTCAAAATAACTGTGGTCAAAACAGTTTACTTCTAAGGTATTGTAGCTCTTTTGATCTTCTTCATGTCTGAGACCAACCCAAACAGTACTAGTGCTATGGGTAGTAATTTCTGGTTGACCAGATGCATGTTTTACAATTTATCAATGCAACTTGTGGTTGTAGTAAACAGGGGGATTGGGGTTATAGAATCTTTGGAATCAGTAACAAGTAAGCAAAATCTCAGCCACTGTTGATTCATGCCTACAGATGAAATGGAGAAACTTGTTCACAAGGTTGCAAACTCTGCTGAACTGTAATTGCTAATTAGCACTAGGAAGGTACTAACAGATGCTCATGTTTACAATACAGAAGATCCATTTATTGTCCAAATTTTGATTATCTGATTGGCAGTTCCCACAAACCTGGCCACATGCCAAAAGTAAGTGGATAGTAATTGGGCTTAAATTGGATGAATGTTGAAGCACACACATAGTAGATCTCTCTAAACACCCGAGACCCATTTTTTCAATGCCCTCCATATGAAACACCTTAGTGGTTTTGCATTAATGTTCTATGTCAGTTATCATTGGTTTTTCCTTACCCTGGTAAAAAAATGGGGGGGAGGAAGGAAAAAGGAAGAGGGGCTGACCAAGAGCAAGATGCATGGATGGTATCCTTCAAGTGACTGCCTTGACTCTTGGGTGGTGATGGCCGACAGGGGGCTCTGGAGTGGGCTGGGCCATGAGGTCATGGAGAGTTGGAAGCGACTGAACAAATAAACAACAACACACCTTAACATAGTGAGGCCAAAAAGCTAAGCAGGACAGGAAATAAGAATACTCATGCAAGTAGAAAAAACCATGAGGTCTAGTTAAGCACAACTGGAGTCATGGGTGATGAACTAGAATTGCAAAAATGAGGATAAAACACACACCTATACATGTTATATCAACATTTTATGTACACAACAGCCAGTAAAGCAGGCAAGGCAGAGGAACAATGACAATCTTAACCCCAAACTAACAGTACAGTGGCCGAGGTTTCTATTTCAACACACCAAAGACTTTCGTCCTATGCCAGAATGACAAAGCATATAAGGGTGAAGACCAATCAGACTACCATCTCTGTGGCACATACATTGTGTCCCCAGTGTGGCGGAAAGTGTACTGATAAAAAGAAGATTGTTCTGTAGTCACTGTGCATTCACAGGTATTAATCTGTACATAAATTAAGTGCATGAGGCTGGGTGTGCTCAGAAGCTATTTAACCTCATGAGACCTCAGAAGCAAGCTCATTGGGTCTTTCTTCATCTGTTTTTTTTTAATCCAGTCAACAGTATGCTGGAAACCATGAATAAAGGATAGGGAAATCTGTCTTGCAAATCTGACTCACCATTCACATGGCAAGGCTCCCTGCCCACACATTACACTCTTGGCTACAGCTCTCTCGCTCGCTCGCTCGCTCGCTCGCTCTCTCTCTCTCTCTCTCTCTCTCTCTCTCTCTCTCTCTCTCTCTGTCCACAGCACTAGGTCATTGCTTTCATCATTTACTGACTCATCCCAAATGCCCACTGCAGTAGCTGGGGCTTTTCTTCTGTCCTTTTATCCAACTCATGTGATTAACAACTGATCCATACACTGAGGAAAACACAGAAATTGGAGCACTGTTTCTGGGCCAGGGATACAGACCTTATCCAGTCAGCATGCCATAGAATTTGGTCACTCAATTCTTTCACACACATAAGTTCTCCTGCGTAAAGGACATTGAAACCTCTTCTCAGGTCTTGTCCTCACTTTAGGAAAATTTTAGCAATCCGTGTGCCCTCATAAATGTTGTATCTGTTGTTGTTGGGCCATTATGATGAACAATGAGAAACCTCCAACTCTAATTTTATGTACCAAATAAAACAGTAAAATCAGCATTACGACTCATTTAAGAAACTGCAACTCACTGTGCCCTTCACACAGTGCAAGCTTCAACTATGGGGGTGAGGTATTTTGCAGTTTCTAAAGTGCTGGTTTTTCCAACAATACCCAATACCGAAAAGGGAAAAGAAGAGATAAAAAGTCTATATAAATGTGTGTGTGTGTGTGTGTGTGTGTGTGTGTGTATGTATGAGCAAGTATTGAACATAAACAATTAAACATGTATATTCCCCGCTTACTTCCAGATCGCTTTGGTGGTGTTCGTATTTCTTTTGCTTTTTACTTTGGTATTTCAACACACCAAAGATAGCCCACAGCACCGGCTATTCATTGGCCGTCCCCTGTCTGATTACATGATCCTGCTTACATTCTACCTGTATAGTCAGCATGTTACCATGGTGATGGGTCCCAAAATAAGATGACTTTAGGTTATATGCATGTTAAATTCAATAAATCAATAAATCGATCAAATATAAATTCTCATTAACTAGTGCTGACATGAAGTAGAAAATGTCAATTTTCTGCACAGGTCCATATACTTACACTGGAAAGATATATCCTAAATATTCTAAAGGCACCAGATCCAATCTGATTTTAGAATGTAAGCAGGATCATGTAATCAGACAATGGACGGCCAATGAATAGCCGGTGCTGTGGGCTATCTTTCGAATGAAGAAACTGACAAAACCCCATTAAATTCATGTGGCCACCATAAGCCACTTGAAAGCACATTTTATTGTTACTGCGTCTTACTAGGGAGCCAGCATGGCAGTTTGAACTAGAAGCCTAGACGACCAGGGTTCAAATTCAAATTCACAGTTACTCACTTGGTGAATCTGAACAAGTCACTTTCTCAAGGGAAGGCAATGTCAGAACCCCTCTGGAGAAATCTTGCCAGGAAAATACCCTATGATAGGGTTGCCATATGTCGAAGTCAGTTTGAAGGCACATAACAACAACAGTCCTACTATGTTCAGCAAAACTTCCACTTAGGTCAGTGTGCTTTGTTCTCAGTTCAGCTTTCGAGGCTGTATGTTTCGGTGATAGGCAACACATGCAAACACACACCCACACACCCTAAGTAAGAGGGCCGAAAGCCAAACGTAGTCTGAAAATTACAACCAGTTTCGGTAATTACAAGAAGTAAAACATTTAAAAAGGCACAAGTTGCCCATTAATCACCACCTTCAGTAGTGCAGAAAGGTTGTGGCCGACAACAAAAAAGGGGGATTTCCTAACTTGAAAAATATTAACTCTCATGTTTTGTGATGTTTTTCTGCTTCTCAGTTCCAAAATTAGGGATTTGTTTTCATGTCTGCCTTTCTGATATCCTTGCTGATATCCCCAGGCATGATACCTTTCCCAAGCATCTTGAGGTCCCAGGGATCCCCATCATCCCAAATTTTATTTTCATTGAAATGCTGCCTTAGGTGATGCGGGAGTACTTTTGCCATGTTTCTCTCCGTGCAAGAATTCAGCTCCAGAAGAAGTCATTATTAATCTGGAAACAAAATGGAAGTTAATATCCTGTTCATTTCTTGGTGAAAGGGTGACTTCCAATCCATTTCTTGGGTCTCATCAACTGGTAAAGGCATATCAAGGGACCATCTGGTTGATGGTTAAGAAACAGGCTTGGGGTAAAGACGAAAAAAAGGGGAGGAAAGAATATCAGAAAGGTTTAGAGCCAAAAGTTAGCTGAGTATATAATTGTAGATGTATAGTGATACAACTTGTGGTGTGGTGTTTATAAGACCAAACATGTAATGTTTGAATACAATTGTTTTATCATAATAAGATAACACAATGTGTCTTAAATAAGGTTTGCCAATGAAAGCCAATAATGGAGTTTGTACCTTTTTATTTAAATAAGGGTTTGGAGACTAAAAGGTTGTGTGGGAGATTTTTTAATGGAAAGTGTTTGCTATTTTTAAAATAATTTTACACTGCCAAAATTGTGAGCAATTAATCATGATTGCCCATTCAATTGATTTTCTAAAGGGTTTGCATCATCAGAGTATAGTATAGTACTAACCCCATATTCACAAAACTAGTACTCACAGTTTCAATTACCAATGAAATATTTCCTTTCTAGGAATCGTATAGATCCTCCTGGTGATTCTATGGTATGCATCTGCCAAATTAATATAGAATCCGACTGAAGATCCAAGCAAATCCTACAGAGAATACCTCTCTAGAAATTGAATAGGTTCTCTAGGGTGACTTTATGGGAACTTATAGGTAAAGGTAAAGGTTTCCCCCTGACATTAAGTCCAGTCGTGTCCAACTCTGGGGGTTGCGTTCTGCTCCCTTCCTTGCCTTTTGCTTTGTGCCTGGCACAAAGCAAGGAAGGGAGCAGAACGTGATCTCCAAATCGCTGAGGCTGCAAAACAAACAGTGGCGGAAGCCCCGCCCCCTAGAGTCCCTTCCGCGATGCTGGCTGTGACCTCATCACGGAAGGGACTTGGGGGCGGGGCTTCCACTGGAGTTTGTTTCGCAGCCTCAGCGAGGAAGGAGAAAAGGCGTTCTGCTCGCTTCCTTGCTTTTGCAACACAAAGCTACACATGGGTTTGTAGCTGCCCAGACCTGCCTTTCTTCCTCGGGTAAGCAGCGCTGCCACAGGCTCCCTCTCTTCCCCTGGTAAGCAGTGCTGCCCAAGGCTCCGCGGGCTGCATGGGGATGCCCAAAGGGCCGGATCCGGCCCGCGGGCCGTGCGATGCCCACCCCTGGTCTAGTATGTGTCAGACCAGCATTAAGCAGTGCTCTCACCTTGAAGCTGATGCCTTTTTTATGTACTTTCAAGAAATTTCCCACTTATGGTGATCTTAAGACTAACCTATCACAGGATTTTCTTGTAATTGTCTGAGACTGAGTGTGTAACTTGCCCAAGGTCACCCAGTAGGTTTTCATGGCTGAGTGGGAATTTGAACCCTAGTCTCCAGAATCAGAGAACAACGCTCAAAACACTACATGCCATCTTGAAGTTACAGAAGAAAACACATGATGGTATCAGCTTTACCCTCTCAATTGTGAGTACAGTGCAGAATCTAAAGGTCCCCACGAGTTTGCATCTGAAAAAAATAACCATGTTATTTGAATTTCTCACTAGTTCCTTGTTCCCATATTTGAATAACTGTGTTTGTTTTGATATTGTTGCTTGGTTGTGCAAAATGGTACGCTAAGAACTGAAAGAAAGCCAGGCCTTCAGTATTTGGACTTGATGTCTGCTTCACCATTCTGGAAAAATGGCTACACTCAGGAAAAGTTAATTTTTGGATAGCATTGCCCAGAAACCCTTAGCCATTATTGCTAGTGTAAACAGGGCACCCAATGGCAGACCACATTTGGGGTGAATGGGCTAAACCAAGAAAGCCCTGAGTTTGAAAGATCTGGGAATGCTAAGGCATGACACAACTTTTAGCCCGGGACCTATGTTGTATTTTTATGTTGTATTTTATTGTATGGCGACATGGATGTTACATGCCAGCCAAGTTTTTATGATGTTAACCGCCCCGAGCCTGCAGGGAGGAGCGGAATACAAGAAGGAACAAATAAATAAATAAAATAAATAAATAAATTTGTACTCTTGGAGGTTTCTCATTTGTAGGGACTTTGGTTAACATGAGTCAAGGCTGCATTGAGGTGGCCTTGTCCAGTGTTAACTCAGACAAGCTATGTGTGTGTAATTTGGCTGATTTAGGCACTCTTGCATGTATGTGTATATGTGTGTGTATGTGTGTGTATGTGTGCACGCACACACACACACACATATATAAGGGTCATCACATATGTGATCAAAATGGCAGTAACTCATTCACATAAATGAGGTAGAAGCATATTTGGAGGAAGCCTAAAGTTTGCCAATGTACAATTTGAGATGGGATGCCCACAACCAGAATGCAGAGTGTTGGAGAGGCCAGAAAACTTTAGAGGAAAGGGGGAAGAGAGTGGCCAGGATCATGAAATGTTACTTTGCAATCACAAAAGTATGTTGCCACAAGTTGTGTTTATCTGAAATATTAGCTAACCTGTTTTGTTTTAGCAGCCCCTGCATGCTCAGGAACCAGGGGAAGAGTGGAGAAATGACAAGGTTAATCAACAGGATCCTGGCAAAAAATTAACTTTGGGCACTGTGGATAGCTGATGATTAGAATGGAGAGAAACTCTGAAGTTTCACTTGACAAGTGGGTGGCTGTTTTGCTTTGCAAATGATGCCAGCACATGTAACAGTAAAGGAAGTGTTCCAATCAAGTACATCTCATATACTCATGAATAATGTTATCCACCCCTCCAATGCACACACAATAGGGGGGGGGGGACAGCATTCAAGACTTGTATACATAACTGCTAAGATAAGGTAAAGGACTCGGCTCTTTTCCCGGTTAAAACATTAAGTTTAATGTAGTTAACAGGAATTCAAGGCTGCAATGCTTCATGACAGCGGAGGGCAAGATGTAGCCATCTGGATATCATTGGACTGCAGCTCACATCCTAGCCAACATAGTCCACTCAGATAAATGCTAGAACTTACATATGAAATTGGGAGGTTTACATGACTCCCATGCCTGTATATGCTTTTACTTGCAATTGAGTCCTGGGATGCATAGACACTGTTGAATGAATGCAATTTGACACCAATTTAAGTGCCATGGCTCAATGCTATGGAATTGCGAGAGCTGTAGTCTTCCAAATGTTTAGTCTTCCCTGCCAAATAGTTCCTCACTGAGTTACAAATCCCAGGATTCCATCACATTGAACCATGATAATTAAAATGGTGTCAAACTGCTTTGATTCTACAGTGTAGATGCAACCTTAGAAAACACAGGGAGACTTACATCTGAGTAAAGATGGAGAAAACTTTACTGTACATTGCTCTAAAGCAATGGTTCCCAAACTTTTTCAGTCACTGAACCCTTTTTTCCACTGATATTTTGGATCCCAACTCCAGTCATTCATTAGCTGGCATAAGAGTGATGGGAGTTTGCAGTTCATCACATTTGGAGGCCTTTGCCTTGGTGAAACTGTACTGGAACAGAGAGATTTGGTTAATACAGTTCATCCAATAATAAATTATTTTCCTTGCTACTTTGTAACTGTAATTTTGCTGCTTCTATGAATTATAATGTAAGTATGTGATATGCAAGATGTATTTTCATTCACTGGACCAAATTTTGTAGAAATACCTCATACACCCAAATTTGAATATTGGTGGGATTAGGGGGGGGGGTTAATTTATAGAGATGCAAATAAAGAACAACACTCAAACACAGGGGAACTCCAGACAAATAACAATCAGGGACAGCCCTCAACAAATCCCCCCTCAACAAAGGATCCCCCCATGCAGTAACAAGCTGCATCTAAAAACTGTCAGGCCATCAAATGCTAATCGGAGGAGGAGCTAATCAAGGTGGCCAACTGAAACATTCACACCTAGCTCCAACAGACAAGAGTTCTTTCTCCCACCCTGGACTTTCCACAGATATATAAATCAAAATTTCCTAGTTTCCAACAGACCTCACAACCTCTGAGGATGCCTGCTAAGATGCAGGTGAAACATCAGGAGAGAATGTTACTAGAACATCACCATATAGCCCAACAAACCTACAACAACTCATTGACCTTGAGTTTGCAAGTTGTAGTTCACCTACATTCAGAGAGCACTGTGGACTCAAAACAATGATGGATCTGGACCAAACTTGGCACAAATACTCAATATGCCCAAATGTGAACACTTGTAGAGTTTGGGGAAAATAGAACTTGATATTTGGGAGTTGTTGTTGCTGGGATTTATAATTCACATACAGTCAAAGAGCATTCTGAATCCCACCAGCAATAGAATTGGACTAAACTTCCCATACAGAACCTCCATGAATAACATAAAATACTGTGTTTTCTTATGGTCTTTGGTGACCTCTCTGACACTCCGTCATGACCCTCTCAGGGGTTCCAACCCCTAGGTTGAGAAATGTTGGCTTAGGGTAAGATGTTACAGTAACTATAGTGTGAAAGACTTGGTGACTCCCCACACTGGGATATTACATTGTCAGGAAATTATCAGTTGCAGTGAAATAAAATTGAAAATTTTGGAGGCAAATGACTTTTTGAGGTGGTTCCATTGCTCACTCCCCTAGCTGGGATCAGGAATGGATGAAACCTTCTTTCCGGGCAAGAATTCAGAAGTGTGGGTGGCAATGGCCTTATATTTAACGGCACAGTTGCCGGGAAAGGGGGGGGGGGCAAACCTCTGGCTGCTTGCCTCCTTTTCCTAATTGTGTTTTTGTTATTTTTCTGGGGTGTTCATGAAGGTCTGCTGCCCAATACAGAAGGAAAAGTAGGAATATTGCCTCATGCTTTTGCCAAAGGAGAAAACATGATGTAACAGAAGATAATGAATCCAATTCTTTGCAATAGCTCTGTGGGGAATTGCAAAATTTTAAAGAAGTTCTCACTTTCACATTACCAAAACATAATGGATTCCTTTTCCATGTAAGAGAGACAGAATCCATTTCACTTCATTCATTTCTGCAGAATGAAAAATGCTTAACTAATAGCTATGCACATGTACACCCAAAACAGTGCATACATAAACACAGGTTGTTTGAGTTTTAGCTTTGATTGTTTTCTTGGAGTCTCAATACAATTGTTACTCCCTTTTAGGTTCACTTCCTTGCAATTCACTTTCCTTCCCTTAAGGTTTTCTTCTCCTGTGGATTCCTTTGGGAACATCTGCTTGAACCTGGAAGGTAAGGGTGACTTCCAGGCCAGGAGCAAGGGGGGGGGGGGGCATGGTGACACAAACCTAAATGTCTTAGCTTGTTACCCAATTTGAAAGAGAAATTTTTGAACTCACAACATCGAATTGCCTTATATTTTATTGGGTATTCCATTTACAGTGTTCCCTCACTTATTGCTGGGGGTTGTGTTCCAGGACCTCCCGTAATAAGTGAAAAACCGCGATGTAGGAATGCTCTATTTATTTTAATATTTATACATTATTTTAGTAGTTATACACTATTTTAAGTATTATAAACTTAAAATAAAGTGAAGGAAAGAAAGGCTGGAGGGAGGGAGGACTGAGGAGGGAAAGCGCCTTGGAGAGCAGCAGTGGCAAAAACCTGCAAAACAACAAAAATACCGTAATATATATTTTAAATTAATATTTTTGAAAACCGCAAAGCAGCAAGTTTGATAAAAAGCGAACCGCAAAGTAGCGAGGGAACACTGTACTTAGCCTACTCCAGCTTGTGCTGGTTAGATCTCTCAGAAAGATTAAGATGAGGTATTTTCAAGTCCTGCCTCAATTTTTAATATCCTTGTAATGACATTTTATTTGTGTGTATATTTATTTGACAGTTTGAAATTATCAGTTATGAGACAATCCCTTCCTAGAGGTCCACAACAGCAAAGACGTGACACAAAATAAAATTTGATTGATAGAGAGGAGGACAAAACACACATTCAGAGAGTAAATACTTAGTGACCAAGTTCAGTATTTAAAACTTATCTTGGAAGGTAAGCCGAGTTGGCTCTGATTGGATCGAAGACTCCAAAATATTACAGACTTCATCCCACTAAACACGTCAAGTGTTTGGAAGAGTATGTTTACCATACAGCTCAGGCATCATCCGTTTTGAAATTAAATGGCTGATTTTCCTACCTCCATCACACACTAGCAAACTATTTGTTTTATTCAGGAGTTCTCAGTTGATTTGCCCTCACATTATAGAGAGTTGTTCCTACCCACGATCCCTCCCCCGCTTTTTTTGTGACTCCTCTCCTGGACTATGATTTTATTCCTGGGTTATAAATGACATTTCCTAATTGGTTCTATTATAAACACATGGAAAAAGTTTTTTAAACTGCATAAACTTTGTCTTTGCAAGAGGGACATCCTGCAATAGCACATTTTGCTCTAGTTTCTCAATGATTGAATATCTTGTAGAGTCTCCATCAATTTAACATAGTTTGTGGGCACAAAAACAAAGTTTCTGGAGCACAACAACTACTTTCAAAGTAAGGACTACACAATTAAACAGGAAACAAGACTTGCAAACTAGGAATACATTTTCTTTATTATTGTTTATTATTATTATTATTCAGTGGCAGAATGGTCACCTGTTTCTTAAGTGGGTGGCTCGGTAGTATTTAATGAATGTGATGAAGTGGTTGTTGTAGACTATATTTCAAATGGAGGAACAAACAAAATCACTTCTCAGTATTCCTTGCTGAAGAAAACCCTGTAAAATTTGTGGGAATGTCATAAGTTGAAAAGTGACTTAAAGGACCTCGTCACATTGTTGGGGTGGGGACAGTGGGGCAAATTGTGGGGCAGTGTGACAAATCTGTTGCCCAATGCTCACATCACCTGCACCATCTGCTTGTCCCCATGATTCTCAACCTGGACACATGTAGTCTCCTGTGTTCAGGTTTTCCCATACTACCACACTTCACTGACACAGCTGGTATGAAGTCCCACCAGAAGTAGATGTGTGTCATGTGATGAGCTCCAGTGGGCTCCAGACTGGTTATGTCAGTGAAGAATTTGTTTAATGTGATGAGGACCTAAGGCTCATGCATACATACATTCATAGTTATAGTTAACACAGTTAACTGCTATGGCTGCATCCTATGAAAAATTGGTATTTGTAGTCTGGTAGGAGACCAAAGGAGCTCTTTGGCTGAGAAATCAAAATGCACGATATGACAATCACATCCACACTAATTTTAAAAGACCAGAAATCCTAGATTTTGTTCCTCCAATAGGGTCACCTTTAGCTGGAACTGACCTGAAGGCACACAACAACAACAATCTTGTTTCACAGGCAGCAAGTGGAATTCCATCAACTTTTTGATCATTGTTATCTGAACTAGTGTGGTTCGAGTATTGGACCATTACTCTGGAGAACAGGGTTTGATTCCCTAATCTACCATAGAAACCTATAAGGTGACATTTAGTGAGTTTTATATTCTCAGCCTCAGAAAAAATCCACAATAGGGTAGCCATAAGGCAGAAACATCTTGAAAGCACACTACTACAACAACAATGAACTTGCAAAAATAAGAAACAAAAATCTCAAACTTTTTCAATCCATCTGAATGAGCACTGTTGATGCATCAAGGAACATGAAGGTTGTTTTGGCCACCTTATGAAAAAGTCAAAGCTCATGCACGTCTCTTCTTTGGGGAATCCTGTGGAACTGGGACTCTGCCAAATTACATGGAATGCCAGGTTTCTGCTCAATACATCTGCTAAAAAAGCCATGCTTCAGCTTCTGATATAAATTATGCAAGCCCAGAAGATCTATACACATTTTCCAATTGCCAAAGCCTTACTTGCAGTATCATAATTTGCCTGTTCTCACTAAAATACATGCCTTTTCTGTATCAAGGCAGTGGGATTTGGGAGGGCGGAGAAGGGAGGGGAGGAAGAGACAGGAATGCTTTGCATGTTCTAAAACCAAATGAAACATTTCCAATAAAACATTAACAGCACCAAGAACAAAAGGGAGAGCAACATCACCCTTGTTGTTGTTCCAGCTCTTTTGAGTTATGTTTGAAACTCAGAAGTGAATAAATTAAAGCAAAGGGAATCACAGTCCCACACCTAGAAGTATTGAAAAGTTGCATAGTATTAAGTACTACTGAAGTATGAAAGTACAATATATTTCATGTCTAAATCAAGGCCAAATTTGTGGGGCAAAATTATGGATTTTGATATGACCCATGAATAAGTTTATAGTTATTCCACAGGGAGGGAATAACTATTGGTATACAAACTATATTTTTTGCCCTATCAACACAATTTTTTTTATTTTTCTTGCTATTTCCTGTTGTTTTAAGTGTCACTAACAAAGAGTCTAATCTTATGCCTGTTTATTCAAAATGAATGCCAATGTTTCGGAGCTGGGGGGGGGGGGTATTCCCAGATACATGCGACATAAGCATATTTGTGTAAGTTAGATCCAAAGAAATGATTGAGGACCAAGCTGAAGACTGAATATACTCATCCCATGTATTTTTAATACATATACATACATAATCTTTATGGTGGGGATGCATCTCTAAATCCATAGCCCAGGCTTGGCAACTACAGCTGCAGTGTAATAGAGCACATAAATAAAGTTTATGGCTAAGCTAGCCTGACCCTGCATTGCCCTGAGGTACAGAGGCGGTGTCTTGCCATTAGTATGCAGGACACATATCCCAGTAATGTCTGCTCATTTGTTCTCAGCCCTAACGCAGCTCTATAAATCTCCAGAAAGAGGCAAGGCAGGGGTTGGGAAGAGGGAAATGGGGTGATGGGTGAGACTGGGTCCAAAGGGAGAGCTAGATCTCAGTTCAACCACATATATTTTTACATTTCTTTGGGTGTTGGGCATGATTTGGAGACTTTACACCATTTGGGGAGGGGCAAAATTATATTTTCCCCTCCCTCTTCCCTTCATTAACCTTTATTAAAAAAATGTGAAATTGTTTTTATGTGATCTCTATATATAAATGAACAATTTGTACTTAAGCTATCCTTGTGCTCTAGTTGTTTTCTCCTTTAGAAAGTGCATTGGAGTGCAATTTAGAAACACACATTTTTCTAACCATCTCAAACAGAATGGATTCAAAACAAGAAAAGATACAAAGAAGAGTCATTAGGATGAGAGTATGGGAAGTATTATGTCAAGCAACATGACCAATCTGTCAACACCTGTGGGGTATACTTTTACTTGTTGCATACACAACAGCCATAAAAATACATTGATGTGGTATAACCAGACCCCCTTCCCTTAGGCAAAAAAGAAGACAGTAGATTGCATCGCATGAAATCATCTAGGGGTGGAAATTGCATGGCTTCCCTTCACTGGTTTACACAAAACCAGCTACAGGTGTAACTATAGTTACTAGGAGGCACTCCCCTTTGGCCAGCTGACACCCAAACGGGGGTTAATGACAACCCTCTTTGGGTCTCCGTTGGCAAGAGGAGGATGCCAGGCTGCACCTTCCCCCCTCCTCTTGCCATTGTCCCGGTTTATTCCCAAGGAGAGAAGGAGGCGGGGGACTCGCGTCCCCCACCTCCTACTTTCCTTGGGAGTAAACAGGGACAAGGCCCACTCCTCCTTCTCTCCTTGGGAATAAGCCGGGACAAGGGTCCCGGTTTACTCCCAAGGAGAGGAGGAGGCGGGGGACGCGAGTCCCCCGCCTCCTCCTCTCCTTGGGAATAAGCTGGGATAATGGCGAGAGGAGGGTGGAAGGTGCAGCCTGGCACCCTCCTCTCGCCAACCGAGACCCAAACGGGGGTTAATAACCCTTGTCCTGGTTTATTCCCAAGGAGAGGAGGAGGCGGGGACTCACGTCCCCACTTCCTTCCCTGCTTGGGAATAAAGCGCCCGCCTCAGCTCTCAGCTCGCGAGAGGAGAAAAACGGGTGCTGCTGCCCTCCAGTCTCCTCTCGCGAGTTGAGAACTAAGGAGGGAAAAAAATGACCTAATAACGTGATCTTTAGAAAAAATGGTGACCCCGGGTTCGGTTTTGAAATTTCTCTTCCGAGTTGGACCCCGAGGGTCGATATAAGGTCGAAATAATTTTAAATACGAAAAATGGATTGCAAAGTATTTTAAACCAGAGATATCCACCCCTAATAGGTACAACCACGTTTTGAAAACCAGAAGTCCAATTTGTTGGAAGGGGGGAGTTGTGTGTGTTGTGTTTTGTGGGCATAGATTGCCCACGAAACACAATCTCTCAGCAGCAGAAAATGGGTTCCAGACTGTCTTGGTACTCACTGGCACTTATTACCATAACCTTTTTTCTCATGAGTTGTGAACTGTACCAAATGGACAGTTTAGGTTGCAGCAACACAGACACTTAATCTGGGGCAGAATGTAGATTGCCTACACAAGCACCCATGACCGGCTGGAAACTGGGATGGAATCCACAAAGTCTACTGAATGCAGACCAATTCGATTCAAGGAATTTTCCCCCTATGTTTTCTGGTGAAATGCACTGGAAAAAGCAGCCTATGTGATGTGAATCAGCACTAGAACAATTCAGGACAAAGCAAGAAATTGAACAATCCCATGGGAATGCTGCAGTTTTCCCTTGAGGGGAGGTGTTTGTTTACCTTCCAGCTGTGTATCTGAATTATTTATGTGAATGCCTCAGCCCTGTCTACATTGGGGTCTTGGGTTCCTGCTCTACATGGTGTATATGCTGATCAACTTCAGCTGATTTTCTGACTTGACCCAGAATTTCAGGTGCGCTTTTTAAACATGCTGTTTCCAGCTGGATGTGTGCTGCAGTGCACATTGGGGTGTACATTTTTAGAGACCTTAGCCTTGAGCTGACTTCAAGTTGGATTTTAGTGCCTGTGTAGAAGGGCCATTTGTGCTAGAGGCATTTGGACAATGTATGTTCAAACGTGTGAAGGGCGAACAAAGATTCTCCAACATGTCCACCACATCGTAGCATCATTACTGAAAGAAACTTCAGAACAGTAAACAAAAATCCCTTTTTTAAAAAAGTTTAGAAAGCTACACTTGCTGTGACTTGGCATTCCTGTTCAAGGTCAGTAGGAAGAAATGACATGTTGCTTTACTAGGATGCCCCCTGTGTTGCTGCCACTTGAAGAATCCCCTCCAGGCAATCCCTCCATGTTCTGATGAACCTGATCTGACAGCCATGTCCCCCTCTTTGAGGTTTACCTTAATGAAGCTGTTGAGTAGGTAAAGTCGTTATTCAAAGCAACGGACTACCTACTGAGAAGGTCCTGCAGCTAGCCAGCCAGCTGAGCTTGCTGTTTCCCAGTCTGCTTTATTTTGGATGCTTTGTGATCAAACCCCAAATCATCCACTGTTGTAAAACAACACCAAGGAAGAACTATCACAGGAATTATTGTGAAAATGGTACAGATGGTAAAGATACAATATGTCATGACAAGATTGAAGGAGACTAGATTAAGAGAACCTCTGAAATCGAAGAAATGAGAAGAACAGCACTTTCTGACAAAATTTGGAAGCTTATTCTGAGAATTGTAGTTCCTAAAACAGATGTTTCCATGATCTACTAAGATAACAATATTTTCTGAGATGCCATTCTTCTCTACATATGTAGTGAGTGACTGCATTTTTATTGTTTAAAAAGGTGTGTTGTTAGGAGCCCTTTCACACTACACAAATATGGCACTAGGGTTACACTTCACCAATCACTGGTGTGTGTTGTGGAATCCTTTGATTTGTAGTTTGGTAAGTTTACAAGTTTAATTATTCACAGTTTTGATTAAAATGTCCTGTCTAGGAATCTTCAGGTCCTTTAGTGTGAATCTATTGTCATCCTCTACTGGAAGTTGTTTACAGAGTCATGTTGGAAGACCTACAAGTTGCTAGAGATAACACCCTCTAGGAATCTCTAGGTCTTCTGATTTGATTCAGATCCATAGAGTAATGCTAGAAAACCTAAACATCCCTAGAGAATTGTTCCCACTGATTAAAACATGGCATTTTATTCACAGTTTTTCACTTTCTTGGTATCCTGTGTCCCTAACTATCAAATTTGAAGGACTTACTGTAATGTGAAAGGTTACATAGGTGATTATTAAAGTCTATATTTTTATTTGTCCATTCTAGCTAAGATAGAAATGGGAAGGGGGAGTATGAATGAATGAATGAATGAATATATAAATGCATGAATGATCTTCTTTGCAACAAAGTGAAGGAGGATGGAGACAGGCTGCACCATAATTCAGATACTGTGTATTGCTGAATATCACCAGGAACCTGATATTGTGAAAAATTGGCCCCAGTTTTTATACTGGAGTAAGTTCAGTCCCAACTGATGAAGGAGTGCTAACCAAATTTTATACACAGCTAATTGTTTGCAGTCTTAAATTAATTCAATGAGTTTACAAATGCTTACATCATTATGTGGATTCCAAAACTGTGTATCACTTTTTTCCATAAGCAAAGCGTATGAAGATTTAATTGAACTGAACCTAATGAACATTGTGGTAGCCTAAATAATGTAGTCGAACAACTTCAACATCATTAAGGCCAGGCAATTAAGACTTGACAAGTCCCATGTCCCAATGGGACTGAAATATCTTCATATGCTTAGATTTCAGCCCCAAAGCAGCCAAACCCTACTGCTCCGATGTATTTTCTCAAAGGAGAAATGCTCGAGAGATACACACCCAGAAGGACTGAAGGGATCAAATTTTGCTACACCTGACACTTCACAACCAGGAAATTTATGTAAATCATTACTCAAGCTAAAGACCAATTATCTACTTTAAAAGAAATTAATCAATCTTCCCCACAACCTGCTCTTCACAGCAGCTTAAACTATGATGGGTGTTACATATCTGCCGGCACATGATATTATGAAATATAAGTATCACAACTCGGGGGCAAAAGGGCAGAGGCGATCAAGGATGAGCTTCTCCAAATTGTCTCTTCCTTGGAGCCCTTTTGTGTTCAGAGATGCTACAATTATTGATTGCAACTCAGCCTATCCCTTTATTAACATTAAATTACATCCAGCCCTCCACATTTAATAGGGTTAGGGACACAGGATCCCTATAAAGGTGAAAAATTGCAAATAAAAATATTCCTTTTCTTTTTGCCAGAGAGGATACTTGTCTAGGAATCTCTTGCTTCTCCAGTGCAACTTTATGGAAACTAACCACATAATTGTAAAAGAGGACCTAGAGATTCCTAGAAAGAGGACTTAAATCAACTTGTGAATAATCAAGGCCACAAAAGTCAAATCAGCAAATGTGGAGGTTCAATTGTGGACCATTCTACATTGACTCATGAAGTGGGTTCAATCTGGCATCCCAGATGCCAAATCCAACCAACTTGGTGGCCCAATAGGGACTTTCCTAAGCCAATCTGAAGGTAGCAGAGAGTCCCAACTGCCCAGCAACACCGAAAGTAGGTTTAATTCAAGAACACACACCAGGATCCTATTTGGCAGTTTTGAATGCAAAACTTGGAGTTGAAAATGCATGACTGTTACATATTCATGGTCTCTACATAAACCACTAATTTAGTGAGATTAAAGAAAAGGAAAAATGTTTGTACTCAATGAGCACAAATATGGTGTTAGACTCTAGCACACCTGAAGCATGAGAGGTTCCTACTAGTTCTGCACATCAGAAAGCAGAAGAACCATGGAATTAGAACATAATTCTATCAAGCATACCAATTCCTCAGCACTTACTGAAATGAATCTATAAGGCATATCTGGATTGACTAAAAATGCCAGAAAGTCCTATCTGATTTCATTTTGAATATCCATAGACGCTGTGTTTATCCCAGAATATTTTCTATCCTTTCCGAGTTAACCAATGTTACCCTATGTTGGTGATTGGAAGTCCCTGAATGTCACATGGATGCCCAGGAGCAATGTCTGCCCTACTCAAACCCTCTTTGACCACTTCATCACACTAGAGAAAAATCCACTTAAACCCCAGTTTCTGCCTCCTGCAGAATTCTGGGGTTTGTAGTTTAGGGAGGCACTTTTAACTGTCTCACTAAACTATAAACCCCAGAATTCTGCAGGAGGCAGAAACCGGATTTTAAGTGGATTTTGTTCCCCTAGTGTGATATGTGTGGGTCTCCTATGTAGAGAGAAAATGTGGGGTATAAATAAACATAATAATACATCAGAATTTGTGCCCTGTAGAGATAAGCTCTAAGATGCTGAAGCCTACCTGCAAAATAGATTTGACACCCTGGATAGCTCTTTAAAGTTTGAAATAAAAAGCACACATCTAGAGCAAGGGTTCTCAAACGTTTTCAGCTGCAGAGCCCTTTTTGAAGCAAAAGTTTCTCATGGAGCCCCAAGAAATGTTAATATATTATATACTATATTATATATCTATATATATAAAGGAACAGTCGTCATGTGAAGACTACCTCAAACAGAGAAACCTTACAACGCAGAAACACAAAACTTGCCAACAGAAATAGGCCTCAACCAAGGTACGTTTGTAGCAAAGAAACTTTCCCCCCCAAACCTAAAAGGCCCCCAAAACAACGAGTAAAAATAAAACTACATTTCCCAGCATCCTCCGGGGCTGCCAAAGAC
Organism: Anolis apletophallus; assembly: GCA_030556195.1. Classification (NCBI taxonomy): domain Eukaryota; kingdom Metazoa; phylum Chordata; class Lepidosauria; order Squamata; family Anolidae; genus Anolis; species Anolis apletophallus. The sequence continues at coordinate 128,341,631 of JARBWK010000001.1, read as the reverse complement.
TCCCCCAGCCTCTACATTCTGACAACATGATTGGCTGCCAATAAGGGTGGATTTGCATAACTGCTGTACTGGCCAGCCAACATGAACATTCTGACCCATAACAAACTGTCAGATGAGTGCCACAGCCTCCTCCAACACTTTCAAATCAGAAGACCATGATGGAGATCAACACCATTCAAGGGGAGCTCTTCTTCCTTTCCCAAAAGATCTCCAGTGGCTTGGAATTCCACATTAATAAGAGGACCATCCAGCAACAATGGGGTTTGCCAAGGAGGGTGTTCCACCCCCTCTATATGCTGGCTCCAAGGGATGGAGGTCATCACCAAGTACCTTCTGATGCCCAGCGCTGGAAGAGCTCCCTCAGATGGCCTGTCCATGAGGAAAGCCTCATCGGACATCGACCAATGGGTGCAAAAGACACAGAGCAGGACATCTTGAAAAAGAGAGGAGCAGAAAGTAAGCTAGACATGAAGATCTTGAGAAAGGTGGCTAAAAAGGATACGGAAAGGATTTTTAACAGTCCCCCAACAGACACTGGACGCACCTGTGAAGATAGAGATCCCCTGACAGGACAAGCCCTCCCCAAGCTGATCCGTCCTGGCCATGGTACAAGTCAAACCCGAAGGACTGCAGGCAAAGAGCTGAGGCACAAACATAAAACACCCAATTCACTAACAACAAATCCAACACTTACATACTCAGACTTTCTCGCATCTCCTAAATAGGGCACAGCAACGCGTGCCGGGTACAGCTAGTAATGTATATATATTGGACATGGGCCTAGTGGTAGATAGATGGAGAGTGTGTGAAGAACAATTCTAACCAACACAAAGTTAATGGTATTCCAGTGGAAGATTCCTGGTGCCTTCCAGTTCAACCTCCTTCTTCCATGCAGGAAATACATTTATTTCCACCATTCTACCCCGCATCTTCTCAACCCCTGAGGGGGGACTCAGAGCGGCCTCACAATGGCAACAATTCAATGCCCAAAACACAATAAACATATAATAGAACCCACAACAGTCAAAAATTTAAAATACATTAAATACAGTTAACATTAAAATACATTAAAATACAGTTAGCATTACAACATATCAAATACATTCACATAGGTTAAAAACAGTATTCCATCCGCAACAGCAGCCTTAGGTCATGTCCACCAGTTTGCCATTTCAATCCCATCTAAAGTGCTGTATCGTGCTAATGTGCAAACGCCTGGTCCCATAACCAGGACTTCACCTTTTTCCTTAATGTCAGGAGGGATGAGGTGGATTGAATATCAATAGGGAGTGCATTCCACAAACGGGGAGCCACCACCGAGAAGGCCCTATCTCTCATCCCCACCAACCGCATCTGAGAAGTAGGCGGGAGCGAGAGCATGGCCTCCCCAGATAATCTTAGATTACGAGGTGGGACGTAGCGGCTGATGCGTTCAGACAAGTAAGCTGGGCCAGAACCGTATAGAGCTTTAAAGGTCAAAACCAGCACTTAGAATTGAGCTCGGAATTGGACAGGCAGCCACAACAGGGGGGTGGTATGCTCCTAGCTCCTGTTAGTAGTCTGGCTGCCGCCCGCTGGACTAATTGCAATTTTCGAACTGAAATACACAATCAAAGCACCACAATCAAAGCACGCCAACAGATGGCCTTTGTAGTAGTAGTAATAATAATAATAGAACTCTGGAGGTGTTGGAGTGTCTGTGGAGCCCCTGAGCACCTCTCACAGAGCTCCAAGGGCTCCCCAGAGACAGTTTGAGAACCGCTGTTCTAGAGTAACCATGTGTAAGGACTCACCTGCCTTAAGCAGGGCCGAGACCTGCTTAGAAGAGGTTTAGAAATCCTGTTTTGGTTGTGCTGGCATCCATCTTGGAGAGGTGGCTGCAGCCAGCAACCATTAAGGGAAGGGAAGCCAGAGCAAGGGGGCGTGGCCTTGCAGGCTTGTGCCTAGCTACAGTGTAGAGGCTGTGATTGGCTAGAGTAGAAGGGGAGGAGTTGGAGCTGACAGAGTAGAAGTCCTGTCAGAGAAAGTTTCAGTCTGGAGTTTGGAGTTTAGAGCGAGGCTGTGCAGACGCACATCTCCAGCCTCTGCTGTTTAGAGTCAGGCTGTAGATTCAGCATCTATGCCTGAGGCAGTCTTGAGCAAGGTTTCTGGGGGAGTATCACCAGAGCCTTGGCAACAGAGACTGACAGTCTGTCCTAAGCAATTCACCACGTATGAATAGACTGGACTAGTGGGAGTCACGACGTAGTTCTGACCGCCCTGAGGGCCAGTAGTCATTCTAGTGGGAAGCTTGTGGAAGAGTGCCAATTAGAACTGTTCTTGTGATAGGCAGTTGGGTTTACCTGGTCATCTCTGGAGATAGAGTGACAGGTAGTTGGACTCTTAGACTGTGTGGGTTATGAGTAACCCAGTAGTATCCAGACTCAGGGAACGATCTATAGTGATTAGATGTTCCAGAATTTTAGAACAACAACCAGCTAGTGGAACTATTAGTTGGGAGACAAGTCCTAGTACTGTCTGTGGAACTGAACGTACCATCTAGAAGCAGTAATAATAGCCTTTTATAGTCTGAAACCTCTACGCTCTAGCACTTATAGTAAATCTTATAACCATCATGCCATCTGAAGTATATCATTGTTGTAACCGTACGCTAGTTGCCTCTTAGTAGAACCAATACGATCTGTGCCTATTTTATAGCCTCGTTCTTGTTAATAAATCTTTTTATTATTAACTTTTAAAGAAGCCTCAGTCATCTTTCGGTCTCCTCAGTTTACATTATTGGTGGTGGGTTGTTTTTAAGGCCAAACGCTACAGACACTTCATTATTTTAGAGTTTTAATTAAGAGTAAATCCTAATGACCCATTAGGTTGGTGGCAGTCTACCGGGAGTGTCAATTAGTCAATTTTGGTGACCGAGATCGTCACACCATGCCTGGCCATCATATATGGTACAGTCTAACTGCATCTGTAGAAATTAGGACTATTTTTAGCTAGCAGAAGGCGTGCTTAAAATGAACAGGAAAAGATCCTAACTAGATCAACTTAGATGTGAATTTTAGGGTGACATTCTTGCAGCCTAGACATATTTACCCTACAAGGCTTGCATTACTACACCAGTCTCCCTGAAGCTTCTGGTGTCTTAGTAAGAAAGATCTGGTTGCAATGTGTGTGTCATGTCTGCAATGAAACCCACCATAAATAAAATAGACAGCCAATCCTCCCCAAATTATCCCATTACTAGTGAACGCTTTGGGTGCAGCAACGTACTATTTATTCCAGAGTAACATATCAAGTTTTCATTTGTTTGCTGGTGAAGACTTGTCTCAAAGAGACGGGGTTCCTTCCTCATCTCCACTAGGGATTAAGCAAGCCTTTTCTGTTTGTGAAAAGAGGTGCCGCCGCGTCACTCTTGACACGTCTCTCAAAGAGCTGCCAAGATGCAGGAAAACCTCCCACTAAGAGGAAAAAGCAACTTTTGAAGAGCACCTGATGTATGAAGAGGGGGTCGGGGAAAGAGACCTTATTCTTTGTTCCATGCATAGGCCCTGTCTGAAACCTGTAATGCAAATGTATCTCATGGTAAGGTCTGTGGAAGTTGTTCCCAGGATGAGCTCTGGTTTTCATTATGACTACAGACTGTTTTTCATTTTCTGATTGTTCCCGTAAAAAAATGTCCTTGAGGGCAGAATTGTTCCTTGTTGCTGCTACTTCAAGATAAGTTTTTCCCCCTTGGTCTCCTTCCTTCAGCCTCTCCTACTACCTACTTTTGATGGTGAGGACCAGCATGATAGTTGATGCAATCCCCAGCTCTCCTTTAGTTGTTGAGGAGCAAGAGACTTGAGGACCCTGTTGCAAAATTCTTGTGCGACACTCACCACACATTTTGAAAATTATTTTTCAGATTTTTGAGTATAAAAGTTTTGGTAGAGAGAGAAAATCAGCTATCTTTTGCATCAGCTGTTTCTAAATGTTCTTCATAAACTTCATAGACTCCAAAATTATGAATTATGAGATGCCACTCTAGTGTCTTTTCCCATTTTGCCCTATAATAATCCCTTCTGAATTTCCTTGGAATTTCCACCTCAGGCTTCAGGAAATTATGCCCCAAAGTACCATAATCCTTTCACAATAAACTGGGAGACTCAAGGAAGACACCCAGTGGACCTGCATCAGAGCACCTGGGTCCTCTTTTCTGTTTCACCAGATATGATCTGCCCTATCTTTGGAAACACTTCCTCTCCTATGCCCCCATTGAGATGGACATTACCTTAAGCACCCATTTTTTATCTGGACTAAAACTATTGTATCAACTGGAGCCTTAATATTAAGTCCATTATTGCTTGCCCCACCACATTCCTTTCCAATCGTGAACCTGAATTGATAAACAGACACAAATATTCAATATAATCCAATGACAGTTTATTAAATGTTTCCCGCCACAGCAAAGACCAAACAGCTATGACTTTGGAAGGTGCTCAGGGAATGGATCTACCTCATCAAACTAGATCAATTAAATCCTGTGGCTGCCTCCTGCAGAAGTTTGGATTTGTAATTCAGGGAGAGGCCTTTGAACTGCTTAGCCAGAAAGATCCTGGACCTTACTCAATTTAAAACCCCAGAATTCTGCAGGAGACATCTGTTGAAATTAAAGTGGATAATTGCTATAGTGTGATGAAGCCCCTAGCGGGACACTTTCTAAGCCAATCAGGAGCCACCGCAGTAGACCTGAATAGCTGTCAAAATACAATAAATATGCTATGTATTTGCAATTGCTGTATATCAGTTCTTTGGGAGTCTTGTGACATCCTCCCTGGCCATTGAGAATAAAGCCTCCGACATTGCCTTCAACCCATCATTGTGTCATCTGGCCTTTTGGAAACTTGACATCTGGCCTTCTGGAACCCATGATTTTAGCGAAGTTTTTACCAGAAGTTTTACAATTTGGGGTCACAATCTATAATTCAGAAATTGACCTTTAGTGCGCACACACAAATACACGCACCAGTTTGGGCTTTTGTGTGGCAAGCACCCAGATTCAACACACAATTCTTTTAGGAAAGTTTCCATTGTTCAGAATCCAAAAACTAAACATTGACTATGTTGTTTGGGGGATTCTAGAAAATGTATTCCAACAGTCATAATTTTAACCTCTGGGCTACTGGCATGAGAAATGTTAGCAACTGGCCCCAAAATACTAAGTACAATGAAAACTAAATCATATAGAATTTTACACTGCTTAATTCCAAGTAGGCATGCAGAGATTTGCAATCTCAATTGTATATCAGTGCAATTTTTGTGAGATTGAAACTTCACCCTGAGAATGTGTGTGTGTGCTATGTTTCAATTAATTACGGGTGTTCTCTGTGAATCCCAAAGTCAATTATGCCATTGGTGACTCTCTTCTGTTTTGTATCTCCCAGTTATAAACATGACTTCTGCATTACATACTGACGTCAAATAGGAATTAATAACTGGTTGTACACAATGGAGGACGTGACATCAAATGAAGATTATAGGAAGTGTTGCAAGGTCTGTGCATGTTCCCAGGGTGCCAAGGCTGTCTAACCTTTTTAACCTTTAGTGGGAAACCAATACATCTGGTATCTGAGGCATCTCAGAGAGAGTGCCTCCTTCAGTTACAGCCAAAATGAACTATAGTTGCTACGTAGCTATAGTAATTACGACTGAGGTGTTCATGACTAATATTATAGCATTAAAGGCAGGGCAGGGTTTCCATTACAGATCCTTGTCTGCATGAACTCCATGAGAAATCCTCTCTCTGCTTTGCAATGAAACTTGGCATCGATGAGCCCAATGACCTATTATTTCTCGTTTATACACATTCTTTCAATACAGTAGGGGATGGACAACTTGCAGTTCTGATTTCTCATTGCTGGCTATGCTAGCTAGAACTGAAAGATCACACGTTGTTGTTTACCCATACTGTTCCAGTTTGGCAGAAACAGTCCTGAATAAATCCATTAAGGACTCACTTTTCCAGTTCCTTTTAAACATCCCAGCTTCTCTCTCCTTCCCTTACTTTCTTGCTGCAAACTGAGTTAAAAATGCAAAAGTAATTTCCATTCAATTTGCAGGGAGGAGACAAAGTCTTGCCCTTCCCAGGAGGTTCAGGAATAAGCAAACTACAGCAGCTTCTTGTTTATCTGTTCTTTCTCAATGCCATGAGGTTGCTTGGCTTCATATGTCTCGGTGTTCACCTGAGAAATGTTTGAGGGTGTGGTTTACTCTTGCTATATTGTAAATAATTATGAGATAGACATGCACTTGGTGGGTTCGTAGTTCTGTAAAAGGAACAAAGGAAAGAAACATTTGGAATTAGAAAAACAAAGAGCTTGGAAAACTGTCATTTTTCACAATACCAGACTAACTTAAACAGTAGCCAGGCTTACATTTTCAACAAGTATTTTTCAATTATAGCTGCATTTTATAGTGTAAACAAGAAATGGGATCATTTTTTCATATTTGGTGGGCCTGCAAGAAGGCAAAAAATGGATTGAGATCCACAAAACTATGGGGAAAGTATTAAAACTAAAGAAGAATTCTTACAAAGCATATTACAGATAGATCACTTTTGAAGATATGTGACAGACTTTTCTTTCTAATGACAATTGCAGCAAGAACTTTATATGTGCAGACATGGAAACTACAAGAAACACCAAAAATGGAATAATAGATAGTTAAAAATAGCTGAAATTGCAGAAATTGATATTTTGGCAAGATATCTTCAGATAAAAGACCCTTGACTACTCATGAAAGACTGGGAACCCTTGAACAAATTCCTAATTGGTTCTATCATTTAAAAAAATGGAAAAAGCTTATTGAACTGCAAAAACTTAGTTTTTGCGGTCTGTACAAAATGTTAAAAATGGCATATGAAAGGTTAAAAATGGTAGCCAGAAAATGAAGTTTCTGGAGTATAAGAACTAATTTCACAGTAAGTAAGTATTGCATAATTAAACAGGAAATAACACTTTCAAAATGGAAAAAGCTTTTTTTCCTTCAAATTTTGTTACATAGTGATATGGAACACATCTCTTCAGTCCGTGGTATAAAGCAGTGGTGTAGTCATGGATTTTGAAATGCAGGCATTCATCATGACAGCTTACATAAACATATTCCTTAAAAAGTCCAAAAGTGCAATCAGGAAAACATTTCCAACAGTTTTCATCTCTGCCCAAACAGGTCTTTTGTCAAGCTAAAGAGTTTTAAATGCTATTGTGGACTAAGCCACCAAAAATATAATTTGCATTACAACAGGATCAGCTCACAACCATAGCTTGGCACTGAGAAATCCATTCCCTCTCCCCATTAAAACCTACTCTGACATTTGCAACTAAAATCAGAAGAGGAGGAAATCTGAACCAAATGGCTGATGTCATGATGGGGCCTCAGTCATATCAGTTTTGGCCCTGCTGCAGCTCTGGTGTTTTGTGTGCCTGTGCACACACGCGTGTGCATATATGCATGCATATGCATGAATGTACCTTCAAGTTACCTGTTGACTTAGCAGAACTCCATGGATTTCATAGGAATGAGTATTCAGATATGGTTTGCTGTTGCGTTCTTTTAAAATACAGCCTACTACACCCGGTATTACTTTGTGGTCAACTTTGCAAGTATTAACTAGGCTTGACCATACTTATTTCTGGTGCTACTTATCTGGAATTCTATCCTCCAATTCTCTACATGGTAAGCTGAGAGATATCCTCATTTTCACATTTCTTTTCTACTTTAAAAACTATTTCAAACAAGCCTTTCCTTCTACTTTTATTCTGGGAGATGTAGACTAAAGAAAGTTTTTAAAAAATCTAAGTTCTGTTTCAAAGCTTGATCACAACCGAAATGTATGAGCTACCCCACATTGTCCAGCCTTAGTGAGAAACCACATTCACATTTTATTTTGTTTGTTTGTTTGTTTAATTGTGTTGGATGATTTTAATATCACTGCACTCAGTATCTGAATTTCAAAACCCCTAGTGAGGCAATGAGTTAAACTCTTGTGCCTACAGGACTGCTGACCGAAACGTTGGCGGTTTGAATCCAGGGACTGGGCCAAGCTCCCATCTGTCAGCTCCAGCTTCTCATGTGGGGACATGAGAGAAGCCTCCCACTGGATGGTGAAACCCCTGGGCAATGTCCTTGCCAACGGCAAATTCTCTCACACCAGAAGTGACTTGCAGTTTCTCAAGTCGCTCCTCACATTAAAAAAAAAGAACTCCCTTGCAAATAAACCTTGCTCTTCCATTGCCATCAGATCTAACACATCAGAGAGGCCTCGTCTACCTCCAAAAGAATAGTGGGTCTCTGCCAAAAAAAAATAAATAGAGGAAATGGCAAGAGAGACACAAAAGGACTTCGATATTCATCTTGCCGCTTTGTCTGTTCGTCCATCATGGTTTTTTTCTGTACAGGTATTTTAGCTCATACTGTTGAAGAGGACAGGATTAGACAAGTCACCCAGGAGTCAGATTACAGTCGTTTTTCTACTATTTCAACTTTTTTAAAAAGCAGATCAAGTGAATAGCTGACACAAAAGGCTGGGTGGAGGAAGAATAGCAGAAAGCATTGTGTGTGTGTGTGTGTGTGTGTGTGTGTGTGTGTGTGTGTGTGTGTGGGCGAGTAATCTATTCTAGGATATATTCCAGCCAAAGATAAACATGCACAAAGATCTAATTATTTAAACAACTTCTTAAGCTTCAGCTTCATTTTCCTTTATTTAAATAAACAGGGCTGCAAATTAATTTCATCTAAATGACTGTTTACAATAGCACTTCCCAAATAGCTCAGAAATCATTTTTCAATCACATTTCATTCTTCCAACTCAATTTTTTTCTTCTAAAATGTAAAATGGTAATGGCAACTTACCTTCTGAACTATCCATTCCATTTTCCTGCATGTGGCACATACTCCTTTTCGCTCCCAAAGTTCATTATTTTCACCTGGTTTATTTGGATACATAACTTCCTCCCCCTGGGGCTCTGAGATTTTGAGACCCAGTTGTGTTCCCTAGATTTTAAGAGCGGCCTCAGAGTGCTTTGAAAGTCATTTTTTTCTTTAAAAGTTCTGCTGGCTCCCAACACTATGGGCTGCATCAGAAAAGCTGTTGTAGACTGGAAAATAAACCACCTTCCTCCCTTTTTAAACATACAATTATTGAAAATCCAACTTTTAACATTTAAATAATACATACCTAACACTTATATAAATGTATTACCCAGTTTTAATGGCGAATTTTAAACTCCACTGTATGCCTGGTTTTTGTTTTGTGCATTTTGATACATATTTTATGGAAGTATGTTTTAATATGTGTATTTTACAGTGTTTTAAAATGATTGTGTGTTTGTTTATGTCTTAGTAATGCTGTAACCCTCTCAAGCCATGAGGAGAGGTGGGCAAGAAATAAAAGTATTATTATTATTATTATATTATTATTATTATTTTAAACTATTGATATGATTTAATAAATGGAACAAAAGCCATCACTTTGCCTCTTGATTTTGTTAAATTAATCAAATTACTTCTGAAATTTCCCTATTTTACAACCATCTAATATACGAGGGTGGGTCAATAAGTCCGTGACTTTTTGAATTTCCCGCTTCTTAACTGAAAGGGCAACGCTGCTCCTGTCAACAGGCACCTGTCAGGTGACTCCTGTCAAAATTTGAACAAGCTGCGTCATTTAGTTTGTGTTCAACACAGCCATTGATAGCAGACTACTGCGTGATTTGAGGAGAAAATGGAAAAAAGAACTCAAACCAAGGCTAAGCTTGATAAATACTATGGGGACTCCGTACCATCAATTTCAATGGTAAAAAAGTGGTTTACTGAATTTTGTTGTGGCTGTGCAAGCACGGAAGATGCCGAATGTTCTGGACGCCCGGTTGAGGTCTCTACACCTGAAACAATTGAAAAAAATCACAATATGGTGTTGGCCGATTGGAGATTGGAAGTGCGAGAGATTGTGGAAGCCATAGGCATCTCACAAGGCTCAGTGGTTTCAATTTTAAATGCTCACGTGGGTATGAGAAAGCTTTCCGCAAGATGGGTGCCACGTTTGTTCACAATCGACCGCAGACGCAATCGTGTGACAATTTTGCAGGAGTGTTTGGCGTTGTTCAACTGCAATATGAATGAGTATTCGCACCATTTCGTAATTGTGAATGAAACGTGGATCCACCACAACACACCAGAGACCAAACAGTAGTCAAAACAGTGGGTTTCTCAGGGTGAATCGGCGCCAAAGAAGGCCAAGGTGGGTTTGTCAGCCAATAAAGTCATAGCGACCATTTTTTGGGATGCACGCAGTATAATCCACATTGACTACCTTCAAGAGGGTAAAACAATCAATGGTGAATATTATGCCAACTTATTGGGTCGATTTAATGAGGATTTCGGGGGGAAACGACCGCATTTGGCCTAGAAAAAAGTTCTTTTGCACCAGGACAATGCAAGGGTACATACTAGGCATGGTTTAGAACCCAAAAATAGCAAATCGGAAATCTAATTAGGGGGGGGATTTTTTTGATTAGTAATAGGAAGACTTACAAAAAAATTTCCAAAAAGTTCTAAAATGTAACTTAATTACTAACGAAATTCGTTAGTAATTCGTATGCCAGAGCATGCGCATTCCAGATGGTTTTGGCCTACAACTCCCAGAAATCCTAACAGCTGGTAAATTGGCTGGGATTTCTGGGAGTTGTAGGCCAAAACTTGAATAAATCACACTGAATTCTAGATGGGACTCTCCAAATAGGAAGGAGGGAGGGAGTGGGTATTCTATTCTTGGAAGCAGCAAAAGAAAAGGAGGAGGAGCCCCCCCCCCTCGCTCCTCGCTGCCTCTCTCTCACCCCGATCCCGAGGGAGCGAGGGCCCAAGTTTGCCCAGGCTGGTCATATACCTACATTCTATGCACATGCAATAATACAGCAGTAATAACAATGGGTATAAGAATAGGTAAAATTCAAACCGAGTATTCTGACTGGTCCCTGCCTCATGCGGTGCAAACGGGCTCTTCTCTGTGAGCCCGGGAAATTAGCCCGGGGAAAAGCCAGCGTTTTCTGCTTGGGTGCACACACATACATATTCTTTGGGGGGGAGTTGCTGCAGAATCTTCTCTATGAGGCCGGGATTCTGCAACAAATCCCCCTCCCAAGAATATGTATGTGTGTGCTCCTCTAGCGGCAAACGCTGGCTTTTCCCGGGCTAATTTCCCGAGCCCGTTTGCACCGCATGAGGAGAGACCAGTCAGAATACTTCGGTTTGAATTTCACCTCTTCTTATACCCATTGTTATTACTGCTGTATTATTGCATCTGCATGGACCAGTTGGATTACTTATAATATTAGGCAGTGGCACTTACAGTAGCATTCATTCTATTATACATTAGGTTGGTTTCTCACCCCAATACTCTTTGATGCTTTAGATCCTGGCAGGGCAGGAGAGGCAGGGAAGCCTGGAAAAATGTAAACAGAGAGGTTTACTCAAGTAAATCTGCAAAGGAGGGCCCTTCATCCAGAAGAAGGAGCGAGTTTAGGGCTTGCCTTGCCATAATATTGGCAAGGGAGGCGGGAGGGTGGTGAGAGAGAAGGAGGGTGCCCCCCCCTTATGCCCCCCCCTTACGACCTAATATGACACTTAAGAAAATCCTGGCCCCCCAAGTTCTAAATAGAAAGTCCACTTCCTGGTTGGCGTTCCAGGTGCGGAAACGCTCGAAAGTAGCATTTCTTACGAATTTCTTACGAAACGAATCATTTTCATAACTTTTTTCTCATGCCTAGTACATACCTGTGCAGTTGCCATGACAACAATCCATGAATTGTGATACGAATTGTTCCCTCATCCACCCCATTCTTCGGATTTAGCCCCGAGTGACTATTTCTTGTTTCCAAACCTTAAGAAATGGCTTGGCGGAAAGAGATTTGACTCCAATAATGAAATCATCTCACAAACAAATACCTATTTTGATGACCTCGACAAATCTTACTTTTTGGAAGGGATAAAAAAATTGGAGAAACGTTGGACAAAGTGTATACAGCTCAAAGGAGACTACGTTGAAAAATAAAATGATTTTTTATCCAAAAACCTGTGTTTCATTCAAAAAGTCACTGACTTATTGACCCGCCCTCGTGACATCCATCATGGGTTTTTCCCCCCTCTCCTATATCTCCATTCTAATAATCCTATCCCTTAGGAACCAAGGTGGCACAATGGGTTAAACCCTTGTGCCAGCTGAACTGCTGACCTGAAGGTCAGTGGTTCAAATCCATGAGATGAGGTGAGCTTCTGTCTGTCAGCCCCAGCTTCCCATGCAGGAACATGAGAGAAGCCTCTTGCAGAATGGTAACATATCCAGGCATCCCCTGAGCAATGTCTCTGCAGATAGCCAATTCTCTCACATGAGAAGCGACTTGCAATTTCTCAAGTCTCTTGTGACAGGATAAAAAATTCCATCCCTTATGATTTTAAACATTACTATTAATAATATGTTAGCAATAATTCTCTTTTTATTCTTTCATAAATCCATCCAATATTTTATTTACCTTTTCCCAAGATTGAGACATTACCAATTAATGCCTCCCCTTTGGTATCTTAAAACAAGAGAATCAAATCCTGTTTCCTCAATTTTCCCTGAGATTTACTGATTTTTTAAATAAATTGCAATATGTTCTGAGATATGAGTATGATTTCTGTCCACAAAATAAGTACCAAATTGATTTTTGTATTAATTGTATACTGTTATACATACCCATTATTCTATGGACCTTTGAGTTCTTATGTCAGGAGAATGGTGGGATAAAAATGTTATACACACATACACACGAGAGTAGAGTCTTGATTATCCAACTTTTGCTCTTCCAACATTCTGTATTATCCAACGCAATCTGCCTCCCACCTGGATCCACAGCTGTTTTAATACATTGTGATGTTTTGGTGCTTAACTTGTAAAATCATAATGTAATTTGACATTTAATAGACTTTTCTTTAATTCCTCTGTATTATCCAACATTTTTGCTTATTCAAAGTTCTGCTGGCCCGTTTATGTTGGATAAGTAAGACTCTATTGTGTGTGTGCGTGTGTGTAATCTAGTTGATGTTGATGGTTTGACTTGTGATTTGAGTGAAATGAAAGTTTTACTGGTGGTACCTACAATTTTTAATATTTGTTCCACATTACCCCATGCAATATAAAAAAATTTAAAACTCCAATTTTAAAAAAACAAACAAAACAACTAAGTTTGGCAATGAACCCAAATTTGTACAGAATGTTTAGGATAAATCTAGATATCAACTAGATATCATGATTACTTCATAAATGTGCATTCTAGATTTAAAACTACAAAGTATTTGATTGGAACATATTCAAAATATTTGACAGATCTAGTTCAAACCATTACCAGAGTCTTTGTTTGGGTCCCATTACTAAAAACCATTATTTGGTCATTCTCTGAACAAGCAGACAGATACTTCAACCTATAATACAGAAATGCAGAAACTTCTGTAGTTGCGCCAATGTCTTCAAACAGCGACATAATGAGTCCTCTTCCCCCAACCCACCCTACAAAATGCCCCCAAGGGGATGGTCTCTACTATGATTTACTAAACAGCAGGGCTGATCCTACTTGCTTTGTGTCACTTTTCCTACAAAATAGTCCTTGATGACCTGGCAGAAGACTTCAGTTTCCCGTTGGCTATTAACCTCAACACCTCTTATTATTTTGGGTACAGCAAATGAACCCAGCATATCCTGTAATTATAGAAGACAAGTGAAAACCTGTAAAGATTCGTAGAATGGATGATTTGCATTGGTTTGTTCTAAATTTGTAGCTTCTCATGTTTCCACACTGTTCCTTACACCAACAGGTTCAAATATGGATATGTTCAGATAGCCACAGTCACCGTGACAGCTTTGTTACTGAGGAAGACCCAGCATGAATCTTCAACCTCACCTTCTCCAGCCCTCCATTTATTTTCCCAGACAATTCATCACAGTTTTAAGAGAATGCAAAACACCAGAATGTATGAAAGAGAGACAAGAATGTCGACCAAAGCAAAACCAGTTTTTAAATATTATCTGTCCAGCACCTTTATATAAATTACACAAAAAATATAAAGCTCATTCTAAAGTTTTGCAGATTAAAAAAGTCTTCCTTCATCCAGCATTTAAAAATATCTTCAAAGTATCTAATCTTTTATGAATTGATTTATATCCAGTGGTTCCCAACCATTGGTTCTCCAGTTGTTTTGGACTTCAACTCCCAGAAAGACCAGCCAGTTTACCTGCTGTTCGGAATTGTGAGAGCTGAAGTCCAAAATACCTGAAGGACCAAAGGTTGGGAACCACTGCTTGATAGATGGTAGTACTAGACCATTGAGTTATTTAAACTAAAGTTTGGAAGTAAGTAATAAATAATGCATTTGCTGTTTTAAAAATGCATCTTTTTTTCTAATAATGATGATATAGCTAAGAACTCATCTGTATAGTTAATGGCATCCGGGGCTGGTCTGGAGCATTTCCAGTTCAAAATAGCTCTGGATTCTACAGAGCTGTTCCAACCTGATATATATCAGTTTAAAACCAGTACTGGAGAAAGTGGTTTCACTGTGCAGATGATTAAATAGGAAGTCCCAGAGCCAGTTTTAGGTCCGGATGGTGTTTACGCAAACCACAGAGCATTGGTGCACATTAAGGGCTTTCTTTCATGCACTTTTGTGAGATTTGTTGTCTGGCCAAACTGCATTAAATGACCAGTGTAGATGAAGCCCTGTCTAGATCATCCCATTGGATGGTCATCCTTACCTGGACTGTCATTGCTGTCACTGAAGCAGCCCCCTCCTCCCTTTGTTGGTATCAGCCTTCCCTGACTTCTCCTAACATGGGATAAGACTCTATTAACTGGTTTTACCCACATTACTGACTGGAAGGACATCATTTGAACATCCAGGATGAAGCTCTGTTTGAAACTGGTTATAGGGCCAGTGTAGACAAGTCCTATGTTCCATTTCAATTGTAACTTGACTATGAATAGTTTCACCTCTTTTGCGTTGTATGTATCGGTAAAGCTTAGTTCCAATTATAGTTGTACTTCTATAGTTAACTAATCCATACCATGGCAACCAGTGATGAAGGACTATCATATAATTCAGATGCTATCTTGTACATCATGTGTTTGCCGTATGCTCAGTTGTGCATATTGTGGTGACATGGAAAATAAGAAGAGAGCATGCTGTGTAAGACAGACCAGCAACTTTTAACATGAAGACACTTGCTTTTTTAATTATCTAAAAGTAACTCTAGATATTTTTGTAGAATTGGAAAATGAAGGCTTAGTTTTTAAGAGGCATGAGTATATTGATAGCTGTTTCTTAGGGCCTAGGAACTGTAAGTGTAAATAACTGCTTTTAAAAAGTAAGCTTCTAAGTTCTGATTTAAGCACTTTGAAATCCCAAAGTATTTGCAATTTATATTTCTGGAACATAATCCTGAGAGTTGCAAGTCCCAACAGATTAAGTTTAAATTGTATTTCAGTGTACAATCATGTTCCTGTCTAAAACCACTACACTAAGATACTGTAACAATATTTCACTATGCCTTATTTATTGAATTATTCATTATTACATTATATTTTGCCGTCCCTCCCGTCCTCCCCCCCTCTCCTTCTCTCTACATGATTTTTTCTTACAGAAAGATGTTAAATATAAAAGAATACGTCATATTCAAGACCAAGTGCCAGTAAATCCAAAATTAGTCTTACATGGAGCAGACTCGGTGAAAATCAGCAGGGTTTAACTTAGTTGTAAATAACAATTCCCATTCATTTTAATGAGTCTCTATAAAGAAGGACTAATGTTTGTTTTCTCATTTGTTTGTTTTCCATAAATGGCCCATACATAGCTAATAGATTTCAGAGTGATTGTTCAGTAAAAATTAGGGTTAAACTGTTAGAACGGATTCTAACAAAATATAATGATCTGTTAAACATATTAATGAAAATCAGCTAGTTAAAACAAAAACACACATTGCAAGAAAAATGTAAACTAGTGATAGTATTGTAAGGGTCTGATTACAGGTGGAAAATAAATTAAAAAGGTTAATGTTTTCCCCTGTCATTAAGTTCAGTCGTCTGACTCTGAGGGTTGGTGCTGACCTCCATTTCTAAGCTGAACAGCCGGAGTTGTCCATAGACACATCCAAGGTCATGTTGCCAGCATGACTGCATGGAGTAGAATAAATAGCAAAAGGAAAAAAACCAGTTGTCATTATATTTGTAGCATGAGCATACTTCAAAGTGAAAGTAGAATCAATATAAAAAGCAGAATGAGAATTGTTACTGTTTAACTGGGCACATCACTTTGGACTTCATCACTTGGGTCTTTCAAGTGTCCTAGGACATTTGCAGCACACTTAATCTACTGAGCCCCATTCTGCTCATCACACAATGCACACTCACTTCTGATGGGGAAACATTGCTGTGTATGATGTGGAGCATGGGGCGATGGGATTGCCCCACTGCCCAGAGGATCCAGTGATATGTGTGATGAAGTATAGTAGAGGCCAGTGGCATAGAGTACTCCTGAAAGTGAAAAAACTGCAAAGATTTTTTTACAAGAGGCAACACTTTCTAGGAATGTTTAGGTCCTCCAACGTGTCTCTATGTTCAGCTACCACTGGAAGTTGACTATAGTCACCCCCCAAAATATAGAGATTTCTAGAGAGAATTTATTAATCAAATTCATGACAAATCAAATCTGCATAAGTTGAAACACAGTTGCAGGTGCTAACTGTACATTTCAAGATAGAGAGAAAGAGGGAGATATGGTTTTCCAGAATTTGAGCCTTGTTACTGCACTCAGAATACCTGGGGCCTTTGGGAAACTAGACCATTTGTTTAACACAATTAAATATTGGAGAAAAACAGCCAGAAGAAATCCCCCTTTAAACTAATGCAATTAAAGTTTAAGCATCAGTGGATAGTTAAGGTATTTTCAAGTAAAGGCAGGACTTAATGACACAATTCTCTGTGTGAAATCAGAGCCTATTTCTTTACAATAAATTCATCTAACCACATATCGAGCTCTACTTTTTAAAGAACCATTGGCCTTTGTTAATCCAGTGGTTCTTGTCTGCCTGTCATCAGCAGCTATATTTATGGCAGGGTGGTTTTAAATTTGCTCCATTTTAGAAAACTGGAAGAAAAATGTTCTATTCTAAGTCATCTCCATTTGTTATCTTGTAGACAAGACATGCATATTTTTACTGCTTGTAATACATAAGGGACTGTTATATGGCCAGTTTCATGTACGGAACTGACTCCCCCAGCTCCAGGGTTCAAGTTTCACTTTACAACTGCACTGGAGACAGACATTCATAATATGTTTTGAGTGACATTTGACTGCAGCACAATCCTTCTTGCCTAGAAGGTAAAGAAACACAGCATCCAAGCAAAATGCATCATTAAATACTCCATGTTATTAGTACCTTGGGTGCATAAAGTGAAAACACCCACTGACTCTTCCCAAAACTAAACATTCCCATTTTTGCAAAGAGGAAGAGCAAATGACAACTAGGTCTAAAGTTATTTTGCTCATCCAAGCCATATAATAATAATAATAATAATAATAATAATAACAATACTGTTTATTTCTATTCCGCTCTTCTCACCCCGAAGGGAACTCAGTGCGGATTACTATACACATATGACAGACAGTCCCTGTTGGAAAGACATACAATTACACATAGATAAATACAGTGCAGGTTTTAGAAGGACTTCTTCTTTCCTGGCTGCATCATACAAGCAGACCCAGATTACCCATAAGGCCACCCTAGGCCATGGCCTAGGGGCGCAAGCCAAGGGGGGCGCAATTCCCACGGACCCAAAAAACCCGCAACGCTCTCATGGGAGAGAGCGCTGCGAGGGGGCGGGGGAGGAGGGAATGGCGCTTGCCATTGCCCCCACCCTTGTCAAGGAAGGAGGGTGCGAGGTGCACCGCGAAGCCGGCATCGGGGGCGGGTCTTCCCTTCCTTCCTCTTCCTTGCGCGCACCCTCCTTCCTTCCCTCAAGAAAGGAGGGTGCGCCGCAAAGAGGAGGTGGAGGGAAGCCCTGCCCCCAGGGTCGATGCCGGCCCTGGGGGCGGGGCTTCCCTTCCTTCCTCCTCCTCGTGCGCGCCCTCCTTCCTTGACTCTAGAAAGGAGAGCGCACTGCGAAGAGGAGGAGGCGGAGGGAAGCACCGCCCCTGGGGCCAATGCCGGCACCGGGGCGAGGCTTCCCTTCCTTCCTCCTCCTCGCGCACGCCCTCCTTCCTTGACTCAAGAAAGGAGGGCGCACCACGAAAAGGAGGAGGAGGGAAGGCCTGCCCGGGGGGCGATGCCGGCACCGGGGGCGGGGCTTCCCTTCTTTCCTCCTCCTTGCGCGTGCCCTCCTTTCTTGACTCAAGAAAGGAGGGCGTGCGGCACTGCAAGGAGGAGGAGGAGGTGGGGTGTGGTAGAGGTTGGTTTGGGGGCGTAAGTGTGGCCTAGAGCACCAGAAGGGGTTAATCTGGGCCTGCATACAAGTGGACGTCATAGGGTGTGAATGCTCCATTACATCAGTGTTGTTATGTCCCTGCGTCATTGCACCATCATGTCACAAGGGGGTGCTGTTGTTCCATCCTCATGTCAGGAGCCTCTTGTTTCCACCACTTCCACCTCTCCCTTCTCTGTCAGCCTATTTCAGACAAGTCTGTGCAAAAGTCCTTCCCCACTTTTATGGTTCCCAATTTGTTGTTAATTCACAGCTGGGCTGTTGAACTGCTTGGGTAAACAGTAGACAGGGCTTACAGCTGGCGTCTAACTCAGCCCGGGATTCGATCCTGCAATCTTCAGATCTTCAGATTGCAGATCTTCGGATTGCCAGCACAGCTGTTGTTACCGCTGTGCTATCTTTCCGGTATTGGGATAATGGTACAAAAGGTTTACTGGGGTATAGCCTCTTTCACTCAGACTCAGCCCCCCCAATCAAAATCCTGACTACAGCCCTGCTCCATGCATCCTACCACACAGTGGGAATGCAAGACAAAATCAGCAAAAACTTAACATAGTTCTATCTACCACAACCCCCTCTCTACACAAACACCTCTACATACATACATGTACAGAATATATCTCAGCAACACAGAGGATGAAACACTCTGAATTTTGGTTCAGAGCCCCCTCTTTCTTCCGTTTTCTCCCATGAGTAACTTGTTTGTGGGTGGCAGTTCTGGTGGAATTAATGAGAGCCAGAAGAATCGTTTGGAGGCAAGCAGTTCTGAATACATTTCATCATACAACAAAATTGTCAAGCACTTGGAGGCAAGAGACTAAATCAACCCAGCCCTAGATCCTATGAGCTGATAAATCACTTAGCTCATCATCTCAAACCTTGATATTTCATACTTTGCCTGTGCAGATAAATACCAAGGCTTAATATATTCAAGAACAACTTTATCTGTGTTCTAAATGAGCTGGGAGCTGGCCAAGAAAATTAACATGCCCAGAAATGAGGACAAATGAGAGCATTTCCTGTTTGAGATTAGACTAAGACATAATGTATGCAAATCATCAAGAGTTCTGGATTCTTGTTTTGATAGGGTTTGTGTGTGACTAGATGTGCATGCAAACATTTCAGCTGCAATCCTGAAAAAAATGTGAGACTTCTAAGCAAACATATCTGAGATGCATACAAGCACCTTTAAATATAGTTTTCCTACACTGAGCTATACTGACTGCATGAATGAATGCATGAAAGTACACTATGTGGTCCATATCCCAAATGAACTACAGAACCTCACTTGTGATATGGATTTCTCCTAGACTTTGGAATGTTCTGGAATACAGTTCCCAGAACTTTATTACAGTCACTCAACTGATTGCTAATTAGTTTATGGACAAATCACAAAGTGTTGGTTTTGACTTTTAAAGCCATACATGGTTTGGATCCAGGTTTCCTCCAAGATTGCCTTCTCCCAAACAATCCACCCCACACACTGAGGTCCTCTAGGGGACACTTCAACCATCCAGAACTGGAGTGGTTACCGCCACCCAGAGCACCTTTCCATCTGCTGCCCAAGGGCTGTGGAACACCCTATCTAAAGACCTAAAGGACTGGAGGGAGGCAAATGTAACTCCGATCTTCAAGAAAGGATCCAGGGGTGATCCAGGAAATTATAGGCCAGTTAGTCTAACCTCAGTTCCAGGCAAAGTGATGGAAACCATTATTAAAGAAAAAATACTAAGCACATAGAAGAACAGGCATTGCTGAAGGAAAATCAACATGGTTTCTGCAAAGGCAAATCATGTCTTACTAACTTGATAGAATTCTTTGAGGGTGTAAATAAACACATAGATAAAGGGGACCCAGTCGATATTGTTTACCTTGACTTTCAAAAGGCTTTTGACAAAGTCCCTCACCAAAGGCTCCTAAATAAGCTCTTCAGCCATGGAATCAGGGGACAGGTCTTGTCTTGGATTGGAACCTGGCTAAACTGTAGGAAACAAAGGGTGGTAATAAATGGACACTTCTCTGGATGGAAAGAGGTGAGAAGTGGCGTACCCCAAGGTTCAGTTTTAGGATCGTTACTTTTTAATTTATTCATAAATGATCTGGATGTAGAAGTAAATTGTGAGGTAGTAAAGTTTGCAGATGACACTAAACTGTTCAGGGTAGTTAAAAATGAAACTGACTGTAAAGAGCTCCAGAAAGATCTCTCGAAATTGAGTGAATGGGCAACAAAGTGGCAAATGCATTTTAACCTAAACAAGTGTAAAGTCATGCACATTGGGGCAAAGAACCCCAAATACACCTACCAACTGATGGGATCAAAGCTTTCTGAGACAAACCAGGAAAGGGATCTTGGGATTTTGGTGGACAGCTCAATGAAGATGTCAACCCAGTGCGCTGCAGCAGTGAAAAAAGCAAATTCTATGCTTGGCATGATCAGGAAGGGAATCGAAAATAGGTCAGCAAATGTTGTATTGCCTCTCTACAAATCTATGGTGAGGCCACATCTGGAGTACTGTGTACAATTCTGGTCACCGCACCTCAAGAAGGATATAACGGAACTGGAAAAGGTACAAAGAAGGGCAACAAAAATGATCCAAGGGGTTGGAGCAGCTCCCTTATGAAATCAGGTTGCAACGCCTTGGTCTTTTCAGCCTTGAAAGACGACATTAAAGAGGTGACTTGATCGAAGTGTATAAAATCATGCATGGGATAGAAAAGGTGAATAAAGAAAAAATATTTTCTCTGTCACACAACACTAGGACTAGGGGGCACTCCCTAAAGCTCCAAGGTAGGAAAGTTAGGACTAATAAAGGGAAATATTTCTTCACCCAGAGGGTCATTGGGTTATGGAACTCACTTCCAGAGGAGGTTGTGACAGCTGTCAGCCTGGACAGCTTCAAGGCAGGATTAGACAGATTCATGGATACCAAGAGAATCAGTAGCTACTGAAATGGACATCCAAGTGCCACCTCTGTGTTGATGGAGGCAGGCAGGATTTTCCCGGGTACTGGTTGTGGGGGTCGGGAGCAGGTGAGGGTTTTGCCCTCCTTTCTGCTAGAGATCCCTGTGTACAACTAGTGGGCCACTGTGTGACACAGAATGCTGGACTAGATGGGCTGAGGCCCGATTCAGCATGGCTGTTCTTATGTTCTTATGTAAAGAAATCCAACAGCTAAATGAGCTGTCAGAATTTAAAAAGCAATTGAAGACCCATTCCTTCCGACAGGCCTACCTAGTCAATTTTAAGTTGCGAATTTTAACCTGCATTTTACTGGTAATTTTAATTTACATTTTACCTGTGCATATTTGTTATATGTATTTTAATAGTGTTCTGTTTTATTATGTTGTTCTCCACCTTGAGCCACGAGGAAAGGCGGGAAATTATTTGTTATCATTTATTACCGTATTTTTCGCACCATAAGACGCAGTTTTTTTCCTCCCAAAGTGGGATGAAAAATCAGCTGCGTCTTATGGAGCGAAGATGCAGGCCGGGGGAGGCGCTGGAGCAGAGGGAGGGCGGCGATATACTTACCCTGTTGCTGCCTCTCCTCTTCCCTGGTCCGTTGCGGCGGCGGAGGGACGCTGGTTCACTCCCTCTGGCTCCTTTTCCTTCCCCCACCTTTGCTTCGCTCGAGGAAAGGTGGGGGCGAAGGAAAGGAGCCAGGGGAGGAGCCAGGGGCGCGTCAGAGCTGACGCGACCCTGGTTCACTCCCCCTCTGGCTCCTTTTCTTTCCCACCTGTGCTTTGCTCGAGGAAAGGTGGGGGCGAAGGAAAAGGAGCCAGGGGAGGAGTCAGCCAGCGTCGCGTCAGAGCTGACGCGACCCTGGTTCACTCCCCCTTTGGCTCCTTTTCCTTCGCCCCCACCTTTGCTTCGCTCGAGGAAAGGTGGGGGCGAAGGAATAGGAGCCAGAGGGGGAGTGAATCAGGGTCGCGTCAGCTCTGACGCGTCCCTGGCTGGCTCCTCCCCTGGCTCCTTTTCCTTCGCCCCCACCTTTGCTTCGCTCGAGGAAAGGTGGGGGCGAAGAAATAGGAGCCAGAGGGGGAGTGAATCAGGGTCGCGTCAGCTCTGACGCGTCCCTGGCTGGCTCCTCCCCTGGCTCCTTTTCCTTCCCCCCCACCTTTGCTTCGCTCGAGGAAAGGTGGGGGCGAAGGAAAAGGAGCCAGAGGGGGAGTGAATCAGGGTCGCGTCAGCTCTGACGCGTCCCTGGCTGGCTCCTCCCCTGGCTCCTTTCCTTTCCCTCCCACCTTTCCTCGAGCGAAGCAAAGGTGGGGGCGAAGGAATAGGAGCCAGAGGGGGAGTGAATCAGGGTCGCGTCAGCTCTGACGCGTCCCTGGCTGGCTCCTCCCCTGGCTCCTTTTCCTTCGCCCCCACCTTTGCTTCGCTCGAGGAAAGGTGGGGGCGAAGGAATAGGAGCTAGAGGGGGGAGTGAATCAGGGTCGCGTCAGCTCTGACGCGTCCCTGGCTGGCTCCTCCCCTGGCTCCTTTTCCTTCGCCCCCACCTTTGCTTCGCTCGAGGAAAGGTGGGAGGGAAAGGAAAGGAGCCAGGGGAGGAGCCAGCCAGACGCACCTGCTGATAAGATTTACCTAGATTTTAGAGGGAGCGAAAATATTTTTTTCTATTTTCCTCCTCTAAATTCTAGGTGCCTTATCAGCAGGTGCGTCTTATGGAGCGAAAAATACGGGATATAGTACTTCTAATACTACTAGCGAAGGACGGTGTTTTGCTGGACCGGGCCCTAAGTGCTTACGAGTGGGGGACTGATATTTTATCATCTGGTATGGATGAATTTATCTAGCTTGGAAAAGATAAACTGTGATGTGTTGTGTATGAAACTTCTTTAAATTAATGGCAAGTTGAGAGAAATTTGTAATTTTTTGTGGCTACTTTGGCCGCATCAGATTGCATCTCCCTGTTTTTCAGTTATTAACTATGGAATTGACCTCCCCTTTTACATAAGTTTCAATTTATATTGCAAGTCCAAAAAGAAATCAGGATCTGCAGGAGTCAGAAACTGAAACAAACCAGCGGCCAGCTGTAAAAGGAATAATCTCTGTCCAGCAAAGTGGCCATGAGATCACACCACTTCCGGAATTACTGCAGAAAAGGTCTTGTTAAAAAACTTCCACAGCTGTTTCTTTCAAAGAGACAGAACTTTGCTTGGAGAATGAAAGTTGTGTTGATGATGCTATTGTTTATTTTCCTAACAAATTCACAGGTTATCTTTCATGCCATCTAAATGCCACTTGTTGAAAGACTCTAGTGCTGCTGAGCATGGCAAGAGGAGCAAGTTCTTTCATCTCTCAGCTCCTGTGTGAAAATCTCTCCTCCACGAAGTTTGAGCCCCAAGGATTCAAAAGAGGCCCTGATGAAAGACAAATTGAGAACTTTTCCAGCTACACACTTCATCCACACTTCTGGATAAACATGTTGCCCTCGGCTGTGTCGAGAACAGTTACATAAATAATATTTCCAAAAACTCTGTTCTACTTATTTACTACATATATAACACATATAAGGAAACCCTCTATTTTTACTCTTAATTAATTAAACTGGAATAATTAACCCTTCATCTGTGGGCACCAGAATAGGACAAAATCAGATAATACATACCAGTTGCTATCATCAGAGTTATATGCCTGAACTAGAATTGAAGATGGAGTATTTTGTCCACATAATGAGAAGACAGGAAAGCTTGGGGAAAATGGAAGGAAAAAGGAAGAGGGGCAGACCAAGGGCAAGATGGATGGATGGTATCCTTGAAGTGACTGGCTTGACCTTGAAGAAACTGGGAGTGGTGATGGCCAACAGGGAGCTCTGGCATAGGCAGGTCCATGAGGTCACGAAGAGTAGGAAGCAACTGAATGAATAAACAACAACAACTAGAAGCAAAGCAGCTAATGGTAGTAGCCATTAGCATGGATGGTGATATTTTTAATTTATATAGTTTTCAGTACAACAAAATGTAGCCATAGATAGAAATAGATCCAGATGTATAGATCAATATTGACTGAAATAAAATTAGGGGAATGTTTCATATTTGTAGAAGCTTAACTAGCATTAATCTGCCAGTTTCTTCAGTGTCAATAACCTGTGCCATCTGAAGACCTAGATCTTGGTTTTTTCTTCTTCTTCTTCTTCAAATTATTTTCTTTAAAATAACCTTTGAAGAAGAAAAACCAAGACATAGGGCACTAATAGTGTTACTTTGTTATTGGTCATACTTGTGCATGCCTATAACTCATTTTGGATTTATAATATCAATAAAGCTGGTTGGAGGGGGACGAAGATATTGACATCCTTGACCTTACAGTTGTCTTACCATTGAACATATGTGTTTTCTTTTTTACTTGGCATGATGGTTTGACCAATTCCAATACAGAATCTGCTTTCCCACAAAGTGAATACATTCTGCAACAGCTTTTCTTCTTGCAAATGTAATTCACAGCCTCCAGTCCTTTAGGAAAACATTCAGCTGCTGCGGACTGAAGGACAAAGAAAACACAATTCATATGACAAGGATTTTTTATTTCTTTTACCCAAAATATGCATTGTAATATTTCTACCTCTATATAATTAACTGTTGATTGAAGAATCTTTAATTAGCTGGTATGAAGCTTGCTAATGGAGGTTGCTTTTTAGTCTTTCATCTCATACTTTTTAATAACAAAAGCTTCATGCTTAGCCAAAAAACGGCCTTTCTTTGTATGCCTTTCAGTGTATGTAACAGCAGATAACTATCCTCATATCTGTGCTTAGTCTGGGTGCCATAATATTATCCTATAAGTCATGTAATATCAGTGAGAGTCATTTCTATCTTAGGGTGTATCAGTGGATCCTTTTTTTTTTTTTGGTTTTAAAATAAAGTTTTATTAGGTTTCCAACAGAAATAAAAACAAGCAAACAAACAAACCAACAGACATTCCAGCCCTCCCCTCTCCTCCCCATCCCCTCCCTACCCCTCCCCTCCCGGAGCCTATTGTACAGATACCGACTTCCGCTACCAACCTCCCACCATTCCATCTAATACTTCTTAGATACTTTGGATCTTTCCCCCAATCTCTTAGCTTATACAGCCAGCCGCCACCGTTTCAATTATTTACAGATATCATCATTTATATATCCTTTCATATTTTTCAGCCCTTTTAAGTAATCTATTAGCGGAGTCCAGTCTGTGGCTTCCCTCTGGTACGTCATTGCATGTTCATAACTTCGAGCAGCTTAAGGATCCAGTCATCAATTTTCGGTGGTGTTTCGTCCTTCCAGCGTCTTGCTATCACCATTCTCGCTGCAGTAATGCAGTAAACGAAAAGTTTTTCTTTGTTTTTACCAATTTCAAAGTCCAACAAACCCAGTAGCATGTATCTAGCTTTAAAGGAAAATTCCAACCCCAGGGCTTCCTTGATTGCTCTATAAATCTTTACCCAAAATTTTTTGATTTTTTTTACAGCCCCACCACATATGCAGGAAAAACCCAGTCTCTTTGTGGCACCTCCAACATTTATTACTGGTCTTATTATTGAATTTGGCTATACTATATGGAGTTAAGTACCACCTGTGTAGGATTTTTAACCCATTCTCCTTCAGATCATATGCATACAGGAATCTTAGGTGTACTTTCCAGTATCTTTCCCAGTACTTCAGGTGTATAGTCTGTCCCAGGTCCCTAGCCCATTTCACCATGCAGTTTTTAATAGATTCATCTTCTGTTTTCCACTGTAGGAGGTGTTTATATAAGATGGTTATCTTCCCTTTTTCTTTTAAACTCAGTTTGTCCCATAGGTCCTCGTTCTCCTCAAAGCCTGCCACTTTGTCTTTCTTATATAACTCATGGATCTGTTTGTGTTGAAACCAGTCTAAGGATTCGTCTAAGCTTTTTAGTTCATCTAGGTCTTTCATGACAAGATCATGCCCTGATTTTTTAAGAATTGAATCATATCTTAGCCACTTGTTTTTATCATACTGTCTCCTAAAGTGCGCCTCCTGAGGCGATAGCCACTTTGGAGTCTTTCTGAAAAGCCTGTCTTTGTGTTTCATCCATATTCTTAATAGCGGTTTCCTGATGCAATGGTTGTTAAAATTCCTCTCGATTTTCGCTTTATAGTACCAAAGGTACCCGTGCCAACTGGTCCTGAGGTTAAAGCCTTCCAGTGCCAGAAGCTGAGTGTCCTCTAATAGTGTCCATTTAGTGACCCAGTCCAGCGAGCTAGCCTCGTAATAGGTAGCGAGATCCGGGGCTCCAAAGCCACCCCTATCCTTGTCATCTATCAGGTTTTTCCAGCTAATCCTAGCATGTTTCCCTTTCCAAATAAACTTTCTTAGTTCCTTCTCCCAAGCCTGGAGAAATTTATCGGTAGTCAGGATTGGGAGACATTGAAACAGAAAGAGGAGTTTGGGGAGCACGTTCATTTTTATGAGAGATAGTCTGCCAAGCAACGATAGGTTTAAGTGCCTCCACTTTTTTAGATCTTGTTTAATTTGTAGTCATTTTAATTTGTAATTGTTTTTGATTAAATCCATATTTTTGGGTGTTAGGAAGATACCTAAATATTTAACTTTGTTTGTGATGGCCAGACCAGAGATCTCTTCCAACTTCTCTCTTTCCTTCAGGCTTATATTTTTCACCAGTAACTTAGACTTTTTCCTATTCATTTTAAATCCTGATACTCTCCCAAATTCCTCCAGTTTCTCTGTCCAGAGTTTAATATTTTTGATCGGATCTTCAACTATACAGGCGAGGTCATCGGCAAACGCTCTAATTTTGATCTTTTTTTTTAATCAATATGCCTTTTAGGTTTGTGTCCCTCCTTATATTTTCTAGAAGGGTCTCAAGGGCCCAGATAAAGAGGAGTGGGGAAAGAGGACATCCTTGGCGGGTTCCTTTTTGTATTTTAAATTTATTGGCGCTTACCCCATTTACGCATATCGTAGCGGATTGGGATGAGTAGATGGCCCCAATCGCATTTTGGAAGCAGTGGCCCACGTCTAATTCTTTCATTAGGAGTTCTAAGAAGGTCCAATTTATTCGATCAAAGGCCTTTTCCGCATCAACAAACAGGAAGGCCACTTTCTTTTGGATGTTAATTCTATATTACTCCATAGCGTCTACTATTAATCTGATGTTGTCCTTAAGTTGGCGGCCCAGCAAAAAGCCTTTCTGATCTTGTTTTATCCACCCATTTAAGAATCTTTTCAGTTTCTCCGCTAGGATAGAAGTGTAGATTTTATAATCCACGTTCAGAAGCGAGATGGGTCTATAGTTCCCCACCTCCGCCTTATTGGAACCCTCTTTATGGATAACTATAATCCTCGCTAACGCCCAAGTCTCCGGGAATTTTTTTGGCATTAAGATTTCATTCATCGTCTTTAACAGATAGGGTGACACTTCTTCTTCGAAAACTTTATAGTACAGGGCTGTGAAGCCATCCGGCCCAGGGGCCTTGTTGCTCTTTAGATTTTTAATGGCCCTTTTTAGCTCTTCCCTATTTATTGGGTGGTTCAAATCCTCCCTTTGTTCCTCGGAGATCTTGCTAAGATGTAAATCACTTATGTAGGCTTGAACCTCCTCTTTCTTTATGTTGTCCTTTGAGTATAACTGCTTGTAGAAGATTTGGAACCTTTCGCTTATTTGGGCATCTGAGTTGTAGGCTATCCCTTTGTCCACTATTTGTGTGATGTGATTTTGCTGTTTCCTTTTCCTAATTTTGGCCATAAGCCATTTCCCCGGTTTGTTGGCGTTTTGAAAGTGGTTTTGTTTTAGAAATTTGAGGTTAGTTTCCATTTTTTCCAGGTCAAGCTTCTCTTTTTGTTTTTGAAGGGTGTTCAATTGTAATTTTAATTTCCTATCTTTAGGGGTTTTTTAAAAGATTTATGTCTGCCTTTTTTAATTTCTCCTGTAGATCCGCTTCCACTTTTTGGTTCCTTCTTCTTTTAATAATACTCTGGTGTATAAAGTGTCCTCTCATGACCGCTTTACTTGCCTCCCACACCGTGTGGATGTGGGTGTCTTGGGCCATATTTATTTCAAAGTATTCCTTTAAAAGTTTTCTATACTCATCTTTTTGTTCCTTGTTCCTAATTAAATCCTCCCTGAGGGACCAAGTTTTTGTCGTTCAGCTCCCCTGTCCAATTTGGAATTGGAGCATGTTATGGTCTGAAAATATTTGCGGCAGAATCCTTATTTTTCCTAGTTTGGTTTGTAGGTTCTTTGACGTCCACACCATGTCAATCCTTGACCAGGAGCCATACCTGCTGGAATAGCAGGTATAGTCCCTGGTCCCTGGGTTTTGTTCTCTACTGCTTAGGAACTAGCCAAAAATCTTCAGGAGATAACAGCTGAGACTTCAGAGAAATGCAATTCAATTAGAAAACCTTGGGCATGCATCTAAATCATAATTTATATCAACACAGTCCAAGCAATTTTTTCAGCTAGTATGTAGGAAGCAAAGATGGTGGCTCATTTAAAATGAATGAGGTTAACACATCAGGTGTTTGGTTTTTGTGTGTTTTTTTTAAAAAAAACAAACAAACATACAAAACCCTATATAGTATGGATGTGCAATTCGTTGTTAATTGTTGTAAGTCATACCAAATTTGTTAATTTCATGCTTACAATGCGATATCCAATGCATGAGCATGGTCAATGCCAAAAACTTAAGAATCAAAACTTATGATAATAATAAACTTCATGTATACCCTGCCACCATCTCCCCGAAGGGGACTCGGGGCGGCTTACATGAGGCCAAGATCAGAAGTACATTTCAATACGGTAACATAAAAAAACATAAAACAGCATTACATTCATTTAATGCACTGGGACTGTGGTGCTGTTCCCTTTTCCCAGTCTGCTACCATTGCCACTTCTAGTAGGCAGACTGAAAATTACGCTGGCTGGAAAATTTTCCCTTTCTCCCTGATCACTTCCTTAATTTTTTTAAAATCAAGTAACTGTGCAATGCCATAGCTGGACCAAGCTGCTGATATCAATTTCCCCTCTGAATTAAATGTTTCCTTTTCTAGCAAAGCAAGACTGTTTTGTAGAACTTTCCAATCATGCACCATTTTGCATTGCTATAAAAACTTTCAAAGTCAGAATTACTCCCCCCCCCCTTTGTGGAATAAATGCAATAGGAATAGCTTTTTAATTACAAAATACTTATTTATATTTTAATTAATATTTTAGGTAACTGTACTCCATTTTCATAGAATCATAGAGTTGGAAGAGACCTCTTGGGCCATCCAGTTCAACCCCCTGCCAAGAAGCAGGAAAATTGCATTCAAAGCACCCTTGACAGATGGCCATCCAGCCTCTGTTTAAAAGCCTCCAAAGAAGGAGCCTCCACCACACAGCAGAGAGTTCTACTGCTGAACGGCTCTCACAGTCAGGAAGTTCTTCCTAATGTTCAGATGGAATCACCTTTCTTGTAGTTTGAAGCCATTGTTCTGCGTCCTAGTCTCCAAGGCAGCAGAAAACAAGCTTGCTCCCTCCTCCCTATAATCTCCCCTCACATATGTATTCATGGCTATCATGTCTCCTCTCAGCCTTCTCTTCTAAAGGCTAAACATGCCCAGCTCTTTAAGTCACTCCTCATAGGGCTTGTTCTCCAGACCCTTCACCATTTTAGTCGCCCTCCTCTGGACACATTCCAGCTTGTCAATATCTCTCTTCAATTGTGGTGCTCAGAATTGGACACAATATTCCAAGTGTCGTCTAACCAAGGCAGTATAGAGGGTAGCATGACTTCCCTGGATCAGACATTATAATCCTATTGATGCAGGCCAAAATCCCATTGGCTTTTTTTTGCCACCGCATCACATTGTTGGCTCATGTTTAACTTGTTCACAAAGACTCCAGGATCTTTTTCACACATACTGCTCTTGAGCCATGCATCCCCCATTCTGTATCTTTGCATTTCATTTTTTCTGCCTAAGTGGAGTATCTTGCATTTGTCACTGTTGAACTTCATTTTGTTAGTTCTGGCCCATCTCTCTAATCTGTCAAGATCATTTTGAATTCTGCTCCTGTCCTCTGGAGTATTGGCTATTCCTCCTAATTTGGTGGTCATGCCTTCTAACCCTTCACCTATGTCATTAATAAAGATGTTGTACAGGACTGGGCCCAGGACGGAACCCTGCAGCACTCCACTCGTCACTTCTTTCCAGGATGAAGAGGAAGCATTGGTGAGCACCCTCTGGGTTCATCTGCTTAACCAATTACAGATCCACCTAACCGTAGTTTTGCCTAGCTCACATTTGACTAGTTTGTTTCCCTAAGGTCATGGGGACCCTGTCAAAGGCTATACTGAAATTTAGGTACGGTACATCCATGGCATTCCCCGCATCTACCCAGCTTGTAACTCTATCGAAAAAAGAGATCAGTCTGGCATGACTTGTTTTTAATAAATCCATGTTGACTATTAGCAATGGCCGCATTTGCTTCTAAGTGTTTGCAGACCACTTCCTTAATAATCTTTTCCAGAATCTTACCTGGTATTGACATGAGGCTGACCGGACGGTAATTGTTTGGGTCATCCTTTTTTCCCTTCTTGAAGATTGGGACCACATTGGCCCTCCTCTAATCTGCTGGGACTTCTCCCGTTCTCCAAGAACTTTCAAAGATTATTGCCAATGGTTCCGAGATGAATCCCACTAGTTCCTTCAATACTTTTGGGTGTAGTTGATTTTAAGAGACTTGTGTGATAATACCCCATGGATGTTTTCTTCTTTAGAAGGTTTCCCTATTCAAAGCGAGGGCAACAAACATGATGATGAAGGGACAGGGCTAGTGTACTCCCTCTATTTGTGTGTTTACTTTATTGCATGACATCTAGAAGCATGTAGCTCTCCAGAAATTGTTAGATTACAACTCCTAGCATACTTCAGCAATGGCTTTGCTCGCTAGATCTGTAGGATGTTATGATTCAACAATGCCTGGAGAGCTACATGATGCTTCATCAGATTCTGAACGTATAAACAGAGTTTATCACATGGAGGACATGTTTTTACATGGTAATTCTCAGAATTCCTCGACACTGATAATGCTGGCTATGGATAATGGGAGTTGCAGTCTTCCAACAACTCTAGAGGGCAGATTCTCCAACCATGTGCTATGTTATTAGTGAAAAGAGAGGCACAACCTAACAACTAGCACCAGGTGAAGTCCATCCCTAGCATGGATTTTGGTGAGAAATTCCATTTGGAGGATGAAGGCAACCTGGTATGAATGCAGGCTATGTAAGTTTTAGGTCTGGCAAGTACCTGGTTGGAAAGGGCCTATGTATTGTATACCATTTTCATTGATAAGGTGGGA
Organism: Anolis apletophallus; assembly: GCA_030556195.1. Classification (NCBI taxonomy): domain Eukaryota; kingdom Metazoa; phylum Chordata; class Lepidosauria; order Squamata; family Anolidae; genus Anolis; species Anolis apletophallus. The sequence goes on along the minus strand of JARBWK010000001.1, from coordinate 128,309,784 downwards.
GTAGTGATCAGACTGTTGGACTGAAACTTCAGAGGCTGACAAGTTCAAATTCTCACTGAAACAAGAAACTTCACCAGGAGTGGACAAATTGGGGTCACATACTTTATTTCATCCTCCCCACGATTGCTGTGAGTTTTACTTAAATAGACAGCAAAAGCATACAATGCTACCTTAAATTCAATGGGGGAAAGGCAAAATAGAAACCAATACAATAAATAAATGAAATGAAACCAGTACATGACATATTGAAGCCATGGGATGAGATGAGATGAGATGATATGTGATAGATATAGAACATAACCAGTTCTGATATTTCCTAGATGAGGAAATAATGCTTTCCTGTGTCAAGAGCCCATTCAAAATGAAGTGGTTTCAGGGCAGAGAAACTGGATTCTGCTTCCCTTTATTTGCACAGGACTAAAGCATCAAGTTTACAATAAGATTTATTCTGGGTAATATTGTAGGGAGTAAAATAATGATAAATGACTTCTATGTCAGATGTGGCAGTGAATACACTAGGCTTTAGTCCAAACTTCAGAGATGCTGCCAAACCTTTTTGAGAGTTTGTACTAAAATGATTCATGGATTCACTACCCTGCTGATATGGAAGTCTCTGGCTCCAGATCCAGTAGCCTACAGAAAACAAGCTGTGAGTATGCTGTCTCCCTGCAAAGTTGCTCTTCCATGAGGCAAAGCAAGTGTACCAAGTCTGCACAAAAGGCTGAGTTAAACAGAGAGAGATTTGAATAACCTTAATCCCAAGCACAAGGCATGCCAGACCACAGCAGTTCCATTCAACCACGTCACTTTGTTGGCAGAAATTCTCTGTAGAACATGTTTGAAAACAAACCTATAGGAGGGTAGGAAAGGGGGAAACACTCAGACAGGAAGGAGATTTTCAAAGGACATTCACAAGGAGTCAATTAAAGCAGCTCAGGTGTTCCCATCACCTTAGGCAAGTGTTAGAACAAAAGAAAAAGAAGAAAGAAGAGACAAACAGCCTGTAATATGTAGCTTTTCAACATTTTCCAACAAGATCCACAGATGTGGTGGCTTTTACCTAAATGTCTCATTGACAATGTATACACATGTCTGTCCTGAACTACTCTACCTAACTTGACAGAGAACATCCCTTTGGGATCCAACCAAGGACAGGTAATTGTCATACATTTACCCAAACAGTGAAATCTGAAATGATTAATTTAGAGTGTGTCTCAAACTCCATGTTTCCCCACTCCTTCGTGCCTGAGTATTATGTGCCATGAAGTTATTTTGAATTTAAGGCAATCCTAAGAAGAACCTATCACAGGATTTTCCTGGCAAAATTACCTTTGCCTCCCTTTGAGGCCAAGAGAGTGACTTGCCCAAGACCACCCAGTGGGTTTTGTGGTTCAACAGGAACTCCAATATTGTCTTGTAGGTCATAAGCCACTTTATCTATCATGTCATTTTTCCATAACCCTGGAAAAAATAGTGAAAATTGAAGATAATGAAAATTACAAATGTACACCCCAAATTTGATGTAAAGTGCTTTGACAACAGTAGTCACACCAACACACACATTAAAGATCTGGGTATAAGTCCACCAAAACCAAGAAATGTGTGAACAACACAACTGTGGTTGGGGACTTAGCTTTCTTTACTTGAAAAATTCTCTTCCACTTGAAATGAAAATAACAGACATGTCTTCATTTTGAGCCACACTTCTTCTAATGTATATGTTAATACTTTTTTAATGTATATGGGTGTATTTATTATGTGTTTTATATCATGCTTGGCATTGAATTGTTGCCTGTTTGGAATCTGTTTTGAGTCCCTCCTCAGAGGTCGAGAAGGATAGGGTATAAATGTCTTAAATAAAAAAATAATTGTCTGGGAGAAACCCTGGCTTGATTTTCAGAAAGGTCCGAAACAGTGGCCACACACAATCTGCACCATGTTCATTAACAGAAGCTTCTTCTAAGTGAAGTTTTGTTGAAACTGGCAATTTAATTAGCCAAAAATGCTAAGGTATCATTTAAAGAGAAACGCTATCTCACAGTTAATAAGATAAATATTTTAATTGCAGCATTCAGTATGTTATGGCCACATGACAATGTTCACTTGTGAGAAAATAGTAATGTTCTTCCAAAATTTTGAGACAAAGAGGCGACAGGAGAGGAGACAGAGTACATGACATACCGTCAGAAGATCCATAGCACAGGGGAGCATTAAATGTGCCTTGATACTTTATGCTGATGTCTGCTTCATTTATTGGCGAAGGCAGGAAAGATCCGCTTAGCAACAATGGCTCCTTCCTCTCTTGTCAAAGAGTCTGAGGGACACAAGTCCCTCTCCTTCCACACCATGGTCTCAATCCAACTCTGTAATTTGGTAAACCAAAATCAGGCTAAACTATGTGGCATGTGCCCTGTCTTGCTTGGCTCCAAGGAAGGAATTACTGGCCATTTATGAAGTCAGTTTCCAAATCTCTGACACACACTCTTCAGAAGCAGACCTAGTATAACATTGCAAATCTTTCTGCCAACACCACTAATTAATACAGCAGAAGGTGGGAGCAGACAGAATGAGTCAGGCAGGTTATTTTTCAACAGAGTTCTCCCCCTTAAAATAGAGGTATGCAAAAAATGTTCTATTTTGCATATCCCAACATGCCACACAAAGTGGCAGCTGCTGGTCGCTGTGCCTCTTACCACTGCCTTGCATTTCCCAGATATCACACAAAAATGGCACCGTGACAAGTCAAACACTGTTTTAAAGTTTACAACCTGCTCCAGAACACAAATCAGACTAGAAAAAGAAGCAAGCAACCAATGGAAAACAATCGGCACTTGGGTTGCCTGACACTGGCTTGTGTCTTCTTCCTATTTTTAATGAATTATTTTTTCAAATACTGTTTTATTGTTCTGCCTCTCTTTCTTAATGTGCATGGAAGAAAAAGGATATATACTATCCAGAGGCTGACTACTCAATGACACCCTGTTTATCATGACTTTCTGGATTCTTTAATGTAGTCACACAGTGGGTGAGAATGTACCTCTTATTTTAAAACCATAGTGATTAAGAGCAGTCTCAGGACAGGTATACAGCTTCAAGTCCAGTCCCACTCCCCATTGACTCAATTTGTGTCTCTCTTCTCCTCTACTCCCCTTTCCTTTTTTGAGGAAGCAGGAGGGAGGATTTGAGGGAGGAGGGAGCAAAATTGTCTCCGATGGCATGTGCAAGAGACAATTGCATCCTGAGGTTGGGTCTTACTTATTTCAGTATGTACCAGCAGAATTTGCAGCCAGTACATGCCTTGCTAAGCAGCTTGTTAAACAATTATATAAAGTGCTCCTAATCATATGACTACTATCAAACAATTCAAGAATACAAGCATTAAATATCATGCATAGTCGAGACTTACACGCAGGTAAGTTTGGAATGCTAGCAGAGTCCGTGTTGGAGAAAATCTCTCCCACAAGTACTCATGGATAGAGTAGTCCCCAGGCACTCAATGGTCCATAAAGTTTCAAAATTAGCAATCGCTTAGAAATCCAAATAATCCAAAAATGAGAGAAAGATCTTGAGTCAATGCAAAATGTAAATCCAGAGCGTATATGCATATAAGTGAAAACCTTTCGCTGAGCGCAAACGGTTGGCAAGTCGGCAAATGCCTGCGCTTAGACCGTTTCACCTTCCGGCTTCCTCAGGACCGGGGACATGCTTCAATTGTAAACAATCCATGTATTGGCGTTCCATAGGTATATAACTGGAGCACAAAGTAATAAGCAAACAATCATGTCCAAGTGGACTGGTAAAGGACTAAGAACAGCATGCAGGACATAAAAATAATTCAATACATACCAATGCGGAAATCCATAATATATATCAGATATTTAGCATACTACAGAGTACAGGCATGAAGCAGAGACCAACGAATAAAATCAGCTACATATAGAGAACAAGGGTGAGTCAGCACAGACTCGAGCATATAAGCTCTGGATTTACATTTTGCATTGGATGTGTCTTGAGGGTCCCCTCCAACACAGTAGAGGAAGCAAATTGATGTAAGGAGAATTTGGATGGTGCCTTTCTGCCCAGAAGAAGGGGGTCAGTCTAGATGTCCCATGATGGGGCCTGTACTATGATTTCTGTTCTCCACCAATTTAACACAGTTTGTGCCACACAAACAAAGTTTCTGGAGTAGAACAACTACTTTCAAAGTAAAGACCACCCAATGAAACAGGAAATAACACTATCAAACCTGGAACATCTTTTCTTTATTATTAAAAATGTTTTTTATAAAATCTTTGAAAATTCTCCAAAAATCCATGGATAAATCAAAGGTTATGAAATTTGTTGAGCTAACAGTGGTCCATATGTTTTACCACTGTGTCAAGTTTAATGAGGATTGGTCTAAAAGTGAGGGAGGGAGAATCCCCTGAAGTTTCCCCAGTGCCAGTGCCGTTTCTTTATTTATTTTATTATTTATTTAGCACATTTATATACTGCTCCCTCTCAGTCCAAAGGTAACTCGGGGCAACAAATTTAATGTTAAAAACAGCATTTAAAACAAATTTAATGCCAACAGCATAATAAAAAACAGCATTTAAAACACCTTAAACACTGGCTCGCAGAAATATTAGCAAATAAATTAAAACCAAGACAATAATAAAAAACACATTACGACCTTAAGTAAGACCACAATAGTTTTTTCCTACTGTGCATGTGTGTCAATTCAGAAGTTTCGGATGTTTTGGAAGGTTTTGAATTTTTTTAAAATGGAAGGGACTTTAGAATCGAACCACTAGTGCCCCCTACATCCCAAACAAGTTTTGAACCTTTTTTCTTGATCAACCAAGCCTACTAGGTAGCCTTTGTGTTTTCTTCTACCTCTACATTTTTTATGATTTCATGGTCCTGATTGGATATGAACAGTGGCTTCTCTTCTCATTGGACTCTGGGACGCAAAGCTTGTGGGAAGGGCATCTCTAGGGTCTCAATGGGTCTGATAGAAGCCTCCAGAGATCAGTGGCTCCCCTTCTCTTTGCTAGCATTTCTTGCTGCAAAACAAAGATCCCTGTTTTGTCCTTATTCTATGATTGTTTCTTTTCTTTACATAAATGCTTGTCCCCTTTTTATGTTGTGTTCTAAGTATTTTTCCATGTACCTCGGTTTAGTATAAATGTTTCCCTTCCTATCTAGGCATAGACAATTTCAATATTCACTACAACCTGCAGTAAATGTTAACACCAGCAAAAGGAAATTCATCAACGAAAACAAAGGACACATGGTTTCATAACATTTTCATGTGCAAATTGTGGATGCAAATTTAGAAATAAGTATTGTAACTTAAACAGACAAGCAATATCATGATAGTTGGGAAGACTGACCAAACGAGCCATTGGTTTGTTCATTCTGCTGTTCTGAAAACTATTGGCAATGAACTTCATAAAATACAAGGAGAGACGTACTGAATATATTAAAAGCCAACCTAATTTAGCATTCTATTCACACAATATTCAGTGTAATATAGATGAGAATAGCAAGCTTAAATATGATCACAATAGTGTCCTCATACTCATGTCCCCCTGGAAACTAGTATAGAAACTACTGAAACCTTTATGAATATGTCTAACCCTCCCTTTAAAATGTCTAACATGGCAGTTGTAACTATAAGTAGTTGAAGCAAATTCCTCTGTTTAATAATGTGCTTGTGAGGACTACTTCCTTTTTATCTCCTTGATTTCCTACTGTCCAGCTTTATCAAGTGATCTCCCCCTTCTCCCCATATCCATAACACCCCTAGGATAATTAGGACAAATGGGGAACTATGCCCTGTCCATTTTAAAGATAACATATTCATTTTAATTTTTTTTTTATTTCTTTAAACTAGACTTCAGTTACATGGAGCAATCTTGAAACTGAGAACAGTCTTTTGGAAAGTAGGCCATACTGCCTCCAACAGTAAAACAGATTAGTCTTTGATTAAAAAGGGTTATGAACAAAAGCGGGTCTCAGCAGTAATTGTTTCAATGGTCAACAAGTATTGTAATTCCCCCTTCTTTGCTCCCCCTTCCATAACTGATCAACAATTAGATTTAGGGTCGTTCGACACAGTCATATCACCCAGAATATCAAGGCAGATAATCCACAGTATCTGCTTTGAACTGGTTTATCTGAGGCCACACTGCCATATAATCCAATTATATCCAGCTTTGTGGAAGGAGCCTTTGAAGAACTAGGTTCAAGTCCCCCAGAGCCAAGTAACTTGCTGGGCAACCTTGGGCCATTTGTTTTCTCTTACAACCTCTTGACATGGCCCAATCACCGGCAAAATGGAAGACATGTGGGGCATGACCATCGGCAATTTTGAGAACTTTGTGTCTTAGTTTACAAAAGACTTGTCTTCTGTCTTCAAACTCATTGAATTCTGCACCTGAAAAATCATCATCAGAAGATGATAGTTTCTATCTATCAGAAGATAGATAGATATCACCCTGATGAGGGGAGGAGGTCAAATCCCCTCATCAGATGTCAAAAAGAGGAAACGTGTTGCCCGGCCATCCTTTTTGCCATCATACAGCAAAATGGGGAGGAAGGTACGAATAGCTCCATCGGAGCTGTTCAAACTACACTTCTCTTCCTGTAGTGGATGGCAAAGTGTTTTTCAGCGCTTGTCCTCCACTTTGGAATGTGGGTGGGGCCTGCTATGAATAGGTTGCCTTCCCTAATTCTTCTAATATTTGATAGCTTTAGTATACTCAGGAATTGATGTTTTGTTCCTTTTGTAGTAAGTCTATACTTTTTTATGCATTCTCTTATTTCAGGCCCAGTCCTTACCACAATTAAAAGTGGCAAAACAGGGCAAAATGCCCCATCTGAAGAAGTCCTTAGTCTGACTTACTTTGTGAAACTGCTGTGAGGATTAATTGGAAAGAAGGAAATCTATATGTGCTACTTCAACTTCATCAGAGGAAAGTCAGGAAATAAATGTAATTAATAGATTTTTTTTTAAAAAAGAATATTTTTTCATATATCTGACAACAATATTTATTCCATTGAGCCCCATAATCCTAAAGTTTACACCACTACTCTGAACCTTGAACAACCAGAAGAGTTGAAAAAATCATAGCTAACATGACTTCACCCTGAACTTTTAGTAGTAGGATTCAACATTCAGACCAGGCACAAATTTTGTGGATAACATACAGTCATATGACAAGCACTTGGCTAGTTATTATTCTAGAATCACATGTATTCCTCACAAATAACAGGATGGCTCTTCATTCTTAATAACATTAGCGCAAATGGCCAAAGGAAGAATAATTATCTGATACTTATTTAAAATGCGGTCTTGGGGAGGCGGGGATGGGGGAATGAAACACACTTTCTTTTCATAAGAGGAATTTGAAAGTATCCTGGGGCAGAAGCTATTTTTTATCTTTCAACCGAAGCCTCCATTCTTCAAAATACCTTATAAGTCATCACTCTATGCATTGACTATTTTGGAGTCATTGGGGCCACTGCTGAAGTGTCATGAAGGAGTCAGAAAAGATGAAACATGTTCCTTCTTAAGGTTTTTTTGTTGTTTTCTCATGTAAGGAACTGGAGTATTATAAAGCATCTCAAGTTTTGAGGATTACCTGGGAAAGAATCCCAGTGGAGCATTGCAGCGCACCCAGATACTTAGGAGTGACCCTGGACCATTCTCTGATCTATGAGAAGCACTGTCTTAATACTAAGCAAAAGTAGAAACAATATGATACAAATATTGTATGATATTGCTAGAAACAATAAACACACTCAGCAGAGTTAAATCAATATAAAGTCTTTGATGTGAGAACACAGTATATCAACAATATTATTCAAATCATGGGCTGCAAATGTCCCCAACTCTATTCATTCATTCCTGGATTGGGATTCGATTTCCTGGTGGGTGAGTCTTAAATGAGAAAGCAAAGTCACTCATGAACATTCATTCCTGGATTGGGATTCTCTATTTAGATGAGCATTAGCCAAAGGAAAGATCCATAATTATATCCTGGAAGTATTGTGATGTTATTTCTTCTAGCTTTTATCTCCAATCAAATATGACTTTCAAGTGAAGAAACAAGCTCAGTCCACCATTGCAATAATCCAACAATGTTTTAATCTGGGTTATATCCACAATTTGTTTTAATCCAGGTTATAGCCACAATTTTATATATCCACAGTTAGGGTTGATTAATTTGATTCCACACATCAACGATACTCCATTTACTCTTGGTATAATTGCTAGAAACAATATCATACAAAAGCTGACTGGCACAACCTGCAGATCACAACCAGATACAGTGAAGACATCTGCCCTTGCGCTTTGCTATTCTGCTGCTGTTTATGCATGCTCAGTGTGGAACACATCTCACCACGCTCAAACAGTGGATGTGGCTCTTAATGAGATATGTCGCATTATCACAGGCTGTCTGCACCCTATGCCACTGGAGAAATTACACGGTCTAGCCGGTACTGCACCACCTGACATCTGCCAGGAAGTAGCAGCCAATAATAAAAGGACCAAGGCAATGAAATCTCCATCCCACCCCCGTTCAGATATCAGCCAGCACGCCAATGCTTTAAATCAAGAAGTAGTTTTCTAAGATCTACAGAGCTACCCACAGGAACACCCCAGCAAATGAGAGCCCAAAAGTGGCAGGCTAAAACCCAGCACCTCAATCCATGGCTGATACCAAATGAGAGACTGTCCCTGGCCACACAGAAGACTGGTCAACTTGGAAGGCGCTGAACAGACTGCACTCTGGCATGATGATGCAGAGCCAACCTTTAGAAAGGGGGCTACAAAGTGGAGTCCACGACATACGAGTGTGGAGAAGAGCAAACCACAGACCACCTATTACAATGCCATCTGAGCCCTACCACATGCCCAATGGAGGACTTTCTTATAGCAACACCAGGGGCACTCCAAGTGACCAGCTACTGGTCAAAGGACATTTAATAGAATGCCAAATTGTTAAACTTTGTGTTTTCTCAAATACATTGGTTCACTCCTGATACGATAAATAAATAAATGTGTGCATATAGATTTCAGTGCATAACAAAGGGATTTCTTTTTTAAAAAAGCTTTTGCTAGATGTCCCCTGTCCATCCTCCATCTTGATCTGTGTAATAAAAAAGACTGTATGACAGCAGGGATCATTTCCCAGAACTGACAGGTTTGTGTGTGGACCTTTTTTACTCGGTTATAAAATACAGATTTTGGCGCTGTCTGGGTGTCCCTAGTATTACCCAGAATCTTGCATGAGATGTTCTTGCTGTTGAATCTATTGGAAACAGTGGCCACAATACTGTAAAATTAAATTTAAATGAAAAAGTGAAAAATTACCATGAAAGCCCAGCAGTCACATTTGATTTTCAGGAAGGAAGCTTACTAAAAATGCTCGTAAAAATGAATTGACAGTAGAAAGCAAAAAGGCTGAATCACTCCTACATGCTTCTAGGTTACCCATTGTAAGTTGAGAAGCTCAGCAAGAATGTGCACTGCAGATCAGGAATGGTACCATGAAATCCAAGATGTTGATAGCTAAAAACCAGTGCCTGGGACCTTAACAGAGAAAAAAAAGAAAAATTACTTGCTCAGATTATAGCAAAAAGAAAGAGCAAAAACTGCAAGGGAAAAAAAGGGTAAGTCTACATTGTAGAATGTATACAGTTTAATTCCACGTTAGCTCTCATGACTCAAAGCTATGGAATCATGGGAGTTTTAGTTTTACAGTTTTTTTGACTTCTCTGCCAAAGGGTGCTGCTATGTCACCAAACTACAAACTATAACGAACTGTAAAGGCAACGAATTCCACTCTGGTAGGGATAAATTCTGTGAGATGCCCTATATATGAGGGAGATCAGTTCCTAAATAAGGTGAGGGTGGGATATTCTTCTTAACAATATTCAATAATATAAAATAACAAGGAATCTACACAGAAAAGGTGTGGTGATTCTTTTTACTCACGGCTGTGGAGTCATCAATTCGCATTAACGAAATCCGTTATAATATATACAAAATGCGGATATTTGTATCCAATTGATGCATCTATGTCTGCTCCAGAGTCCAAATGTCTCTGTTCCACCGTTAATTGGTACAATATGGATGTCCAGAGGTATGAACGATTATAGATCTCCTCCCGACAGAATTGTAAAGTTCCACTGCAACGGACTGTTGCTCAAATCCCCACACAACGGGGTTAGGTATCCAGGTGGTCAAAACATCCTGGAATGTTTGCTGTGAAGGAGTGGACGAATATAAGTCTCTTCCCAATAAATTTGCAAAGTTCCACTGCAACGGATTGTTGCTCTAATTTCCACACGACGGGGTATAAGGTCAAAATGATGAAAATAACCCAGCATGCTGACATTTGTCTGCCGGTCTTCTCAAGAGATTTGCAGGATTTCTCAGAAGCAACACTGATGGAATTGTTCCAGGAGTTGAGTGAGGTGTCTGTAGACTTTTGCAGGCATATAACTGGGTTGGGAGGACAATAGCTTTATAAACAAGCATTTTGGTATCCCTAAAAAGTTCCTGATCCTCAAACACTCTCTGCTTCATTTGTAAAAATTCTGCACTTGCAGAGCTCAGGCAGTGTTGTATATCAGTGTGAATGTTGACTTTTTGTACAGAGGTGGCTGCCAAAGTAGTGGAAATGGTCAATATTTGCTAATGTTACACCATGAAACTGTGTTTCTGGCATTGCAAAGGGATTGGCTGGTGCCTGCTGAAAGAGCACTTTGGTTTTCTCAATGTTCAGTGAGGGGCCAAGTTTTTCATATGCTTCTGCAAAGGTGTTTGGAGTGGCTTGTAAGTCTTCTTCTGAATGAGCACATTCAGAAATAAAAATAAAACATAAAAAGAATGCAGCATGGTGGAAAATTACCAATTAATAGTTCACTTAACCTGACAAAGTTTTAATTATATATTAAGATACAAAATAGGTATGTCCTGTTGAAAAGAAATCAGTATGATTTTTTTCATACATAAGTAAGTACTCCTCCCTCACTAACTGTACAGAGTTTATTGAGGGTGTCAGGCAACATGATCCAAAAGTCATTATTTAGTTGATCTTCCAAAACAAAATGCCATATCAACATGTTGGTGTGATCATTTGTTGTTGTCGTTGTGTGTCTTCAATGCTTTTCCCACTTCCTTTTCATGCCCATGCCCAATTCAAAGTGCTAGTTATCACCTTTAATGCCCTAACTGGCTTAGATGAGGTTACGCAAAAGATGACCTTCTTCCTTTCAAACCTTGCTTGAGAGGCAGAACCATTGCTATATATTCCACCAACTTGTCAAGCAGAGAAGTATGGGGTGTGAAAAGTGACCTTGGCCACAACATCTAACTTGTTAATGACAGTGGTCATCCTGATGTTGCTGGGCCACAGATCCCATCTGTAAACTTGGCCTGTGGTGAGGAATGATGGGAGTTGCAATTCAGCAACATTTAGAAAACCATAGTCATTCACCTCCTGATCTAACATGCAAACCTCGCTGTTGTTTTCAGTCTCTCCATGATTAGTTGCCAACTCAAGGTATTCTTATGTAAATAAACTTTCTCATAATTGCTTCTACTTCTTAATTTCATTTCATAATATTCCTGTAGCTGCTGAATTAGTTTTATCACTATATTGTTTTTGTATCAACTGCTTTTTTGTGTGTCAGGAGTGACTTGAGAAACTGCAAGTCGCTTCTGGTGTGAGAGAATTGGCCATCTGCAAGGACATTGCCCAGGGGATGCCCAGATGTTTTGATGTTTTGTCATCCTTGTGGGAGGCTTCTCTTATGTCCCCACATGGGAAGCTGGAGCTGACAAAGGGAGCTCATCCATGCTCTCCCCGGATTCGAACCTCTGACCTGTCAGTCTTCAGTCCTGCCAGCTCAAGGGTTTAACCCATTCTGCCACCAGGGGCTCCTGTATCAACTGCTGTATCTATATACAACTCCTAAGGCTGTTCCTGTTTAGGCTCAGATGCAGAATTTAGTTTAATCAAATAGTAAATAAATAAGGAAACCACAAAGAAGTCAATTACACAAAAATAAGTCACTAGCAGTGGTATAAAATCCTACCCCCAATGGAAAGGAACCCATCTGCTGAAAGTGTTTCAAATCTTCAAGAGCACGAAAGGGTTAAGGCAGGCTCATGGTTGAGGGATTTCTCCCTAATCTGTACACATGTCATGGGGATCAGGGCTGTGGGTGGCAGTGCTAGCCTGTGGCAGTTGTTCAGGCCCAGAGCCCATCGCCTGACTGGCTCAGAAAGCCCTCTTATCCAGGCAGTTTTCAAATTTAATTAAGAGGGACCCATCACCGGCTTAGCTGCGTTGCTGTGGCATTCCAAAGGTCTTTCAGCCATCACACACAAAAGAAAGCGAGGAGCGTGGTGGTGTCCCGACAATGTGAGCGCCTGTTCGTGAAGAGAGCTGGGGAAATGGTGGGCAGGACAGGAGTTCTCGCAGAGCCCTCTACACACCAACTCACACATGACATCACACGCAGTCCCCTTCTTCCAGTGCAGTTGGTACTGTGGACAAACATGCAACATTTGGGACTAGTTGGGAAAGTGTATACATGCATGGACTGAGGCTGCTTCTTGGCAAGCAACCTAGTGGTTTGCTACCCAACAAACAACCGCCTCCACCTCCCCCTGCCCTGCCCTGCCCTGCCCTGCCCCCACTCCATGACTAATCGGATCTTGCTCGACTAGCAAGCTGAGAAGCAAGGCAGACAGTAAAGAATGAAACAACAGCAAGGAACTGTCTAACAGGACAGATGTAAGCAAAATTGAGAGGGAGGGAGAACACACAGCTCCTGTGATTTCCTACAAGTGCCCATACAGTTAGAGTCCATTATTTCTAGTTTCCTGAAAGGAATTTTATTCAACATTTGCCTGCAATAATATCCATGGACTACCACCACTCCAGCCTTCTGAAGTACAGCACACACACCCCCCCCAAACTACATTTAATGCCCTTGATGATGCCCTGTTCCCAAAGTCCTCAATGTGTTCCATTTTTATCTGCTTAAAAAATAAAAATGTTGCTTCTGTATGTATTTAGAAATGAAAACTGACTAATCAATCGCTCATTGATAAAAGAGCTATCTTCCTTGCTGAAATGCTTTCCCCTAATGGGGTAGCCAAATCTAGCACATTAGACCAGATAGGACTCACTAACATTTTGTGCTTTTGAATATAAAAAGATAGGGGTCATTGTCAGAAGAACATCAGTCACTGAATGATGAGACAAAATATGATAAATAGCATCCGGTTGATGCCATACATATACCCTCCAATTTTCCTGATTTGGCAGGGATGGGCCCAATTAACCTTCTGCTATCCTGTTTTTTCAACTTTTTTTCCAGTGTCCAAATTTCTTTCTCATCCTTCTACTTTCCCCATTTATCCTCAGCTTACTTTTGTTTCTGCAAACTAGAGTTGCAATTACGAAAGTAGTTTGCATTCAGTTATGGGAGAAAGGAGCAATCAATTCCAAACTTGTTTGGCTACATATGTCTCAGTTTTCATCTTCAAAATGTTGGCAAGTGCACATACACATAAGTTCCTTAAGGTGAGAAGTTCCAGATCTAGAAGAAATTGCACTTAAAGTGCATCACACAAATGGATAGGCATTTTCATCCAATGTGTACTCATCTACCTCTGCTGAAGATGGTAGTCGTATTCCTTTGGTTATGCATACATTTATGTGCTCATTTGTGTATTTTGCTGGACATCAATTTGTGCACTCAGTTGCTCAGCATTACCATTTGACACAAGGACTGCATAGCAGAATCAATGCATACTTTTACAATGTGGTGATTGGCACTCCCCAACTCTGATGTAAGTTCTTATTATTTATTTACGATTTATTAATTAACTGTATTTTAATATAGAAAGTATATTGTATACTTTCCATGAGATTTTAAGTGTTGTACAGATGAAACAATATCTAATTCAAAACTATTCCAGATTTAAACAGGAAAATTAATTAAACATGATAAGGATAAATGAAGCATAACAATTTAAGATAGGTTTAAAAGCTAGAACAGCTAGGCAAAAATACATACATTTAAAGTAAATTAATCACTAAATGTTTTAATAAAAAGCTGTTTAGTCTTGGAAACCCACTGAGTGACTTTGAGCAAGTCTCACTCTCTCAGCCTCAGAAGAAGGCAAATAAATCCCCTCTGAACAAACTTTGCCAACAAAACCCTGTGATAGGGTTGCCTTTGAGCAAAGAAGTAACACAAAGCATCTTCTGTATCATCCTGCTCTCTATTACCCACATTGAAGATGCACAGAGGAGGACTTCTCCTTCTAACCTCACTTATATGATGCTTGCTTATACTAATCCAGTCACAAAGCTAGGAAAATTATTTTCTAGACTGCAGTTCCTCTTTTGGAGAGTTATAAAATGTCCTACCCTTTGTCTGACTCTTGGCCAATCTAGCCTACCCTTATTTGATCTAACTAATAGTGGTTCACTGAAGATATCAGGCAGAGATATTAATTGTTCTGATGTCTCAGTGTTTTTTGCAAACAGCACCCTGAAATATTGGGGATGCCAGCCTCTGTAGCAAAATGGCAGGGATGAGGAGTCACTCTGTCAGCCCACACACCACTTCATCACTGTGATGCTGCCTCCATTACATGGGAGAAGCATCACCAAAGTGGTGTGGATCCATGCTGGCTCCATTGGAACCAGCACAATACAGTAAGGCTCCTGTGTTGCAAGGGAAGAGTCGTCCAATACATCCACTCCAGTTGCACGTGGGGAGTCCTCCGGGAGTCCAGTGACATCATGTGATGGGCAGTGTCCCCATCTGTTGCTGGATTGGCAGGGAAGCATCCTAGGACACTAAAAAAAATCCCTGTGTGCTGAGGTCAGAGAATCCTAGCAAATCGTTAAGAACAGTTCCCATCCCTGCTCTTTGAGTGAAGATCAAGGGGAATTTGCCATCAGTTACTAAGAAAAATGTGCTCTTGATATTAAGCATAGCTTTCACTCAGATTTTGATGTAGCCTGGAGGACTAAACTCATTCATCTAGGAAATTAGAAAGGGAAACAGCTTTAATGTTATTGCTTCCCTGAGTTTATTTACCTGGAGCTATTTGTACTAGATAATAGCTGCAAAGTATCTCACCTCTTAAACTCTCTGGAAACCAAATGATGTAATGCTCAGAGCATCCTAAGGTTTGTAAGTGCGAAGAAACCAAACTGAAGCATGTCAGACCTGCAGGGGAGACATATTGCCACAGACAGACATGCAACAAAAAGTATAATCCCCTAATATCTTATTACAATGGACAATGATGTAAATCAAAGAAGATCACTACAGAAGAAACCAATTCAACAGCAAGCCCATATTGATACATTAAGAGTAAATCCTGCTTAACTCAACGGGACTAGTTGCTGATGATGTTGTGAGCCTTCAAGTCATTTCCAACTTATGGTAAACATATGTTGAATGTATCAACAGTTTTCTGAGAATGTATGACTTTCCCAAGATTTTGTTTTTTCATGGCAGTAGCGACTTGAGTAACTACAAGTCGATTCTGGTGTGAGAGAATTGGACATCTGCAAGGACTTTGCCCAGGGGACGCCCAGATGTTCTGATGTTTTACTATCCTTGTGAGAGGCTTCTCTCATGCTCCCACACGGGGAGCTGGAGCTGACAGAGAGAGCCCATTCACACTCTCCCCAGATTCAAACCTGTGACCTGTTGGTCTTCAGTCCTGCCGGTACAAGGCTTTAACCTATTGCACCACCAGGGGCTCCTTCCCAAGATCATCCAGTGGGTTTCAATGGCTGAATGGGGATTTAAACCTTATTATCAAGAGTTGTAGTCCAATGTTCAAAGCACGATGCCATGCTGGCTTCTCTGGCTATGTATATTAGTCCTAAATATCCTACAAATAGCATGTTCAATCTGATTTTGGAAGCTAAAAAAGTCAGACTTTGATCCCATTTACACTGCCATATAAAATCCAGTTTATCTGCTTTGAACTGGATTATATGACATTGTAGTCTTATATAATCCAATTCAAAGCAGATAATCTGAAACTCTCATCTTAATAGAGAAACCTAAACTGAAAGGACAATAGTAAACTGTGACTTACTCCAAAATATTGTAATTAATTATTTTGTTATGTGTTTCCATTTGTATGTGCCTTCATGGTGCCTGTTGACTTATGGTGACCCCAGAACTATGTGCAAAATCCTTCTATCACTGACTTTCTATCAGCTGTCTTGAGTTTCCTTGTGGAAAGAAAAAGCAGGGTATAAATAAACATTTGTTGGAGTTCAGCCTGTGTTTGTGTTCCAGGATTAAGGTGCTTCTGATGTGGGGAATGATGTCACTGAGGGTCAAGATGGAGATGGTTTGGTCAATGATATTAATGCAGATGATGACATAGGGACACTGGTTCAAAGTGTAGTCTCCCATGAGAATGTTCCTACAGGGTATATGGATGATAGTTTACTCCCTGACCCAGAGAATTCCCAAGATTTTGGGCTTGAAAACAACTTGACACCTGGAGAAACTAATAAGCACATAGACAGACGGCTGGAATTTAGCCAAAACAGACAGCTCAGCCAAGGCCTTCGCCATCCTGAAAGGCTTCGAGAGATAAGGGCGAGAGGCAGTCAAGGAAAACGAAACCAGTTTCTGGGTGCTGGGAATAGCTAAACGGAGAGATATAAAGTTCTCACCAGGGAAAATATAGTCAGATGAAGCATCATTTCAGAATCTTGCTAAATCCTTGTTCTCGTTTCATGAAAGCCTTGTTTGGAAGATTAATGTTAAGGATTTCTTGTTCATGGTTTGACTCTTTGTCTCTTGGAATTATATACTCATGCTGTGGATTAATGTTTTCCTGCCTCTGTGGATTTTATTATAAAAGTCTGGACTTTGCTTTTGAACTTTTGCTAAACCCTACCTTGGAATACTTTGTTCCTGCTTATCTGCCTACCTTATTGGACTTTTCTATTTTCTTAAAACATATTTTACCTCACTGTTTTTACTTATCTTCAATAAAAAAGGATAGGTTTCCTACTCAACATGTGGTGTTTTAAAGTCAGAGGGTTATTCCTGTTCTGGAGTGCAACAACATTAGGCTTGTTTGATTAAAACAAAAAGTTCAAACCCCATTTCAGATGTAGGGGGCGCTGGTGGTTCAGATCTAAAGCCAATTCCAATTTTTTCAGAAATAAGTTCAAAACTTTTCAAAACTTCTGAAGCTTCCAAATCTTTCGTTAATGGTTTCAAAGTGTTATTTCCTGTTTTATTGGGTGGTCTTTACTTTGAAAGTAGTTGTTTTACACCAGAAAATGGGGGAGCAAAGGGAAGAAATCTATCCACTTTGGTTAAAACCGCTTCTCTCACTTAAAACTGATGCAGGACGGAAAGGAAAGGAATCCATCCACACTGGTTTAAACTGACACGGATCCATCCTACCCACACTGGTTAAAAATGACATGGGAGAGAAAGGAAAGGAATCCATCCACACTGGTTTAAACTGATGCAGATCTATCCCATCCACACTGGTTAAAACCACTTATCTCCCTTAAGACTGACACGAGAGGGTAAGGAAAGGAAAGGAATGCATTCACACTTGTTTAAACTAACGTGAATCCATCCCGTCCATACTGGTTTAAACTGACATGGTAGAGAAAGGAAAGGAATCTATCTATACTGGTGTAAACTGACGTGCATCCATCCCATCCACACTGGTTAAAAACGCTTCTCTCGCTTAAGACTGACGTGGGAGGGAAAGGAAAGGAATCCATCCCTGCTGGTTTAAACTGACACGGGAGGGAAAGGAAGGGAAGGGAAACCATCCACACTGGTTTAAACTGATGCGGGAGGGAAATAAAAAGGAATCCACCCACACTGGTTAAAATCGCTTCTCTCACTGACGTGGGAGGGAAAGGAAAGAAAAGGAATCCATTCACATTGGTTTAGAAGGCTTCTCTGGCTTGAACCAAGGCCAGGGAACAGAAACAGGGGGGAAGCTGAATCATTTCCAACTCACCATTTTTTAAGGGAAATGGCGGAAAAAGCTTTGGAAGAGCAAAAGGACTTCCTTAAAAACATTGAAATTGCTTCAAAAAGGAAATCTTTCCGAATTATGAATTACTAGCTGTACCCGGCACGCGTTGCTGTGCCCTATTTAGGAGATGCGAGAAAGTCTGAGTATGTAAGGGTTGGAATTGTTGTTAGTGAATTGGGTGTTTTATGTTTGTGACTCAGCTCTTTGCCTGCAGTTCTTCGGGTTTGACTTGTACCATGGCCAGGACGGATCAGCTTGGGGAGGGCTTGTCCTGTCAGGGGATCTCTATCTTCACAGGTGCGTCCAGTGTCTGTTGGGGGACTGTTAAAAATCCTTTCCGTATCCTTTTTAGACACATTTCTCAAGATCTTCATGTCTAGCTTACTTTCTGCTCTTCTCTTTTTCAAGATGCCCTGCTCTGTGTCTTTTGCACCCATTGGTCGATGTCCGATGAGGCTTTCCCCATCATGGTCTTCTGATTTGAAAGTGTTGGAGGAGGCTGTGGCACTCATCTGACAGTTTGTTATGGGTCGGAATGTTCATGTTGGCTGGCCAGTACAGCAGTTATGCAAATCCACCCTTATTGGCAGCCAATCATGTTTTCAGAATGTAGAGGCTGGGGGAGTCTTGGGCAGCCCCGGAGGATGCTGGGAAATGTAGTTTTTTTAACTCATTGTTTTGGGGGCCTTTTAGGTTTTTGGGGGGGGAGTTTCTTTGCTACAAACGTACCTTGCTTGAGACCTATTTCTGTTGGCAAGTTTTGTGTTTCTGCGTTGTAAGGTTTCTCTGTTTCAGGTAGTCTTCACATGATGACTGTTTCTTTACATATATAGATGAAGATTCCAACCAAACCTAACCATGCCTAATAAACATAATAATAATAAATTGTGGAAGATATTATTCCAACCATTGACTTAACAACTCTTGGCTTACTTCTAAGTAAACATGCACATGATAGCACTGTATACATGGTACAGGTTAATTCTTTTCTGAGGTATGTGTTAAATTAGTATGATTCAACAAAATTCTTCTACAGGGACTTTAATCCCATAATAGCTGTCATTGCCAAGAGGTATTTCTGACATTTGTAAATTTCAAAGAAGATTAAGGGGCAATTCAGCCACCCATAGACTCTTCTATGCCCTGTGGCCTCAGTAACCCAAGGACAGCAGCTATGTAGAGATTGAATCAACACACGGTAATGAAGAAGAAAAGCAGGATTCATAAGTATTTGTCCTTACCAAGTACAAAAACAATGTGCTTGGGCATGCTGCCTAACCTCATCACAATATCTTCAGAATTCACGACGCATCTTGGTGAATCCATGGAGTCCCAGCAGTGGACATGGAGAATCTGTCCCTCCATGCCCAGCATCATGTGACTTACCTCTGCCCCCATCCCACATGGGGAAACATCTGCCACCCAGCTTCCCCCCATTGTCCTGAAGGCAGCGTACACCTCTTGCTCCCCCCTTTTCTGATGGAGCCCAGCTAGAAGCACACATGCATTGTGTAATGGCCTCCATCTCAAAAGGAGAGAACAAGCAATGTACGACAGCCAAAGTAGCCCACCTGATGAGGTGGTTTGCCAGGTAAAGCCAACAAACCCTTTAACCGTATTTTGTCTGCTCTGACATCCAAATATGTTCAGTGTGGCTTGTTTCTCTCCAAAGAAGGCAGAGAAGGAACCTTGAAACCTAGCTTTTTGAGAAGAGAAATTATATTGCTAGGATCAGACATCATATGAACAACCATAGATGATAGCTTTGTAGATTTTTTTAAAACCACACTCATTTGTGGGGGAGAACAAGCATGCTGTCTTCCTAATATTAAACCGGAAGCCCAATAATGATGCCCATTTTTGTCCATAAAACATTTTGCTTATTTGTTCACAGTCACAGATCAATGTTCACATGTGTATATATAAGATGAACCTCTGCTGCACTTGTCAAAGGGTGCATCTAGACCAGGGGCCCTCAAACCTTTTAAGCAAAGGGCTGATTAATGATCTCTCAGACTGTTGGCGGGGCTGGACTATAGTTTCAAAAAACATATCTTTGTAGTGCAAAAAAAATAGGGAACAATACAATATTTCAGTTTTAATATTTTATTAAAAGTTTCCAAATTACATTTTTAAAAAGTGGGAAAGGGGAGTAAAAACATAGGGGAGAAGGGAAAGGGGTAGTTGAGGAAAAAAGAGAAGAAGGGAAAGAGAGAGGGGGGGAGAGGGAGAGGGGGTGGAAAATATGGGGAGGTACAGAGAGGGTTAGGCATAAGGGTATTTGTACTTCCATTCTTCTCTATATTGGTTTAAATTTTTCTTATAGTCCTTTTTACTGCTTTTTGTTGTATCCTCAGTGATGGCATCTTCTGTCAGCTTTCTTCTATTTAGATTAATAATTTTACTTTATTTTCCTTCAGCCATTCTGTCAAAGGAATCTAGCCTGTTGTTTTTATATATCTACCTTGTGACTTAGAGACTAATGATGTTAATTTATCCATGCTCATAATTTCTAGCATTTTCTCAATCCATTCTTCTTTTGATGGAAGGTCTTTTTTAAAATGAAGAACAATTTTAACTAACATAAACTTACCAGTACATCAATGGGAAGTGCGGGCCTTCTTTTGGCTGATGAGATAGTCAAGTGAATTAAGATCGTTGTTGTGTGCCTTCAAGTCATTTCAGACTTAGGGCAACCCTGTCTAAAGTTTTGGGCTAAAGTTTAGGGTGGAGGCCAGGGAAATCAGCATCTGGCCCGCAGGCCTTAGTTTGGGAACCCCTGATCTAGACTATAGAATTAATGCAGTGTGGTACCACAAAACCTAGGAAAGTCTGGAAAAAATTGAAAAATTAGAGGGGAAAACAGTTTTTTTCCTATCCCCCCCCCCTTTTTTTTCTCTATTTTTTCCATAGCCATTTTTTCTGGAAACATGGGAAAGTGTGTAGAATATGTTCTTTTCCGATTACAAATAACATGTCTATGACATGTTATTCAAACTATATAACATGAAGACATTAATGAATGATTTTGGAGACTTTTTTAACACATTTTTTTCAATTTTTCCAGAAAAAATGCTATGGAAAAAATGTTTTTTTCCTCATTTTCCCCAGATTTTTCCATCTCTACATACCTTTTTAACTACCATGGCTCCATGAGTTGCATTTTACAGTCTTTGGTCTTCTCTGCCCAAGAGTGCTGGTGCCTCACCAAACTACCATTCCATAACACTAAGCCGTGGCACTTGAAATAGGGTCAAACTGCATTAATTCTTGTACCTTAAGTTGATACTGGGAAACAGATGTACCTTAGGTTGCTACTGGAAACAGGAATGCTTCATGAAGCAGAGGAGGCAGCTACAGCTTCCAGAATCCAACAAACATGGCCACTCTTCATACTACCTAGGAAATTGTGGAAGTTGTAATCCCCTAAAATGTTTGTTCTAAGATACTGCCTTCTCTTCCATTGTGTGTTTGAATTCCTAGGTTGTTTGGGCCATTCTTGGTGATTGCTAATGCTTGAGCCAGCTCTCTGTAATTATGAATTTGTTGAAATCCAACAAAATCAGTTTGTTGAAACCTGATCTCAAAGGATGATCAGCCAAGCCTTCCATCTTTCTAAATATTTATCAGGCTTTGTAAAAATACAGTTTTGTTTCTGATGATGATAGCACTCTTTAGAATTATTAGACAAAATGGTTGTGTTTGAGGTTTCTAAATAGCTGTCAGTATCATAAAAGAAATCCTTTTTTGCAAAGAAAAAAATAGGCACTGAATGATGAATGCTGAAGCTATGCGAAAAGAGATGGGGAAACTGAAAGGGAAGCACAATTTATTCTTGAGATTTTTTTTATTCTTAAGTCATTTTCTCATATTTCTAATAAGTAGATTGAAGTTTAAATTACAAGCTCTCTGTAACAAAATCAGGGTCCAAACAGTTCAGAAGCCGTCAGATAACAATCACCTTCCTCCAGATAAGTTTCAAGTCATTTCTTCACAAAGACAAAGGCTCTATTCAGAGACAAAGAGGAACCTCAGAGATTTTCATTATCCTAATAATTCTAGCAGCAAAGAAAAGGTAGAGGTGGGGGAACACAAGCTTGAAATGACAAGTTGGAACGCAATGTGCCTGGTCCCAACCTCCTGTTTATACAGTGCTCAGAAGGAAGAAGTGAGGGCTTATTCTGTTCAGAATTGCTGCAGGTGGTAATCCAATTACATCAGAAAAGCAATAGAAAATACAGTCTAGGACCTAGTGTTTAGATCAGGAGTGGGCAACCTTCTAGAGTTAGGGGGCCACAAGGGTGTCACTGGGGACCATGCTAGCCAAGGGTTTAGTCTTGTTATAGGCCTTCAGATCATTTCTTATGCTGACTTGAAGGTGAACCTATCAGTAGGTTGTCTGGAGCTGAGAGTATCTAACTCACCCAAGGTCACCCATTAGGTTTCCACAGCTAAGCAAGGAATCAAACCCTTGATCTCCAGAGTTGTAGTTGGACACTTAAAAGACTATATCATATTGGTTCTGTTCTCTGCTAATGAAAATGTCCAAACCCAATGCTTGCTCTATTCTAAAGTCTGCCAAAGACCTGATATTTCATACCCATTTCCATACTACACTATGGGATGTGGTTGATGACATCTTAAATGAAGGAAAAGACATTTGCATGACTGCGTAACATTATATAGTAATATTATGTAGCAACAGGTATATTTCTCAATATATATACTGCTACATTTGGAAAAACTCAGCCAATTATAGTCCAAAGCGGATGGGGGGAAGGCTTTGCTGGAGGTAAGAACCCCAAAGAGAGAAGTCCCAGTCTTTAGCACTCCCTTTTTTTTTTGAAAAAGGTTTTATTGGTTAAAACACAAATACAAAACAGTAACAAGGTATCAACATTACCAACGTAAGGGGCAAACTAGGGGGAGGGGGGAAGGGGAGGGAGGAGGGTTAGTGGGGGGAAGGGGGACACACGAGACAAACTGTACACTCCTAAAATAAAACTGGTTAACTTCACCCAAAGAGTAGAATACATAAACGATGCGTAGCCTGGCATGTACCTTCCTCTTCACTAAATCCAAAAACCTTTTAGTATGATGTTCATATTTTTTTTAACATAATCAATCAACGATCTCCAAGTCTTTTCAAAGGGTTTACTTGGGCTCTTTCTCAAAAGCAAAGTTAGCTTGTCCATTTTCGCTATCTCTAATAATTTGTAGAGCACCTCTTCCATTTCCGGGATCTTTCTTTCCCTCCAGTGTCTAGCAAGGGTGATTCTTGCCACAGTCGCAATGAATGTTATCAATCTTTCTGTATTTTCCCCCCAGCTTTTTTTGCTCTAAAATGTTCAAAAGAAATAATTCAGGCTTAAAATCAATTTTTTTGTGTGTTAGCTCTTCCATTAGTTTGTGGATTTTTTCCCAATACCGTGATACCTCCCCACAAGTCCACCATGCATGGTAGAACGTACCTCTGTTTATCTGGCACTTCCAGCAGAGGTGGTTCCCTGTCTTGTAGATCCTGTCTAATTGGGCCGGGGTCATATACCATCTATATGCCATTTTTTGCAGGTTTTCTCTTAATGTATTCGCACAGGTGTATTGCACATTATTGGCCCATATTCTTTCCCAACTTTCCTGGCTTATTCTGTAACCAAAGTTTTTGTTCCATTTTTCCCTATATTCTAGATATGTAGCTTTTTCATACTTATTTCTCATAATCATTTTGTATAGTTTACTCACCCTCTTGTTCTGCGCCTGGCAAAAAAATTTCCCTGCTACTGTGGGGCTGTCTTCCCATCCCACCTCTTTATCTATTGTGAATCTTGCATTTAGTTGGCTGTATTGGAACCATCCGATATCGTGTTCTCCCAGTTCCTCCTGGGTTTTTAGTCTGTAGCTATCATTTTCCTTTTGGATCAATTCTCTATATCTTAAGGTACTGTCTTCCCTATATCTGCCAATGGAAAAGGCTTCGGATGGTGAGGCCCATAGAGGCGTTTTAGTGTATATCATCTTCTTATGTTTAAGCCAAATGTTTAGTAACGGCGCTTTAATAATATGGTTTTTAAAATTTCTATCCTGGTGGATTTTATTATATACTGGTACATTATTTAAACTGTTATGTTTATTCATGCTGATCACCATGCTCATTATATCCCACCTTTAGGGTTTTCCACCCAGTCTCAGCCCCCCCGAACCAAACTCAGCCCCCTGGCTACCCTGATGCCAGAGATTCAGGAGGTCTCTATCATCCAGGTCTAACCATGGCTTAACATTTTCGAGGCAATTTGCCTCGTAGTAGCATATAAGGTCTGGGAGCCCACATCCTCCTTGCTGTATTGGGGCCTGGAGGTATCTTAATTTGATTCTGGGTTTCTTTCCCATCCATACAAAGGATGCCAGTTCCGACTGCCACTTCCTTAATATCATCTGATTCTTTATGATGGGCAATGTTTGGAAAAAGAAATTTATTTTGGGGAAGATCTTCATTTTAATTAGGGAAACCCTGCCCATTAGTGAGAGATTTAAATTTTTCCATCTTGCGAGCTTCTCTTTTATTTCATTCCAGCATTTTTCATAGTTATTTTTTATTAGCTGGCAATTTTTTGCCGTCATCTCGATTCCTAGATATCTGATTTTTTTCGCCACTGCGATACCAAATTTCTGTTCTTCTTTAGCACTCCCTTTTTGAGGATTTTCCTCTTACAGCTAAACTCAGGTATCTTCAAAACCAGGAAACATGATGGATAGTATCATTACAGCCTGTCTGCCATATTCACAAATTCTACAACCACATATCTTATGTCTACAGATTCAAACAAAACAAAATTCCCCCAAAAATTCCATAAAGCAAACTTTTATTTTGCCATTTTGTATCAGGAAAACCATTTTAGTACACCATTAAATATAATGAAACTTGAGCACACACAGATTTTGGTATCTACGGGAAGTCCTGGAATCAAATCCCAACAGATACAGAGGCCAACTGTGCATAATACATAAAGAAGCTACATCAAATGTAGCAATGTGCTTGAAAAGCTTATTTTGAAAATAAGTTGATAACTGTTTCATAAAAGTACTTTACATTGTAGCATTAAAAATTAAAAGTTATCAACCTACTATATTCATTTGCTGAGGAAGAACTACACCAGGCAGGTTTCCATGGGAAAGTGCCTATACTGGCTACATTTTCAGTTACTTGCCAAAGGAAAAGGATCAGAATGTTACAAATCACTGGCCTGTGATATTAAACATATTTTCTTTCTGCCTACTCATGGTCTCCTCATTATTCACAAAAGATAAAAAGTGGGGCATAGATCATCATTCCAACTGTATGATGCCCCTTTGCACCATTTAATGTGTCCTCATCTCTATGTGTATAAAAAGAATTAAAAGTGGCAGGAATCGCATTCCCCCACCCCACCCCCGGTGCCCTTTCCCAGGAAGTTGCTATGAAAATGTTGCAAACATTTTTTGCTGCAAGAAGAAAGTAATTTGTTGCTGCAGAAGAAAATAAATTCAAGCACAGTATGATCCTCTCATCCACAGTTTCACTTACCTATACTCCAAATAAATCCCCCACTCCAGAAGTGTTTGTGGATCTCTAGGTATTTGTATGGTATTCTATGGTATTTGTATGGCCCAAGTATACCATAGAATAGCACTAGAAGACCTAGAAAGGTCCATAAATTGAAGGGTTTGAGGTCCTCTCTAGCTTCTCAAGTGTTACATTATGCTTCTGGCCCAAATCAAGTTTGCTATTATTAGCAGTTTCAGGTATCCATGGGGGTCTTGGACTATATCCCCCACAGATATAGTGGCTGTACTGCTATTTGGCATGTAATTACAAGTGATTAGGCCCTCCTGGTGGTGCAGCAGGTTAAACTTGCTGAACTTGTTGACCGAAAGGTTGGCGGTATGAATCCAGGGAGCAGGGTGAGCTCCTGCTGTTCGGCCCAGCTTCTGCCAACCTAGCAGTTCAAAAATATGCCAATGTTAGTAGATCAATAGGTACCACCCTGGCAAGAAGGCAACAGTGTTCCATGCAGTCATGCTGGCTACATTACCCTGAAGGTGTCTACGGACAATGCCAGCTCTGGTTTAGAAATGGAGATGAGCACCATTCCCCAGAGCCAGACACAAGTAATCTTCATGTTAGGGGAAACCTTTACCTTTACATTTACAAGTGATTAGTTACTTCCACACACTGATCTTTTTTCAATAGACTGTGGAATAATAGCAAGGACTATTCTGCATTGTGCAAGGGAATCATCTTCATTGTTTCCAATCTATCTCTGAACATATGTGGGAGTTTCAATGCCTTTGCCCCTCCTTCTTCCAAGATGTATTGCTCACTTGCAGGAGTTATGTTTGATTGGCATTTCTAAATACCCAATGACTGGAACCACCAATCACCCAAAGTACCAATCTTCATGACAAGCCCTTATCTTTCTCTATCAGTAGACTGTCAATCATTTCACCCCAACACTCCTTCCATTTTTTTCAATATAGAGCTGCCTGGCACAACCAAACCGCCCCTTTTTATTCTACTAATTATACCCTTTATAAACCTGTCCCGTAAAGGATAGTGATTCAAAGCTGCAATTATTGCCGTAAGTCCCTGCTGGGCAAAAGCTCCATTCCACAGAGCAGGTACAAGCAGTGCTAAGGAATGAACGCACCAGGCAACCTTCCATGGGAAAGGGCTGGAACTCACCCTCTTGCTTCACTCTGTGCAAGGGTCATAAAGGCACAGGGAGTGTGCTTATTCCAACCTGCCACTCTACAATCGTCTCTGCAGCACAGCAATGGTGCAACTGTTGTTGCTCAGCTGAATAAATGATTTGACAGTATTTCCTATGAAGACAGATTTGGTGAAAAGCTGCTGCTTTTTGTCTCTTGTTATACTTGCCATCTTTAAAAAATTGATCACAAGGAAATCTCAATGGTAGCAGACTGGCATCCGCATCCCTTCAGATGCTTTTGGACTGTACACATATCATAATCCTCACATTGACCTTACTTTCTTGGTTTTGTTGTTAACTGCTTTCAAATTAGCCTTGACTTAAGGGAACCTTTTGAATATAGAACACTGAAATCATCCTACCATCAACAACCCTGCTCAGATCTTCCAAATTCAGGCCTGTGGCATCTTGCTTGAGTCTATCTGTTTATAATGTGATCCTCCTCTTTTCCTACAACCTTCCACTTTACCAAGCATTGTCATCTTTTCTAGATTTCATTTCTTCCCATGAGATGCCCAAAGTTGGCGTTCAGGAAGGCCTGTAAGACCTTACTGTTCAAACAGGCATTTGATTGCTGGCCCCTCGCGCACTTTATTGCAGACAATACAATCCTACGTTGACTTGACTTACTCATAAACTGTGAACGTAATGAGTTTTATATATGCAATGTTTGTATCTGTTTTAATTGTGCTATTAGGTGTTTTAGGTGTAGATGCACGGTTGGTATATGTGATTTTATCTGTATTTATTTGTGTCCTAATTGCTGCAAGTTGCCCCGAGCAGCATGGGGGTGGGGATGGACAAGTCAAAACAAATAAATAAATTAAATTAATAATAAATAAAGTAAAGTATGACAGCCTCTATTTTAGTCATCTCGGCTTGTAAGGAGAGCTTTGGTTTGGTTTGTTCTTGAACACTTATTTATCTTTTTTTCAGCCCACAGCATTTGCAGAACTATTTTCCAGCACCACATTTCAAATGAGTTGATTTTCTTCCTATGGACTCTATTTCACTGTCCAGCTTTCAGAACCACACATAGAAATGAAGAATACAATTTTGAGGGGCACCCAATCTTTCTTTAAGAATGTCAAAAAAGGGAAACCCACCATCATCCAAGGCAGTCTATTTCCACTGTCAAATAGTTTTTACAGTCAGTACATTCTTTCAGTGGCTAGGTGCAATCTCTTTCATTGTAATGTTAATCCATTGGCTCTTGCCTTCCCACTTTTCTTCCCTCTCTAGTTCCATACCATTCTTCCTCACCCTGTAGTGTTTAACCTCATCATCTCTCTGCTCCACAACTGACAGGTGTTCATCATGCCCTGATTGTCATTTTGAGGATGGGGCGGAGAGGGAGGGGGGCTCTTCCAGTGTTCTCCTGCAGCCGCCTTTCCCTGTGGGTTTCCCCCTCTCCTCTGGCCTTAGCTTTGCTCCATATTCAGGCCAATAATTACTGCTGAATAGACTTCCAGATTCCCATGCTTGTCAGTCTGCCCTCTCTACCCACCCACTCTCTTTCCACTTTGTCCTAAAAGGGGGGGGGCAACAGAGGATTAACAGCATCCCACATCACCAAACCTCTGAGGCACAAAAGAGATGGAAAGGAAGCAGGCAAGAGCATCTTACATTCAAGAGAAGTCAAGGAAACAATTGAATAAAGATACCATCTGCTCCAGTCCCTCCGCTCATCCCATATTGCTTTCCTTTATTAAAGATGTTCTAGTTTCATATTTTGATATTGACATGTGATTGTCATACTAAATATTCCCTCCAGATTTAGAGATGTTATTAGGGCTGTCCTCTGTGAAATAAGCAACATTCAGTACACAGTGCATCACATGATGGGAATAGGTAGGACTGTTGTTGTTAGCTGTCTTCAAATTAACTTTGATTTATGGCAACCCTATGAATCAGAGACCTTCATGTCATTCTGTCCTCAACAGCTCTATGCAAGTCTTACAGACTCAAGGTTATGGCTTTCTTCACAGAGCCCATCTGGAATGCAAGCATCCTCTTTTCCAACCTGCCAGGTATTATTGTCTTTTCTAACGAGTCATGTCTTATGATACGGCCAAATTTCAACAGTCTCTGTTTAGCCATTTTATCTTCCAAGAAAAGCTCAGGCCACATTTATTTGGCATTTTGACAATCTACTGTACAGAACTCTCCTCAAGCACCACCCAACCATCGTCATCATCATAGGCAATCACTATGACCGAGTATGATTTCTTCTAATCACAGAGTATTGGAAGTGAGTCTGTAAGTGACTGCAGTGACTTATTCCAGATCCTCATAATCTTTCCCAATGAGGGCATAGATGTCCAGTTGTAAGGCTGCCCTGGCAAGTCTGCCCTTTGCTTCCTCTTGTCACATTTCTCCCTTTTACCATCCCATACCACACTAGTTTTCAATTCATTAAAACCCACTTATACATGATATTTTGGAATTATCTTATTTTCTGGTGTATAAGACTGCTTTTTAACCGAAGAACATATTCTCAAAAGTCAGGGATCGTCTTATATGCAGGGGACGTCTTATATGCAGGAGTTGACTTATATACCAGGAGTCGTCTTATATGCAGGGAGTCATCTTATAGAATGGGTGCTGAAACTTCCAATCTGGATTAGAGAACCTGTGGTAGCCTCATATGGTGGGGGGAGCTCAAAAATAACAGTGGCCGTGTTCCTGCCATATTTAGCGACTGTATGAAAGCATTAAGGCGATGCTGTACAAGTATGGTAGAAGAAAATCCATTCATCAGGACTCATGGACTTAATGTGGTCCCGATGGTGAGGTGAAGGGGCACCTCACCAGGAAGGTGTAAGTGAAGGGTGGAGCAAGCTGCAGATGTCCAGGATATGGAAAAAAGAGATAGAGTGGCTCTGGGCCCAGAAAAACACACCTCTTTTACCTGTCTGGCCCGCCCTTGTATCCTTTTACCGTACCTCCTCCTCTGCCTCTCAGATCTTTCTCCTGAAGACTGCAGTGAAACGGTGCAGGTGCATATGTGCGAGATCTGAGAGGCAGAGAAGGAGGTATAGTAATAGGAAAATTACCATACTGAAATCAAATCTGATGCTTTTAAATTTTTATTTGGTGTGCATTGGAAGAGGGGTAGTTTTATATGGCAAGTATATCCCAAACTCTATATTTTAACTGGAAAAGTTGGGGGTCGTCTTATATGCCCAGTCATCTTATATGCCAGAAAATATGGTTATTGTTGTGTGCCTTCAGATTGTTTCTGACTTACAGCAGCCTTAAGATTCACCTATCATACGGTCTTATTGGCAAAATTTGTTCAGAGGGAGTTTCCCATTATCTACTTCTGAGGCTGAAAGACTATGACTTGCCCAAGATCACACAGTAGTTTTCCATTGCTGAGTGGGATTTGAATTTTGGTCAGTGCCCAAAAAACTATGTTGGCTCACTGATATATTTGAATAAGAGTAATTTAAAACAGAGTTCTTACTTCAAACATTTTATTTAAAATAATAATTGAGGTCCCATAAGAATAATATTATAGCTCTTGAGTCTGTCCAGTGATGGTTTCAGTTGGAAATGGTAGAACACAAATTTAATTCAAACTAGTTTGGAAAATGTGGGGTCAAGGGAGGAAAGCAGGTTGAGAAGAGAGAGAGAAAAGATAGACATACAGAGAAATATTTGAACATACAAATCCTTTGGTAGACTGTTTCCCATAGTGGTCAAATACATTTTACCCATAGTGTGATGCCACTCCATTGGTTAAAGTCTACCTCATCTGCCTGGGGAATCAATCATAATACTAACTTTAGTAGCTCAATCCATAATTGTGGTCACTCATAGCTTAACAGCTGTAGTTTCTTGACTAAAAATAATTGTTAACATGAGTGGGCAAAACATGATATCCAAGTCTTCTTTTCCCATAGCAGATTTTTTAAAGAGTGGTCTTATACTAGTATTCCTTTTATCTGTTTCCTGTTTCTGTCTTTCTGTCCATCTAATGTTTTAAGTATGCAGTACTCTTTACAGGATTCCTATGCTAATATTCTTGCCATCGAAAATCCAATACAACATAGGAAAAAAGTGGGAGTGGTAAACAAAGAAGTAATATTGGGGTCAGGCACATAGATTACACACTAACAATTTGATACTACAAAATCCTGGGTTTTTAATGTAGTAAAGTGGTTTGAGCATTGGACTATGGCCTTGGAGAACAGGTGTAATATCCTCATTTGACCATGAAAACCCATTTCATGACCTTAGGCAAGTCATATGTTCATAGCCCAGGGCCGTAGCCAGGATTTTGTTTCGGAGGGGGCTGAGTTTGGTTCGGGGGGGGGGGCTGAGACTGGGTGGAAGAGGGTCTACCCTAGCAAATCTTTTGTACTGTTATCCCAATAACCCCATTAATGTGGGATATAATGAGCATGGTGATCAGATCATGATATGAATAAACATAACAGTTTAAATAATGTACCAGTAAGGCCTTTTCGCGGACCACCCTGAGAATTTCGGGGGGGGGCTGAAGCCCCCTTAGCGCCCCCCCCCCTGGCTACATGCCTGTCATAGCCTAAAGGTACCATAAGTTGAAAAAAATTACTGGAAAACACGCAACAATAACAGCAACAAACCTGGAATTCTTTGCAAGAGAGCTGTAGTTCAGAGTAGACCAGAAGACATTCTGGTATAACCCTAATAGTTGATAGTATGACTGCACTGCAGGTAAAGTGGGGTCAAACTACTAGGACTATGTAATGCAAATGAATCCATAATTACAGACTGAGACTTACATACATGGGATGTCAGGCATGTAAACTGGAACCATCTTACTGGAAAATGTGAACTGAAATGAGGAAAGGGAGGATGTGAGTGAAGCAAGAATGATACCTTTATTCAGATATCACTGGGCAAAGTTCCAAGCACAAAGAGACACATCAGAGAAAGGGAAGTATCCTGGGAGAAAGCAGGAGATCTTTGGAATCTGGGCAGGATCTGGACAAGCAAAGACTATTGGCAAGGATGCATCAGGAAATTTGAGCATATCTCATCTGAAGGGTACTTTCAGGGACCTCTAACTAAGGGAATTCAGGGTTATTGCCAAGGAATTATTATGGGAGAAATTCTTAATGAATCATAGATTTTTAGAGTTGAAAGAGGCCACATGGACATTCAATCCAATTCCCTTCCTTATTGATTACGTTATTGTTGGGTTTTTTTATATTTTATGTTACTCTGTTTGCATTGCTACTGTTTTGTAATCTGCACCGAGTCCCTCTAGGGCAGTGGTTCTCAATCTTCCTAATGCTGCAACCTCTTTATACATTTCCTCATGCTGTGGTACCATAAAATTATTTTCGTTGCTACTGTTATGAATCGTAATGTAAATATCTGATATGCAGGATGTTTTTTCTTTCACTTGACCAAATTTGGCACAAATACCCAATATGCCAAAATTTGAATATTGGTGGGGTTGTGGTGGGGGGATTGATGTTGTCATTTGGGAGTTGTAGTTGCTAGGATTTATAGTTCACCTACAAAGAGCATTCGGAACCCCACCAATGATAAAATTGGGCCAAACTTCCTACACAGGACCCCCATGACCAGCAGAAAATACCATTAGACATCCCCTCAGGACCCCCACCCCAGGTGTTCTTGGGATATATCTAATCTCCAAAGACATGTTTTGCAAATGTCTCCAATCTCACGTTGAGAAACGCTGCTCTAGGGAGATGGGGCATGATATAACTAAAGATATTATTAATGCCGAGAAGACACAATCAAAGTACCCCCAACAGATGGCCATTCAGCCTCAGTTTAAAAGCCTCCAAAGAAGGAGCCTCAACTACACTTTGAGACAGTGAGTTCCACTGCTGAACAGCTCATCCAGTCAGGAAGTTCTTCCTAATGTTTAGGTGGAATTTTCTTTCCTAAAATCCTTTAGTTGAAGACATTAGCAAAACATGAAACTGGAGATTAGATATATGCTAAGAATTAGGGAACTTCTCCTGAGAACTGAGATTGCAACTCCTTATATATGAGAAAAAACACATTGTTTTCCCTTTCCAGCATTCTTTTCTATAGTCTAATGTTATGTAGGGAGGTGTTATTGCCATTACTAGACTATTGAGATCCCTATTCCTCCAGCTGTGAATTTCACAGAAATTTATCAGCATATTCCTACTTCATGCATTTGATTGTTCTTGTTACCAGTATAGACCAACACTGTGGCATCACAACACTGGATGTGGAATAGACCACAGGTGTCAACATTCCGTTTTTCCAAATGTGTGTGTAAGCATTTTAGCATGCAATGGAAATCCATTGTTCTTGATGCTGTTTTGGACCAAGCATAACAAATTTCTGCACTTTGCATTTCACAGAGGGCTGCTTTGATTTTGAATTATCACAATAATGCCAGGCCTATTTCCACAATGCTAACATCCAAAAGTGAGACTTGTTACAAAATATAATCTAACAAAATTATTCTGGAGTGAATTTCATGTTGAGTAATATCCATGAAAACTCATTCTATGATACATGTAAGAACATAAGAACATAAGAAGAGCCATGCTGAATCGGACCTCAGCCCATCTAGTCCAGCATTCTGTGGCACACAGTGGCCCACCAGTTGTACACGGGGATCTCAAGCAGAAGGGAGGGCAAAACCCTGACCTGCTCCCGACCCCCACAACCAATACCCAGGGAAATCCTGCCTACCTCAACCAACTCCGAGGTGGCACTTGGATGTCCTTTTCAGTAACTACTGATTCCCTTGGTCTCCATGAATCTGTCTAATCCTGCCTTGAAGCTGTCCAGGCTGACAGCTGTCACAACCTCCTCTGGAAGTGAGTTCCATAACCCAATGACCCTCTGGGTGAAGAAATATTTCCCTTTATTAGTCCTAACTTTCCTACCTTGGAGCTTTAGGGAGTGCCCTCTAGTCCTAGTGTTTTGTGACAAAGAAAATAGTTTTCTTTATTCACCTTTTCTATCCCGTGCATGATTTTATACACTTCGACCAAGTCACCTCTTGAACGCCGTCTTTCAAGGCTGAAAAGACCAAGGCGTTGCAACCTGGTTTCGTAAGGGAGCCGCTCCATCCCTTGGATCATTCTTGTTGCCCTTCTTTGTACCTTTTCCAGTTCCGTTATATCCTTCTTAAGGTGCGGAGACCAGAATTGTACACAGTACTCCAAATGTGGCCTCACCATCGATTTGTAGAGAGGCAATACAACATTTGCCGACCTATTTTCGATTCCCTTCCTGATCATGCCAAGCATAGAATTTGCTTTTTTCACTGCTGCAGCGTACTGGGTAGACATCTTCATTGAGCTGTCCACCAAAACCCCAAGATCCCTTTCCTGGTTTGTCTCGGAAAGCTTTGACCCCATCAATTTGTAGGTGTAGTTGGGGTTCTTTGCCTCGATGTGCATGACTTTACACTTGTTTAGGTTAAAATGCATTTGCCACTTTGTTGCCCATTCACTCAATTTCGAGAGATCTTTCTGGAGCTCTTTACAATCAGTTTCATTTTTAACTACCCTGAACAATTTGGTGTCGTCTGCAAACTTTGCTACCTCAGAATTCACTCCTCCATCCAGATCATTAATGAATAAATTAAAAAGTAACGGACCCAAAACTGAACCTTGGGGTACGCCACTTCTCACCTCTTTCCACCCAGAGAAATATCCGTTTATTACGACCCTTTGTTTCCTACAGTTTAGCCAGGTTCCAATCCAGGACAAGACCTGTCCCCTGATTCCATGGCTGAAGAGCTTATTTAGGAGCCTTTGGTGAGGGACTTTGTCAAAAGCCTTTTGAAAGTCAAGGTAAACAATATCGACTGGATCCCCTTTATCTATGTGTTTATTTACACCCTCAAAGAATTCTAACAAGTTAGTAAGACATGATTTGCCTTTGCAGAAACCATGTTGATTTTCTTTCAGCAATGCCTGTTCTTCTATGTGCCTAGTAATTTTTTCTTTAATAATGGTTTCCATCACTTTGCCTGGAACTGAGGTTAAACTGACTGGTCTATAATTTCCTGGATCACCTGTGGATCATGTGTTTGTTTGTTTATTTATTTATTGTATCAGGAGTAAACCAAGGGTACATTTATATTGTATTTAAACAAACAAACAAACACAAAGTTTGAACATTTGGCATTATATTAAATGTTCTTTGACCAGTAGCTGGCCACTTGGAGTGCCTCTGGTGTTGCTATAAGGAGGTTCTTCATTGTGCATGTGGCAGGGCTCAGACTGCATTGTAGTAGGTGGTCTGTGGTTTGCTCTTCTTCTCCACACTCACATCTCATAGACTCTACTTTGCAGCCCCATTTCTTAAGGTTGGCTCTGCACCTTGTGGTTCCAGAGTGCAGTCTGTTCAGTGCCTTCCAAGTCACCCAGTTTTCTGTGTGCCCAAGAGGATGTATCTCATTTGGAATAAGCCATGGATTGACGTTCTGGGTTTTAGCCTGCCACTTTTGGACTCTTGAGGTGTTCCAGTGTTATGTGTTAAACATAAGGAACTGTAGGATTTTTATTGCTTTTTCCATTTTAATCAACTCCCTTGAACAATGTAGGTTTAATTGATTTGGGGAACAAGACCTCAATTGGAACTAAGGCAGTGGTTCTCAACCTGTGGGTGCCCAGATGTTTTGGCCTTGAACTCCCAGAAATCCTAACAGCTGGTAAACCGGCTGGGATTTCTGGGAGTTGTAGGCCAAAACACTTGGGAGCCCACAGGTTGAGAAACCACTGAACCAAGAAATATGAAAATGGGGCATGTTAGTGAGAGGATTGGATTTTTTAAAAACTGGTTTCTGCTGGAAGCTTATAAGCTTTGAACAATACAATTCATAAAGCTGTGACTTGGCTTAACTGGATTGTATTAACTAACTAAAAGAGGAAAATAAGTATTTTTAGGTCCTTAAGTAGCTCACAGCCACTGAGCAAACGCACTGCACTGGCTTTTTCTTGGTTAAGCCAGCTCATCCAGGGTTTGGCAACCAGAGAGACAGGAAATCATTTAGATATATTATCATCCTCTTCAGGCAGCTCAGAGGAGGTTTTATGGAAAGGTTCACACAAACATACAGACTAATTATTTCTTAGTCATTGCTCGCCCATTATATAACAAATGAGAAATGCATCAGCTTTGTTGGGAGTCAAGCCAGGAACCACATCTCAAGAGGTGAGAACAAACCTCTCTCCAGGCTGCCTGTTCCCCAGTAAAAATGAGCACCTAAAGAAGAGTTACACCTATTTGGAAATGAGTTGTCTTTAAACGTCTGCCACTGACCACAAAGTAGATTTTCTGGGAGCTATACAGAAGACATACAGATAATCTGAAGAGAGAATGAGAACTGGCGTTTTAGCCTTTCCTTGTGACATTCTGCATAGCAATTGCTCACATTTTTGTATTTATTGCACACTTTGCTGAAAACTTTTCAACAATGAACTTATTTACCAAGCATACACATCTAAGCACACAGAAAGATACACATATACACCTAGTCAAAATGAGGGTCCTCGCTGTTTGTTTGACCAGTTTCTAAGCAACAGAAACCACAGACACAAGGTAAAGAGATCCAGTCAATTATTTGTATGCAGGATGTTGACTTTCAACACATGCACGTTCAAAAATGTATACAGGGCTTATAACCACAGTTTTTGGGTATCGCTGGGTCAATGCACAACCTGTATGTGATCAGAATGTGTTCCAAAATCCTTTTTACAAAAAGGGGGCACTTGAAGGAGCCAGGCAAAGAACCTCTTGCTATGAATTGATCTGCCTTCTTCTCATAAAGATGAAAGGAATATTTGCAGAGAACTTGGAATTCCACAGTTGTCATATGAGAAAATATTGGTAAAAGGAATTAAAACCTCTCATTTGAGTGACAAAACTGAGGAGGAAAAAAAGGTGCCTCCACCTTCGGCCTATTCAACTGCGTACAGTGTTTGTATGATGCTTCATAACACCATATTCTCCAGTCTGGAAGGAGATCAGATATCCTATTGTTCTTAAGCAGAAGGACTCCTTCACACCCACTGTAAATGGGACCCACTTTGGATGCAAGCGCATGGATTGAAAGTTTTGCCTTCACATCCTATATCATGACTCAGCATTTTATATATGGTTTTAATCGGTTTGATTGATTGTTATGTGTTTTAATTTCTTATATAATTAGATTGTTTATATTTTTATGAGATGTGTTTTATTGTTTACCTTTGCATCATTGAATTTTTGCCAGATTTGTAAGCCTGCCGGGTCAAGAAAGATGGGGTAGAATTGAAGCTAATTATTTAATTAATTAATAATTTCAAAGGCCCAGGATAGCATCTACATCAGGCATCCTCAAACCATGGCCCTCCAGCTGTTTTAGCCTCCAACTCCCAGAATTCCTGAGCATTGAACAAGGTGGCTAGGGCTTGTGGGAGTTGGAGGCCCGAACAGCTAGAGCAGTAGTTCTCAACCTGGGGGTCCCCAGATGTTTTGGCCTCCAACTCCCAGAAACCCTAACAGCTGGTAAACTGGCTCGGAATTCTGGGAGTTGTAGGCCAAAACACCTGGGGACCCACAGGTTGAGAACCACTGAGCTAGAGGGTCACAATTTGAGAATGCCTGATTTACGTGTTGGTCAAAAACTAAGGTTGCATTTACACTGTAGAAGGAATGCAATCTGACATCACTTCAACTGCCATGGCTGAATGCTATGGAATCTATGTTCTTTTTCTAACCATACTGTTTTGATGTTGCTTACAATTGTGATTGTTTTTATATTTTACCGGATGTTTTTAATTGGTTGTGTTCTATTTGTAATTTTCGGGCTGGTCCCTTGTAAGTCACCCTGAGTCCGCTTGGGGAGATGGTTGGCAGGGTATAAAATAAAGTTGTTATTATTATTATTATTATTATTATTATTCCTGAAAGCTGCAGATTTACAAGGTCTTTGCCTTGCTCTGCTCAAGAGTGCTGATGATTCCATCGCAATTGATGTGGTGCCAAACCGTATTCATTCGACTGTGTAGATGCACCTTAAGTCAACCATACACCATCTGAATGAAATGAGACGGTTTTTGAATACACGGCAATGGAAACAAAGTTTTGTCTATTTCACATGAGCACGCAAACATAAACACAGCTTCCCAAATGCATTGTGCATTGGGGCCATCCCATGCCTATCGGATTGGATAGAAATTCGTAAAGCACAACGACAAATGGGGAGTTTGTTGTTGTTATTGTATTTGACTGTAAGCTTCCCCCCTCTCATGTTGCTTTGTGTCAGGCCTGTAATGTACTGCCTTGTCTTTGCACAACAAGCGGCAAGACTTGCTGTCACCTTAGCAACGGCATCCCATAGGGAAGGAAGGAGTGATGGGAGTGG
Source organism: Anolis apletophallus (assembly GCA_030556195.1). Taxonomy (NCBI): domain Eukaryota; kingdom Metazoa; phylum Chordata; class Lepidosauria; order Squamata; family Anolidae; genus Anolis; species Anolis apletophallus. Next base: position 128,271,590 of record JARBWK010000001.1, on the reverse strand, counting down.
GACAAACAAAAGAGGGGTGATGTCACCCTAGTGGGAGCAGATCAACCAATCACTTGCTGAGAATATGATGTCATGCCTCCCTCCCCCCCTCAACACACACACACATTTTTTTCTTTCTGCTGGACAATTCCATTCAAAACCATAGAAGTGCAGTGAATTAAGGAAAGCAGTAGCAAGGTCACACTCTACCAGCTCATGCAAGAAGAGAAAGTTTGAAGAGGAAGGGAGGATAGGGAGGGTGAGAGAGAAAAGGAGGAGGGAGGCAAGAATAGAAATGTGGGGCAGAGGGAGGAGGGACAGCAAAAGGAAGAAGAGAGGAAAAATTCCTCTCCAACAGACTGAATAGATGCTAATAGTCTTGACCATCAACTTTGGCTCTTCGTGTTTAGAGCACAATGAAAAGGTTTTTGGGGGAGGAGTGGGGGCAGATCAGTAGAACGGAGAGGTTTGTATTTACTTCTTCCTTGTTTCTCTGCAGAAAAAAGTTTTCCCAAAGTTGCTTCGCCAGGAATAAAAAAAGAAGTGGTGGGAGAAAGTAAGAAAAAAGAAGGCTTACATACCTTTTGCACTCTCATGCTTTTTAAAGCCCAAGCACCCCCTCCCCCTTACCTTCTCAGGCCCATCTACACTGCCATATAATGCAGGCTGAAATTGCATGATATTGTCAAAGTAGACTCATATAAGGTAGTTCAATGCAATTAAACAGTTATATGAGTCTACACTGACCATAATGTGTAGATAGGGCCTCAGGGTCAATGCAGCACAATGGAGCCCTTGGTGGCGCAATGAGTTAAACCTTGTGCCAGCAGGACTGAAGACCAACAATTCAGAAGCTTGAATCCGGGAAACGCATGGATGAGCTTCCTCTGCCAGCTCCAGCTTCCCACGCGGGGACATGAGAGAAGCATCCCAAAGGATCCCAACTCCAGGAATTCTTGGTAGACACTGATTATCTAGATCCGGCACAGTCTGGCTTTAGGCCGGGACATGGTACTGGGACAGCCTAGGTCGCCTTAGTGGATGATCTGCTCCAGGAGCTTGACAAGGGGAGTGTGTCCCTGTTGGTTCTGCTGGACCTCCCAGCGGCCTTCGATACCGTCGACCATGGTATCCTTCTGAGATGCCTCATGGAAATGGACCTTGGAGGTACTGCTTTGCAGTGGCCCCAGTCCTTCCTCGAGGGTCATTCCCAGAAGGTGTTGCTAGGGGACTACTGCTCGACTCCATGGCCATTGTACTGTGGGGTCCCGCAGGGCTCAATACTGTCCCCTATGTTATTTGACATATACATGAAGCCGTTGGGGGAGATCATCTGGAGTTTCGGGGTGCGGTGTCATCTCTACACAGGTGATGCCCAACTCTGTCACTCCTTCCCACCTGCTACTAAGGAGGTTGTTCAAATCCTGAACTGGTGCTTGGCGACTGTAACTGACTGGATGAGGGCTAACAAATTGAAATTAAATCCAGACAAGACAGGTATTCCTGGTCAGTCGTAAGGCCAAACAGGGCATAGGGTTACAGCCTGTGCTTGACGGGATTACACTCCCCCTGAAGGCGCAGGTTCGCAGTTTGGGAGTGATCCTGGGCTCATCGCTGAGCCTGGAATCCCAGGTTTCGGCATTGGCCGGGAGAGCTTTTGCAGTTAAAGCTTGTGTGCCAGCTGCGCCCATACCTTGGGAAGTCTGACTTGGCCACGGTAGTCCATGCTTTGGTTACATCTCAAATAGACTACTGCAACACTCTCTACGTGAGGTTGCCTCTGAAGACTGCCCGGAAGCTGCAATTAGTCCAATGCTCAGCAGCCAGGTTACTAACACGAGCAGGGTACAGGGAGCATACAACTCCCTTGCTGCGCCAGCTCCATTGGTTGCCAATTAGCTTCGAAGCACAATTCAAAGTGCTGGTTTTAACCTACAAAACCCTATACGGTTCTGGCCCAATTTACCTGTCTGAATGAATTCTCCCCTATGAACCATCAAGGACATCAAGATTCTCCGGAGAGGCCATGCTCTCAGTGCCACCACTTTCGCAAGCGTGTCTGTTGGGGACGAGAGACAGGGCCTTCCCTGTGGTGGCCCCTTGGCTGTGGAACTCCCTCCCAAGTGATGTTAGATCTGCCTCCTCCCTCATGTCCTTCAGGAGGCAGGTGAAGACTTGGATGTGCAACAAAGCTTTCCCAGAATAAGCTGAGATTGATTATAGTCTGAAATGAGTGACCACGTTTATAGACCGAGTTGAATGTGTTTTAACGGCAATGTGGTTTTGTGTATTTTTGTTTTTTATGTATTTTAATATGCTTTCTAATATGTTTTTAAATTTGTATAGCATTGAATCTTGCTGTAAGCCGGTCTGAGTCTCTCCATGGAGGTGAGAAAGTCGGGGTACAAAAGTTTTAAATAAATAAATAATAAGGATGGTAAAACATCACAACATCTGGATGTCCCTTGGGCAATGTCCTTGCAGACAGCCATTCCTGTCAAAAAAACAATGAGCAGGGCTATAGTAAACCACAAACGCACAGCTGTGTAAGAAGATCTAAAGAAGTCCACACTGCATTATATAAACAAATCTGTATATAAATGTGTGAGAGCCATTCCTCTCACACCAGAAGCGACTTACAGTTTCTCAAGTCACTCCTGACACACACAAAAGCACAAGGTTGTCTCTGAAGTGTTTACGAGAACTCCAACAGTATCAAAACTGTCGCCAATATTATCAAATGGCTTTAGCCTCAACCTAGTTGAAAGGAAAAGGGTATACAGCTTCCCTCCCCGACTCCGCACCATTTGAACAATATATAGGTTGAAGACAATTTCTGGTAAAACAAAACTCAAAACCCCACAATTATTGTCCTGCCAGTAATGATGTGGCAAAGCCAAAAAAATACCATTAAATGAAGGATGACCTAACACAATGGAATGACTTGGCCAAGAGGAGGCCAAGTCATCCCTGAGTGTTTCCAGCAACAGTCCTTTTCTTTTGTACTTCCTTTTGGTCACTTTCCTGGAAGAAATCTCTTGGAAAGAAAAGGAGTAACTGGACAGCAACAGGATTTGGAGAAAACAAGAGACTCCCAAAAAGAGTTGGAAAAATAAATACAAAGGGGTGGTAAAAAGCAAATGAATTTTTTTTGGAAATGGGGCTACAAAAAGAAAGTTACAGGAGGTGTAAGTTTTATGTTGTGTCACTTGGTGTTTATTTAATATAATTGTGGGTTGCTGTTCTTCAGTGCTTTATAGTCTGCTGGTTTGCAGACATCTCGTGGGAAACTGGTTTATATGTTCCAAGAGTATATGAAGCAACAAGGTAACTATGACAAAGAGGCATGTTGAGATGCAGGACCGCTTTAAAGGTTATTGAGGGGGAACACCCAAAGGCCCCCTGTGTTCAAGTTAATCTGACCTGCAGAAGGGAGTTCCGCAGTTCCTGGATGCCCCATTGGGCCAACATCGCTGGGAGTGTGGCTACAGCAGCAGCTTCAACAAACAATCTTTCTTTACTTTGCCTTCTTCCCCTGACCCTAACATTGTAACAAATCCCCCAATAAAGTATCATTCAATTGCAACTTTCCCCTCTTCATAGTGATACATTGTGTCCTTTACTGTCAACTCGCTCAAAGCATGAACATTTCCTTCCCCGAGCTGCAAATCACTGCTGGCTTTCTCGGGATGCTCTTACAGTGTCCCGGGGAGGCCGAAACTACGTTCCACTGAACCGCGGATACGGAAACCCACCGCCCGCCCCCTGTATTCGTGGGTCAACGGATTGCCTCCATTTTGGTGTCATATTTTTCCTAGACTAATTATAAGACTAACTGCTATCTCACTTTTACTCTTGGGCCTCTACACTTCAAGTAGGCTCCAGTTGATTGTCATCCATGGCTCCACACTGCAACGCCGATCCTGCCGCTGTCTCATGGATGTCCAGAAGCCCGTGACCTGGGGAGCTTGCTGTGGTCACCCCTTGGGACCTATGCTGTCACACCAGGTCTGTTTAAAATTAAAACTGGCAGATGTGTTGTCCTTTTTACCTGGTGGACTGCAGAGCACTTGCTGAAAAGGTTAGGTGGTCTGGCAACCCAAAAAACACTCAAAAATAAAGTTGAAAATCAAACAGGTTATTCCATAACAACGTCTTTGCAGGACGTGGCACAGCTTCTTAATGGTTGCAAAAAATCCAGACTGGAAATGCCTTGGGTTGTTGCTCAAAAGATTCCCACTGCTTCTTTTTGGATGGCAGGAAACCAGATATTTCCCACCCTGGTCCTAGGTGTTTGGTTGAAGGAACCACTCCTTCCCCCCCTCTAAACCTAAGCTCAGTCCAAAAGGTGACCTAAAGCTGGGCTGGTAACCAGATGTCTATCCTATACAGCATACAAAGCCAGTCTCTGCAAGGTACCATAAACTCATCTGGCTCCAGCAGTCCCCCAGCTAATGGTCAAGCAAATAGCAATCAGCAGGTCAGCATGCAGGTCAGCACCCAGGTCAGCACCCAGTAAGCACCCAGTACTTACAGTGACCCTTTCGGAGCCAATCCTGGCTGGCCAAAAAAACCACATCTGGCTTCCTTCCCTCTCTGAAAGGAACTAAAAACACTTTCTAAAATGGAGGCCAATCCCCAGGAAGAAAAAGGGGCGGACACCAACTAAAAAGATACATTTGCAGAGCTTTAGGTGGCAAATTCTGCACCAGGCTGCAACCTTGCTAATAATTAACAGGCAAGGTGCCAGTGTGTCTGGAACAGTCCCAGTAAAAATGCAAAAGGAAAAAATGCTGCCTTTTAAAACAAAACTATGGGGCTATGCATAGGAAACGTCTGGAGGACGGAACAGGACCCTCAGGAAGCAAGCAGGCCACTCTGGCCCATGGTAGTTTTCTTCTCTGAATAGACAGACCTCAGCTCCCCGCATCTGCAGTGATCCCCAGGGTGGATCACATGAATTCACCCAACCCCTTCCTTTACATTTATGAACTTTCTTGAACTTTTATGGACTTTTCCCCACTTTTGGAGGACTTTCAGTAACTTCTTGGGAACTTTTTCCTTTCAAATCCCATGGACTCTCCTCATGATTTATGAATTCCAATGGACTCTGGTGGGTTTGATGGGCTGATACGAGATGATATGGTTCCTATTTTCCTATATGAATGTAATTCCCTATATGCTTTCCCCTTCCCTGTGTTCCTGTATGAAAATATGAGATGCCCCATGGCGGTTTTTATCATTCCTCACAAAGAGGGCATCCTGTCTTCGGGAGGATTTGGATGTCCCATCTGCCTCACCCTTTGTTTACATTCCCTTGGCCGAAACCAAAGACAGGATATCATCAATGGATCCCATATCCAGGATAAAAGGATCCACACCAGACCAAAAATGTTTATTTTCTTCACTTGGAACAATACAGCAAGCTTGCTTGAGGACTCTTGGAGTAATTGCCAACAAGTGGACAAACATTAAGTCATTTAATCTACTCATCATTTCCTCCCAGTTCATTGTTTCCCGCTTGGACCACCTCCTTCACTCTCATTGGTCGAGAGCCCGAAGCGGTACTGGCTTCCTGATTGGCTTTGCCGTGCCTTCCTGCCAGCTGATGACTCCAACCAATCAGCGTGAAGCCGGCAAAGAGGGCGGAGGGCGGGGAGTTTAAACTTTGACAGCTCTGTTTTTCTACTACAATGTTATGTTTTGCATTATACGGTATGTCCGCTTTTTGGCAAATGATTGCAGCTTGACATCCACTCCAGCTGAAAAGAAATAAACAACTTGGTGGCGTTTCTTCAACTTGGTGAGATTTTATTTGGGGAAATTCAGGGAAAATTCAATTGGTTGCTTCCTATCTCACCAGGGCTATATCAGATCTTCTTTGGTGGGTCTGACTGGTCTCTGCCTTCATGGTAAGACCCCCAAATTCTTGCTCAATATCATTCTCTGCACTTATCCTGCACCTTTACATATAATATAGCACTTTAGAAGAGATCTTTTACCACGTGTGCTTTATTCATACACCACAGAGTACTTGGTTTACAAGAGCTTCTTAAAAGATATGCCTATAGGTACATCTACACTACAGAATAAATGCAATTTGACACCTATTAACTGCCATGGCTCAATGCTATGTATTAAGGGTTTGTAGTTTTATGAGGTGTCTAACCAGCTCTGACAGAATGTGTTGGTGCCCCACTAAACTACAAATCCTAGGATTTCATAGCATTGAGCACTGGCAGTTAAAGTGGTGTCAAACTGCCTTAATTCTACAGTTTAGATGCAACCTGCATGCGCATATCATGCTACAATGTCTGGACTGAATGACTACCCAGATTTACTTTATAGCAACACAAAGATAATCTTCTCAGCTGGACGTCTGCGCAACTTTGCTGGCAAGTCCTGACTGCTTGTAGCCTGACCACATAAACCTTTGGTATCAGTCAAGGAAGCCACACCCCTTACCACCCCAGAATCCCATTCAGAAAATATGAGATGGTGGAAAACAGCTTCTTAGTTCGATTCCTGTCAAGCAGGTTTGCTTCCCTTATTCAATTTTGTTAGTGTAACAATGTAAACTCCCCACCCCTTCACCACAGGCATCCTGAGGCATGTCCGGAAATTATCAAGAATTGATCTACAATAAATTACAGCCAGCAAATGCAGAGACAAACACATTGTTCCTGGGTTTTATAAATTAGTAAAGTGTTACACTTTCTATGAATAGCAAGATACATTTTGTGTTGGGCATGACCCATTGAGGAAACTCCAAGGGCCATCCAATCCAACCCCATTCTGCCATGCATGAATTCACCATAACAGCACTCCCAGCAGAAGGGCAATCTAGGCTCTGTTTAAAAAGCTTCAAAGAAAGATACTCTGACACAGAACTGCCAATTCTTTGCTACAGCTCTAAAAGTCCGTAATAGCCCAGCCTTACCCTAAAGACTTTATCACATGAGACAGAAAAATCGGCGTTGAAGCTAGATCATCACATGACACCATATCCATCCCACTGAAGATCTGCTTTGTTGCCAGAATGACTCATCCTTTGCTTACTTTTTATTTTCACAAGCTCACAATCCAGCAGCATTCCTCTCATCTACCTTGGCGCAATGGGTCCCTTCTGCTTCTGTGCCAGGATGCTGGCAGTAACATGATTTGAAGGGGTGGGATTCTCTTTCTCTTCCACATCCTCTTTACTATTCCTGAACTGTCTTTTTTCTATTTTCTATTTTACAATTATATTGTCGTTTTTTGTTTTTCATTGCCGAAAATGAAAAATTGCTCTTAATAATTCAAATAAAAGTTGCAGAGCAGCAGATGTGCAGTACAGCAGGTTTTTGAGGGTATGCAAAAGTAGGCCCATAGATTGTCATATTGATGAATTTGCATAAATGAAAAGAAGTGTTTTATCAAAGATACTCTGTAGGACTGGTGCAGTTTGGCATCACTTTAATTACCACGACTCAATGTTATGGAATCCTGGAGGTTGTAGCCTGATGAAGCACTAAAATCTATCTGTGGCCTGAAGAAATTGAGCCCAAGATAGGCACTAAAAACCTATCGGAAGGTACACTGAACATCTGCCCTCAGTGTGCTGTAGAAAATGAATAGCCAGCTCTTTTAAAATACCTCCTATCTCCAGGTTTTCTGATAAGCTCCTCCAGGTGACAAATTGTATATGTATGTGGTAGAGAAGGCTCATAATGACCTAAGACCGTGACATCATGGCTGGAGGGAAGCCTGGATATATATACAAGGCATCTTGCAAGGGGCAGAATGTGATGCCAAGAAACGAGAACTGTTGGGGGTACTGGCAGTAGGGAAACCAGAGAGATTGGCAGTCTCTTTGGACCACCCAAAACCCAAAGTGGGCCACAAGTGGTCTGTTGACCATATTTTGTGCAGGCCTGGTATAGTAGTTAGGAGGGAAATAATTATTTAAAAGGACACTCATTCCAAGAAGCCTTAGTAGCACTTTTCGGATAGAGAATAGACAGAATTACATGACACTTACATTTTACATTTTAAAAATTGCAAGAAATCAAATCTAAAAAAAAGATAGGAAGCCATCATTTGGGGGAAGGGGGCTTGGAAAACAAAGGATTCATAATGAAACAGTCTGAATTTCTTGCAAAATACAGTAAATCTATCAGTTATGAAGAAAAGGCCTTTGTAGAAAAAACCCAACATTCCTTTATTGGTTTTAGACCGCTTTGAGTTCCCTTCAGGGGAGATAAAGCAGGTATAATAAATAAATATAATAGACCCATGGCATTATATTACAAGAAAAGCCTTTGTGCGCTATGAGCTACCTTTCCTATTGCATACCTGGCTTCCTATCTGTTAAAAAATATCTCATGGACCAATGTGAGGGTCATTTCACTCAAATAGCATTATTTTCTTTACTTTGTTTACCTACAAAGTCATTCTCCCAGAGGCAAACATCTGTACAAGCCTGCACCAGCTCTTAAGAGCACTGAGAAATTAAGAGCAAAAGTGCAAACCAGCCCACATAAAATCATGAAGCGTAGATTGCACATACACTGATTTACCTTCTGATTATGAGTATAAAACAAATTGGTGACTGATAAAAATATTTCCTGACTTCATAGCCTCTGAATAACTGTAAACAAGTTATCAAACCTCTTTTTATATTATGGGCTTAATTGCTAGGTGAGGAATTTCCGTGTGTATCTTGCGCCCATGCTATGTAGAAAATAGATGTATCTTTTTAGCTGTAATACTTATTGGTTTTTGGTGAGATTTCATTCTGTTGCAATGTGTAATGACATACCTAATGAATTTAATGCCATGAGGGTGGCTACATCCCTTGACCCACAAATACTTTTTTTGAACTACAACTCCCAGTTCCTTCAATACACAGAGTTTTTGAATACCTACCTTGTCAATCATATCTATTGGTTCAGTTATGTCCCTCCTCAAAGCTTCTGTTTCATGGTGTGCACCACTGACAATAGGCATGCACTGCTTAATGTACATAAACACAGAGAGAGCACAAAACATTCACAAAAGGAATGCAGCAAGTAGGGGGGGGGACCTGAAAAATAGTTTGGTTCCTGGAGCTGCCATGGCCCAACTGTACCCCACCGCATTATGCAATGCAAGAAGAACAGAGCCAATTTCCGGATCTTGTCATTTCAACATGAGCAAGCCAAGGTGTGCAATCTCGGGGCTACACCTGCCATGTAGCACGTCCAACTGGTTCCTGGTGGCGTATTTCTCTGGCCCTTCGCTCAACTGAGCTATTTTCTGGCTTCCTTGGCTTCCCCTTTCAGGCCTTAACTTGTCAGGCAGGCTTGCTTTGGTACTGTAGCTTATCCAAACATCTTCATCTCTTTCATAAATCCAATTCTTCCTTATCAGGCGCAACCATCAGGAGGAAATGCAAGGGTTTTAGCAACTGAACTGGAGGGAAGAGTGGAGCTTTGATTAGCCTACTTACTCCTAAAGAGGTCACCCACAGTTCACTAAGTACAGATTCACGTGTTAGAAACAAAGTTGGAGGTTTTTTTGCAGCTGTCTTTGTGGAATTGGATGCTTCACTTCATCCCTCTTTGTTTCATTATTTCTTTTTTATTTTGGATTCAAAGCAATCATTTGAAACATTTGATTTAAGTGGCTCCTTGACTCTTTGTTTTCCTGTTCAAGACAACATTAAAAACTTAGCATAAGTGCCATGTAAATATCACAGTCTAACAACCTAATCCAATGCCAATTTCCTTGGAAATATATCCAGCTCAATTCAGGAGTTCTTATTTCTGACTAACTGTGTGTATGATTTCAATATAAACCTACCCTAGAGAGAAAACAGGTGTTCTCTGCAGAGTCCTTTGCATCCAAAGATCATAACCCAAGTACATTTTCATCTCATGGATAAGCAGAGCTAATTCTACAGTTGCATAAGCATAAATCACTAGGAAACTGGACTAAATTCCAGAGAGCTGTAGAGACTTCACATGTAATGCCGATATTTTCAGTAGAGGTAAAAAAAATCAATTCCTTGGCTTGGAGCACCAGCTTACTGGCCCTGGCACTGTCCTGTCAGGCAGCATTGGGTTTCTGGGTGTTAACTCCAAGACTGTGACTATGCCTTTAATTCAGGGATGGGAATTATATAGCTCTCCAGATGTTGCAAGCAACACAAGGCCCACTCCTGCTTTAAATACACAGATACTGCAACAATGCTTTTCCAATAGTTGTCATTTGACAAAGACATCCTGGTTAATCCTGTGCTGTTCCATTTTCTGGTCTCCTTTAAGGTGTTCCTCCCACTTTCTACTTTCATCCTCAGTTTACATCGACTGCTCAAATTAATTCCTAAATGAAGAGGTATGGCCTCTGTATCTGCTTGGGATACATTCCAAGATTCCCCCTCCCCGGAATATCTGAAACCATGTGAACACTTAATTTTGAAGATATTTGGGCTAAATGCATATCATAAAATCACATTGGGGGACCTAGAGAGGCTCACAAACACTCCTGGGAATGTTTTGTATGTGGATAAGTGGATACTGTATCTTTCACTCAATTCAGCAGGAGAAAGATTGGGAGCTGGGGGCAGGGAGTCTTGCTCCTTTTAGACTCAGTGCATACATTCCAGAATGTCTCTGCTTAAAACAGGAGTGCTTTTTCCTGATTAATAACTTTTGCCATCTTGATGCCTGGTTTACACCTTTTTGATGACACTTTGGTGTTATTCGGCCACACACGTCCAAATTTCCAGCTGTGAAATATTGGAAGAAATGCCCTTTTCCTCAGTTAAAGACGTCACAGTCCTTGAGTCTGCAAGACTTGAGCAGGGACGTTGATAATACTGTGATTTGGAGGTCTCCTGTTTTTCTATTTGTTCTACCCTTTTTAGTTTGTGATCTGGTAACTTCACTAATAAAAGCCACAGTTATGACATTGTGAATGTTCTCAAAATAATGGACTCAGGGTTTTTTTGCCAATTCACTTCATATGAGCCTCATTAACAAAAGTAATGTAACTGTGATTACCAATACTGTTGCCAATTTTTCTTGTTGGGCAGGAGAGATGGTTCCCTCCCTTTTAACAGCTTTTCCTGGCAGAAAGATAGATAATACTTTCTCTGATAATTTCTGCATGTTAGGAAATTCAGATTACAAATGCCCTTCTAATAATGTTTTAGGAATCTTAAAATCAGGCAGAATTGTGCTGCATTGCTATTGATGTAATTGTTTACTACAGCCCAAGCCACACTGAATAAGAAGTAAAACAGCTACAAATGAGAAACAGGAAGTTTTAAACCAAAGATGCCATAACTTTAAAAAGGCTCTGTAATATTTTTCCTGTCTACGTGGGGTTGCCTCTGAAGACTGTTCGGAAACTGCAATTGGTCCAATGCTCGGCAGCCAGGTTACTAACAGGGACGGGGTACAGGGCGCATACAACTCTGTTGTTGCGCCAGCTCCACTGGCTGCCAATTAGTTTCCGAGCACAATTCAAAGTGCTAGTTTTAACCTACAAAACCCTATATGGTTCTGGCCCAGTTTACTTGTCCGAACGAATTCTCCCCTATGAACCATCAAGGACATACCTCTACTGAAAATATCCTCTACTGAAAATATCGGCATTACATGTGAAGTCTCTACAGCTGTAGAGGCCCTGCTCTCGATCCCGCCAGTTTCGCAAGCACATCTGGTGGGGACGAGAGACAGGGCCTTCTCTGTTGTGGCCCCTCGGCTGTGGAACTCCCTCCCAAGCAATGTTAGATCTCCCCCCCCCTCCCTGTTGTCATTCAGGAGGCGGGTGAAGACTTGGATGTGGAACGAGGCCTTCCCAGAATAAGCTGAGATTAATTTCAATTGGAAATGGGTGACCACTTTTATAGACCAAGTTGAATGTGGTTTTAATGGCAATGTGGTTTTTATGTATCTCTGTTTTTATGTATTTTAATATGCTGTTTTAATTTTTTTTGGCATCGAATTTTTCTGTAAGCTGGTCTGAGTCCCTCCATGGAGGTGAGAAGGTCGGGGTAAAATTTTAAAAAATAAATAAATGCTGCAAGATTGCCATTTCATTTTCCCTCTTCTTTTTACCACTTCTTCACATGAGCCATTTTTGTCCCATTTTGCCGCTTTGCTTCACGGCATGGATAAGGCTTGCCATGCCCTACCCACTTTCCTCTCAAAGTTAATAATAATAATAACAACAACTTTATTTTTATACCCTGCATCCAACTCCCTGAAGGGACTCGGGGTGACTTACATGGGGCCAAGACCAGCTGACAGTTAAAACATAACATGTACAAAATGAAATAATCAATATAAAAACAACATAAGCAGCCTTATAACAACAATAAAGCAAGAATCAGGAACAACTACCAATAGTATAATTCAAGTCTCATTGTAGGAGTTGGGGGGAAGTTCCAAAAGGTGCTTCCTCCACGACTATGGAGAGGAAAGTGTATTTTGGGTAGCTTCGACTGAGCTACCTGCACTTTCCTCATGTGATGGAGGAAAAGTCGGCAGAGCAATGCACATTGTTGTGCGTTGCAGCCCTTTCTGCCATCTGATGAGGGGACGGAAAGGGTGCCAATGCATATGATGAAAGGAAGAGGGAGGGTATGCTGGGTTCCACAAGTTGCCCCGTGCACCTTCCCTTTCGTCAGCAATTGCTGGTACAACGGTATGGTCCAAGAAGAAGACATTGTAACCTCACATCAAATCTGTAGAAGAAGCAAAAGATAAAACACTGCCTTGCAATGATTTGTGAATATTGGCATTCTCTGTAAAAGGTTCATGCAAAATCATGGCAATACCCAAGAACAGGGCTAGTGTGTGACAGCCAGATTTGTTATACTTCTTACTGAGCAAGGAACTATGTACATCTTTTAAAAAATGAAATGCTATGTGATTAAAATGGTGAAAAACAAAACAGACATAGAAACATGTGCACCCCAAAAGTTAACACACATCCTCTCTCCCAACACAATTAGATGGAGATCTTCCTGACAGAAATAACCAGGAAAAATAATGCAAGGGGAGAAACTTCCTCTATAGGCATCTTGAACACTCTGCAGTCACGAGAGGAAGAGGGAAAGGGGAATGAGAAGGAAGCAGAAAGTTAATTTTTGCACAGCGGCTCCCAGAGTCCCTGAGCAATCATGCAGAATTTCTAGCTGGGGAATTCTGGGAGCTTCTGGACTAAACGGTATATTTTCCATGTTGTTCTACAATGTCATGACCTGAAAGACAGTCAGTAGGGACTGATTTAGTTAATACAGGAGAGTAACACTGCAAGGAGAAGCAGTCCGTGTATGGACAAGGGATTTTTTGTTTGTTTATTTATTTCCTACATTTTTATACCGCCATTCTCAGCCCGAGGGCGACTCAAGGCAGTTTACAAGCAGCAATATTCAATGCCCATAACAATATAAAAGCAGATAAAACACTCAATATAGTGTCCCAGAACAATCAGCCTAGTGCAGATCATTTACTGGATCTCTCAAGTAAGACACAATCAGAATACAGTGCAAAGGAGCAAATTTTAATGGTGTTTATTTATTTTATTTATTTATTTTATTTTTCGGGTTTCTATGCCGCCGACTCCCGAAGGCTCGCGGCGGCTTACAGAAGCCGAAGGCACAAATGACATCTTCTCTGTTTTAGTCACACACAGATTGAGCCCTCCTATATTTCTCAATTTTGAAGACTTAAGAACTTATCAAGTTTTACCCAAATCTACAGTCTGAAAGCAGTTCAAATCAGCTCCCAAGGTATAAGATGACACAACTCTACACAAGCAGAATTTTGTCTAGAAACTTCAAGAGGGATTTTGTCAAAGCTATAACCACAGCAACTTGTGTCAAGCAGCTGCCTTAAACGTTTTCCCACACCCCAGATGTGACCTCCAGAGGCCCTAATGTTCTGGTCCAACATCACCCACACATAGCTTTCATACAACAACCTAGCCCTGACTTGTAAAAAGCCTCAGAAGTCCAGGCTAGAGATCCCCAGAAACCTGTCCGTGCAGTAGAATCATCCTGCTTTTCCAGTATTGGGAGCTAGTAGCAAGAATTTCACTAATTTTTCTAAAACAACTTTGCCAGTCACTGTGAAATGCCTCTCTCTTTATAGTATGATCTATAAGCTCCTTCAGAGAATGATTGGGAAATCATGGCCAATCCCTGCTCTCCAAGTAAAAAGTCATCAAAGATGGAGCAGTACTGAATAAGTGGAGTGTTCTTAAAAGAGAAGTGGTCCAGACAATCAGATAACTTTGAAACAAATAAGGCATGTTGGAAAAAATTGAAGCAGTACTTGGGTATATTAAAATGCCTGATAAAAGACCAAACTTGCTCTTTTAAAGGAAGAAGTATGCCAACTGACAGCCCTCCTGTTCTCCCCTTAGTTCCTTTGCAATTTCTGGTAAAAGAAATGGTTTTTCAAGTTATGAGTAGAGACTAAGCCGGTCTTTTGGGAAGGAGGTCTGAACTCACAGGCTCCATGCTGTGGGCAAAGAAACTACCATTACCTTTCTGCTCACCTGTTGGTGCCCTAATAGTGGTACCAGCAAAATAAAAGGGTAAGAGAAGGTGTTGAATCCACAATGATCTAATTTCACCCAACATATTCCTAGAATAATGGGGATGGTATGCTTAGAATATTTATCTCATCTCCAGTGAATATTTCTTCTTAGTTTAGAGTGAGGTCACATTTAACACAAGCCAAATGAGTCACTCTGGGATGAATAAACTTCATGATGTCCACATGATGCACAGTATTGATTGGAGCCCCCAGTGGCACAATGGGTTAAACCCTTGTTTTGACAGGATTGCTGACTGATAGGTTGGTGGTTTGAATCGGGGGAGTGGGATGAGCTCCCAGCTGTCAGCTCCAGCTTCTCATGTGGGGATATAAGAGACGCCTCCCACAGGATGTTAAAACACCAAACATCCGAGCATTCCCTGGGCAACGTCCTTTAAGATGGCCAATTCTCTCATATCAGAAGTGACCCAGTTTCTCAAGTTGCTCCTGACATGAAAAAAACAGCAACAACATTGTTTCACCTTACTGTAGCCTTGTGCCACATTTTTTAAAGTCATGGGATACTATGAAGTTTCCTTAAAGCTCTGAATCTCATCTACATTTTGGGCCACTGTAAACAGTTGTGCCATTTTCTATTTGGGGCTAATGCTGGTTACTAGGGGTGGATATCTCCGGTTTAAATTACTTTGAAATCCGTTATTTTTCATATTTGAAATTATTTCTATCATATATCGACCCTTGGGGTCCAACCCGGAAGAAAAATTTCAAAACTGAACCCGGCCGCCATTTTTTCTAAAGGTCACGTTATTAGGTCGTATTTTCCCCTCCTCAGTTCTCAACTCGCGAGAGGAGACTGGGTCCCAGGTGTTTTGGCCTACAACTCCCAGAAATCCCAGCCAGCTTACCAGCTGTTAGGATTTCTCGGAGTTGAAGGCCAAACCATCCCTCTCTTTCCTTCGGTTGTGGCAACAGAAGGAAGAGGGAAGCCACCTCCTCCGCTTTATTGCCAAGGCCAGAAGGAGGAGGGGATTCGTGGCCCTGCGCCTCCTCCTGTCTTTGGGAATAACCCGGATTATTCCCAAAGACAGGAAGTGGTGGGGACGCGAATCCCCTTCTCTTTCTGTCCTTGGCAATAAACTGGGGCAAGGGTCCTGGTTTATTGCCAAGGAGAGGAGGAGGTGGGGCTGCAAATCCCCTCCGCCTTCTGTCCTTGGCAATAAACCGGGACAAGGGTCCCAGTTTATTGCCATAGACAGGAGGAGGTGGGGATTCGCGGCCCCGCATCTCCTCCTGTCTTTGGGAATAACCCGGGTTATTCCCAACGAGAGGAGGAGGCACGGACACGCGTCCCCGCCTCCTCCTGTCTTTGGGAATAACTCGAGACTCGCCTCCCCACTTTCCCCGCACCTCAGAGCCATCAGGATAGCACTGAGGGGGCGGGGGAAGGAAGGTGTGTGTGTGTGCCTGGCATCCACACACACTTCCTTTCCCCGCACCTCAGAGCCATTCCAATGGTTCTGAGCTGGGGGGGGGGAGAGTTCAGGGCTTGCCCTCCATTCTTCCCTCCCAGCTGACGTAATGAATAATAACGAAAATTCATTATTAATTACGTTTCAATCATGAAATTTATCAAAAAAAATTGTAATAATTTCTATAATGACCCATCAATGGAAATCCCCCCCCCCAAATGAGTTTAGAATCAATTTTTTTATGGGTCAACCACCCCTACTGTTTACATTACCATCTACTTTCCCCAGGGTCAGGCTGCCCAGGAACAGGGGATGACAGATACCTTGTCCTGTCATTCTGGCCTTTGCAATGGCCACCAGGACAAAAATGGCACAGTTCATCCCTTGGCACCAGAAATGATATTAGCCAGAATGAGAAGGCAGTCGGATAAAGGAGACTTGAAGGGAGAGAGTGATTCCACCTTTTCCCTCTCCCCTCTTTCACATGACTTAATCACTCTGGCTATCGTCATTACAGGTGCTGATTTTTGTACCTAGTGTGCACATCAAAGCCCAGAATAATGATGACAAAGTAAGGGTGGTAGTCCAGCATCACTTATTCCAGTACTACTAGGCTATGTAGACACCATGTTGACTCAAGCTGCCATGCCAGCTTGGGGTGTACAGTGCGAGCATCTGCCAGTCCTCAAGCTACTTGACAGCTGGACATGCAAAACATGGAGGCACTGTTCTGAAGTACCTCATCACATATCAGCATCTGGCTTTTTTCCTCAATGTAACATATTTTTACCCCATTGTCCATAATTGCCTGGGGTAGGAGAGGGTGGGGGCTGATGTGATTGACAAAGGCAGCTTCATGCTGATTTTTCCTTATCAGCCAATCAGCCAAAAAAGAAAGACAAATCAGGTGGTTTCTGCAAAGCTGGTCTTATACATACTCTCCTCGGCGACTCCTCCTCTCTGTGGTGTGACATTTGCAGGAGAGAGAGAGAGATAAGATGTGTTCTCCGTTCTGTTTCTTAAAAATTAAACTTATAGTAGTTTTATGATAATTCTGTTTCTTTCTGTCCATTCATATCCGGTCTATAATGTTCCTCTGCTGAAATTATATCAAACCCCAAACTACAGCCCTATTTTTCTGGCGCAAGCAGAATTCTAGGAAATGTAGTTTGGGAAAGCAAGGATCTCTGTAGCAGAGTATTCAAAAGGCTCCACCCTAAATTAAATTCCCCAGAATTCTGCTTGTGCCAGAAGTACAGGACTGCCCACATTAAAGCCCCAGTGTAGGTTATCATATGAACTTAAACTGGAAAAATCAGTGGATAAATCAATTGTTCGGTGGATAAACCAATCGTTCTGAAATTTGGTAGGCTTGCTGCCCTGCTCATGTTGCCTCACTGTGCCACAATTTGAGGGAATACCTTTTGTAGTTTTTTTTTTAAAAAAAGAAAAACTTTTTTAAAATTCCTAAAAATCAGTAGATAAATGAATCTCTCTGAAACTTAATATACCGCCACAGTTAGAGTATCGCACATGATTGAGTCTGAGTTGATGTTTTTATATGTGCATATATTTATTGTATTTTATATTGGTTTCACTTTTATGTTTATTTTAGGCACTTTGTGCCATCGGTAAGCCATCCTGAGTCCCTTCGGCGAGATGGTGGTGGTATATAAGAATAAAGTTATCATTATCATTATCATTAAACTTTGCAGGATTGATGCCCTGCCTATGTTGTCTCATTGTTCAGATTTTTTGTAAGTTTTATTGTTTTTTTAAAAAAATAATTTCTTAAATCTTTAAATCAGTGGATGAGCAAAACATTCTGAATTTTGTCAGGCTTAAAGTCATAAATGTTGCCTACAAGTATGCCAAGGTTCATCCTGATAGCCAGAAAAATGATGGAGAAACAAGTCTTGCAATTTTCCCCTTTGCCGCTAATGGAGCAAATCTTAATGAAGCAATTACAAAACGTCCAATTACGAATCTCAATGGTGCCCCTCTGAACCTTTAAAAATCAAAGCAGAGGCCATCCAAATCTCTGAAACAAATTATTCTTATTATTATACTTATTTATACCCCACTTTATCTCTCCGGAAAAAGACTCGAAGCCGCTCAACATAAAACATTAGCAAACAATTAGCACACTCTAAATTATTGACAATAGCATCTAACCAAGAAAATGTTGGTTCATTTCACCCAGTTAAATATCCAAGTATATCTTTAAAGAAAGAAAAAAGCCTTTCTGTCTCTCTCT
Organism: Anolis apletophallus; assembly: GCA_030556195.1. Taxonomy (NCBI): domain Eukaryota; kingdom Metazoa; phylum Chordata; class Lepidosauria; order Squamata; family Anolidae; genus Anolis; species Anolis apletophallus. Next base: position 128,253,348 of record JARBWK010000001.1, on the reverse strand, counting down.
AGAAACCACCCTGTCACAGTGGCTTGTTTTCCTGTGACCTAACTCACTTTTCCTCTCTGCTCATTTGATAACACCCTTGGAGCATTGTTGAAAGAAACCATCTTCAAACATATATACTTATAACAATATGATAAATTTTCATAAAGTGATTGGATGTCATAATTACTTATGTGGAATACCTTTACAGGTGCTGCACAAGTTAAATAATTCCTATTGTTGAATAAAAACAAAAACCGCCTTGAGTCACCTTTGGGCTGAAAAAGGCGATATATAAATATGGTAAATAAAAATAAAATAAATAAAAAATTATTGATACACATGGATCATTCCAACTTTCTTAAACCATTAATCATTCTCTATTTTAATGCTCACAAGAGTGGAGGTGCTTATGGAGCCAAAGGTGTGTGCCCATGCACAAGAGAAAGGGAGCAGCAGGTCTGAGCAGGCTTTAAGTTAAAGTTTGGAAAAGCTATTTTTTAAAATTTTTCAATATTTATTTTTGCCAGGTGCATCATTGATTGGGGAATAGTAGAAGCTGTAGTTATGCCATTAGTTGTTGTTGTGTGCCTTCAGGTCATTTCTGACCTATGGTGAGCTTAAGGTAAACTTATCATAGAATTTTCTGGAGCCAGCAGTGTGTGACTCATGACTGCATCACACAGGGCTTTTTCCCCATCCTAGGATGCTGTCGAGGAGCAGCCAGGATAGAGCCTGCCAGAGCCCATCACATGATGTAAGGCTTCCTCTGGCAAGTCTGTGTCCTGACTCTGGCTTGGCAATGTGTTCAGAGGCTGCCCTGAGAACACAATGCAAGATGAAGCCAGGGGCAGATAGGAAATGTGTGATGGTAAGGAGGCAATGTGAGGTGCTGCCTGGTGGTTTCTCCGGAAGCCCTCACAGATTTGCCCACTGCCTCATGAATTCCCCCACTGTCCCCTGGCTTATGGACATCCGTCTGATGAGGCCCTCATCCAAGATCTCCAAGTGGGTTTCCATGGCTAAGTGGGAAATCAAACACTGGTCTCAAACCAGTCCAACACTCAAATCAGTACACCACCCTTACTATATAGATGCATGAGATGCATTTAAAGAAGAAGGGCTCTGTTCCAAGTTGCTTGTGAAGACCGATTATTCTGTGTTGGATTTTTTCTTTATTAAAATGTCCCCCTCCAAAAAAAATCATTATATTCTTCTCCCATAGCTGAATGTCTCTGCCTATAGATATGGTATCCTAGCTTCTTATTTCCAGGTTATATGGGGGGATAGTTATATTGAGATGTGATTGAAATAGATCAAGCATGAAGGCCCAAGTATGGCCAAGATGAATGCCAAAGTATGACTGGCTGGGGGGGGGGGGGAGCTTGGGCTGTCCCCTGAACCCCAAAGCTGCTCTCTCCTGATCTGAAGAGCCTGCATGGGCTTGTAGTTCTCTGAAGTCAACCTAATGACCTTTCTTCCCCCCCACTCTTCAGTTCTTCATAGTACTACAAGGCCTTTCATTCATAACAGCACATCACCAAATCATTAAGAAGGAGGAGGGAAGGAAGGGTGCCTTGGAAAGTCCCTGTTATAAAAGAAGAGGTGGAGAGAAAGAGAAGAAAAGAAACGTTCACTCCTTTTTTTAAAAAAAAAAAAGATTAATTATCTGCCTTGTCCGAGTGTAAAATACTTCACTAGTGCTGTAGGCAAGGCTGAGTTATAGAGTGAGAGCTCTCTGAAAGCTACCCCCCGCCCCATTCCCCTTCTCAAGATCATACAGGGAGTATTGCGAGCTGAAAATTAAAAAAATGCATGCTGGGAAAAAAGTGGGAGAGACAGTCCACACAAGACTGCTTTTGTCAAAGGGTCTTGGGGTCAGAGTTGAGTCGTTTTTGTGGTAACTAGTTATGTGCCCTTTTTTAGTGTGCAAATAATAATATAGAGGGGAAAGTTCATTATGATCCCCTGTGAAAGCAAATGGATGGGGTACAATAGGGGCGAAAAAGGTCCCTCTTTGAGTGGAAATACCCATTCTTATGCCAAATCACAGTAAAAAATGACAAACGGTAACTATAGTCTTAACCCACTGCAGGGCCTGGTTCAGGATTCCCACCAACCTAAGGACTAACTTTGTCTGGAAGTCAGTCCAGAAGACAGGTGGAATGGGGTGTTATTTTAGTGCTCCCAGGATGCATGATGCTAAACATTCAAGGTGAAGTTAAGACTCTTGTTATTTTCCATGACATGTTGAATTCCCCAATTCGATAATTCTGAAGTCATAAACCATGCAAAGCCACACCACATGCTTCTCTCCCTCCCCCTCCCCCTCCCTGAATACTTAGGTTTATTTTGACAAGATTTTAATTGGAAATCAAGAGGGGGGGTGTCTTTGATACATGTTTTATTTCACTTGGTTAACTTAATTTGACATGCAATATATTCTGCATCAAAATCAGAATATATTACCTACCACCCGTCTCATAATTCATAGAGTCTTTCCAAAATTAGGATGTAAATGGCTGTATGGTCATGTTCCTGTAGCAGTCTCTTCTGATGTTTCACCTGCATCTGTGGCTGGCATCTTCAGAGGTTCTGAACAGATGCAGGTGAAATGTCAGGAGAGAATGCAACTGGAACATGACCATACAGCCCGAAAAACTCACAGCAACCAGTGATTCTGGCCATGAAAGCCTTCAACAACACATGTTCTATGACTGCTCTGAACTTTGGGACTGTGTGGATCATGGACCACAACAAGGCAATGGAGGAGCTTGAGGTCTCTGAAAACTAGACTAAGAGGATGACCTCCTCCTGCAATATGATCTGGAAAAAACTGAACCATTAAGATTCCTATGCAGTTGAGCCTTTTAGGAATTTTCTATCAGAAGAATATTAAATGGTTGAGCACTGAGAAATAGTAAAACAGCTATTGTTGTATGTTGAGGCCTCCCAGAAACAGCTAAGGTTTCCTGCAGTCTATCTTATGCAGCCTTATGTGTGAGTAAGCTCCACCGAATGCACAAAGGGAATTTCTACAAACACAATAAATCTGCTAAAATATGATGCTGAGACACAAAGGACACAAGAGTATTCATACTGAAAGATGAATAATCTTGGATGGCGAAAGTAATTTGCCCACCCTTTACATGTAGGCCACATTAATAACAACTCACTTGGAAATGTTGAGCTCCTTATCTTACAGAGAGTTCTGAGTCACTAAATCAATTTATTTATTTATTTATCGCATTTATATCCCGTCACTTCTCAACCCCTGAAGGGGGACTCAGGACGGCATTAAATGAAAGAACTTAAATTAAAACATTGCATCAGCAGCCCTTCTAACTGGAGCAACAGGAACTCTGGGAAGTTCTTTCTCAAAGTTAGTAGAATTGATGCCTCCTGCCACTGCCCAGTGGATCAGATGTACCTATTCTTGTTGTTCTAACACTGCTAACAAGCAGTCACTGACATTTTAACTTCGACATACTGAAAGGTAGATCTCCGGGCTCTGATCTCCTGGTCCCAATGAAGCATCCTTGAGGCAGCCTGTGCCTGGCTTTTGCCTAAGCCTATCATATTCACAGTGCCTTCAGGCCAGCAGCCGCAGCAGCAGCAGCAGCCATCAACACCACCACACAGCTGCCCTGAGCTCTCCAAATCAGATTAAGGTCACACAACTGCCAGGTCTTTGCAGGTCGCAACACTGCAATTAAAACAGGCTTTTCGGAGCAGGCGCTCTCCCTCTCCTGCCGCCCTCTCTGTACCTTTCTAGAAAGAAACACTAATGACCCAGAGAAGGGGAGGGAAGGGTGGAGAAATGGGTAGCTTATGTTAAAGGTGGGCAAAAACCAAGGCTATGCAAAGTCTTTTTAATTGCAATCGAAATACCAGTTCCTGCATTTAGTTCCAGGGTCTAAGAAGCTTTCAGCATCACTGGGCAGAAAGCTAGCAATCCCAATGAAACACAGGAAAGCCCAAATTATACTGTCTCGAAAACGTTTGTCGTATCTGAAATGCTAATCATTAGAGATAAAGGTGGAACAGAACTTACTTTTGCAAATAAATTAGGTCCTTGCTAAGCTCAGGATTATGGATGGATGCTCTCATCTCTTTCTGTTTGGAGTTAATACACAATGTTCTTTTCTCAGGAGAAAATGTAAAAGCTCAAAAGGGTGAAGAAAAGAGTTGAGTTTCTTAACGTGTATTTTTCTCATTTTTCTCCCACACAATCTTGAGTTCTTTCTTACTCGTATTTGTTTCTCCTAGTGCAAGTTTCTAACCCACAGGATCCTGCAATAGTCTTTATGTATGCAGACATACAAAGTGGGTTAGGCTCCAGACCACTGCCATAAAGTGAACATCACTTTGAAGCAATTCCTAGCCTTTGGGGGGGAAAATCCAGTGGCATATAAATGCCTAAAACATATTTATACTATTATTTATTAAGTGTGCCACAGTACTAGGCCTAAAAATGATAGAAAATTAAAAATTAAAAATTTCTTAAATACGATACTGAGACACAAAGGACACAAATGCTGCACAGAAGTTCAACGAGGCATGTGTTTCACAATAAATTCTTATTTATTCGGGAACATATTCCTCATTGTAGTTCTGTACTTCTTTGGCAACATTCAGGAAGTGGAAGTTGCATACCTCCTCTTTGGTGGAAGATGCACATGGAGGAAGATTTGTTTGATTTGCATAAGAGAACAGCTTAGAAGTTTTTCCACAATATCAAATTAAGGTGATACACAAAAGGATGAGGTAGTCTGTTTTCTTGCTTATGCAGTAAAAGCCTCTTCAGAGGAAGGGAAAATAAGGTTTATTCGTAAATGCATCGTCATTTAAATGATATACAAAATTCAATTTGCAACTGGCCTGAAAGTAAAATTAGTGAAAAAAGGAAGTTTCACCAGCTAAAACCACTAAGACAGGAACTTTACATAAAGTCTGCAAGAGCTTTATGTCAAGAAATGGAAGTGTTAAGAGTAGCCTCTGTAAAGCCTTGTAGAGTTCAAAAGGGAAAGTAAGCATGTCATTGGATATGAAGGATGACTCCCTATGGCTCAATGGGCAACTACTTGCAAGGATTTTGGTTTTTTAAAGCCCATCCCATTTTCTTGGAAGTAGCCTCGTTGTCTAGCAGACTAGGCTTCTAAGCCCATTTTAAACAGCATGCCCTTCCAAACAGTTCATTATATGAACTTGCCTATACAGAAAACTGATGCAGTAACAAGGGTAGAAAACTGGGACTTTTCTAAATTAAATCAAAATCCTCATCGGTAGACCACACACAAAGGTACCTTTACTAAATTTAGCAGGATTTCTCCTGTTCTCTCCACCCCCACCCCGAACCAATTTTTTTAATATGTGATCATGTAATTATTTATTTGGAATTAGGCATCCTAACATTCAGTGGAGTTTATGTCTGAGTAAATATCTACAGGACTATGGAGTTGGTCTTTCTCTAATATTCCTTCTTCCACTTTCCCTGAGCAGCTCTTTTTAAAAAGAATATCTTCTCAAAATGTACAATATAACACTTAAAAAAAATCTCCCTGTAAAACTGCATTTTGACTGAATTTATTTAAAAACTGAATAGTTTTGTAAATAAAAAGACAATACTGGATCGCTTGGCTACTTCTGACAAGTTGATCTCTAGGGTTTGAAGAATTGCATCCAATGATAGCAAAATAATTTGCAGATAACATCTCAGAGCCTTTGTCTATCATTTTTAAGAAATCTTGAGAATAGTTATGCTTCTCATATTCTGGAGGAGGACAAATATGTTAAAAAAACAGAAGGATGGGTAGAATGGCCCAGAAAATACCATTTAGCTTAGCACTGATACCCAGATATGTTCTTGAATAGACTATTAAACAGTTCATTTAGAAAAAAGTTGTCATTACAAGAACCAGCTTGATTTTTTTTAAAACACAAGTTATAGTAGACACACACACACACATTGAGTTACAAGACTGATAAGGGAAACTTGAGAATATAGTATATCTTGATTTTAGTAAGGCTTTCAGAAGGTTTTCCATGATGTTCTTGCAGATAAATTGGTCAAAATATATGCTACAGAAAATGCTATTGTTAAGTTGATTTATATCTGGCTTATATGCAGATTTAATCATTGGTTCCTCTTCATTCTGAAGCGAAGAAGTACATAGCATTACATGTTCTCTCCACTCTTTCAAAACAGCATGGACACAACATTGCTCAACATCTTTATAAATTATTTGAATAAAGGTATAGAGGGCATGTTCATCAAATATGAAGTAAAACAGGGAGGGGTTAACTAAAACTTCAGGGGAGAAAATCCATTGCGTATTAACAAATGAATGCATACACAGCATGATTCTGCCTAGAAAGGAGTAGACTTGTCAAAGGGTTTGTAGGGCAATTTCCAGGCCCTTTACCTCTTTGTGGGCAACATGTCTGTCATTTCCCAAATCCAGAATATGGGTGCTGATCAAAATCAGCCATTTTAAATTGACTTTTTGCTGTTTTGGAAGAGAGGAGAGAAAAGCATTTAGAGGCCGATTAGGAGTTCTGACCAAATAAGAACTCCATTAGGAGTTATGGAGTTCTAACCAAATCCTTGTTTCTACTCTCAGTGGTTTGAAGGATCCATCAATGGAAACATGAGAAGGTCAGGGATGCAACCAAGGGTCTGCAAGAAGACAAATCCCTTCCATGAGTTAGGCATTGAAAAGCTTCTTGTTTTATTCACTTTCACTGTGTATACAATTGGATATACAGTACTTATCTTTGGTAATATGCAGGAGCAGCTGGTGAGTTTCTTGTCCCTGTCAGAAAGATAAAGTTCAGCACCTTAGATACGTCTCTTAATTCAACAGCATGGGAGTCAGCAATGACTACAGATCATATGGACAGGGCCCACCCCATCTTTGAATGCGCTTTCAAATAATGCTGATATTTTTCTATTGCAGGCTACCTTGGGAGCTCCTTGTAGGAAGGAAAGGCACTATATTATTTAAAATCTATGTTCATTTTTAGTAGAACACTGAGCATGCTACAGCCACCCACCCTAGAATACCTCTGATGGGGACCAGCTGGCAACACAGGGATCTGGAGCAACCATTGCTAGAAGAATGTTCACCCTATTGGGCTAGCAATGGACATTATCACATAGTTAAGTCCTAGGACCATGGCATGATCAGGGGCTGTTTTTGTCCATCAATATCAGGGAACAACTTTGTCACAGGGAGGTGGTGGCCTGGCAATGAGTATCTTGTATCCTGCTTCAATGCTGGCTTGCCATCTTGATACAATACATTCCCAAGATTCCTAATTGGCCTTCTTTATTTCCCTGACATTTTAAAGACACTGGACATTTTAAAAAGCAAAGGGCCTGCCCGGACTGCAGCTGCCTCTTTTCTTAATTTTCCCAAAGTACCATTGGGACTAATAGCAATTTTAGCTTGGCATATGGAGAATACAATATCCAGCATGTCCCAACTAGCCACTAGGCCTTTTGGGGGAGGATGACATGGAATTTTACTGGTTGTATTGGTAAGTATGGACAGAATCCTATTGGTGACACTTTTTATTAGTTACAGTATTGGGACACTTCTTCACAGCCAGTGATTGGTCAGAGTGTTTGGGGGGGGGGGGGGATTCTGGGAACCATCCGGCTGCAGTTGAAAATCTGGAGAAAAGAAACAGCCATCATCCTTCCAGGCCAAAAAGCAGTAGGGAGGGGGTCATGCCTAGGAACAGCATACCAACAGCTACCTCAGGGGTATTTTATGACTCCTATCTCACAATGGAAAGCTTCTCATGTCTGTCCATCCATCCATCCCCACCCTCCCCAATGAGCCAGGTCCTACTTTTCAGTAATGATGGGGAACCACACGTGCCCTCTTTCTTTGGCCATTGCTTGGTGTTGGTGGTCTCCACAGCCAATTAATCCTGTCATTCCCACTGCTGACCCCTTCCCCAATTTCTGTCAAGTAATGGACTATAAGTCCATTATAGTCTATTATCATAGGGACTTGTATGTTTTCTCTCTGTTCTGTATAATGTCTAGGACACTTTTTGGCACTAAATTTTATTAGCTGTAGAGTAGAAGTAGTGTAGGAAGAATACAAATAAAAATAAAAAGAATGATCAAATTGAAATGATAGTTGCTAATAGCTTTTAACAATATATAGAAGGATAGAAGATATAACTCTGGAATTTGCTGAATCCTTTCCTACTACTGCAGAAAAAGGAGTAAATATCATTACTAGCCGGGGGCAGAAGGAACATGTCAGGGGCATAATATAGGAACAGAAATGTTCTCCTTTATTTTTTACCTGTCTTCCTGGACCGAGTTTCCATTTCTTATTGCTCCCTACGGTGCTGACGACGTAATACGTAAAACACTAAAAATAGGCTAGCACCTCTTAAAAAGATATTTCCACTTTGTGGTTAGCAGTCAGACTTTCTCCTCCCTTTCCCCTCTTTCACTTGCTACCAGACCCTTACAACATAGTTTCTAAGTCCATTTAATTTGAAAAGCCTGATTTAGACTAATTGATAGCAGACGGGTTCCATAGAAAAAGTGAAGGAGAATTTACTTAACATGGTGCAGGACAACGTGGAAACAGATGCCCCGCCTCCCCCTTGACCCCTATTTTATTTCAGGCATTATACATGACTGCCAAAGGTGGTATTCCTCCTAAAGAAAAAAAATAATTAGTGTTTAATTTTTTAACAGTTTTAAAACCTCTTTTTAATTGCTTTGCATAAAACTGTCCTAGGATTTTACAGCCTTCAATAGTCTAGACCTCCTTGCTGGTTTTCATTAACCTGGGAGATGTCTGGCACATTAAATTAGGGGAGCAGAGTTTGCGGGAGGTAAGAGGAGTGAAACAATAATAATAAAGACTACGTTTTAGAAATGTTTTGCTCCTGTGGGTGCCCATCTTACTTCATGAGAGGCCAAGACTGAAAAGCACAATACAAGGGCAGGCCACACACATCTTAGCAATCTTTGTGGTGTTCCCTGTCAGACTAAATTCTGGAATCCTGCATCTAATCCACCCACCTTATGTTTACTAAATCTTCCAATGAGTTGGTCAAGCTGGCCAGAAGGTATTGACTCCTTCCCACCTTATCACCTCTGTTTGTGACCTGCCACTTGGTCTTTATTTATGTATTAACTAATACAATATCTGCCCAGCTGTTGGTAGTTCATTGTTCAGTGATCTGTTGAGGACTGAGATGCTTATGGGTTATACAAGACAGGAAGAGTTACCCTGATGCATTTCTTGCATGCTACCACCTAAAAAGTGCTATTGCAAAACTGGCCAGTGTGAAACAGCAGCTTGAATCTTAGGATGTTTCTATACTGACACTATAATCCATTTTGGAACTGGTGTGTAAGGAGCCAGTTTCACTGTGTGAGTAATCAGATTGCCCTGCCTGGAGCTAGTTTGAGGACAGGAATGTGATTACATTGAATATGGAACCTAGCCTCAAACTGTTTTGCAAAGGCTTTGTTTTCCATTTGTGGGAGAGATGCACATCGGTACAGCTGAGGCCTAAAGGGTAAAAAAAAAGGAAAGTGACAGGAGTGAAGCTAATCAGTTACCTCTCCCAGGGGGCAATTAGATTTCAGCTGCTTAGCTATGTTAACTACTTTTTCGTTACTTTTTGTAGTTATTGTGCCAATTGGGAAACTTCAGGGGCTGCTTTCTCCCTCATTGTTATTGCTATTGACATGAAATTTGCTGTGTTTATAGAACACATTTATCACTGTTAGCCCATTAAGTTTCAGAATGTTTCACTCATCCACAGATTTTTGGGGAAATTTCAAAATTTTTACAAACAACACTTTAAAAAAACCTACAAGAACTATTTCCTTGAATTTTCTATACAATGGCACAAGATAACAGGGGATCATTACCCCCCAAGTTCCAGAAATATTCATACATCTACTAGTTGAATATTTTGACATTTTAAAAAAACCAAAAAACAAAAGGGCTGATTTCACCTTGGATCTGAGATACACTGGCATCTGTTGCAGCATATTTTAGGGCTGAACTTAGACTTTCCTGAGACTTTTAAAATGTGTTGTAGACCTGTAGATGTGTACTGCAGTGTGCATTGGAAGTGTAGATTTATGGCCACCATGACCTTGACTTGACTTTGAACTGCATTGTAGTGTCAGTGTAGAAGGACCCTCAATATCTAGTCTGAACTAGTATAGATACATTAAATCAGTTATTGAATAGTAAGTCAATACAGTGAGTCCATCATGTCCACTGAAGTTTGTTCTCAATGACCCCCCCGTTGGGTAAAAAAATTTAGAAATATTCAGATTTCAAATACAATGACACAATAAAATGGCCATTTAGAGAGGGGGTTATTTTGGCAGTATTTTCAAGCCATGGATGACTGACTATGTGAATGCAGAATGCATGGATACAGAGGGTCACTGCACATAGGCAAAACTCAATGATTCAATGGATCTATTCTAGATGTGAGCAAAAGAGGAGTCTGACCAAAGCAGTTCAAGTCATTTTGCTATGTGGGGCAAAGAACAAGATGGCAATCCTCTCAATCTGATGTGTCGAATGTTACATTTTTCTTCAACCTTCACAATGAGGTAGCATCCTCCACTACATTCGTAGAAAGCCAGGTTATGTCACCTCCAAAAGTCTTCCACCTGAATCAACTAACTTGCTCTACCTCATGGTAGGAATGATAGGCCTGGTTGAAGAAGATGTGGCTTTGCCTTCACTGCCACAGCACCAAGAAACTAGGTGTTAAAGAGAAAAAAAGGAAAGTGAGTGTCTTTGATTATAAGCATCCTGTTTCCTGGCTCCTGATCAAAGAATGATAAGTCCTATGATGAGAATATGGAAACATCAGGGTAGCATTGTCACCCGCCTCCTCACCAAATTACTTAAGTGGGGAAAAATCTCACCAGGATGAAAGGCAATCCTGATTTAGTAGACCAGCTCTATTGTCACCCCACATGCAAACTGACATGAAACCAAGCAGGGTGGTTGCAATTGTAACACCGGCAGTCTAGAGAGGCAGAGATTGACTGCCAGGCACTTCCTCAGTATGAGGATTCAGACCAAACATGCTATTGCCTGCAAGCTTTCCTCATCCAGAAAAGAGACCCCCATTTAAAAAAAATATAATGATCCAATTAAATTCTGCCAAGAGGCTTAGATAGCTTTCAATAGGAGTTGGATTTGGACTACATCCAGAGCTCTGGGGCTGTAAAGTGACTGATGCCAGCTCATTAAAAACCTGAATCCTGTCTCCCTCTCTAATAGCTGCTGGTGGGCGCAATGCCCTGTCAGCTTTTCAAAAGCATTTGCTGGCTAGTTGGGCAGGAGGGAGAGAATTCACTCTCCTTTCATCACTTTTTCATCATTGTTCTTTGCATAATTTCCCTTTGCTTTGAAAAGTTCGCCCCAGCTCCTTCCAGTTCAATGACTGAGTCTTTTCCCTGATATTTTTTGCTCCCCTTCCCATTTCGATTTGTGCAACCCACCCACCCTACCTATCCGCTATACATCAAGAGGAACATGATGAGGTGCTGAACCATGATCCTCCTCTGGGCCTGTTTCAGATCCTTTGGTTCAACAGGAAAGGGGATTGAAAGGGTCCTGAGTGGTTTTATCAAGATGGGCTGGTTGGAAGGGCAAAAATAAGCCACCACAAAAAAAAAACCCCAGCTATGGCTAGGCTGCTTTCAGTTTTCATCTTGGGAGAAGATGTAGACACTAAAGCACAGGATGTGTGTCACGAATTACTCCTGCCAAAATTTGGTGACTTTGAGTGCCACATTGCCTCAGGTGATACTGATAAGCTTTTGACAGGATAATTCTGGGTTCAATCAGTGCTTTGTTTTACTAAACAGAAGAACAGGGCTCACAGTAGACAATCCCATCTGGGACAAAAATTGTTCACTGCTTTAAAATGTTTGCAAGCTACTGGCCAGAAAGCTTCCACTATTGGGCAGTATGGAAATACATCCACTTAGTAAACGCCTGAAGAACTGAATGCAGATTTGCATTTCTTCTCCACGCTTCCCACATCTCAAAAGGACTTCATTAATTTATAAACACACCCTGATACTAGTTAGTTTCAGGCTTCAGATACTTCTCTTGAAAGGGCTGATTTTACAGGTCTCCATGTTTTCCTGTGCCCCGCCATCATGATCTGGCCTAATTACTCAAATGATTTCCAAAACTTATCTTATCTTTTGGTAGATTGTAGCAATACAAAAGGGTGGCTATGAGGAGGCATATGGCAAAATCAGTCTATTTCCAGGATTCTCTCCGATCTCTGATATACTAAAGCAGTGTTTCCCAACCAGTGTGCCGTGGGAAATTTGCACCCCCCCCCCCTCCTAGCAGCCCCCTCACAGGTTTCCAAGAAACAAATTGAGCCTCTCCGCTTGGAAATGTTTTTTTTTTTTACTATTTTACTGGATTTTTTGAGAATTGCCTCCCCCTCCCCCAAGGAACTGTTTACAACAGCTTCATGACATCCATAGTTAACTGGAAGCAAGTTTCACTCAGGGTGAAACTTCACAAAGGTCTGGAGAACAAGCTCTATGAGGAGCGGCTTGAAGAGCTGGGCATGTTTAGCCTGAAGAAGAGAAGGCTGAGAGAAGACATGATAGCCATGTATAAATATGTGAAAGGAAGTCATATATATGTTGTGTTCATCGAAACAGGCCCAGGTTTCACACTGAGTGTATAAATACATTTTAAAACATATTAACTATATGTATTACTGTGTTAGAGTGTAATTTTGTGTCATTTTGGTTGGTGGTGTGCCCCAGGATTTTGTAAATATAAAAAATGTGCCATGGCTCAAAACAGGTTGAAAAACACTGTACTAAAGAATGTCCAGGATAGGGCCTTGCTATTACTCAGCATGAAGAAATCCATTATAGACAGTAGATTCCAAGAAAGGTACAATTTTGTTTCATCCCATTTTCCTTTTCATATACACAGTATATTCATTCTGGTCACCCTTTTCTCCATAAATGAAATTATTTAACGCTTTTGAAATATGTATACATTTTTCTCACCTCCAGTTATGTTTAACTATTGCAGTCATCACCTGTTGTTATTATCTCCCAACTGTCAATACAAGAAATGGCCATCTTTGTAAGAACATGGTTCCCCATGGCCCTCGGAGGAGAGGGAAGGCCAACGAGACCCGGAAGAGGTCGTTTCGTTCACGGACCTTCTGGGGGGTGGGTTTTGGCCAGAAGGAGAGCCGTCCGACCCGCACCGTAGAGAAGGAAGCTCGGACTGGTTCGACCTCTAAGCCGATCAACCAAGATAAAGAGTGCGACAAGATTACAACCCTGAAGTCCCCCAGGTCCTCTGATAGAGATAATTCGCCTGCGGCGGCGCTCCCCCTTTTCACGGGGTCTGCCGCAAACTGGATGCCCTTCAAGATCTTGGGCCAAAGGCGAAAAACTGCCTACCACCATCCACTTTCCCCCTACGAGTCAATCAACCTGCGGGGAAAAAATTCCAACAGTTACAGGCAGAAGGAAAGTTGGACTCAAGGGTCGACCTCTAATTAGGAAGCATGGGAACAGTAGGAAGCACCATCCGTCCCCCTTCCTACGATCCGTCCCCCAACAAAGCTCCTCCCCGACACCACCTCCCACCTGCTCATCACTCCTGCTCTTCAACGCCAGATCCATACGGAATAAGATGGCCACCTTGAATGAATTCATCACAGAGCAAGATGCAGATATAAACTGCATCACGGAGACCTGGACACAGAATGGAGACACTATACCTCTTCATGAGCTGTCCCCTCCGGGTTTCGAATGTTCCACCAACCGAGAACTGATGGCAGGGGAGGAGGAGTGGGTATAGTAGCTAGGGATGATATTCCGGTGACAGTTATGCAGGCCCCGAATATCACGGGCATGGAGTGCTTGGGAATCACTCTAAAAGCCAAGGAGTGCTTAGCGATTCTTCTAATCTATCGCTCCCCAGGGACCCCAAAGGAGAGCTTACTCAATCTGCTCGATCTTGCCACGGACTGGACACTCAGATTCCCAAGACTTATTGTTTTAGGAGATTTCAACATCCATGCAGACACTACTATGCCATCCCCCTCAGTTTTGTCGAAAGCCATCGATCAAATAGCCCCCAGATGCCTGATCCGTCCACGAAGAGTCCACTCTCCATGGTTCACGGATGACCTGCGAATGCTGAAGCGAAGGCGGAAGCAGCTGGAGAGCGCGTGGCGCCGGAAACCAACTCAGACGTCAAGAACAGCCTTCAGAGACATGCGCAGGACATATGAACGGGCGGTCAAAGAGGCCAAGAAGATTTACAACTCCTCTCTAATAGCGGCGGCAAGATCGCGCCCGGCACAGATCTTTAAGATCGTTCGAGACCTGGCTACGCCCAATTCACTACCGAGAGACAATGAAGACTCAGCTATTACAGCGGAAGATTTTCAAGATTTCTTCACTGAGAAAATAATTGCTCTTAGGCGTGATTTACCCTCTATATCTGAGGAGAGGAGCGGGATGGGAAAGAATCCAGCCCCATCGTCCAGCCAGAAACTCGACCAGTTCAAGGCCCTGAATCAGAGGAGATCAACCAAATCCTGGCATGGCAAGGGCAACCACCTGCTCTACAGACCCCTGCCCGTCCCATCTGATTAAATCCTGTTCGGGAGCCTCTCGGCCACTCTGACAGGGTTGATAAATCACTCATTGGGCTGGGAGCTTTTCCCGACGCTCTGAAGGAAGCTAGAGTCCGCCCGCTGCTGAAGAAGGCGAATCTGGATCCAGCTACGCCCGGCAAGCTACCGGCGGTCTCAAACCTACCCTTCCTCGGGAAACTGATTGAGCGGGCAGCAGCGATCCAATTACAGGAATTCCTGGAAACTTCAGGAAGCCTGGACCCCTGCCAATCGGGTTTCCGCTCGGACACGGAACTGAGACCGTTTTGGTGGCCATTACGGACGACATCCGCCGCCAATTGGAGAAGGGAGGCTCAGCGATCTTGGTGCTACTCGATCTCACCGCGGCGTTCGACACGGTGGATCATGACCTGCTGTTGCGGCGACTTTCAGCCTCTGGGATTCAAGGCACAGCTCTGGCCTGGTTCGATTCCTTCCTACGGGGCCGCTCGCAGTGTGTTGAGTGGCGAGGCCAAGTGTCCAAGAAATCCACCCTGGACTGCGGAGTCCCCCAAGGCGCCATTTTGTCACCAACGCTTTTTAACATCTATGTCCAACCCTTGGCAAGCATAGCCAGAAGTTTTGGATTTGGGTGCTATCAATATGCAGATGACACCCAGCTCCTGCTGAAGCTTGAGCCAGGCGTAACATCAGTGCCTGAGAACTTCAGACAAGGACTAGAAGCAGTGACTAGATGGCTCCGCTCATACAAACTCAAGATCAATCCAGCAAAGACGGAGATTCTATGGCCGGGACGCCCAGAGCCACCCATTCCGCTACCTCTCTTTGAGGGAGAGCCGCTTATCCCGGCCCCGTCTGTGAAGAGTCTCGGTGTGATTCTGGACTCAAGACTCTCGCTAGAGGCCCAGGTTGCTGCGACAAGTAAGGGAGCTTTCTTCCACCTCGTCAGGCACGTCAACTAGCTCCTACCTTCCATCAGATGCGCTGGCTACGGTGGTCCATGCCACAGTGACATCGCGGCTGGACTACTGTAATGCCTTGTATGTGGGGTTGCCGCAGTCAACCACTCGCAAAATCCAGCTAGTGCAGAATGCAGCCGCCAGACTCCTCACCGGGACACCGCTGAGATGCCATATCGCGCCATCTTTGCAGCGCTTGCACTGGCTGCCAGTTGAGCTCAGAGCCATCCATAAGACCTTGTCGCTCACCTTCAAGGCTCTCCATGGCGCTGGCCCAGCTTACTTAAAAGACCGCCTGCTCGAACCAGTCCATTTAAGGCCGCCGCGTCCAGTGAACAGGGACCTTCTCCGCATCCCAGGTGTGAATGAGGCTCGCCTCGACATCACAAGACGAAGAGCCTTCTCCATCGCGGCCCCTGTTCTTTGGAACTCGATGCCGGTGGAGCAGAGAGCTATCCTGGACATGCCCCAGTTCCTGACCGCATTGAAGACCTGGCTCTTTCGAAAGGCCTATGGCTAAGGTCACCTTCCAGACTTAGCCTGAGTTATTAGACCTTTTAACCAAATTCTAATTTTTATTTTTTTTAAGCTTAACTATTGAACTGTTTTTATGTGTTCTATGTGTAAGTCGCCCGGAGCACTGACGTGGAGGGCGACTCACAAATATTAAAATCAATCAATCAATCAATCAAAGAAATCAGATTATCTTTACAGCACAGCTTCAGTAATTCCTATTATCATTTTCCCATCCTTAAAACATAATTATGCTTTTGCACAACTGAAATGCCTTAGGCTGTATATATTGCGCTATAATGATAAGAATTACTTCCCATTACAAGTATTGCAAAACAATCTCAATTGATCAAGAGCTTTGTTTTTCCCTACAGCAGAAACTTCAGCATGGAACGGAGTAGCAAAACTGACCCGATCAGAAGCAGCTTCCAGTTCAGCTAATGTTGCAAAAATCCTGTAATATATCAGATTTTAAAAAGTGTGTATGTAAAGGTGCTGTTCCCATCACTTAACATATGACAGCAATTCATTTAAAAATAATTTGATAACATGTGAGCATGGATGTGCATGAGGGAACTATTACTTGTGACAGGCACCAACAACAACCATACCAAACTATATGCTCATCTGACTAAGGAGTGTTAAACACACATCTTATAAGGGATGGTTTTCAAGTATAAAGTTTGTGTGTGTGTCTGCTTTCAATTGATGCTTAACTATAACAACCCCATGAATATAGTAATCTTAAGCAAGGAATCCTCAAAGGTGATTTCCAGTGAAATGTAGCCTAATGTGCTAATAAAATCTCCCAAAACAGTTTAAAATGTATGGAAAGATAAAAGCTGAGTACAGCTTCCCAAGTCTTTGAAAAGTTCTTGACCATCCCCTGCCGTAAATAATCCAAAGAAACCAAGAAACTGGACATTATTTTGATAATGCACTCCATTTACAAAACATATGAACCTGGCAACAAAATAGCTTACTACAATTTGCAATTCAGACAACACAGCTGAGTAAATCCGGGTCTCCTGCTTGTTCATTAAGGCAGTAATCCTTTGTTTTCCACTGCACAAATCTCTTCCAGGAATTCCCAGTGTTGGATAGAATTTATGAGAGATTTATTTATATAAGAACAGGGGGAGGTCCTTCCACCTTCTTAAATATTCCTCACTTGTTGTGCAAAATGAGCCGACTTTGCTTTCCTCTCTTAATCATAGCAACAGATCAAATTCCACAAGTGGCTGTGTTAAAACAGACTCATGAGGGAAGCCCAACAGTAAGAAGGGGGCTATAAAACATCCTCCAAACTGAGCAGAGAGCCTCAAAGCAAGGACATGGTTGCATCTTGTTTGTTACCGTTTTGTCTTTGACATTCACAAGGAGACGTTCATAGCTAAGAGAGGAGAATTGTGGGGCAGGTGAGATTAGGAACACTGCACCAGTCTGATTTGGGGGTGTTTTTTTATTTCCCTTATAGTCAGCCCTTCATATCTATGTATTCTATATGCATAAATTCCACCATCATGGTGCCCCCCCACACACACCCCCACACCCCCAAAAGGAAACCAGACCAGAAATTCTTCTATTGAGAAGATCATTGCTGAATCAGACCATAGCCAAATTTAGCCTAGCATCTTACTTCCCATAAAGACAAATCAGATGCCTGTGAGAAATCTCGAGGCAGTGCATAAAGGCATTAGACCAGTGGCTCTCAACCTTTAGTTCTCCAGGTGTTTAGGACTTCAGCTCCCATAATTCTTAACAGCTGGAAACTGGCTGGGATGTAAGGGAGTTGAAACACCCAGAGGAGCAAAGGTTGAGAACCACTTCATTAGACTATTACTGCTGCTGTTCCTGAGAAATTGATATTTAGTGGTTCCTGCTTTTGAAAATAGAGAGGGCATATGTTAGGAAGAGATTACCAAACAAACAAAACCACACCCTCTCACGTGTACTAATCCATTGATTCCCCCCCCCTTTTATATAGAGGATACCATTTTCATATGCTGCTTTATATAAGGGGGCCTGAGCATCCATGGATTTGGGGGTCCTCAGGGGGTCCTGGAACTAATCCCCAGCAGATGGCAAAGGCTGTATTCCTTATCAAAGAACCTCTTCTTCCCGGATCCTCTTTTTGTCTCACAGGAGCAGTTTCAGGTTTGAAGATCAGAAGTCAGTGTGTTCAAGTGCGGGGACTTTGAATTTTGGAATCTCAAATGTTTTTGAACAAAGGGCCCACAATCCCTTAGCATTGGCTGAGACTTTTGAGAGATGCAGTTTAGCCACATCTTGAAGGCCAAAGTTCCCTCAGCCCTGACGTCATGTCTGGATCTTTAGCAGAGCAATGGGATCTGCAGTGGGTCACATATTGAAGGCTGATTTCCCCAGAGCTTTGGTAAATTTGAAGATTAATAATGTTGTGAATAGGATAGTGAATGAAAACAGGAAAGGTGTCGATTTCCAGCCATAATAAAGCCCAGTGGTGGAGCTTATTATTTTAAATAATCACATAGTATTATTGTGAGGACCAAAGGAGGGGTACCCTACATTTCAAATTTACAATGAAAAGTAAGAACTATGCAAATCTGTTGCTGGTGCATGTACTTAGGATCTGAGGGAAAGATACCAGACCCTGTCCAATTTTGGAAGTTAAACGATTTAAACAGGGTCAACCATGGTTAGTATTTAGATGGGAGATCACAAACAAATATCAGATGCCATAGTCTACATTTCAGAGGAAGGAACTGGAAAAAATTGGGCTAGGCGGGGAGGCTTTCCCTGCCGCCATTGTCGCCGCCAGAAATGCTCCTGCTCGGGACTCACCCTGCTGCTGCTCTGTGCCACCCTCTTCTCACCCCCTTCAAGGCCTCCGCCGCTGATGGAAGCCTTGAAAAGAGGTGAGAGGGGCGAGGGGCAGTGACAGCAGCGAGGCTTGCCTTCACCCTTCTTCTCTGGGCTCTTCCTCCTCTCCATTTGGGGACCTCCAAACAGAGAAGAGGAGGACCCTGGGGGAGAAGGAGAGCAGGCCTAACTGCTGCCGCTGCCCTGTGCCACCCTATTTTCACCCCCTTCGAGACCTCTGCCACTGGTGGAAACCTTGAACAGGAGCAAGAGGAGCGTGGGGCAGCGGCAGCAGCAAGGCTTGCCTTCGCCCTTCTCCTCTGGGCTCTTCTTCCTCCTCCTCTCCATTTGGGGACCTCCAAACAGATAGGAGGAGGAAGACCCTTGAGGAGGAGGAGGAGGAGGGCAGGCCTTGCTGCTGTGCCCATGTTGTGCTTTTCTCGCCACTCTTTGAGGCCTCAGAAGAGGCATGCCCTTGTCCTTTTCCTCTGTGCTCTTCTTCCTCTTCCTCTCCCTCTCCGGTCTCTTCCACCAATGCCCCCAAACAAGGAGGAGGGCAGGCCATGCTGCTGCTGCCCCACGCTATGCTTTTCCCTCCCCCCCCCCTTCGAAGAAAACACCACAACCTACGTATCAGGTATTTCACAACACTCCAGATTGTTTGCGAACGACATCTCTCCTAAATCACTGTCAATTTCTCCCAAACCTCTCCAGTATTTTCTGTTGGTCATGAGAGTTCTATATCCCAAATTTGGTTCAATTCAATTGTTGTTGCTGTTCAGAATGCTCTTTGATGGCAGGTGAACTATAACTCCAAATAACTGAAACTCCCAAATGTCTGGGTCTATTTTCCCTAAACTCCACCAGTGTTCAAATTTAGGCATAATGGATATTTGTGCCAAGTTTGGTCCGGATCCATAGTTGTTTGGGTTCTCAGTTCTCTCCGGATGTAAGTGAACTACATCTCCCCTAAATCACTGTCAATTCCTCCCAGACCCCTCCAGTATTTTCTGTTGGTCGTGTAGGTTCTCTGTGCCAAGTTTGGTCCAGTTCTGTAATTTGTGGGAGTCTCAGTGATCTGTGGAAACCAGAGCTGAATCGATTGAAGGTAGTGGAAATCCTATCATCCGTTGTCCATACTCCCCCAAACATATTGTTTTCGTGATTAATCACTATTCTTTAATTAGGTTCAATTTGTAACAATAAAAATACATTCTGCATATTAGATATATACATTACGATCCATAATAGTAGCAAAATTACAGTTATAAAGTAGCAATGAAAATAATTTTATGGTTGGGGTCATCACAACATGAAGAACTGTATTTAGGGGTCACATCTTTAGAAAGGTTGAGAACCACTGCAATAGAGCATCTTCATCTGATTTGGGGACTTTTCACTCTCTGTACAACTTCCACTGAGTTCAGTGGGAACTTACTTTTAAGGTTAAAACAAACAAACAAACAATGGAGATGAAATCAACCACTAAGGGTGATTTTAGACTTCCTTTAGGGATAGTTTAACACAAAGCCCATGGAAGCCCCTCATGTACTCATGGGATCTATAAAAATGCATTGTCTTTAGCTGCCAGCCAGTTTATCTGTTCCTGGAGCACCTAGCACGAACATTGGATATTATCCTCAAACAGAAGAAAATTGATCTGTGTGCATGCATCACTTTAAGATGCAGGTTTTTAGAGGGTTTATGTGAAGTTAATGAAGACAGAGTCATTTCTACAGATGCACCCTAATTTTGGAAACTGCTACAAAAAGAGCAGGCAATATCATCCTAGTCATATCTTGGTGTTCATGTAAACTCTGTTCTGTTTGATTTCACAAACATGTGGTGACTAGCTATATCAGGGCCGTAGCCAGGATATTGATTCGGGGGGGGGGGGTGAGTTTGGTTCGGGGGGGGGGGGCTGAGACTGGGTGGAAGAGGGTCTACCCTAGCAAACCTTTTGTATTGTTATCCCAATAACCCCATTAATGTGGGATATAATGAGCATGGTGATCAGATCATGATATGAATAAGCATAACAGTTTAAATAATGTACCAGTAAGGCCTTTTTGCGGACCACCCTGAGAATTTGGGGGGAGAAGCCCCCTGAGCCGCCCCCCCCCCCTGGTTACATGCCTGAGCTATATTGCTTTGTGGAGCAGAATGTTTAGAGGAGATAGAGTTGATTCTCTATTTCTATTCAGCAATTCTCAATGTGTATATTTCAGCCTGAGGCTTTCCTGATCTTCAGGCAGCTCAAACTATTGATGGATAAGTTATAGCTTTTGATATTGCATGTTATTTTCTTCTTTTTATTTTATAAACTGACATTTGTCTATGTGGCCTTCCTTGTGGGTAGATTCCTCCAGTCTACTGCTGGGCACAGATAAACATTTTGCTAAGAAAATTTATTTTGACAAGTATCTCTTGCAATCATTAAATGCAAGAGCAAGTCACAAAGAGGCTGGAGGTATACAAATATTCCAGAATTGAGAGGTAGATAACAGATTGAACACAACAATTGTAACTGATGAATAAAAGAGTAATAGTTATATCACTTGATAAATCAGGCAGAAAGTTGTTAGTTCATTGAGATGTTCCAGAGCTTCAAAAAGTTGTATTGCAAGTCCCCATTGTCTAAAAAGTAACTTCCAATTTCTGTTCCAGAGACTCAAGAGCAATCTCCTCCAAGGTGGTGCATTCCAGCTGCATAGCATACCCTTCAACTATACCAAGTAATCCACTGCCACCTACTTTTTCAGCTGCTTTCAAAATGTCCCAGTTTATCTCTCCTTCTGCCAGTTTATCCCTTTGTCCTCAATTGCATCAAAGTGGGTTCAAAATGCAAAAGTAGTTTTTTCAACTGTGAAGTGTTGGAGGGTATGAAGATGTGTTTGGACTGCAATCTTCCATCATCCCTGAGTGATGTTGGTGGGAATGATGTGAGTGGTAGACCGATTTTTTTCCCAGTTGGGGGGCAATGTCAGAACAGGTTGGGGAAGGATCTGCTAGAAGGATCAACAAAGCCACAGATCTAGAGCCAATCAGTGTATGTAGCCCATATCTCCCCCATCCTACCCACTCACCCGTTGCTTTGTGTGTAGTTAAGATGCCCCTTTGATTATTAATCTTTTACCTTATGTCACCTTCAGCTGTGGTTTTGGTTCCATGGAGGCTCCTTTGGTTTGTTTGCAAAATGGGGCCCAACCCTGTAGGAATTAGCTGAGCAGGATACGCCTGGCGCCAACAAGCAGGGCAGCTTGGGGGATGGAGGGTAGCCAACCTGGATCTTCGCACATGGTAGTTAGTGCCTTTTAAAACCCAGTAGTTATTACAATTAAAAAACATTACTGGGGAGCGTCTCCCTAGTTAAGCATATTAGGATTAAAATAAATGAGAGCTGTACCCCTGGCAACAAAGCAGCTGGTTTATACACTGTTATTATTTTCAGAAATGATGCTGGAATTGGGGTGTGTGGGGGAAAAATATCCTTGCAAATACAGGAAAATGATGTGGCAAGTTCAGGGTGGAATGTGGGATCTCAGTCCTTCCCAGTTAACTCTTTCGGGCTGGCAAATGACCACTGCCTGGAAATCCTCTCCCATCTCTAGTGCACATTCTGTCAGTTATCCAAGAATCTGGAAATAGAAACTCAGTCTCTTCTTTCCCATCAGGCCCACAGCCTTCTACTCTACCCATTCATTTAATATATCCCACTGTATCAAAAATAACCCCTCATATGAGAAGACATCAGTGCACTGTCTTCGTTTTGAAATCTGCTTGGAGGGTGCAAGATTTCATAACTGTCATTTGGTACAGACTTTTTGACCCTTCATACCAGAGTGTGTGGGAGTCCAGTTGTGCAAGGTTTTCAAGAGGCTAAAAATGACAAAATACAAAGGGCAGGTAAGAAGTGTAACAAAACCACACCTCAGCTAAATATACCAACTTAACCAGTTCTGGTTGTGGTTACCTATGTATAGAAGGTAGTTAATGAATTGTGCAGCACACCCATTTGTTAATATTGTAATTTGTAGATAAATGGCATAACTATCTGATGCATGGAACACGCACCATCATCTGAGGAAGACTGCAAGTGTAGACCTAGGGGTTTTGCCCATCCACCTCACACAGCCCTGCAGTTTTAGTATTATTTCCATAGCAATACCTTCCTCACTTCTAGTATCCTTAATCAATCCCTTGGCTCAGTCATTAGAATGGAAACTGCAAGAAATCAGAAAAAGACTAGGACTTGGAAGAGGAAGGTATAGATCCTAAAGTGTGAAGATCAAAGTGATGATTGCCCATGCTATTGTATTTCCCATTTCTGTGTAGAGTTGTGGCTGCTACACAGTAAAGAAGGCTGATGGGAAGAAAATATGAATTATGATGTTGAAGGAGGGTTGGACTGGAAGACCCACGGGGTCTCTTCCAACTCTATGATTCTATGATTCTACAATCTGTGAATACTGCAAACTGCCTAAAGAACAAATAAATGTGTATGAAATCATGTCATGATATATGTTTAGTGTGAAAGAGTATATTTTATGTAAGCCAGCAACCCCCTCCCAAAAATGTCTGAATTTTATGAAATTGTTCCAAACTGCACAAAAATATTCAGCCTAAGTCTAAATTTGGCCATTATCAGTTTGCAAATATACATTTGAGCCCTCCATCCCAGCCCCCAAAAAGGAAGAAATGTTGGGGGGGGGGGCGCTATCCAAGGCAATTGACTGACTGGCTCTAAGACCTACCATCTTCTTCATGTTGGTCCTATTAGATAACACTTTAGTGACTCTTTGAGGAATCATGTGGACTTGTAAAACATAATACAAGATGGCCTAGAGAGAGATTGAAAAACTCAGGAAAGTCATCATTATTTTGTTGATCCATTTCTAAAAACTACAGTATGTAAGATGAACATTTTTAGAGTATCAGATTATTGTAATTCCTAGTCATGATTTCCTGGTCTTGGTTCTTTTTATGGGAATGAGAATGTTATGTCTGCTCAACACTGTGAAGAAGTAGTGAAGATAAAATCATTTCTTTGATTTACTAATGCTGATGGTTTTCTATGTGCTTTTTGTTTGTTTCTGGATTTGTTTATTAATTGGTTTTTTTGCTTACTCAAAGTGGGAAAACAAAACTTTCCTTAAAGTTCAGGGATTCCTGAAAATTTCAGACGCTTATCTTTCTATTTGTGTGTGTGTGTGTGGGGGGGATTGAACCAAGTTTGATATGTAATTATTATCTTGATTAACCTTTAATATCCCAAACATGATACAATTATTGCAAATGACATTCTTTCTCCGTATACTCCCCAGAGATCACTACGGTCTGAGGACCGAAATCTCCTGGAAATTGCATCTATTCAAACTTGCCGGCTCTCATCCACGAGACAACGCGCTTTCTTGGGGGAAGTGCCCAATCTATGGAATGCCTTACCGGAAGAGGTCCGAGCTATAACTGATCTTCCCTCCTTCCGGAGAGCTTGTAAGACCAACCTCTTCCGGCAGGCATTCAGTCTTCCCCTTTCTGTATTAGTATAAAAATTTTACTGTGTTTTTAAACTGCTATTTTATGATTGTCTGTGTATGTATTGTGAACCACCATGAGCCATTGGGAATGGTGGTATATAAATTTGAAATAATAAATATGTGTTTTACATTCATTAAGTAACAAAGCACTTCTAATCTGTGAAGAGTGGTAGTTATTGTTTGTGTGCAAATTTCCAATCCCCCCCCCCTCATGAAAATAACTAGAAAGTTATTCCACACTATGGCTTTAATATACTTGGTAATTGTACACCTGCAAATGTAGCAGATAGAGAAAGAGACAAACATTTTAAATTGCAATATACACATACTGATTTGCGTCATACAGTATATGTGTGTTCATTTATTGAGGTTCTGGCCTTAAGGAATGATAGATACTTTAAAAATAGTGCTAACAAAAATATATTACAAGCTTTATTGAAATTCTTGTGGTTTGGGGATTTAAATGCTGCATTAGAAAGCTTTGTGACCAGATTATTTATTTTTTAAAAAAGTAATCCTGTATTAGACAGACTGAACTATTTCCATTTTACATCTTACTGCTGAAGAAAAGCAGAAGGTGAGCAGAAGGGGCATCTACCACACAAACACACCCTTTTGCGATTGTCAGTGCTTCCAGGTGCAATTCCTTGGAACAGTCAGCCTGTAGTTTGCACTTACAATTTATAGTAGCAGGCTGTTTGCGGAACAACAAATGAAAGATATGCTTGGTTTCCTTGGCATCGATCTGATAAGAGTGAGATGATACATCCAAGAGAGAAAGTTGAGAGAGTAAAACAAAGGAAATGTTAGTGCCAGACATGAAACATAGTTGTGTCAAATGAAAAGTGCCAGGTTCACTTAATCAGATCTTTCTAAGTCTGGGGATTCCCAACCTCATTCTGTCTCATGGCCTAAGCTAAATTGAGTTCCCAGTGGTGCAATGGGTTAAACCTTTGTACTGGCAGGACTGCTGACCAAAGATTGGTGGTTTGAATCCGGAGAGTGAGGTGAGCTCCCATCTGTGAGCTCTAGCTTCTCGTGGGGACATGAGAGAAGCTTCCCACAGGATGGTAAAACATCTGGGCATCCCCTGGGCAACATCCTTACAGACGGCCAATTCTCTCACACCAGAAGCAACTTGCAGTTTATCAAGTCGTTCCTGACATGAAAAAAGCAAAATTGCCAACCCTATTCCCATTGGGAATCGAGCTGCTTGTAAAATTCAATTTCTGACACTGAAAAGAAAGAACTATGATTTTGCATAGCTATGCAAAGTCTGGGAATGTATACTCCACAGGTATACAGGCATTCCCTGAGTTACAAACATCCAACTTACAAATGACTCATAGTTAAAAACAGGACTGAGGGTTCTTCCAAACAGGCCCTATATCACAGAATCTCATCCCAGGTTTTCTGTTTATCCCAGATTTTCTTGAAGTGCGGACTCATAATCTAGTTTAAAGCGGAAAACCTGGGAAGTGATCCTGGGATATTTGGCCTGTCTGGAAGGGCCCTGAGACAACAGGAAGTAAGAGAAATCTGCCCCTAGGAGGGAAATTCACTTCTGGAAGAATTATCATGGGAAAGAAGTATCTCCGCTGGAGCTTTATCACCAATCCTTGTTTCCAAAACAAGCCATTTTTTTTCAAAATCCAATTATTACAGAGACAGAGAGGGGAAATCTTCTGTCAGCAAAACATACACCACAGGAGGGTTAACCCTTCTCTATGCTATCCAAAACTTCTATCTATCTATCTATCTATCTAGTATCTATCTATCTATGTATGACTGTAGTTACACTTTAAACATACCTATTCCAACTTACATACAAATTCAACTTAAGAACAAACCTACTGAACTTATCTTGTTCGTAACCTGGGGACTGTCTGTAATATGATCTCTCTTGTCACATCCATATCCACAATGCTGATATTACTTATCAATATCCATTTAAAATATGTCCTCTCTGGACATTCTGGATAAAACAGTTTTGGTCCAACTTACCTGTCCGAATGTATCTCCCTTTATGAGCCAACTAGAGCTTTAAGATCTGCTGGGCAGGGCTGCTCTTGGTCCCACCCATCTCACAAGTGCAACTGGTGGGGACAAAAAAAGGACCTCCTCAGTATTGGCCCCTCAGCTGTGGAACTCCCTCTGCAGTGACATCAGCCTGACCCCATCTCTCCTGGTCTTCAGGAAAAAACTAAAGTCCTGGCTTTATACACAGGCGTTCTGAGAGTAGGGCGTCAACAGTTTGAA
The DNA here is from genome assembly GCA_030556195.1 of Anolis apletophallus. Lineage (NCBI taxonomy): Eukaryota > Metazoa > Chordata > Lepidosauria > Squamata > Anolidae > Anolis > Anolis apletophallus. Next base: position 128,226,593 of record JARBWK010000001.1, on the reverse strand, counting down.
TAAGGACTATGTAAAAATGGAAATGCATACTCAGCACATTGTATGTTTTTAATCTGTCTTATCGTTTTTATGTGTTTTAATTGTTCATATGTTTAAATTGTATTATAGTTTGATAGGGTATGTTTTATTGTTATGTCTATGATGCAGCATTGAATTTTTGCCAGAGTTTGTAAGCCACTTTGAGTCCCCTTCAGGGTGAGAAAGGTGGAGTATAAATAAAGTAAATAATACATAATAATTATCTAGACCCATTGGCATGACTCTGTGGTTCAGAAGTCCTTCATGTCAGTAGCATTTTTTATTATGTGAAAGTTTGCATATTTATACATGTCCGGGAATGTATATTCTTCAGATATGGGGTTTTTATTGTAGATCACTGCCTGTTTCAGATGTCTTTTTCTTTCTTCTGGATCCTATCTGCTATCCCAGCTTGGGTCCAGACTATTTGGAAAGGGCATAACTCTCGATATGAACCTACTAGGATTTTGAGAGAGCTTTCTCACAGCCCCAACATGATCACGGAAAGTTTAGTAAAAAGACGGGAGACAGCTCTCTCAGTGTCTGCTCCCAAACTGTGGAGCCCCCTCCCACAGGGTTTAAGAACATAAGAACATAAGAAGAGCCATGCTGAATCGGACCTCAGCCCATCTAGTCCAGCATTCTGTATCACACAGTGGCCCACCAGTTGTACACGGGGATCTCGAGCAGAAGGGAGGGCAAAACCCTGACCTGCTCCCGACCCCCCACAACCAGTACCCAGGGAAATCCTGCCTACCTCAACCAACTCCGAGGTGGCACTTGAATGTCCTTTTCAGTAACTACCGATACACTTGGTATCCATGAATCTGTCTAATCCTGCCTTGAAGTTGTTCAGGCTGACAGCTGTCACAACCTCTTCTGGAAGTGAGTTCCATAACCCAATGACCCTCTGGGTGAAGAAATATTTCCCTTTATTTGTCCTAATTTTCCTACCTTGGAGCTTCAGGGAGTGCCCTCTAGTCCTAGTGTTTTGTGACAAAGAAAACAGTTTTTCTTTATTCACCTTTTCTATTCCATGCATGATTTTATACACTTCGATCAAGTCACCTCTTAAACGCCTTCTTTCAAGGCTGAAAAGACCAAGGCGTTGCAACCTGGTTTCATAAGGGAGCCGCTCCATCCCTTGGATCATTCTTGTTGCCCTTTTCTGTACCTTTTCCAGTTCCGTTATATCCTTCTTAAGGTGCGGAGACCAGAATTGTACACAGTACTCCAAATGTGGCCTTACCATCGATTTGTAGATTTGTTTGATTGATGCTCTCTTTGCTTTTGTTCTGCCTTCAGGCAAAAACCTTCTTGTTAAGGCAGCCTATTTTTCTTTAAATCATGTGACAGAATGTGATGTCTTCAATGTGAAGCAGCGTACTTTTATCTTTTAAAATTATGTTTTAAATGTGTTTAAAATCATTGTAACATTAATTGAACAGGTTATATTTATTAAAATATTAATCCAGTGGAAACAGCCAGGCTAAATAAATCTTGGATAAATAAACAAAAATATTTGAATCTCTTAGAGTCCACTTAAAAGCTCTCTCCTCCCTCCCCCCAAACGCATTTCTTTTCAACAGCTTGCACCTTCCTATGATTTCTATTTTGGCGATGAAACTTGAAGATCTATGCTTTTGCAACATGCCAGAATAGGTGAGTCAACCTATTCTCTGTTGTCTGCATCTTTCTGTTTTGCTCTTCAAACACACTCAGTAAGGGATTCCGGACGGAGCTCTTCAACTTGCCTGTTGTACATAAGCTTCTGCAGATACAGTAGGATCACTTATAACTAACTCCCATTCCTTACCAAGTTGAGGTTTATTGCTTTTTAAAACTGCAGGCATACTATTATAACTCAACACTGGCTTCTTTATCAAGCAAAAATGTTAAAAACCACAGGAGGAGAAAAACCTGACAATGTTAAAGTTGCAGGTGCCCAGTGCCTTGTTTTTTATACCACTATCTGTTCCCTTTCCAGAGATCTGTGTGTTTTGTCAGTTAGAAAATTCATCTTGAGCAGCTGGGATCTATCCAAACAGTGCCTGAAGTGCTGACTCCTTGGAGGTGTTTTTAGCACATCACAGTCTCATTTCCTTCTACCTCAGGTGAGACTAATAAAGAATGACTTTCCTCCCTTGCAGGGATGGGATGATGACGGATGAGCTAATGATGCACTTCAAAGCACTCCATCCAATGTTGTAACTTACAGGCTGCATTTGAAAGCAAAGAAAATGCAGTTACAGGATACAAGAACAGCAAAAGATAGGTAGCGATGATACTGGAAACAACTGGTTGAGGAGTGGAAGGAAAAGTAATGAAAATTAAGACTTTCCTGGTGGTGACAATGCACCTTTGCAGAGCTTACAAGGGGAAGGGGCTAAAATAACCTCCCTCCCAGCCATTTCCCTTTACTAGATGACAGAAATGTGAATGCCAGGCAGCCAAACCTGCTGTCCTCTCAGAAAGCAGAGGACATGATCATGTCACTTGCATTAAAGTAAAATTCTCCTGGACATCCTGTTCATTTTATATGGAAAAGAGGAAAAATAATGTCTTGTCTTCTGTTAGTTGGCAAAGCATCTTGGACAATTCCTGTTTAAGAGCCTTAAAATGTAATTTTCTTTCTTCTGGATTCTGCTCCCATCCTTTGTTGGTATCAGCTGTGGCAAACTGCTGCCCTATGCCAGCAGAGCTCTGTGGTATGCCTTAGAACTTACCTTGATGTCAAACCAAGTGAAATGTGTTCTGCACAGATGTAACAACAGCAAGGCTAGAGGAATCAGGAAAGGCAATGGGCCCTCTGAACTGGTAAAAAGGAGAAACAGAAGCCTAACCATTTTTTCCCCATCAAATTTATGCATGAGTATGCATACACGCGCACACAGAGGAAGAGCTCCCCCAAAACACACATCTATTGTGAATCATTTCTTCAATTCACATTGCACAAAACATATATTCTAGAAGGTCTGTGCAGAAGCAATTTCCAAGGAGGCTGGGATATCAGTTGTGGCTCTTTCGATTGTTACACGCACTTCCCTTTGAGTCCATGCAGAGGCATCTTTGTGCACACCTGCAGCTGCTGAACCGGGCATTGTTAAGCTGTCAAAACAAACAGTGTAGCAGAACACATGCTGCCCGGGAATCTGCAAATCATCAGTGGACAGGACCACACCAAGGGCTGGGAATTCCCCTGGAGCTGGCCAGAGGTTCCTGCAGCAGATGGGCTTTATGAGCCCCAGAGGGGAAATAACTGGAAGAGCATCTACACAAGTCGCTGTAAAACACACTCCAAATGACGTTGGAAGAAGCAGAAAAGAGATGGGGGAAGAAAGCTAGAGGAAGACACTGCAAAATAGGCCAGGGTTGGGGAAGAGAACTGCCCCTTTTATGGCCCGATTAGCAAACAGCACCGCAGATCCAGCAGCTTGACACTCATCCAATTCTTGCCACTTACTAGTTACAGTATTTCAAAAGCTGTATTAGGGTAATGCTTTTTTAAATTAAGCCCCGCACAAAATGATAAACTGGGTACATCCAATCTGTGAAGCTGTTCCCGAGGAGTACTTTATCCATGTGCAATAGTGAATGCAGATAAATTTCAGTTATCTTGCCATTATCACCAGAACTGCAGATCCTTTATGTATTATTGCACAATACTTGAAATGTTCTCTGCCCTGATCCATATACTGAAATCTGCCACTCACTTTCTAACATAGTCACTATATTCCAGTTCTTTTAAACCTAAGGGTCTAATTTGCATACTATGCAAATGATGTTAATTACACATTACACATATTATTAGTAATTCTTAATTTTTTTGAGATCTAGGCTTTTTCTGTCCTGACTGTTTCTGCCTCATGGGACTGTTTCTGCTTTCCTGTTGCTAATGAAGTTAATATTTTATTGCCTGGATTTTATAATTATTTTTCTCCCAGTGCCCACATGGCCAAAGAGGAGGTGACTTCTATTTGCATAGATACCCATTCAGACCATCTTAACTAAAAACAATATCTTGACTCCCAACATCATGATTTATTTTCTTCTCCTGTATGATTTTAAACACCTTTGCATAGTGAGGAAGCCAATGGAGCTTTGTAAGCTTGTATTATGCATTGTAGTATTTTTGGTTAACCTAATAAAGGTATTTCCGTTTTATGGATTTTTAAAAATATTTTTTACTATATGGCCAACACAGATACCACATACAGTATGTTTTCAAGGTTGTTGTGAAAATCAATAGCAAGACAGAACCATCAAATTACTAGACTTTTTATTGCTGATTGCAACCCCCAAAAAAACCAGATCCATGAAAATATCCAGAAAACCCCTGCAAAAGTCTGTCACATGATTCTCTGAGGAAAATGCAAAGGAAAGTAAGAACAAGTTTACAAACTGCATATTCTTTCCTTGCATTTTGTCACATCTGATACCGTATGGTCCCCATTATATATGGGAGATATGTTCCTGAACTTGGCGTGGAAACAGGATAATAGTGGATTCTGTTGAAATGCAGAGTTTTGATGTAAGTTCTTACAGAATCACCAGAGGACCTAGAACTTCCTAGAGAGGACATATTTTGTCAGATGTGGGTAGTGAAACTATGGAAAACAGCAGAAAGGTACTGACTGGGACATACTTCTTTTGATCCTTGCACCCCCACAATTCATTTCTCTCACTTGTCTCACCTTTGCCATGCTCTCCTTCCTTGCTTCCTGGGCCTTCCTGGGCCTGCAGCCTCTCTTCCTTCAACCTTACGCTCCCTCCCTTGAACATTTTGTCATCTTGTGCATACACTTCATATACCTTGACAGCGCACCTCTCTCCCATTTTGCCTTTCCTAATTTCCCTTCCATTGCTTCACTTGACCTTTTCCCCATGCTGCTTCTTGCATTTTACCAAGTCTCGTCTTCCCTCCTTTTCCTTCCTCTTCTCCTTATTCTGCCACATTTTCCTTTTCTTGCGCTTGCCACCATCTATCTGCGCCTCCTCCCCACAATTTGCTTAATCTTGCTCTTATGCCATGTTTTCCCTCCTTGCAGCTGAACTTCAAACCCTCCCCCTCTTTCATCTTCAATCCCTTGCTTCATTCATATAGCAAAGCAACAGTTGTACAAAGTTGCCAGTGCATTAAACAGCAGATATTCCACAACTGATGCAAGACGAGGAGCAGAGGAAGAGGGAGGTACATGTTGAGTGTCCCATAACCCAAATACTTGGAAATAAAAGTGTTTTACATTGGATTATGGAATACTTGTAATAACAAATACGTCCATAATGAAATATCTTGGAGATGGGACCCATTCACATGGACAATTCTGGGGTATACTGGATTTTGGAAATATAGAAGGGATGCTCAACCTGGATATAGGAATGAAAGAGAGAGATGACAGCAAGATGTGACTGGAAGCAGAGACAAGCTGGAGATAGAGACAAACCTTAAATAGTAATGTGTGCTATGCAGCTTTTCGCCTGCTTTGTTGTATTCCAACATTTTCACTGAAATGGCATCCATTTTCTTTTTGTCCAGGCTTTGTAAAGAGTTCTGCAAAACAAATATCAACTAGACTCTCCTTCAAAATATAGATTTTCTTGCAGAACTGTAGCACTGACCCAGGGAACCGATGGAGAACACTCAAACACCAATTATTGGAGTCAAAGGTAGGTTTCTGGCAAAACAGTTTGATAGATAAGTAATTGCACATTTTGTCCCAATGAACTCCACTCTATAAGGACTATAATTGTTGTTGTTGTTGTAGTTGTTGTTGTTAATACTCTGCTTTATCTCCCCAATGAGGACTCAAAACAGCATAAAAAGCATTGGTATCCAATTTAAAATATATGAATTTACAAACATTAAAACAGAATTAAACACAAACAGTATTTAAAAATTCAGTTAAAATCCCCCAAACATATTCAAAGTTAAAAACTGTTATATGCACTTACTATTCTTAAAAATGAAAGCTTGGAATCAGTAACAGATAATTATCCAGGCAGATATCAAATGGCTTTCTCTGCCATACTCTTGATTCTGGCTGTCTGGAGATCAAGACAGATTGATACATACTGACGTTGGAAGGAATTTGTTGCATATGACTTGTTTGTAAATTGATTGCATTTCAAACTGCTTTACTTTAGCATTGCAACTTAATGTGAGATAATCTCAAAGCTCCTTCAGGCTGATTGTAAGTTTTATGTTATGACAGTAGAGGAGTAATTAAAACACAAAGAGCTGGCAATGTAAATAAACATCATATACAAAGGTCTGTTGCAGAAATGCAATGGGGGGTGAGGGCTATCCTCCGTGGGGCCGGGAAAAAACCTGGTCAGGGACGGTGTGGGCCAATCCCAAACCACCCACCCGGGAAAGCCCGAGTGGGCCCAACCAACCCAGGAAGGAGAAACCCCCCCTCCCGGGTCCCAAACAATAAGGAAAGGAAAATGTCACGAGTCAAACGCCAAGGGCATCCGATGGCATAACCTGGGGAATCCCAATGTGATCCTACGGTGACGTGCACACGGCCACGTGGCAGGAAGGGGCGAACAGGGTGCCCCGGGAGCAGGTGAATCGGCCGGAGTGAATCAAAGTTGATGGAAGCACACAGGCAATGAGACAGCCGAATTCGCACCGTCTCTGGTCAGGTAACGTCACTCGGAAGGCGGCGCCTGGGAGCCAAGGCGGAGATCCGGAAGGTAAACAAAGGATGACGATCAATGTGAGGGCCGCGTTGTCAAATGACGTGGCAGGAACCTCCGTATAGCCGTCTCGGATAAATGACATGGATGTCGCTGAGAGCTGACGCGATGCGTGCCTGGCGTCACGCGGCGTAATGACGTGCCTGATTAAAGCGGCAGCGGTCCAACTAATTAAAGGGACCGTACTCCGTCGAGGGCGGGGGGTAGGCAATGAAATCCCGGAGATGAGATCTTTAGGCAGTGACTAGTGATGATATAGAAAGCCAAATGGCGTAGGGTCAAGCTGGGGTCCCGTCCGAGGATGCTCAGGAAGGGATGCTGGAGGGAGAAGTCCCACGGTGTCCCCCGAGGTCCCGGGAACCCAGCGGGAGACGCCCCTGCCCAAATGGATGACGAGTGAAAACAACAGACTCCAAAGGAAAGTTCCAATATCAAAAATACTTTATGGGGTTACCAAATGTGTGTTGGTGAATCCCCAGGTGGTTCCAAATGGAACGTGGGTGGTCACAATACAGCAAGCCAAAAATCTGATGGAAATAAGCCCGGCAGTGGGGCTGGCCGCTCCCACTGCCGTGGCAAGAACGCCAACGGGTGATCTACAGGTGTATAGGGGATCCACAATCCCGTTTCGCTACTGCATCATATTCGCTTCATCAGGGCGTATACAATAAACCATACAGAAGTATTGGACACACTGTCATAATCAAGCCTGTGAATACAAGTAAATCAAAACATCAGCATACAAGGACAAAGTTACATATAATCATATATACAAAAACATCCAAACTGTTTGATACTATGACCAAACAAACACTTACCCATATATGGGAAATCATGAATATCGCAGATAGTGGATGGATTCCACAAAGTCAAGATTGACCCAAAGGTGAGTCACATCAAACCCCAGGGGCTTAAATGCTAAAAGCCTCAGAACAAGGTAAGTATACAGAGGGAGGAGTAGATACCCACCAGCTGATGGAACACAGGGTGGAAACCAGAATCATTAGGTAATTAAGGTTTATATGGATAAAGGCTCGTTGAGCCCATTAGGTGTTTCACTACTGAGGCGGATTATCCAATTACTTTCAGCCTTGATGAGTGATTCTGGTTTCCACCCTGTGTTCCATCAGCTGGTGGGTATCTACTCCTCCCTCTGTATACTTACCTTGTTCTGAGGCTTTTAGCATTTAAGCCCCTGGGGTTTGATGTGACCGCTTTCATCAGGCACGTCATTACGCCGCGTGACACCAGGCACGCATCGCGTCAGCTCTCAGCGACATCCATGTCATTTATCCGAGACGGCTATACGGAGGTTCCTGCCACGTCATTTGACAACGCGGCCCTCACATTGATCGTCATCCTTTGTTTACTTTCCGGATCTCCGCCTTGGCTCCCAGGCGCCGCCCTCCGAGTGACGTTGCCTGACCAGAGACGGCGCGAATTCGGCTGTCTCATTGCCTGTGTGCTTCCATCGACTTTGATTCACTCCGGCCGATTCACCTGCTCCCGGGGCACCCTGTTCGCCCCTTCCTGCCACGTGGCCGTGTGCACGTCGCCGCAGGATCACATTGGGATTCCCCAGGTTATGCCATCGGATGCCCTTGGCGTTTGACTCGTGACATTTTCCTTTCCTTATTGTTTGGGACCCGGGAGGGGGTTCTCCTTCCTGGGTTGGTTGGGCCCACTCGGGCTTTCCCGGGTGGGTGGTTTGGGATTGGCCCACACCGTCCCTGACCAGGTTTTTTTCCCGGCCCCACGGAGGATAGCCCTCACCCCCCATTGCATTTCTGCAACAGACCTTTGTATATGATGTTTATTTACATTGCCAGCTCTTTGTGTTTTGATTCTGAGGGACAAGTCCCCGGTGTGTTTTGAGTAGAGGAGTAATGTCACCAGGTCTACATTTTGGGTTGTGCTGTATTGCGGATGCAGACATCTTGTGTAGGTGAGGTAGAAAATGTGTTTTGTGCTATACAGCAGAAGATTGTAACACTCAGATGTCATATTATTCATTTCCATATCCATGGATTCTGCACCCACAGATTCAACCATTCATGGCTTGAAAATATATTTCCCCCAAACCCCAAAACTTGAGTTTGTCATCATATATATGTGGCACCATTTCACTACACCATTGCATTTAAAAGGACTTGAGCAGCCACAAGTTGGGGGTGGTGGGGGGTGTTGTGTTCCTGGAACCATGCCTCAGTAGATAGCAAGAGCACAGTGTACTTCTAGGAATGTCACAATAATGGTAACTAACCTCTGAAGGGGAACTAAACAAAAACTAATTACATTTGAGGCACCTTTCCAAGTTCTGAACAAAATAGACAAGAAGCATCACTAACTTTGTAAAGAACAAGATATATCTCCTTAATAGCCGATTCAGGTGTCCTCTGCAGACTGGTCACCCTCTCAAGCTGGCAAATTCAGTTTGCCTAAAAGCTACATAGAAATGTGACTTTTCTGAAGACAAGTGGCACCTGAAAGTACAGCTCATACTACAGCCAAAAAGGTAGCTATGGGACAGACTTGACGGAAGGTTAATATTTGCCTACCACAAAAGCAAACTTATAAATCCCCCCAGGTTTATCTGAACTTCAAAGGTTTGTTTATTTATTAACAAGAATACTCAGCTGCCTTTCTTCCTGGTGACATGGGTAAATAGCAATAGAGCTCCTACATCCTACTCCCTTCCTTCCCTTCCCCAAATTCAGCCTTGACAGTTTGTCTGGCCTTTCATTGGAGTTCCACGGAAGAACAAGTTGAGATTATGCAATTCTTTGTAGAGACCATGTGTTACCAGTGTGCTTTGTTGGCTTACACATGAGTAAATGAAGGAAGGCAGGTCTTGGGCCTGTAACAAAGAGCACTGGGAGGGAGGGAAGAGAGGAAGAAAAATTCAGTGGAAAATCAAAACATCCAGAAGTGTTTCACATATCAGTTTCATTTGGATGTTAAATTGAGTGCAAAAAAATTATTCACCATCTATTACAAACAAGTCCACACAGGTAATGCCTTGTATCCACACGCCAGCTGTGAGCATATTTAGAACAAGGCAAGTATGATTTATTTGTATTCTCAAAGCAAAGTCTACAGTAAAGATCTATAGATGGTTAACAGCTGTTCCACAGTGGAATATGCTGCCTCAGAAGATGGTACAGTATTTAGAAACCTCTTCTTCTCTGGAGGTTTCTAAACAAAGGCTGGATGGCTATCTGTTGGCAGTACATTAATGATGTATTCCTACATGACTAAGGATTGGACTGATGGCTGTTGTAGTGTCTTCCAACTTTATTATTCTGTTTCTAAAAATTCTAGTCAGTATATGTCAAGTTTTAGGGAATATCTTTCAAGGGCAATGCCTCTGTATTATTTCCAGGATCAGAGGTATGTATGTCTCATGGAACATATGCTCATGCCAAATTAACTTTACAAAGGAATCCAGATTTGAAAATTGGTAAGGAACCATTTTTAAAGAAGCTGTGGCCTGAGAATGGTATTATCACCTTAAATCAGATGAACTACATGGCAACATTGACAAATGAAATATTTGTTACAATTCAATTTTGGCTTTAGAGCTTTAAGTGCATCTGAGATTTCCTTGATATTGGAGACTTTGAGACCAACCTCTTTCCATCTCTGGATGGAAAGAGATGAGAAGTGGCGTACCCCAAGGTTCAGTTTTAGGACCGCTACTTTTTAATTTATTCATAAATGATCTGGATGTAGAAGTAAATTGTGAGGTAGCAAAGTTTGCAGATGACACTAAACTGTTCAGGGTAGTTAAAAATGAAACTTACTGTAAAGAGCTCCAGAAAGATCTCTCGAAATTGAGTGAATGGGCAACAAAGTGGCAAATGCATTTTAACCTAAACAAGTGTAAAGTCATGCACATCGGGGCAAAGAACCCCAAATACACTTATCAACTGATGGGATCAAAGCTTTCTGAGACAAACTAGGAAAGGGATCTTGGGGTTTTGGTGGACAGCTCAATGAAGATGTCAACCCCTGTGCGCTGCAGCAGTGAAAAAGCAAATTCTATGCTTGGCATGATCAGGAAGGAATCGAAAATAGGTCGGCAAATGTTGTATTGCCTCTCTACAAATCTATGGTGAGGCCACATCTGGAGTACTGTGTACAATTCTGGTCACCGCACCTCAAGAAGGATATAACGGAACTGGAAAAGGTACAAAGAAGGGCAACAAAAATGATCCAAGGGATGGAGCAGCTCCCTTATGAAATCAGGTTGCAACGCCTTGGTCTTTTCAGCCTTGAAAGACGGCGTTTAAGAGGTGACCTGATCGAAGTGTATAAAATCATGCATGGGATAGAAAAAGGTGAATAAAGAAAAATATTTTCTCTGTCACACAACACTAGTACTAGGGGCACTCCCTAAAGCTCCAAGGTAGGAAAGTTAGGACTAATAAAGGGAAATATTTCTTCACCCAGAGGGTCATCGGGTTATGGAACTCACTTCCAGAGGAGGTTGTGATAGCGGTCAGCCTGACAGCTTCAAGGCAGGATTAGACAGATTCATGGATACCAAGGGAATCAGTAGTTACTGAAATGGACATCCAAGTGCCACCTCTGTGTTGATAGAGGCAGGCAGGATTTTCCCCGGGTACTGGTTGTGGGGGGTCGGGAGCAGGTGAGGGTTTTGCCCTCCTTTCTGCTAGAGATCCCTGTGTACAACTGGTGGGCCACTGTGTGACACAGAATGCTGGACTAGATGGGCCGAGGCCCGATTCAGCATGGCTCTTCTTATGTTCTAACCCAGTATTCAAATCAACTTTCTATCTCCAATTCAACAATTCTGTAGTACCGCTAATGCATCTGTAAGGCATATATTTTGGAATTGTCTCATAATAGCTGCATTTTGGGATGAAATAATCACATGAATAAAATTGGTTTTAGAAAGCTTTTTGATATTCAGGGACATATAACTTCTTTTGAATTATTTACCTGTTTTGTGGAAATTAACAGAAGCCTTGTTATTGGGACATGTTGGATATGTCAAACTCTAACAACACATCGGAATGCCTGTTACAAATCAGAGACACCGTTTGGACAGATCAATTACCACATTTTCCTTTCTTCAATGATACACAGCAATTGCAGGGTGCTCAGGTAATTTCCCATGCAGACACTGAATAAAGCCAGGTTGCTGAATCATGAGACATCACACAGACTCAGTGAATATAGTGCGTGGAGGTTGTTTTGTTTTGACTTCTAATAGAATGTTTCTTTTTCCATTTTCTAATCCCTAGCCCTGCCTAGAGTGGAACATTGTGAAATCCACACTGAAATTAAATTGTATAATAAAAACATTGCAACACCACAAGGCATTGAAGTTCTAGGGACCTCATAATCTTCTCATCACCATGATTAACGGCAAAAAATGGACAACTTTGTTGGGACAAGAGATTGGATTCTCATGCTCAGCACCTGCTAGAAGCTGCTTAAATCCAATAACCAAAATGACCCTCAAATAGAACGAAAATGGGAATAACTGGATCTGGAAGTGCTTGGAAAGATCCCTTTAAAATTTAGAAAAAATCCTATTCTGTTAAACACAACATTGCTTCTTCAGCAGCCTTTCAGAAGAAACAGATTATCTATTTTAGCCAGAAATCTCTTTAAAAAGTTTGGAGGGGCATGGAAGAACCTCCTAAAATGTTGTGGGGTGGGTGGAGTCTTTGTTTTCCAGAGACAGAGAGAGAAGAACATATTTGGCAGATTACTGGAATGGAATGTTAAGAAATATTGTGGGCATTCAATTTTACATATATTACTACCATGGTACATTTAATTCCTATGATAAATATCTGGGTGAAAAACAATCACAACAAACAAACAAAAACACACTGACCCATTCTAGACATTAGGACATCAAGTTAAGTATCTCATTTATACTCTTATATAGCACAGATAAGGGTGACATAAGCTTCATCTACAGCTGTGGTTACCAAAGTGGGCGGTACCACCCCCTAGTGGGTGATGAGGTGATCCAAGGGGGCAGTGGGAGACTCAGGAGAATTTGGGGGGCACTGAAGCCCTGTAAGGGGGTGGTGGCGGGATTCCAACTCGCAAGCGTGAAAGTGTGCGCCTGCCAGTTGGAAACCCCATGCAGGCGCTGCCTGGAAACCGCAGCGTGCGCGCCCTTCCTCTCCTCAACTACGCCCATGGTGCAGTCCTGTATCGCCCCTTCCAATCCAATGGGTCCCTTGGAAGGAAAGGGTGATATGGGACTGCACCGTGGGCAAAATTGAGGAGAGATGGGGGGCGCTGCAGCTTCCAGGCAACGCCTGCCCAGGGATTCCAATTGGCAGGCTGAGACAGTCGTGTGCTTGTGAGTGTATGCCTGCCAGTTGGTCCAGCAGAAAAGGAAAGCCTCCCCGTCTGCAAACGCCCCAAGTCGCTGCGGCATTTGCAGGCACCTCCTGGGAGATGGCCGTGGCATGAAGGAAAATGCAAGCAGCTCCTAATTTCCAAGGTCCAGTATTCTCTATTGGTCAAGTTTAGTTCAATTCCATTGCTGTTGGGAGTTCAAAATGCTCTTTGATTATACAGTAGGTGAACTATAAATCCCAGCATCTACAACGCTCAAATGACAAAATCATTCCCCCACAACTCCACCAGTGTTCAACTTTGGGTATATTATGTATTTGTGCCAAATTTGGTCCAGATCCAGGGTTGTTTGGGTTCAGAGTGCTCTCCAAATGTAGGTGAATGTCACACCCCAACCTGTTTCAGGCCCTCAGCAAGACCAACGCCATGTTTAATCTCAGGCTTCAGAGAGGCCTGCAAAGCCTAAAGGTAAAGTGTTACAGAAGCTCCAAAGTTCATCCAGTGTTCAAGGACAGAAACTGCTTCCTTCCAGCCCGGGCTGATAAGCACAAGGGAAAGGAGGAGACGAGCGAACTCCCAACTGCCCAGGTGCTGATGCTAATTGGGGTGGCATACCAATCCCATTCGAAAGGCTTGAGAGGAACCAGCTGGAAAGCCTGTTATGAGAACCAAGTTTCGACACACCTAGGCATCGTAACATCAAAGCCTGGAAGGCCTATTTAAGTTAGGTCTGAAAGATGTATAGTATCTTTCGCCAACGTTCAGCATCAAGCCAAGTCTTCACGGAACTCTGCCTGGGCCTTGGGCCTTCTAGCTTTTGGACTCTGTTTGCCAAGCCTTTGTGCCAAGAACTTTTCCTGGATTAGCCCATTGGGGCATTAAGACTCTCTATACTTTTGTTCCTGTTTGCCAATGGACTACTGCCTTGCAACTCTGCTTCTTTTGGGCAATTGTGCTGCTATCTTTTGATGCTTGAGAGCATGAATAGACTATAATCCTAGCCTCTTTACTTTATTCATTTATTCTAAATAAAGCATTTAACTACGGCTGGTCTCAAGTGGTTTACTGAGGGGTCCTTCAGGTCTACGGTGCAACATCTCCCCTAAATCACTGTCAATTTCTCCCAAACCCCTCCAGTATTTTCTGTTGGTCATGGGGGTTCTGTGTGCCAAGTTTGTTCCAGATCTGTCATTCATGGGGTCTCGGCTGTGGAAGTCCAAGCTGAATTGGTCAAAGGTACTGCAAATCCCATCATCCGTTGTCCATACTCCCCCCAAACATATTGTTTTTGTGATTAATCACTATGCTTTAATTATGTTCAATTTGTAACAATGAAAATACATCCTGCATATTAGATATTTGCATTAGAATTCATAAGAGTAGCAAAATTATTTATGAAGTAGAAATGAAAATATGGCTGGGGGTCAAATGAAAACCTTATTTAGGCTCACGGGAAAGAACATAAGAACACCATGCTGAATCGGGCATCAGCCCATCTAGTCCAGCCTTCTTTAGTGGCCCACTAGCTCACTGCATTAGAAAGGTTGAGAACCACTGCATTAATACATATATCTTTCTGTTTAATTGCTATTACATGCTTTTTAAAAAATAATTACTAGGGGGTCAGTGAGTAAATTTTTTTCTGGAAAGGGGGCGGTAGGCCAAAAAAGATTGGGAACCACTGATCTACACTGACCACTTAGTGTATGGTTGGAGCAGCCTTTGAACAGTTACTCAACATACACAGTACCAATCTAATTGAACCAGAGGAAAGCTGTTAAATGTGACTTTCAACCTGGATTAATCTAACTCAGGGGGAAACCCAAATCCTTCACCAGGATTCAGGTTCTCCCCTGAATTAGGTCAGTCCAGCCAGCTGCATCCAGTTCTGAAACCGAACTGGTTGTAGCTGTCCTGATAGAAATCCCATGCTCTCCAGGATGGCTTCTCCTCTCCCTGCTCCCCCATGATGCTACTTGGGGGTCCTCCTTCCTACTACCGGGTTGTGTGACTCATGATGGAGGTTGGAAGGTGGGAACAAGGTTTACAACATAGGTGGGAGGGGAATAGCAGCTGAGCCACTGCCCAGCAACACTGAACCATTTTTGGCATGGCTGGGCAGTGAGGACTCCCTGCTGCCGTCTTGGACGCCAAAGTACCATTCCAGGTTTTGTGTTGGTGTAGAATCACCTTTAAATTCCTCTGGCTGTAATTGACCTGCAATTCCTTTAGGTCTACCCTGCACAAACAATGGTTCAGCAAAACTCAGCAATATCTTAAGCAATTTGTTCCATGTCAATGCAGAAATGTTGGTCACACTTTGGGTTCTAGTTCAAATAAAGGAAACCAGATAAAGTGTTAAGTCATATAGCAATGTGCTATTGCTAGATCTGTAAAATCACCATGTAGACCAAAAACAATAATAGACTTCCAATGCTTGCTTTTTCTATGCACATATGGCATACATAAACTGGCCAATTGTTGAATGTGTGGCTTATTCTATGGCATTTTAAATCAAATTATTTGTGTTATTCTTATTTTATTTAAAAGGCATAGTATAGTTCACACATTCAAAATAGGTCAATTTATATATGTCATGTGAATAGAAAAAAACATGAACAAGTTTTTTGAATAGAACAAGTCATGTGAATAGAAAAAACTGAAAATACGTATTGGACACACACATTTAGATGATATAAAATGAAAACTCACTAACAATATATTTTACGTATACCACTTCAATCACTCCATGAAATTGCTTTCCTTGCACTCCTAATAGTCTTGTGCTGGCCATCTTTAACTTTTTTTAAATGCAAGAAAGTGAAACATGCAGTTTCACGCCTAGTACGTTCCCATAGATGTTTTTGTTCCTGAATAGCGAAATCCATCCTGAAATGAACTGTGAAAATACATATTCTGTAAGAGGCATATGTATACAGAATCTCCGCAAGCCACAACAGCAGGATTTGTAATAATCATAAAAAGCTCAGGTCAACTCACTAATGGGGAAATACATAATTCCACCACAAAAGAATCTCTTCCATGTACCCAGAAGGATTGCTGCCAAGAGAACTATTTCAGAAAACCTTAATAAAACCAGGAGATTACTTTTGTGTTCACACCCTTTTATTACTCAGTTGCCTATTTAAACAGATCTTAGGGGCTCTCAATCCAGCCCAAAGATGTATCAGCAGTATCACTTTTTGGCACTTTATCAATTAAGCATCAATTCTCATTTAAACTGAAGCAAATTTTCAAGTCCTTAGAGGATCTGTTCCTCTGCTTTTGCACAGAACATAACATCTTCTCTAATCGCCTCCATTCGTACCTATTTTGAGCATGAGTTGACAAGTGTACCATTTTCAAGTAGATGTATTAATTATGCATATTCCTTTGAGTAAAATGCATCTAGATGCATTTTTATAAGCATTTCCACCTGCAACCCCTTTTTCTACAAAAAAGTGACTCATTTGAACATGATTTTTTATTTAAAAAGCATAAATGACAAAAAGAAAAACAATTCAAAAGATACTCAGAAAACATTAATTATATTATGTAGATAATGGAAATATTGCCACATTCCAAATACAGTTCTGTAAAAATCCACAAAAGAAATGGAGCACATCTCAAGAGGATCAAAAGATGTTTTTATTAGTAAAAAAACATATTTTCAGCCTGTGTTTGCAGTACTTAAAGACCTTCTACACATGGCTATTAGAATCAAACTTTGGAAATCTCTGTACTAGGAACTCTTAAACTGCTTACTGAGCAAGTCATTTGTTCCAAGTTTTGATGTAAGCAAAAGGTAAAGGTTTCCCCTTGACATTAAGTCTCATAGTGTCGGACACTGGGGTTGGGGGCTCATCTCAATTTCTAAGTTGAAGTGCCAGCATTGCCTCTGTAGATGCCTCCAAGGTCATGTGGCATGACTGCATGGAGTGCCTTTACCTTCCTGCCGGAGCAGTACCTATTGATCTATTCACATTTGCATGTTTTCTAACTGCTAGATTGACAGAAGCTGGGGATAACAATGGAGCTTACCCGGCTCCTCAGATCTGGACCACTGACTTTTTGGTCAGCAAGTTCAGCAGCTCAGTGGTTTAACCTGCTGCGCCACTAGGGGCTCCTAGTTCTAATGTACTATTTCAATTTTTCTTATCTGAATTCATCCTCCTACTTATTGTTCATGCAGGTTGAGTCTTTGGTAAAGATATGTATTAAAACATGATTTCATCCTGATGAAAGAATTACAGTTTATTTTGCCTTCCATGTGACCACATCATGCTAAAGTATTTGATGGATGGACCATTATTTCGCTAGTTACGGTCATGAATGTTTTTTTTCTTCAAGTGCTGTATTTTTCTTGTCTAGTCTTTCTTTTTCTTGGATGTGGAGGCCTTTTACTTAATCATTATACCAGGAATGAAATAGGGAACATAGAACCACTCACAGAGATTAAAGAGTGATCTGTTGATGCTGCTGATTTTGAAATCCACTGCTACTTCTACCCCACATAGATAAACTTCAAATGTTTATGAAAAGAAGGAAAAATGCACTTTTGTTTGGGCCAAATTGTTGGCCCCTTATCTGAAGTGATTTGCAGGTCCACAATGGAGAGCAACATACAGTCACATTGGCCAAGAAGGGAGCATGTGCAAACTATGAAGTTATGGGGGGACGACGGGACGGGACTGGATGGGACAAGACAAGAGAGAACTGCTTAATCATGAACAGAGATGCTGGCTGGTGAGATATAAATGTGGAGCTAAGTTGAAGATCCCATGCTCCATTTCTGTTGATTGTAAAATGAGAACTTGCTTCTACCCAACAGACATCTGTTTGTGATCTTGCAAGTGGTGAGCTGCTGCAAGTCATGAGCAAAACGTTTCCTGACATTTCTAAGGAAAGGACCCTTCTGCACAAACACTTGGGCTTTGGTCACTTAGCCTTTCTGTCAGCATCTTCTGTGCACCAATTACACCTTTCTTCTGCCGTGTGATTCTGAAAAGAAACAAAAAACAACGGTCAGTTTACAATGGAAAGGAATGAGCTCACTTGCATTTGAAAGATAGAACTATGCATTCTTTTCTATTGACATTTAATATTTCACAAGGGAAGAAAATGGAAAGTGCATTTGGTTTCTTTCAATGGTATATAGTTCATGCTTCCGAAGAATAGTGACTTTTCAACAGGAAGATTCCTTCTGGTAACAAAAAAAAAAGAATTTCCAATAGCATAGCAAAAGAGTAGTTACTGGTACTTGGTACTTAACTCCCCTATGCTGCAGTGTAAATGAGAAACAACAGTGGCCAAACTATGTAAGAAGTGAATGGCTGCTGAATGTTGATCTTGTGATTTAAACAACAGAAGGAATAGTAGGAGGAAGTGGCTGAACTTCTTGCAATGCCTCTCCCCTGAAACTACCCCTCTGCAGCTGTTTTTGCTTTGGTGTGGCTCCAAATCTGGAAGTCACTTCTGCCAGAAGAAAAATGAGTGGGGAGAAACAGTTTCAGGGTTAGGGTTAGTATGAACTTCCCACTGACCCTTTTTACATGTTGCATATCAACACCACCTCCTTCATATTTTGAATTTGCCACGATCAGAATTCTAACAGACTTGACAGAGAAGTTTAAAAAGAAAAACATTATATACAGATGGAATAAATTGTCAGAACTATCCTTTTATTTCAATAACGAAAGACTCTGGATTACAACATTGCAGCAAGTGAAATAATTATACGATAATCTCATACATGATATGGAAGAAGAGGAACTGGAAGGAATTGGATAAACTGACCTGTTCTCTTAAAGATAAATCAACACAATGCATTAAAAATGGAATCCCTGTGTAGAATAGATGAGTAGGATATTTAAAGACTAGCCTGTAACATTGTTTAGTGACTAAAGTTATTGATAGAAAAAGAACAATGTTACGATAACAAAAATGATTACCATATTTGCTTACTATGTGTAATATTTTCCCTCTTCTTTTTATGATACAGTTGGTTATGCATGTTGATAATATAACATGTTGTATGATACTATCCTGCAGTAGGATTTGGCGTTTTCTCCAGAATACAATATATAGTTTATTATAGTTAGAAGGTTTACATTCATATGTGTTAGAAAACTACTGTCTAGGCAGTATCTGAAGGTCTGAAAATTAGTATTAATGGACTTTATACAGATGCAAATTTTTGTAGTTTTTCATATCATTTTTGTGTTCTATTTTCTCTTTTTTTGAATAAACTTTTTTTAAAAAAAATTCTAACAGACTGGCTATATCAGGCATGGGCAAATGTTTTTGTCTTGGGGCTGCATTATGGGCCCAGCCAGGAGCAAGGGGGGGGGGGGCAGGCACATGCTGGGAGGGGGAGGGTCCGAGAGGGGACGGGGCCAAGAGAGAACAGGGCCAGTAGGGGGCAGGACCTGAGTCATCCTCAGGTTGTACTCCCAACATAAAGATAGGGCTGCTCACCTTGTCCTTATGCCAGAAGGAAAGTAGCAACTGCCCTGATCCTCCCCCCGATCCCCCTCTCCATCCTCCTCCCACCCTGGGCTGTCCTCTTGGCATTATGATGGCAGGAGCATGAGACAGGCAGTGGTTGAGAGTGCTCCAGAGGCCCCTCAGCCATCGTGTGTCTTCTTCGAGCCGTCCTCCCAACATAAAGTTAGGGCTGCTTGCATCATTCTTATGCCAGGAGGAGCTCGAGACACATGGTGGATGAGAGCACTTTCAGCTGCTGTGTACCTTCCTCCCCATCTTTCTGGCACAAGGACATGGCAGGCTGCTGTGTCCTTCTGCCACAATGATAAAGAAAATGAGAAGGGCCTGAGATAAGCACCCAGGGGGAAGCATCCAGTCTCCGGACCTTAGTTTGCCCATGCCTGGGCTATACCATCATAGTAATTTGAGATGGTGTTTTA
Organism: Anolis apletophallus; assembly: GCA_030556195.1. Taxonomy (NCBI): domain Eukaryota; kingdom Metazoa; phylum Chordata; class Lepidosauria; order Squamata; family Anolidae; genus Anolis; species Anolis apletophallus. The sequence goes on along the minus strand of JARBWK010000001.1, from coordinate 128,206,596 downwards.
AACATAACTTCATAAACTATGGTTCACAAAAATGTGGCTATATTATAGTCAAACACTATGTTATTTCCCAGTTAACATCACAGCTATATTTCAGTCCCAAGACACTAGCTTACATTAAATTTAAACAAAACATTATGAGTTAAATCAATTTTTAAAGAAGAGAATAAATTTGATCTGAAACTACAGATCAATAAGCAAACATGACTAATATTAAAATGTGTCACAGACTGAAATACTTGGGTTTTATGCTATGATCCAAGTATTATCCACAGAACACACAGAATGCTTATCTAGTTTACACATTATAGTGCGCATTTATTTACTTGTTGAGCTTATATCCTGTTTTTCTCCCAAGATGGGAATGTACCGTAGTTATAAACAGACTAATTGTCAACAGAGTAGTACATTCAGGCATTTCTATTACATCAGAATAATCATCGAGAGCTTTCAGATGCATTTTGGATGCTAATGAGAAAGAAACTTCTAAGCATTCCTTGTTCTGAGAAGAAGCATAACCCAACCCTTTTGTTTCTGGTAAAAGCTAGATTTCCACACCAGGGAATCATTCCTTGACTGAACTGTACCCTTAGGGATAACATTTGGAAAGAAGTTTTTTTATATATAAAAATGGGGATTGTCATTTTAAAAACTGTAGGAAGCTGATTGAATTAAACCAAATGGAGAAGTAAACCAAAGCTCCTGAATAGTAAATTATTTATTCCCTGCCCACAGTTCTACAAAAAGTGGTATGTACTGATATGATATATACATTGTATAATATTTTCCATTGTCCTCTTAACCCAGCCTGGATCTGCACTTCCACATAATCTGGTTCAATGCAATTAATCTGCCTTCTTGAACTAGCAGTGCAGATCCAATCACAGTGATAGAAAATTCAGCCCATCACAACATGCTCCAAGAGCATGTTGAGGGTATGAAGGGTCTCAAAACTCAATTAAAAGGCCAACAAAACCCATGAAGGTTTTGGGGTGCTACTGGCCACTTTGGGACCTGCAAATCTGTGGGTGTGAAAAGGGAATGCAGCTCTTTCACTGGGTTCAAGGGGAATAATATAGCCCCTCAACTACTGATAGATACCACATTTTACACCTGAGACCTCAGACTGGTCAAAATGCTGGCTTGTCTAGTTATAATGCAACATTCCAAGAAATCTTGAGATTCGTAGTTTGGAATAAGGCATTTAAGGGTCTTCTGGTTGAGGATTCTAAATGTTCTTCCTCTAAAGCAGGGGTGCTCAGAATGGTGATCGGGATCACCAGGGTGATCTTCAGGCCTTATCCTGGTGATCTTCAGGCCCCTGACCAGGTTTTTTTTTGCTGTTGGTCCTCTTCACGCGCCCCTGCACGCTGCAAATAAGTCCTCCGTCATTGCTCCTCCCTGCTCGTGCGCCGCCCCCAAAAGCTCCAGAGTCCAAGAGGCAGAATGGGCCCCCTCTTTTGGATTCCTCCTCCTCCCTCCGTCCTTCTCCAGCCACTCAGAGTCCTAGGAGACCAAAGGGGGCAGGCCTGGATGACGCGATGCATGGCTGGCCCCGTGCACATGCACAGAAGCGCCCATTCTGCCCCTCGGACTTCTCGTGAGCTCTTGGAGGCGGCACACATGCTGGCGGCGTGGAAATAGGAGCAACGACGGAGGAGGAGGAGAAGGACGCTTTGGGGTCATTTCCTTACCGCATCTCAAAGGTCGGTCTTTTTACTTTGGGGTGGGTGCTTGATTGTTCTGTGGCATGTCTCTTTGTTTATTTTTAATGTTTAAAATGGCCTTTTAGGTCCAAAGCCTCTCTGCTTGCTTTGTTCCTTGAGAAATATATGTTGGGGAATATGGAAATGTGGGAGAAATGGGGTGGTTGTATGTATTTTTGCATGCCCCTTTGTTTACCTTACTGAGTATTAAATGGCCTTGCAGTTCAAACCCTCTCTTCTTACTTTCTGGCTGATAATATGTGTGGTAATATGGCAGTGTGGGAGAAATGGGGTGGTTGGATGTATTTTTATGCTCTGTTTTATATTGTTGTTATTAAATTGAAATGTTGATGTTTTATAACTTCATTTTATGTAAACTGCCCCGAGCCTGCTGGAAGGAGCGGTACATAAAAATGAATAATAAATATAAATAAATAAATAAGAAAATAGTTATACGTTTTACATTTCTGGGTAGGTGATCTTTGGGACTTGGTTTTTTAATCAGTAGCTCCCATGCTGAAAAAGTGTGAGCACCCCTGCTCTAAAGTTTAAGGAGGGCCATTTGCTCTCATACTTCACTAAGATACAAATTCCAAGATTGCACAGGATGCTGCCATGGCAGATAAAGTGCAATACATTTGTGTAATGTCAATGGGCCTCAGTCCAATGGGCATGACAGAACACTATCAGTTTGAGTATAGAGGATCAAGTTTAGGTTCCATAATACCCACTCCAGATGAGAGTTTATCAATAATTACAACATACACAGGTAGCACCATGTTCACAGAATCTTAGAATCCTAGAGCTGGAAGATACCTCATGGTCCATCCAGTCCAACCCTTGCCAAGAAGTACCCCCAACAGATGGCCATCCAGCCTTTGTTTAAAAGCCTCCAAAGAAGGAGCCTCTACCACACTCTACCACACTCCAGGGCAGAGAGTTCCACTGCTGAACAAATCTCACAGTCAGAAAGTTCTTCCTAATGTTCAGGTGGATTCCCCTTTCCTCCAATTTGAAGACATTCTTCCACATCCTAGTCTCCAGGGCAGCAGAAAACAAGCTTGCTCCCTCCTCCCTATGACTTCCCCTCACATATGTATACATGGCCTTCATGTCTCCTCTCAGCCTTCTCTTATTTTGTTGTTGTGTGCTTTCCAGTCATTTTTTCAATTATGGTGACTCTAAGGGAACCTTTCACAGGGTTTTCGGGGACAGAGAGTGGGTTTCCACAGTCAAGCAGGGAATCAAACCCTGGTCTCCAGAGTCATGCTCCATTGTTCAAACCACAAAAGGGTCCTACTGGCACCTCATGTAGACTTTTCTTTTTCTAAGCTCCTCAGAGTCATTAACGGTTGGGGACAAGATTATAAGAAAATTGCAGTTTGGGAGGAAAGTTGCTATCTATGTTTTTAAAGTTCCATGCAGATGATAAAAAGAGGAAAAACGACTCCCATTTTCAACACCATGTGTATACCAAAGGCCAGTTTAAACATGCTCAAATGTAGGGGCCTTCATTTGTATAAAATGATATTCAAAATGTGTTCTTAAATTTTTGAGCACAGCTCTATGTTATCAATTGAAGGAAATAAAAGAGAAGGTGATGGCTACCTCAGATGAAACTGGATTTTTAAAATAAAAATTGGAAAAGATACAGAATTTAATGAATATTCAGCCAGAGACAGTAAACACAATCCTGCCGAGAACGAGTTCCAACGAAAGTAGAAACTGAGAGAGGCGGTTTTGTCTAAACTGGCACAGTGTCCGGGACACGCTGACTGTGTCGTTCCCCTAGAAACATTAGATTAGAAATAAATGAGGCTTTGCCCCAGGATGCTAACACGAAATGACTGGCCACAACCATGTGGCTGCAAACTGGCACTTCCTTTCTGTTGCCTGGGAACAGCATGCGCTTGACAGAAGATGATAAACAGAAGGCCAGAGGGAAGAGGCTCTGTTTAGCCACTGCACAGAGGAGAACTAATCCTAGGAGGGGAGGCCGCATTAGGAATGGGTGGTGGTGAAAAAGGAAATTAGGTTGGACAAATTACCGTTGCACACACTCCCTCCCAGGCTAAACAAGTAGGCTCTGTTACACTTTTAGGGTCTAACAAGACATACATTCTAGCATCTGGGCAATGTTTGACCAGCATGAGGCCAGAGGCCAAAAAATTAACACTCCAGCACAGTTGTGGTTGCCTGTATGTTACCTGCTTTCTTATTATAGGCCCCTATGGCAGGATTTAAGATGCTGAAAAAAATATGTGGGGCTTAGTTTTAAGCCAACACCATTTCTGGCTCTTGGCATGAAGTTGGTGATATGACTTACGACCCCTGCCACAAATGCCAACCTAGATTTACTTAAAGCAACTTTTGTAATCTTGGCACAGTTTTTCTTTGTATTGCTCAAAGTACAAACATTTGCCATTGTTCAGCTTTGAAAGGGATAACTTTGGTCTTTAATAAGATCTAGGGAAGGCTAAGGAAGAATAATTTAAAAGTTTAATAGCCAACATCCGACAAGTTGCAATAAAATGAATGGCACTTATTTTTTTACTTTTATGGTGAAAAAGCAACCAGGGATGGAGAGAATACAGAAATATACCCTTCTGTAAAAAAAAAAAAGCCTTCTCTTATGCATAACGTGCAAATACCCTGTAGAACTAATACAGTGAAAAAACACTTCAACTGTCACGGCTTAATGTCATGGAACCATGGGAGTTTTAGTTTCACACATGTCTTAGCTCTTTCTGCCAAAGAATGATGGTTCCTCAGTAAACTACAAATCCCAGGATTCCATAGGTTTAAATCATAGCACTTAAAATGATGTCAAATTGAATTAATTCTACAGTGTAGATGCACGCTAACTGTGCAAAATGTGCATGTAGCTGTTTGGGACAGAAAATAGCATTTTCAGGATAGGGAACACAGGGAACATTTACTGTGCAGACAATGCTGTTCTCTATATAACACTTTCACAATATAAGGCTTAAATCGCAAATAAGCTTAAAAATGATGTTGTTTCCAGCAACTTCTGCAGTGGGTTGAAACTTGCAGAAATTACTTATTGCTGCCTTCAAGAAGAAAACTGGTGATAAAACATCCCTGGGAGCAACTGCAGCACCATCACTGCCACTCCATCACGGAGATATCAAAAGAAAATCCAAACTACGTGAAAAAGTCACCAATAATGCTCTTATTTCTGGTGTATGAGAGAGAGAGAACTGCTCATCAGAAGGTGTGGCAGCGTAATACCCAAACAAAGAAGCTCTTTCAAATTCAGATTTTGTCTGCCACTGGGCAACACAGTTTTCCCCCCTCTCGATTAACTGTTGCTTTGGAATAGTTGGATGTGCACCAGTTTCACTCCCAAGACACAAAGTGCTGCCCTTAGAGCAGGAGATAACTTCTCAAAGGGAAAAAAGCAACTCGGGAGCCCTTGTAAGGAATGTAACTCCTCCATATCCATGAATTCTGATTCCATGGATTCCTTTATTTGCTACTTGAAAAATTCTCTCCCCCCCCCCTTCAAATTCCAAAAAGCAAACCTTGAGTTTGCTATTTTATATAAGGGCCAATATCATGCCACCATCATCACCCTTTTCAAAAAGAGGCAAAGAACAGACTATGGAAACTATTGAGGTATTTCTCTTTTAACCTCCACTGGGAAAATCCTCACAAGAATCCTTACAAACCGCTTTCTACCTATCTCAAAAGACATATTCCCTGAAACCCAGAATCACTTCCACCCCTCCAGAGGAACAGTGGGCATGATCTTCACTGCACGACAGCTCCAAAAAAAATGCAGGGAACAAAATCAACCTCTGTACATGGTCTTCATTGACCTCGCAAAGGCACTCGACACAGTGAATTGCAATGCTCTCTGGATGATTCTCTTAAAAAATGGATGCCCTGATAAATTTGTGTGCATGTAGTGACTCCTCCATGATGACATGTAGTATTGACTCACTTTATTGCCATGATGACATCTGAAAGTGGCAACAGTATTGACAGGAACAAAATCTGCTGCCACCCTGCAAAACTTTATGATGGAACTCATGTGCTCAATTGAAATTTTGCTGTTTAATTGTTTTAACTGGATGTGTCATTGCCAAAACCTAAATTTAAATCAATCATTCATTGCCAAAACCTTATTTTTCATCTTCATGGCTATAATTCTACATCTTGTTGATGAGAAGCTTCCAACCAATGTGGAAATTATCTATCAGATACATAGCAACCTATTAAACTTCAGCAGACAAAGCAAAAAATAGCTGTTATAGAACTCCAATATGGTGGTGATGATCAGTGCCGGCCTTTGCCATTCCGCCGACTAAGCGGCCGCGTAGGGCGACGGGTCCTGGGAGGGGCGTCACCGCCTGGGAGGGGCGCCGCCACGCTGGCCGCCCCTCCACCGTGCGCCTCCTGCCCGGGAGCCAGTGCTGCCTGCGCCTCCATCGCCGGCGGCGCAGCCAGTGGTGAAGCCGCGCCGGACGCACTCGCGCAGCCGTGCGTGACGCAGCTGCGCGTGACGTCGCCGCACGGGCCGCCGCGGCGTCCAGCAGCCATTGGGGGGGCACAAAAATAAGGCTCGCCTACCCCCCAGGAGAGGTGAGACCGCCCCTGGTGATGATGTAGTCTGTACTCATTCAGAAGAAGACCTACCAACCACTTTAAACACCTTTGCAGAAGCATACTAAGCTTGGCGCCTCACTGAACATCGAGAAAACCAAAGTGCCCTAAGAGCAGGCACCAAGCAATTCTTCTGAAATGCCAGAAATTCAGCTTAATGGTGTAACGTTAGAAAATGTTAACCATTTCCATTACCTTGACAGCCACCTCTTCACAAAATTAACATTGACACTGAAATACAACACCGCCTGAGCTCTGCGAGTGCAGCATTAAAAAAAAATGAAGCACAGAGTGTTTGAGGATCGGGAGATTCCCAGGGATACCAAGATGCTTGTTTATAAAACTATTGCCCTTCAAACGTCACTCTCAAATTCTGGAATGATTCCATCAGCATTGTCTCTGAAAAATCAGGCAAATCTCTTGAGAAGATAGACACACAAAAGGCAGTGTTCTCAAAGAAGCAAAGATCACCATGATCCGTCATGAACTTGCTACACTAGTGACATTGCTTTAATGCCCTATCGCCATCTCCCAAAACGGTAATCTACTCTCAACTCAAGAATGGAAAACAGAATGTTGATGGACAGAAATACAGATTTAAAAATGGGCTTAAAGCTAACTTTAAAAACTATAGCATAGTCACCAAGGACTGGGAAGCCCTGGCCCTCAAGCATTCTAACTGGAGGTCAGCTGTTACCAAAAGACACAAATGGAAGGTGAAAGGGAGAAAGGTGTCAAGAGGAAGGTCCCTTGTTAGAACCATTTTACACCTGGAAATCGATGTCCTCACTGCGAAACAACATGCAAATCCAGAATAGGCCTTTAAAGTTACCTTCAGACCTACTGACAAAATTCTACACTTGGAAGGCAATCATACTCGGTCGTTAGTGATAGCCGATGATGACGATGATAGCAGCGTAAAAGAGGTTTAAGTTACTGCAAACATTTCTCAATCTGAAAAAGAAGTGTGTGTGTATATGCACACACACACACCCCTTAAATGTTCTTTGAACAAGGCGGTGCACCATGTGTATATAGCTTTTGAAGCTTCTTTGGGTGTGTAAGTATCCTATCATAATCAAAGCCCATAAAAATGAGATATTGAAAACTATGCGCAGAAAGCTGTTATCTGTTATCTTATGGCTTAGATAGGGTGCTTCTCCTGCGGCTCATTTGAAGGCGCCTTGGCAAAGGAAGATCAAAGCTATTTCCTGAAATACCTCACCTACAAAGTGCCAAGTGGCTTTCCTGGAAGTAAACTGCAATGTTGCTTCTCCTTGCCCCCGTTCTTCTTCTCTGGGTGGAATAAGGTATGCAATGGGATGTGCCAATTTCCCGATGCCATGAACACTCTTTGGTTGGCAAATTGGGGGCTCTGACTTGTCACATGGCTTCTTCATCTTCAATACAGATGTCTACCTCATCTCTTGAGTGTTATAGTATTGGGATTAGCCTATCATCTAAGTAATCATGGCACAGAGTTGTAATTTTGTGAAGCATGCTGAGGGAACTATTACAATTCATTGAACAGGCTTAAAGATTTCTAGTGAGTACCTAATGAGGTAAATAGGTTTTCCTGAACCCGGCAGGTAAAAAAATGTGAATCTCTCTTTGCTGGCTAGTCTGAAAGAATGAAGGAAGAAACCAGCACTTTGTTCCTGAAGATTTCTAGCCCAGATGTCTCCAACCTCATGTTTTTCATATGTGTTTTTCTATGGTACCCTAACATGGCCATGCTCTTGTAGGGGTGGTTTATTTTTTAAACCCCTTTACATTTCTTCATTTAGCTAATGGCATAGATAGAAAAATGGACTCTGTGTGTGTAGCTATAAATTAGGAAAGATTTACAGACCTATTCACCTCTCCTTCAGTTCACCCCATTTAAAGTGCTAGGCAATAACACCACATCAACATAGGGTTCATCAAAAATGACCTATAGGAAACACACTGTAGCTTCATCTCACAAGACTATTTTCTGGCAAGGAGGAAAATATGGTTACCCAGCAGTTGAAAACTTCCAGAAGTGCAGAGCAAGACTAAATGATTCAACCAATGGGCCACACATGCAGTGAGGCAGGAGGGGGGGGGGTTCAGGGTCAAAGAGTCTTGGCCCTCCAGCCTCCACTCTCTTCTGCACCAAGCAAGAAGTCACAGAGATTCCCCGAGGCCATCAGAGGAGGCCTGAATGGCTTGAGTTGAAGCTGGCCTCCGTACAAGGGCACAAGCTGTAAATGAGCAAATTCCACCTCAAGCAGCAGGACAGGAAGACATTTCCATCCAGAGAAAACAGTGGAAAAGCAAGAATAAAACGATGAAGTGTGTATCTAGACTCTATCTGCTTGCCATCAACTACTCCTATCTCCACCTCCTCCCATTTGCTTGGCAAACACGTGTCCAGCAGCACTTGAGATACTCTCTTGGCTAATTCATTTAGGGTGTGTGGTTTATTTTTATTATTATTCAGGGGGAAAATATACATGCTGAGACATGGAATTTTGTTTATCTGCAAAACTGTGTAGGCAGCAAAGGAAAACAGGAAACAAAACTATTCTGGCAGTTTTAACCATACAGTTTTCCCCTGGTAGCTATTAAAACTAAAAAGCTCCCCATTGGTGGTTCCTGTTGATCAAAACAGGCATCCCTTGATCTCAGCCCTTCTGTTTGCTATGCAGCCCCACTATTCTCACCCCTTCTAGTTTGAAATAATGCACAAACCAGAACTCTTTTCCCTCTATCAACTAGCAATGTAGTATTTAGAAACTAAGAAAAGGACCATGGCTCAAAACTTCAGTCATTCCACTGTTAAAGGATTTGTGTCCCACACCACCATATATCAGAACAATTTTTCTTCAGTCAGAGACTGAGGACATATAACCTACCATATGATGTTGGGCTCCAATGTGCATTTACCCTAAACATTGGATACTAGTTGAAAAACATCTAGAAAGGCCACAGCTTCTCCTAAACTAAAAGTTTATCTATATCAGGCCCGCACAAACAGTGGCCCTCCAGGTGTTTGGGATGCCAACTCCCATTAGCCCCAGCCAACTTGTCCAATGGTCAGAAATTCTGGAAACTGAAGTCCAGATGTTCCATACAGACTAAAAAAATCATACTCACCTTCTTGGGGTTCTGATTCTGACACAAGGTGCTCCTAATAATTTGCTTGTAGTGGGTTTTTTTTTGGCATTTAATCTAATTAAAAAACAATCCTTTTATTTTTGGTGTTTTACATAAAATCTGGACTTTTAAAAAGTGTGTGGTCTTCCTTCTAGGCAGCAACACCTTGCTGTGGAACTGGGGGAGAAGTCGATGGCATGTGGAACTGGTTGGTGGAAGTTGAGCATTTCCACCAAGAACTGGCATAAATATTCGAATATTGATACTGTATATATTCATGTATAAGATTATTATTATAATTATTATATTTCATGTATAAACTGAGGGCCCAAAAAGATGGATTATGGTATAACCCAGGAATAAGTTGAAGGTCATTCCATGTAGAGAGGGGAACACTAATGCTGACTCAGGAGGCAGATGTCCCTGACCACCACTATCACCAGTTCCTTGCCCAAGCATTCAAAAAGTGGCACCAAGGTGGATAACCTAGAGAGGATCAGTGCTTCTTTTAGCTTTTTGCAATTAAAGCCTTTTGTCACTGTACTCAGACAAGGTGATGGTTTCTTTTTAAATAAGAGTTAAAATACAGTAGTCACACTGGCTAGAGGATTTTTGGAATTATTTTTGACTAAAATTTCTAGAACTATATATGTGTATATAGGGTATATTAGCATCAGCTCTGCAAAGCAGAAATATGTTTATTTGCATGCATGAGTGTCTACAGCCCTGTCACCAAAAATAATAGGGAGTACTGGAAATATTGAGTTTCTCTTAAAAGCAAGGTGAGTTCATCTGGGAAAAATGTGTGGCCATTTATGGCAATCTCACCTCTTTTGTGTGTGATGTGTGTGGGTGTTAATGGAGTCACTGCAGGGCCAATGCAATCCAGGGAGATACAGTGCCAAACAGATTGTTTTTCATCAGTATAGACTAATCCTAGTTCTTTGATTTTGTATTCTGTATGTTAAGTCAGCATTCCTCAAGATACATAGAAATGCGTAGCGTAAAGCCTACGCTACCACTCTGACATGGAAAGTCCAGCTTCAAAGTAGAATTAACCACAGCATAAGATGCCATAGCAGCAGCATAGAATATCATTTCCATATTGCTAAAATGACCTGTTTTTCTGCCAATTTTTGAACTTAAACGAAGCCTTAACTGTTAACAATATGTTAAACCAAAAGAGTATGGGTGGTTTCAATTTAATATTGCTATTATCACTGCTGTGTTTGACCTGGCAATCTTAAAAGGAAAGCAAGGGCAAGGAAGTAATGAAGTAAGATGGAGAAATTTACATGCCAGTTTGAACCTAACAAGCCAATTCTTTGGCTGCAGGCCTCTAGTAATATTTTTATTAGATAGTAAAAATGTTTGTAGAGCCCATGTTTGCTTTTCTGGCAGATAAAATTGTAATTGTGATCTGTAGAGGTACATGGCTGCTTTTTAGCAGATGTGCTTTGGGGTCCATTTTAAAATTGTACCTATGTGTTTACAATACTGTTGAACACCAGCACTGTGCTTAGTGCATGAAAACCTTCTCGTGCTTCTCTTTTGATTCAATGCTAGATGCAAGAGTTATGGAGCACACAATGGGGAATCCAGTATTGAAGCCCTAAAGGGCCCTGAACTGAAGTGGTACAGAAAAAAGATGAGGTGTAGTTAATTATGTCTAGCTCACAAGATATTCAAAGGGTGGGCAGGAGGTCTGGATTTAAGACTGCTACAGTACAGTAAACACCATGCTCAGGAGCTCTCAAAGGAATAGGAAGAACAAGAACAACCTTTCTGCAGTCCTCAAGTTACAGATGGGCCAAGATCCCTCCTTTGAAAAAGCCAGTCACATGGAAGAGATGACAAAGGCACCTTTGAGATTTTATTATGTGGATTTGACATAGGACTGGGGTCAAATCCCCATCATACATCTTTAACTTCAAGGTGAAAATCCAGTAGAGAAACCGACATTTTGATGATACTTCAGTGGCAATAGAGAGCTAACGGTAATAGGTGTGGGTTAGAGGATGAAAAGATCTCAGGTGGCTATGCTGTGTTTGCCCAGCAGTAAAACTAAAAACGTTTAATAATGCAATCAATATTTTTTTGGTTCAATTGCTGTATCACATTGCCATCCCCCAAAAGATGACACAAGGTTCATGCCAGGAATCTCTGTCATGAAAAACCCTAATACTAGACTCCTTACTGTGGAGTTATCCCTACTGGACTCATATTAAGAAATCTGGTTTGGACAGCCAGAAACAGTTGTCTACTGCTTGATCCAAAGTATCAGATACAATCCTATAAAAGGAGAGTTAATCTTTGATCATTTCAGTCTTATGTCGGCACTCCTACAAAGTCCCAACAAGCAGAACTCTATACAGAAATAACTCCACCAGGGGTACTTGCCAATGGAAACCCCGAATGCTGCCAATCAAAAGGCATCTATTCCACCTTTCGTTCCTTAACATTTTTTTCCCACTGAGAACAAAAAGGGTGGAAGATACAGCAGGCAAGGAGGGTGGAGGGTAGAAATAGACAACCCTGGACAATTTTATGAATGAGGCAGAGTGACCATACAGCAAAAGTCTTATCTGCAAACACACTGAGAGTATATTCACATTGTGCATGGCACTCAGATGAGACATAGCGACTATATCAACCCCCAGGGTTTGGGCATTAATTGCCATGGGCTTATTTCAAAATCATATCACACACAGTTATGCGACTCATGGTTTTTATGGCAATGGGGCAGCATATCAACTCTGGAGTTTAATCCGAGCTACATTGGCATCATCCAGGGTTCTGAGTCTATTTGAAGGACAGGGTTTAGCACCATGGTCATGCCTTCAAACTCAGGCCAAAACCCAAAACCCAAAACAGATTCACCATATCACTAATATGGAAACTACTAGCTGGTAACTTTAAGAAGCAAGGTGTGGTCATTCAAACTTCTGGATGAAGGAAAATAAACACTCACTTTTTTCTCAGGATACCTTTGCTGGTAACTGGTTAATAAGTAACCACATCCCAGACAGGTGCTGTCGGCTAAGCTTTAGGAGTTTTTGTTTGGATGAAAGGTGAGTCATTTCCCTTTTATGTTAGTAAATGAACAATGTGTCATGGAAAAGACAGGCCCTTTAAAGAAGAAAGGAAACAGTAACTTTTCTGCACACACTTCTAGTATTTCTACCCACAAACTTCATAGTGAGTGATGGCCGAAGATTAGGATTAAACAGCACAATACAGCTCTGGCTCCAAAGTGATAGGAAAACACGGAAAATGTCATTGAATCAGAATGGTAGACTGGAATTTGAAACCCAGTGGCAAAATATATATTCTGTCGCCTGTATCAATCCCAAATGTATAGGTGCGATTACATGAGTGTTTGTGATATTTGCCCTACGCTTACCACCATTGCTCTATCACTGATCCCCTTTCAAACATCCCGTATCTCCCGAACAAAGACTTGGCACCAAAATAGGCACCCCTATAAGGCACTTTCAATAACTGATATACTATTGATCATCAACAGATTCCTCACCCAAACAACACAGGAAGCAGAAATTACCACCTGGAGGCATTATTTGAACAATGTTTCCAAGAGTTTTGACTTTAGCTCCTAGAATCCCTAGTCATTGGCCGCCGAGGCTTTGAGGAGTTGAAGTCAAAACACCTGGAGGACTAGAGTTTGGGAATCACTGATCAAGAGGACTTCCAGCATTCTCCAAGAGAAGTCTATCTCCCCTGCCTCCCTATCCAAGGTCCAATATCTGACACTTTCTGATCTCATGAGGATCAAGGGTTAATGGAACAAAGAACCTAATAACAAGTAGCTCTCCACCAACTTTCCATTTCCAAACTCTTTGTCTAGTTCCATTTCTCCACAAGACAAAAGAACGCAGGTAGCCTTTTTCATGTTTCTATTCTCTTTCTTTACAACTATCTAAACAATTATATTATTAACCAGAGATGTGCGTCTTCTGTGCCCTTGATTAATAATGTCTATTAACGTCTATTAGGCTCATGTGCATGATTATGGATTTACCACCATCTTTTCATGGATACCAAAATTCATGAATGTTCAAGACTCATTATATACAATGGTGGAATTTAAATTGTGTCCATAACAAAAAAAGGAGAAAGAAGCCCCCAGTGGTGCAATGGGTTAAACCCCTGTGCTGGCAGGATTGAAGACTGACAGGTCACAGGTTCGAATCCGGGGAGAGCATGGATGAGCTCCCTCTATCAGCTCCAGCTCCTCACGCGGGGTCATGAAAGAAGCCTCCCACAAGGATGGTAAAACATCAAAACTTCCGGGCGTCCCCTGGGCAACGTCTTTGCATACGGCTAATTTTCTCACACCAGAAGCAACTTGCAGTTTCTCAAGTCGCTCCTGACACAGCAAAAAAACAAAAACAAAAGTGAGGTTTACTTTTGGGACTTTAAACATATTTTCAAGCTATGTATGGTTGAATCCATTGATACATGGGGGAGAAAAGTAAGATCAATCAGATAAATCAGAACACTGTTTTACATAGGTGAATACATAGGTTGTATGAATGTAATTGTATTTTAATGTATTTTAGTGTCAATGCTTAAGGGCTTTTATACTGTTTTTATACTGTGTTGTTATGAGGGCATCGAATTGTGCCTTTGGAAGCCGCTCTGAGTCCCCCTCCGGGGGTTGAGAAGAGCGGGGTAAACTGCTGAAATAAATAAATAAATAAATAGGCTTTGCTTCCACTACAACCCACACCAACTCTACAGTCCCTACCAGTGGTCCCCAGCCTTTGGGCCTTCAAGTGTTTTGGATTTCAACTCCCTGAAATCCCAACCATCTTGCCAGCTGTTAGGATTTGTGGGAGATGAAGTCCAGAACACCTGAAGGCCGAAAGGTTGGGAACCACTGTGCCTACACACATACCAGGATGGCGATTCCTAGGAAATGATGGTTGTGCCTATAGTTCCAATGTGCATACAATGCTTCTGTGTTCCATTCTTTCCCAAGGTCTCTATTCTCATTCTACAAGACAGGAAGAATGGTAGCTTACATGTTTTTGAAACTATATATGACATCCTTTTACATTTGTCTTTATGCATCTATGTGACATTTTGTTGCCTGTCAATGTTTGATAATTTCATTTATTTCTTAGGGTTTTCAAGGAATACTCAGTGTGGTTTTATTAATTACATCTACTAAAGTATAACCTACATTTCTCTGAATTAGCTTTTTCAATTGATACAGGCATATGTGAGATATATCTATGACTGATTTGGAGCAGCCATTCCAAGTGTGACAACTTCCAAATGATGTGCACTACAATTCCCAATCAGTCTATGTTTCTTATTTAAAGAAGGAAAGAAAACCCAAAGACCTTTCATTGTATTTCGTATTTCTTTATCTGATGGCATTTTCTGCCAGAGTTTGAGAGTGAATGTCACGTTACACACAAATAGTAGGCTTGTCTGAGCCACTGGGCCTCTCTTCCCAAATTCACAATTTGCCACACATGTTATTCTCAGAAGGCCTTGGCTCCTTAAAATGGTACATGTGTCATATCTGAACTGACAAAGTGATGAAAGAATGAAGAAAATCCTCTTCTCCTTGGTTTCTAAAATAAGATGATAAACAACAAGGTGATGTTAACTGTCTTGAAACCACAGTAGGTCTGGAGACAGCTCATTCAACCTGAATATATGAAAATAACCTTGGGGCTCCTCCACTAAATCCCCTTTCCCACCTCTGAGAAATGAGGAGGTTGTGACTGCTAGTTTGACAGGTGTGTCAGGTTAAAATTACCTTCTTCCAGCCATAAGTTATCAGCCTCCACCCTTCTGCAATTCTTACCCAGCACCAAGACAACTCTGGTCAATTGAAGCAGGAATGAGGTTCAACAATACAAGCAGGTGCAGTCTTTTAGATAGGGCTTGGAAAAGTTATTTTGGACTATGTATCTTAGATTCCCCCAGTCCCCATGGCTAGTGACTGAATTTACAAGGTGAACCGTAAATTGAAGTTACAAAAGTCCTTTTCAATGAACTGGTGGTTCTATGATCCATGCACATTTTGTTACAGTTGTGGACTTCTCAAAAGTAGCACTTACGGCTGAAGAATGCCAGATGTTTCATTGGAAAGGGTAACGTATCTTGGATTTTATGATTCTATAAGTAGAAGACAGCAGGAAAAGAGGGTGAATTGACTCAATCAAAAAGGCACGTCTCTGAGTTTGTAAAACCTTAGGGTCTCTTGGAGGTATCTCATTCACAGAGTCACAATAAGGTGAAATCAACTTAACACCAACTAACAAGAACAACTGGCTCCATAAACTCAACATATACCCTCTCTGAGTACCTTCATAGTCATCTTCTCATGGTGTGATTTAAGCAGGTTTCAAGGATCTGAAACCAGAACCTCTATGTTCTACAGCAGGGCTGTCCAACTGGCGGCCCGGGGGCCGTATAAGGCACCCCAGCCCCTTCCCTCCGGCCACCTAAGCTTTTTAATAAAAAAATAAAAATTGAAAAATAAAATAAATAATAAAAAATTGAAAAAACCTACTTCCGGGTTCGGAGCAAGTATCGTGAGTATACGCAATCCACACGGGATTTCACTGTCAACGCGAGATCACGCCGGCGTTGACAGCGAAATCCCATGTGGATTGCGTATTCTCGTGATACTCTTCGGCTACTCTACTACTGTATCGCTGAGGCCCACAGACGCGATTAGGACCTTCTTCGACTCAGTCGGTCGTCGCCTCTCTCGTCGTCCGGGTACTCCTGGATCCTGCGCATTTGGAAAAGGTAGGCCAAAGCAGGGGGCTCCTCAGGGGCTCCTCATTCCCTCCCCCATCTCCCCTGATGTATAAAATATAAAATTAAATATATTTAAAGATGAAATAAGGGGAGATGGGATACATTAAGGGGGGAGGGGAGGATGGAATTAAATATATTTAATATTAAATTAAAATAAGGGGGAGGGGAGGATGGAATTAAATATATTTAATATTAAATTAAAAGATATTAAATTAAAAGATATTAAAATAATTTAATATCTTATCCCTGCATTTTATCTCAGTAAAAGATTATATTTGACTGTATGCATGCAGGGGCGGGGGCGGAGCCAGGGAGGGGGCGGAGCCAAGGGAGGGGGCAGAGCCAGGGCAGGGGCAGACCCTATGGCCCCCCAGGTCATCAGTGACTGGAATTCAGGCCCCTGGGCCGGTAGAAGTTGGACAGCCCTGTTCTACAGCAATTTCCCCAATGTAGGAATCAATCCCAACACAGAGCTATCTTCAGAATAATATCACAGTAAACTAATTTAGCAACATATGCTCTAATTAACATAAAACCCTCATTTGTAAACTCCATCTAGCATGGCCAATAGTGAGGGATTACCGGTGTTATCAGCCAATGGACATAGAGGGTCATCCTGGATCTCAGGTTGTCCTAGCTATCTCTAAACAACACTAAGTGACCTGTTGCAGTTTGTAAGTTTCATTAATTTAGGATATGATCCTGGCATCAAATTATGCCTTTTGGAAGCCGCTCTGAGTTCCCCCTTGGGGGTTGAGAAGAGCGGGGTAAAATGCCATAAATAAATAAATAAATAAGTCCACATTTTTGCAACAAGCTATGGTATGGGTACATCCATAGATTCTTCTTTTTCTCAAGCTGGAGAAGACCCATATTGAGGAACACCACGTGTCAAGGAGCTAAGATACAGAAGTTTCTATGCTGCAAATGCACAAGAATCTAAACACAGTGTGTTACAGGTGAGGGCAGAACAAGGCATAGGATTGAAGCCAACTCAGTCAAACTGAAACCATAAAGTCTGTCTTTATAGCTTGGCAACTATCGTTATCAAAGTATCTGATCAGAAGCTAGCAAGCAATAGAGCTGCCAAACTCCCTGGGATTAAGTTATTACCTTTTCACTCTCAGTTCATGGGTGTTCTTTCCAGATTTGTGAATGAAAATCTCCACAGTCGTTTAGGCAAGACTCACCTTGACTAATTGATTGGATTTTTTTTATTACAGAAATAGCAGTGATAGATTGTGATGAGCATATGAAAGCACTGGCAGGAATTAAATCATATAAGACCCACAACTAATGGAGCTTGTTGATCTTTCCGATGTATTGTGTCCTGTCTGGAATTCTTCCTGCAGGTACTTCACAAAGGCCCATCATCTGCCCCCACAGTGCTAACTGGAAAACCCCAGACTGGGAGGCACTGATCCTGGAAAATTTCACAATCTAAGATTAACAACTCGGCATTGAAATATGCAGGTGGAAAATATTCCTTCCTATACTCCCGGGGCTGAGTGTAATACAGGTGGCTGTAATGTACCCAGGTAGTCTAACAGCTCAGTATGATTCATGTATTGTCTGATGCCTATCGATATAAATCTTGTGGCCACCACACTAGAGAAAGTGGTTTCAAGCACAGAAACTGCAGAGTCAAAGTTAATACAGGGGAGGGTTAAATAGACTATTGGTGCTGCAAAGCTGCAGAGTGAAACTTAACTAGATGGAATCTTAAGTATTTTTCTCAGTCTACATTGTATTTTTTTCACTTCTCCTGGATTAATTCATATTTAACCTAACACTGACCCCACAACTATCTGCCTCAAACAATCTCCTAAAAATACAAAGGACACAATTTTGTGTGTCCATTAGAAGGTTAAGATGCTTTATACATGAATGGCAATCATAATAATAAATCTGTAATATATTTGTAAACTCAGAGATCTGAGGCATAAAACCATGATGGCTATGGCATGTCAATGAAGAAAAGCAAATAAGGTGAAGTATGTGTGCCTCTTTCCAGAGATTAGGATTTGATTTCCAGAATGTGGAATCACCATAAGTAAGGCTTATGGTAAGCTTTGGTCTCTTAAGGAGTGTGTGGGGAGGTCTTAATGCATACTTTTTGGCACATGCACAAAGACTGTACACTGTGCAATATATTTTGGATAATAGACCATACGCTATTGATTATGGATCATGTACTAATTGCCAGTTGTGAACCGCCCCGAGTCCCCCCTCAGAGGTTGAGAAGGACGGGATAGAAATGTCTGAAATAAATAAATAAATAAATGATTCTATTTAATTCTGAATGTTGTTGTTGATTGTAGTCAAATTAACTCCAATTTATGATGACCCTATGGGAGACTTTCAAGTTACCCTGTTATCAAAAGCAGTGCTCATGCCTGGAACATTCATAGAATAGCAGAATCACAGAGTTAGAAGAGACCACAAAGTCCATACAGCCAAATCCCCTGCCACACAGGAACGTAAGAGCAAAGCACTTTAGAGAAGACTCTACCTCCTCTGAGGCATCATATACTGGATTAGGATTCGGGACATCCAAATACATTCCATTTATTCATACAACTCGCTAGGTGGAATTGGACAATCCACGCTCTCTCAATCTAATACATGTTCCCAGTTTGTTGTGAAAATAAAGTAGGAACAAGTGAAGGAGAGCCATGCATGTCCACTTGAGTTCACAGGACAGGCAGGATATATATTAATGATTAACTAATCATGTTATAAAATATTACAATGATGTTGAAATGTGAGTTGTGAACTGATTTAGTTGGATCAAAATTTATGTGAGGAAAAGACTGCTATGGAGGAAATCATTCTGGAGGCAGAATTGAACGGGGCAGAAAGATCGCATTCTTCTGCACATAGGAAATGGTTTTTGAAATCTTACTCAAAGACATTCTTTACCTAAAGGCATGTATGAATGTCTACCACTAAGATCTTATTTTACTCAATAAAGGAATGCATTTGAAAGGCATGATATAACTTTGTATTGTTTGAATTGCCATCTTTTATTACATTTGTTGTGTAGCGATGATCCTTGGAGAAAGGGATTTTTAAAAAAGAAAAGAAAGGAGTTGACAGCTCAGTTTGTTTTACATTTAGAAGTTTTGTTATCCTCCTCACCACATTAAAAAGATACAAATTCCTGTGTGCATAGAAACCATAGACCAAATGGGATTGTAAGAAAGTTATTGCTTCTTTATCAATGCTATATCATCTTGGAAAAGCTTGAAAAAGGGCGGTTTCGGTGTTTTTTTGGATTTCCCTATTTGAGATCATTGTGGATATTCTGAAATGGTACAGGGCTTATGCTTTTTAAAAGAGATATTTTTGAAAATTCACACACATTAAATTTTATGCAAGGTGTGGATATGGATGTCGTTTGGAGTCCACAAGACAGAGATCCTTCTCCATTGTAGCCCCAATCTTGTGGAACTTCCTACCGCCAGACCAAAGAGCCACTCCTGATCTACATACATTTTTATGGGCACTTAAGACATGGCTTTTCAGAAGAGCCTATGATTAACAAGCTGTGACTAAGTAACCTGTTTATTTTAATTGTGTAAGTCACCCAGAGCACCTTTTGTAGAGGGCGACTCATAAGAATTTTTTTAAAAAGTACTATATGGCATGGTAGCTGGGTTCATCTGAGTGACTCCATCTCCCCTCCAAATGTTTGATTAGAAATACATCTGAATGTTTTGTTATAATTCTTGGAAGACCCCCCCCCCCCCCCAAGAGAAGCAGAAGTCTATATGCTATCAACACTACAAAGGTAGCCGTTTCTCATTAAAATGCTGTTTTTTGACTAGCAGGGAGAGGTCCTTTCAGAACATTCACACAAGTATCCCCTTGTATGTATTCCAAGGTAGCTGAGCTTATAAGCACAACTGCTCTGCTTTTTTCTCTCCAAACAGCTGAAGAGCTCTTGATATACCCAGCCAGAGAGCCTTGATTTTTTTAATACAATCAATTATTTGAAGGTTAATATTTTGACCTCAGCACTGTTTTTTAGACCACTGAATTTCATTGTTCTAAATTGTACCTTTGGATTTGACTGGATTGACACTTTGGACTTGACTGGACTGACAATGTGTTCTGCTTGATGGCTTTAATTAATTATTGTTGTATATAGTGGTTTTTAATGTAATGTTTTTAATGTTTTAATGCTTTTTAATGACATTGATTATATGGTGTATTTTAAATTGTATTGTGGTGTTGCGGCCTGTAGTGCTGCAAATGTAAGACGTGCCGAATCCCGCTGAGGGGGTGAGAGGCTACGGGGTACAAATACCATAAATAAATAGTTCTAAGACCTACTGCAAGATGTACAGTTGGTCCCCCATATCTGTGGGTTTCTCTATCCATAGATTCGACCAACCATAGAACTTACAACCCCATCACTTGCTGGAGTTGCATCACTGATAGAGACAGGAAAGCAGTGGAATGGTCTTTGCTGCTTCTCTGTCAACTTCGTAATGCCTACAACTGCCTGAGCAATCAGCAGAAGGTCATTCACGGTTCATGGATCTGTCTTGTGTCTGTTGACTATTTTATTTGTACTACACATATAGGACTTGAGCTTCCGTAGACTTTGGTATCTGCATAAAACCTGGAATCAATCCCTGTGAATATGGAGGACTGACAGGAGCAACAAGGAGTTCAGAGACCAAAGAGTATAATTCTTTTCCTACTTTTTAAATCCAAGCTTCCATTATGCCCACACACATACACTAAATTTTCTAAGTGCACTAAACATATCAATCAGCACAGAAGTAAACTAGAAATCACAAAAGAGAGATCATGATTCCATATATAAATATACAGTCATCTCTTAATATTTTCAGATTAATCATTTGCTGATGCATTACATGTGCCTAAAATATGTACTCACAAGGCCTTTATAGGTCCTTCAGTGTGATTCTAGGGTCAGTTTCCACCAGAAGTTAACCATAGAATCATGCTGGATGATGTATAACTGTATGTTAGGCTGGTATGCCATGTTCTGGATGCATATACTATCAAATAAAAGCTTGCCTAAATCACATGTAGCAAGATTTAAAACAAAAATGCCTGCACTACACTGTTTTCATATTGATAACAGTTGTGGCCACCCAGGAGTAATAGGATACACAAATTCCGATCATATAAACATCAATTGTGTGCGCGTACACTTTGAAATGCACCAGGAAAATTATGCATCACACCCAGCCCTATAAACATGTAATTGCCCAATCTGATCCAGGAAATTAGCACAGCAAACGTCTGCCTAATTCTCACAATGGACTCCAGGAGTGGATCAGGAGGGGAAATTAATTCGCATTCTCCATGAGACAGGGCCGCAGGTGAGGATTACACCCAAGTATGAGACAGGGTGGAGAACATATTTCAAAACTGATCCCCACCCTGACTTCAGATGGAGGCAAACCTGAGCTCGTCCAGTGCTCTCACAAGTTATAGTATAAAAGGCACTGAGAACAAAGGCTTTAACAAGTAATCTAATTAGCCTTCAGATTATAAAATCTGAAAAGCAACTATAAAAATTTGCATTCACCACCTACATTATATCATCTTCTTTCAACGAGCAAGCTATAGTAACTTCTTCCTACTGGTTTTGGTGCGTTTCTTAGAGCTGTGCATTGGAACTTCTTCATTTGCTGTTTCCTTGAAACAATTATACACTAAGAAGAAATGGGAGTAATATTTCACACTTGAAAACTTGGAAATGTCTGGGCAATAAATATCAAAGTGTATTCAAAATGATATATTTACTAACAAGGAAGAACAGAGAAGCCAGGAGAGGCTACAACAGTTTGTTTTCAAGTCAATTTACGCCAACTCAAAAACACATTGAACTCGAGTTTACAGCAAAAAAGGGAAAGCGGGAGGATCAGAAAGCTGGGACATTTTAAAGGCCACTGAGATGACAGATGATTAATCATAGCTGTCCCTGCCAAATTAGGGTAGTTGGAGGATAAGTAATGAGAGCATCCTCCAACATTCCCAGGGAAAGTACAGGGAACACATGGAAGGCAAGGCAGAGTTTCTTCAGATCACCTGGGGCCCAAGCCAAACAGAATACTCCTACTCATTTCACCCAAAGCATCTGTGATTCATCACTGCAGGAAGCTGCTTCCTACAGCAAAGTTTGACAACTGCTTACATGTGCTCCAGGGTCAGAGAAATCATCATGGGGTGACTTCATCACCTGCTTGGATGTGGAAGAAGAGTTTGGTTCCCTCCACTTGTCCCTCATATAGGAAAAGTGCTGCAATAATCATGTAGAGAGCAGAGGTAGAGAGAATCCCCTTCTACACAGCTGTATAAAATCCACATTGAACTGGATTATATGGGCAGTGTGGACTCAGATAACCCAATTCAAAGCAGATATTGTGGATTATCTGTCTTGATATTCTGGCTGTCTGGAAGGGTCCAGAGATGAGTTAATTTGACGGATTTATTATTATTAAAATCATAAGGAAAATTTTGACATCACAACAAAAATCACTTCAATATATCTCAGAAAACTTTTTTAAAATCAAAAACTAACAATATGTCAGTGTTGAAATGAAAACAACCAGGAAAGGAAAACTTGCAGAAGTAAACAACAGCATTTCCAATTTTCTAGGAACCACTTGAAATCTTCATCCAAAATTCAGACAAGGACAACTTCTTTATTCAGAAGGTTCTACCGTTCTTCAACACATAGTGGGATATCAGCCCATGGGGTGAGGCTTATATAAATGGCAAAACTGGTTTCCCACTACCAATATGAGTATATCACAGGGAAAGTAGACTCCCCCTTTTCCAGAAACAGCTTACGCATCTCAAGTTGTATTCTTTGTTACTTAAGTGGATGCTATGCCCCAGCTATTTCTGCTAATAACCACCATGAACCTATATGCTGAGCAGTTGTTCCTTTTGTAATCATCACAGCAATCCAGTAGTAGAAACAATGATTCTGCCAATGGAGAAAGTAATTTATATCCTTTACTTTCAGTACTTCTGGGTACTCCACATTCATTTTGAAAACAACATATGACTCCAATGTCTTAGAATGATGACATTCAGAACATTCCATAAGTCAATGTATTGCAATATAATAAGAGTAACAACATAGCCCGGCAAGCAAACAAACCATCCACCAAAGCAGCAGCAGTCCCGAAGCATTAAGCCAATCTTGAAATAGGCAAATTACAACATTATAATACCTGTAGTTAGTAGCTCTCTTGAAAACAAAAGCATAATGTGTTGGGATGTAGTTATGCTTTTGGTGTAATCAGTAATGATATAAATATATTTTACAGATTCCTTTTGAAAGGCATACAGTATTTTAAAACAATTTCACATTGGTTTTTTTCCCCAAGTTTTATACAATTTTCTTATGAGTACTTTTGTGATTTTTTAAACCAAAGGTAAATGGGGAAATAAGTAACAATAGAAAAAAATACCAGCTGGAAGTTAGTCTCCAAACATAACAAGTAACAGGAAAAATTACTTTCAAAGAGTCTATAGAGCTATAGCACTCTCATCCCATTTTATCTATCACGCCCCATCTTACAGAATTAGATTTTTCTGGTGGAAAGCTTTTCCCCAAATCATTTCTGTCAAAGAATCAAAGGAACTTTCCCAATTCAAGTTAAAATGGGATCAAACTACCATAACTGGATAGTGTGGATACACTGAGTGATTTTAGAAGTTCTAATATTATGTATTCTCCTAAAAAGCCACCTTATATGGCAGTATCAATTCTTCTGCATAATATATGTTTTAACAGCATGTAATAAGGGCAGAAAAACAACTACAAATTAAAGCTCTGTCCAACATACATGGCAATCTCTCTTTCACTGTGTCTTGCCACCAAAAGAAAACCTGATATGTTTAGAATTCAACCTAAAAATGTCCCAGAAATCCTTTGTAGTGCCAGGTGGTTCACTGTGAGTGAGAGGTAGGCCTACGTGCATAGAAAGATTATCTTACAGCAGGAAGTTCAAAACCTTTTATCTCATTTGAATGCACAAATAATGTATCACTTTAACATGACAGCTGCCGAGCCAGAAATTTGTATGTATGTGCACAAATATGCATTTGCGCGTGCACACACACAAATACACTCTACATTCAAAACCTCAAAGGCAATTTTCTTTCCTTTCATTCTCACAATCTTGTAAGGTAGGTTAGGAGGAGACACAATGGATGACTTGAGTTTAACCTGAGAGTTTCATAGTTTACTGAGAATTTTAAGTCAACTTCCACGGTACAAACCCAATACACAAATCAGTATACTATACACACTCCCAATATACAAGTTAAGCATCCCTTATCTGAAATGCTTGAGATCACACACCGGCAATGAAGGTCCACATAGTTAAAGCAATGGTATTCCCTATACTAGCCTATGGATACAAGAGCTGGATCATGAGGAAGGCTGAGCAAAGGAAGATAGATGCTTTTGAACTGTTTTGCTGGAGGAAAACTCCGAGAGTGCCTTGGACCGCAAGAAGATCAAACTAGTCCACACTCCAGGAAATAAAGCCTGACTGAACACTGGTGGGAAGGATATTAGAGGCAAAGATGGAGTACTTTGGCCACATAATGAGAAGAACGGAAAGCTTAGAGAAGACAATGATGTTGGGGAAAATGGAAGGAAAAGGAAGAGGGCAAGATTGATGGATGGTATCCTTGAAGTGACTGGTTTGACCTTGAAGGAGCTGGGGGTAGCAGCGGTTGACAGGGAACTCTGGCATGGGCTGGTCCATGATATCACAAAGAGTCAGAAGCGACTGAATGAATAAACAACAACAACAAAACATAATTTGGTATCTTGGATAGAGATAGAACCCAAGTCTAAAAACAAAATTCAATCAGGTTACATATACACATAGGTAATTTTTTAACCATATTTCAAATATTTTTGCATGACACAATGTTTGTTTGTTTTTACTCAAAACCACCAGAAAGCAAAATTTTCACTATCTCAACAACCTATGTGACAATTTTTGACTTTGGAGTATTTCCGATTTTGGAATTCTAGATAAGGAATGCTAACACTTATGTGTATGTGAAACAATATGCTCTGCAGACTATTATTTAAGTCAGTGGTTCTCAACCTGTGGGTCCCCAGATGTTTTGGCCTACAACTCCCAGAAATCCCAGCCAGTTTACCATATGTTAGGATTTCTGCGAGTTGAAGGCCAAAACATCTGGGGACCCACAGGTTGAGAACCACTGATTTAAGTAATTTGTGTGGTCAATCTAAGAAGCAGCTTCAAACTACTTCATATCCCTTCCACATAGCCATATGAGCCAGAATATCAAGGCAGACAATCCACAATATTTGCTTTAAACTGGATTATCTGAGTCCACACTGCCATATAATCCAATTAAATGTGGATTTTATACAGCTGTGTGGAAAGGATCTTACCTAGCTTCCTCTTGATAACTACAGTATTGTCTACTCTGACAAAAAGTAAATGTCCTGATTTTCAGTAAACATCTTTTTCTTTGGCTCCCTATTATCTTTATTCCAACTTGGAGTCCTCTATCAAAAGGAAAGCACATGTTCTTTTATTGTGCTGTAGCCTCTCCATTCACGCAGAATGAAAAGTCTTGAGGGTACTTTGCAGAAGTCTAGCCTGGATTGTTCTTATGATTTGCCTTCCACTTTCATCAACTCTGAATCAGAGTTGTTAGCTTCTTTGGTTGCGTTAATCCACTTGTAGCATGATCTTCCCCTTTTCCGACTGCCTTTTCTGTACTGAGTGATGATATTTAGTTTGGTTGTTGTGTGCCTTCAAGGGCAGTTCCAGACAGGACTCTATCCCAGGAGGACCTTCCTAGGAGTCCATCTACACTCACCTCTGAAAGCTTGCACTTTCTGTGGTGGGTGTCCAGATGTTCTACTGGGACTTCACAGTAGAACAGGGCTGTTCAACTGCCGGCCCTGCAGGTGTTTTGGCCTTCAAATCCCAGAAATCCTAACAGCTGGTAAACTGGCTAGGATTTCTGGGAGTTGAAGTCCAAAACACCTGCAGGGCCAGCAGTTGGACAGCCCTGCAGTAGAACACTGGGACACTCTAACCCCCTCCCCAAAAGCCACCAAAACAGAGTAAAAAAAGAAAAGAACTTACCCGGGCTGCATGGGATGGCTGCCAGAGTTCTCACCCCCCCCCACTTTCTCCTGGTGCTCCGGCAGCTGTCCCATGGAGCTCCAAGAAGGCGCGGAATAAACCCACTATCAAATTAATTAACCACAAACCAGGGTTTTCCTGGTTTGTGGTGGATTAATTCTGGTTTGTTCAAGGCGTCGTCTGGACAGCCCATTTTGTGAAAGTTTCCGCATTTAAAGGGCTGTCTCGATCTGCCCCAAGTTGTTTTCAAGTCTAAGCTTACAGGGTTGTATTGGGAAGATTTGTTCCAGAGAGGTTTGTTTCCCTCTGGGGCTGGGAGAGTGTGACTTACCCAATCAGTCTGAGCAGAGATTCAAACCCTGATCTCAAGAGTCACAGCTCAATACTCGAACCACCAAATAGGCTAGTCATTTTACTAAAATGAAAGAACCGGTAAGACATCAGCTTTGATTTGCTCTAGGATCTATTTATGGTTTTTTTTTCTTTTGGCAATCCAGACAAACCACTAATCTCTTCCCCAGCACTACATTTCAATTAATTGTTTTTTTCATGTCAGTTTTTTTTTTACTCTCCTCATATTAGAACCAGGCCATTTCAGCCCATCTATTCATCCATAAAGACTGGAAATGCTACCTGACAAGTACCCAGGGAAATGACCCAACCAACTGGCTTTGACCCTGGCTTTGGTATGTAATCCTTAATTTGAGAAGGTCATCTAGTTGTAACACAAAAACACTTCTAAGTCGTAGTCTTCTGATTTCTTGTCCACAGCCTTCATTGTGATTAAAGACTGAGCCAAGGCATGGGAATTCTTTTACCCTTTTTGATGCCCTTATTGATTCATATTAAAATTATGGAAATTATAATTCTGCAATCCAGAGTACATTGGGTTCCCTGACAATAAGCCTTACTATTACACATCTATTCTTTATATAGGACATCTAGCTTTGTTGTTGCTACTGCTACTGCTAACTAATGGCAACCCTATGAATGATAGACCTCCAAGACTTTATACATCAACAGCCTTGTAGATCAGGACCATAACTTCATTGATTGAGTCCATCCACCTAGAAGGTGCTCTTCCTTTTTCCCTTCTGCTTTGCCAAACTTTATTTGGCCGTTTCTACCTTTCCCAAATATACCCCCATGAACAAAGACTATAGACTTTGGGAAATAGTGTCTGCTGCCCACCCTCCCTCTCATAGTTTGCAAATGCTTGCCACTGAGCAGATTCTTTCCATCTCAAGAGGTGGAGGGAGAGAAGAGACAATCCGTGGGAACAGCTGCTTGCTTGAGAGAGTCACGTTCCACCTGTGCCTCCAGCAGATCCTGGTAACGCTGACAAAAGCAAATGGCTCTCAGACTTGCATCCAGACACATACAGAAACTATGCAGAATGCAGACTGACCTTTTAATCCTTAATGGGTTTCCTCCTCTCGCAAGCTTGGTGTGGCTTCAACCACAAAAACCACACTATGGAAGACAAAAGCAGGCAGGACCGGACCAGCAGCCCAGGGTATTGGGACATGTTGCAAATCTGTCGCTGCCAAACATTGCACTCCAGGGAACAAGCAAAAAAAAAGATCATTTGAAAAAACAACCCTTGAAATTCCACTTTGGTCTGCCCCTATTCACAAGTGCAGGAACCTGAAGGTTAGCTATTTGGGCAGACAGGTTTAAATGTGTTTTAATATATGTATTTTATTGTATGTATTGTATGTTGATGTGTTTGACTGAATGGTACCCCACCTCGAACCGTGAAGCTAGATGGGTAACAAATAAAAATGTGTTGTTGTTGTTGCTGTTAAAGAAGCACCCAGAAATTTCTTTCTTTCCATTTTTTCTGGTGGGTAGGTTTTGAAAAACTACTGAGGAAGTAACATGTGTTGGAAGGAAGACCTTGTGCAAAAGCTGTCTTTATAATTTTGTGAAAGAAGGAATCTTTATAGGAACAGAATGGCATGTGGGCATGTCTTATGGAAGAGAAGAAAGATAGATTTCCAGACATTCCTGCTGTTATTATTAAACTTAATGCATGGTAAATGCTAAAAGAAAGCAGAAACAAAACCAATTGGCAGAGAAAATAAAGATGGTTTACAGAGTGCAACAGGGTACTATAATTGATAGCACCATCAGAAATGCAATATAAATGTAAACATAAAAGGAAGAAAAGGTAGGAATGCCAGTAAACTTGAAAGAACATTTAACTTCTGGGTAGAAATGAACTGTGCACCTGAGGGCTAGTGCACTAAGGATGGTTCAGGAGCAGGTAGATTTAGAATTGAGATTACTTTTCATGCTTAGTGTGAAAGTCCAAATTCTTAAGAAGTTCAGACCATTTGGCTTCAGCCCCACCTATTCCATCATTGGCTGTACCCCAGCTGACATACCCTCCAACTGTACAGTCCCAATTAATGTTCTGCTTTTAGGATGCCCTGGTTTCTCTCTCCTCCCACTTTCTCCATTCAGGATTTCTTTGAGGACTACAGAGTCCAAATTCCAAAAGTAGCTTGCATTCAACAAACTCAGCAGGGCAAAGCGATGAGGAGAGGACAAAATCTTAACCCTTCATAGTAAGCAAAAGTAAACACCTGCAGCATCTCCTAGCTCAGGGCTGTCCAACTGCCGGCCCTGCAGGTGTTTTGGACTTCAAATCCCAGAAATCCTAACAGCTGGTAAACTGGCTAGGATTTCTGGGATTTGAAGTCCAAAACACCTGCAGGGCCGGCAGTTGGACAGCCCTGCCTAGCTTATGTAATTGTTAGTAATTGTTGCCATCTTGGAAACTATTTCATCCATTACTTCTGTCAGGAATGAGCTTAGTTCCCATAAAGTTGAATGAAGCCACTGCTTTAAAAGGGTTCTCCACTCTCAAGATAAACCATGGAAAAGGGAAATTTTAAAATTCTGGATAAAGGATCCATACATACTACTTTTCTGGGGAATAACTTCTCAGTAGATAATCATTATTTCTCTTTATCACTTCTCAAGGCTGTCCATAAACAAAACCTATGGATGGCACTGCTAAAATGGCCAAATGATCTTATTGTTTAGAACAGATGCACTGAGCAGCTCTGTGCACCTGCTAAGAGAAGGAAGGAAGGAAGGAAATGAAGGTGAAGGGATTTGCCCAACTTCTAGAATTACAACTGACAAAACAACTGACTTTATTCAGGATTCTTGGCACTGGTTTTCTTGCAACTGTCAATGCCTTCCCATTTCCAGATTCCTTTTCCTGAAGACAGAGGACGCAAATCAATCAAGATCACTATCTATGGGGATTCCCTCCTTTATTCATGGTTGGACACAGACATGCCTGCTGGCTGTCTGCTTTCCACCATTTTCAGTATGACTAAATACAAACTCAGCCTGGGAAAACAGATGTTTCCAGTGAGTTAAAGTCAGAAGTATATTGACTAAGAGAATCAGCTAGGAACTAGAAATCCCCCAGTTTAAATCTCTACAAGTATCTATATACTCAGCAACAGCACCTGCCCGCCATAGAATCAGTGTTATGGGGATAATAGCAGTAGCCAACAATTAAAAATTGTTGCATATATAATTTATATGATGTATGGAAAGAATTCTGAAGCAGCAGATTAAAACCAATAACAACCATTACAAATCAAATCAAATAGTTTATTGTGCAAGCCCAAAGCCATTATGAAAAAGGTACAGGTACAGGGTATACAGAATAGTACTCTCAGGTCATTTTGATTTCCTGATTGATTGCAGAGCCCTTCTTGAATCAATCCAAAAATAGCCAGTCTCTCAATTGCCTCCTATCCATGTCCAAGGCAGAATATAACACTGAGAGATTGTAACTGTGTAGGAAATAGACTAACAACAATAACAAGGCATGCTCTTTAGGATCTTCTGAGTATCTGGCCCTTCCCTGTGGAACTCTCTCACAAGGATTACCGTATTTTTTGCACCATAAGACGCAGTTTTTTTCCTCCCAAAGTAGGAGGAAAAATCAGCTGCGTCTTATGGAGCGAAGAGGGGGGGGAGGCGATAGAAAGCCTTTCCCTTGGCCGCCTCCTCCTCGGTCCCGCCTCCTCCTCCGCCTCCTCTGCCTCCGTCACCGCCCGCCGCCCGCCCCCCCGCCTCCGCCGCTTACCGCCGAGGGACCGAGGAGGAGGCGGCCAAGGGAAAGACACCGAGGAGGGTCCACCCTTCCAGAAGAAAATTGGAAAAAATATTTTGGGCCAAAAAGTGGGCCCCGGCGCTTGAAGCACTTTTTGGCCCAAAATATTTTTTTCAAATTTTCTTCTTCTAAAATCTAGGTGCGTCTTATCATCCGGTGCGCCTTATGGTGCGAAAAATACGGTAGATCTCTCCCATTGACAACCTTCAAAAGGCTTTGAAAGCTCACCTTCTGTATTTAAAACAATATTTATATTAAAGTTTCATTGCTCTATTTGTGGAAAATGTTTTGTTTTTTGTTTTTTAAAAAAGAAATAGACTATTTCTGGAGGAAGAGAAAGATACAATACAACGTTCTGTATCCATCGAGATACATTATAACATACTGTGGATGCCAGAAAACATGGATAATAGTGAATTTTACATTTTATGACTATACTTTGGCTGGAAGCATACTCTTGAATCACTTTATAGGGCCACAAACACATTTGGGGGGGGGGTTGGAATGTGTGTAACTATACCTTGACTTTAATCAATGAAGGAGCCATCTCTAAATAAAACGGTGAAAGGTGAGATCTATGGCCATCCTGGGAGAATTTTAACAAAGCACTGAGGTGGAGGGAGCAACTTGTTTTCTGCTGCCCTGGAGACTAAGATGTGGAACAATGGCTTCAAATTACAGGAAAGGACATTCCACCTGAACATTAGGAAGAACTTCCTAACTATGAGAGCTGTTCGGCATGGAACACTCTGCCCCGGAGTGTAGTGGAGGCTCCTTCTATGGAGGCTTTTAAGCAGAGGATGGATGACCATCTGTCAAAGATGCTTTTTTCCTGTTTCTTGGCAGGGGGTTGGACTGGAGAGTCCACAAGGTCTCTTCCAACTCAATGATTCTATGATTGGTCTCTCTTCTCTCCATTGCATTGCTGCTTCTAGCCTTTTTCAATGCCTAGGACTATGGAGGTGGCCAAGAGTTGCTGGGTCTCTGGTGCAGCACTGACAGTTTCACTTTTTTGTGGAGGGACCTCAACTTATCCATGGGTCTAAATCTATCATTGTTCCCCAAAATCTGCACTCTTATACATGCGATTGGCTCATACACGGATATGTAAGGTACTTCTTTTAAAAGTAACAGAATATACTGTATCTTTAAATTACATCAGTTTGTTATTTACTGCCTTCAGTGCACCTATTCAAGAAAGGTAACTTGAAGAAATATACATGCTAGAGGTAAATCCTCTATCCTACTAGATGGTAAAAACAACTTCTAACCAAAAATTTAGACTGGACCAAGTGTAGTATTATTCTAGAATAAGTTTTTGGTCTTAGAGAACAAAATCAACATCAAAAAGACTGATGCCCAAGGAACAAAACAATGTTTCATGATAATGTCATTACCACCACCTAATGGCACAAAGAGTGCTGTGCATAAAATATATACCGTGATTTCCCCCCCAATTGGTTATATACTTTTAGTTCTGTCTGCACTTTCCCTAACTTTGTGATCTGCTGCCCCTAAAAGTATCTTCTTTTGGGCCAGAAAGATGCAAGCATACTTTCTGAAACTAGTCATGAACTATATGAAAGCACATCAGATTGCAGCCCCTTCATTCCAAGGTACCAAGTTGTCAAACCACATTTTCTTCTCAGCTCTTCAGATCTAACTTGTATCTTCCCCTCCCCAAAGTCCCTAGTGAGTTAACAGGTACCTTCAAATATCGACATTAATATAAGGCCCACCTGTTTCTCTAGTGGAGTGGTGTTTGAGCATATATGCCTGCACATCTGGCAGCAACCCTATCAGTTTTATACCTTGTTTTACAAAAAATTCACAGCAGGTACAGCACGAGGGGCAAAAACCTGCCCTTAAATAATAGGAACTGTAGACCTGGCATGCACAAACTTTGACTCTCCAGGTGTTTTGGACTTCAGCTCCCACAACTCCTAATAGCCAACAAGCTGGTTGGGATTTCTAGGAGCTGAAGTCCAAAACACCTGGAAGGCTGAAGTTTGCCCATGCCTGCTGTAGACTAATATACCTATAATAAACATAATAATATCAGGTGACTGCCTAATTGATGAAAACAATAGGAAAAACTCAGCCGTTACCAAGACCTCAAAATCAAACTGCAAAGACTCTGGCATAAACCAGTACATGTGGCCCCAGTGCTGTGCCAAAAGATCTCAGCCGGCATTTGGAAACAATATTGACAAAATCATGATCTGTCAACTGCAAAAGGCCACCTTACTTGGATCTGTGCGCATCGTTCGAAAATACATCATACAGTCCTAGACACTTGGAAAGTGTTTGACTTGTGATTTTGTGATATGAAATCCAGCATACATATCTCGTTTGTTGTGACATACTGTAGTTTTATAATAATAATTATTATTATAATCAAAAACAATGGCAAGAGTTCTCTTTACTTCTACGTCATGAATGCTTTTAGTGAAGTTCAAAATTTTGCTGAAACTAAAAAATGCAATTGGAAATAATTGTTAGTCTTGCCTTTCAGGCCTACCCAGATAGTCTTTAAGCATGAATTTTAAAGGGTGTCCTTTGTTTAATCTCTGTTCTGTGTATTGTAATATGTATTTCATAGAGATATGTTTTGGTGTGTAACTTTTATAGAGGTACATTTTAATATGTGTATGTGTGGGGTTGTTTGTTTTTTTTGCTGTGCTTATGTGTTTTAATTATTCTGTAACCCACCTCGAGCCATGAGGAGAGGCAGGTAAGAAATATAATTAATATTTATTTATTTATTTATTTAAAGGCAGTTCTAGAGAGCATAACAAATTCCTCTACTTCAAGATATGATTGCTATTGGCAAATCAAGAGTAAACTAATGGTGAAATGGCATTCCAAGCCATAAATGCCACTGCAATACCAACAGGTAATGTCAGATCTGGAAGAATGAAGAGTTTTGCTAACATTTGTCTTCCATACCAGCCCACCCAAGCCAACAAGTGCAATGCTATCTAATATAAGACAGAATGCCCAATGCCCTTTCTGAGAAAAGGGAATTTTGCATATACCCGGCATTCAAGAACAGTGTGTTTCTTTCATCTAAGCTGGACACATACTGTATGCTGGGGCTGCCTGACATGAGTTTAAAGCAGTACTGCATTTGTAGACTGAATACAGTGTCCATAGACCAAGTGGTAATATATACATTTACCCTATCATTTCATTTTCATCCCAAGAGACATCTTTAAAAAGTGCACAGGCTGTTAAATTAGAAATTATATTCTGTTTAAAGTTGCCCTCAAAAGTAACACCCTGTTTGAGCCAAATAGGTATTTAAAGCAGAAGGTACAACCATACTTTTGTGGGGCATCTGAAACCTCAGAAGATCTTTTTGGTGGCCTCGAAAAGCTATCCAGCACCCACCTCAGCAGCCTAATGAGGCACAGGCTTCTTATATATACCACACAGATTAAGTTTTCCATCTCTGCTCCCATTAGCAATCAATGGGTTCTGGCGCCAAAGAACCTTCCTTCCTGCCCAGCTTCCATATATATTTTTTGAAAATTTCCTCAATATTTGCCCAGACTAAGTCAAAGCGTAGGAGGCTGCTGGCTAGTTTTAGCTGTACACCAGAACTTGCTGGTGGCCTAGGTAATAATCTGATGCCAAACATCCTCACACCCTGATGGCTGGCCCCCAGGTTAGACCACAGAAACCTTTAGTCAAACCTTGTGAACAAGAGGCTCACAGTTCTTCGTCACCACCTGGCCCTTCTGCTGGTGAATTCACCTTAGGGAGATATTCCACAGAGTAAATTCCATGTTCTTGGCAGTTTCACTTGATGGTAGAGAGAGAACAAGAGCCACCCCCCCCCCCTTTGGGGGGGGAGGAGAGAAAGTAATCTGTAATCTGCAGTTCTAGGAAGGATGCAAACCTTGCAAAATGGTACAAACCATTACTTTGGTATCAAAATATACTCCCTGTTCCTCTTTCTTGTTGCCTAGACAGGAATGTGGGATGCATGGACAAAGAATATCATGTTCATTAAAATTACCCCAAATTGCAGAAAGAAGAGAGTTCAATCTTGAAAAAGGAATATAAAACTTGAAGGTATTATATTGTCCTCTGAAACACTTCCAATTATATGATCAGAGGTCTTCGGAATTTCATGGTGCAATGTTCAACAAAGTTCCAGAACAGTAACTGATGCAATTAACATGCAGAATACAAGTAAGTTAGTTCTAGAAGTTGGAAAATGAGAAAAATAAATGAACAAATATGCAAGAGTGGGTGTGGTTCACCAATCCACAAAATTCCCCCAAACTCTTTAATACCTCCATTGATCTGAGGGCAAGTAATTTGTGTTTTTACAATACTTAGTTCTGCTCACTTGTTCAGATATTGGCGGAAGTTTAACTCATTCAAGTCTCTTACACAGATGCCCTAGAAGAGAGCCAAACTATGGGACAAATTATGTCCTTTTTGAAGCAAAAGTTTCTCATGGACCCCCAAGAAATGTGTGTGTGTGTGTGTATAGTGTATATATCAGGTGTGGGCCAGGCTAGTGACAGATGGATAGAGAGTGTTTGTGTGAACTAACTCACACAGTGCAAAAAAGAGAGGAAAGAACAATACAACATTTAAAATTAAGAACAATTGTAACCAACATAAATTTAACAATATTTCAGTGGAAGGCCCTGGGGCCATCCAGTCCAACCCCCTTCTACCATGCAGGAAAAGTATTATCAAAGCACCCCCCAACAGATGGCCATCCAGCCTCTGTAACAACAACAACAATAAAAATCCCAGAAACCGTCCAGTCCAACCCCCTTCTACCATGCAGGAAAAACATAACCAAAGCACCCTCAGTGAGAAGGAGGTAGAGTTATGGAAGCAATGTGTGTGTGGGGGGGGGGGGGGAGTCTGGGCAGCAAGGAAAAGTGTCTTGGAAGTGGGAGGGGTTATGCCCCTGCTGCAGCTGTTTCCGACAGCTCAAAACTTGCATTTCTCAGGAAGAGGAAAGACGAGGAGGTGGGAAGTAACATGGAGCCGTGGAGCCCCTCACTATCACTGGGACACAGTTTGAGAACCTCTGGCACCAAGCAAAGTCAGCCTTCAATTCTTTGAGGGAGCTTGGACAATACATGCTGATGTCACTTATATATTTGACAGAAAGAGAACTGGAGAGATTGCTACCTGCAACCAGTTTGTAGGATTAAAGAGAAAGAGAAGCCAGGTGTTCTTCAATCGAATATTACTGAGAAGTTGGCTCCCAGTTGCTGCCCATTACTGACTTCCTTTTTGCTGGCTCCTTGTATAAATAGACTTAAAATGAGGATATACCAGGGTGTTGGGGGTTTTCTTCTGTTGCATCACAACTAGATCAATACAGAATGGCAGTGCAGCAAAATACACAGACTTGAAAGTTATTCACATGGGATCTCTTAGGTGAATGTGAAGTTTAGCTTAGAACTAAAAGCAAACACACTTACTCAAAATATGTTCTTTGAAGTTACTAATGAACCACTTAATGAATAAAGTGCAATGGCTCAGTCCTCCAAAGTGGGTCTTTGCTTTTACTACAAAATTAACACTGATTGCCAAGGCTGGCTAGAGTAGCAGAAAATGCAGTTGGGCTTTTGTTTAAAGCGACATTAGACACTGGGAATCTTCAGCAAGAGACCAGGCTCACTTTATTTACACTGAGAGTGGGAATTATCACAATCCTCTTCTATGATACAAATAATCCAATCTGAGCTCAACAGGATAGTGGTTGTCCATGGCTTAATTCCTGCCGTGTGTTCTCGCATTTCCTTAATTCAATCAAATTCTAGTGCCAGAGCCATTTCTCAGTGAGCCTCCACCACTGCCCTGTCCTTGGCCTTCTGCCGCCTGTCCCTCCCCTCCTCCAGAGAGGCTCAGCTAGCTTTCTTTCTCTCCGCTCTCACTTTCTGTCCAACCGGTTCTACTCTTATTTGTTTCACTGAGGATTATCTCCATGGTGATGTCCAGGTGACAGCAAGGGGGAGAAAACCCACCTGCACTCAAGACTTAATCCCTTACAGTGTGTCAAAAAGCAGCACCACTATTGTCCCACAGCCCAAATGTCATCCAAGAAACCAATACAGTTGCTGCAGAAGGGGGGGGGGGGCGGCGTAAGTAAGCAAAACTCTCCTGACCAGTGAATTTTTTTCAACCTGAGTGTCAATGAAAACTGAGTTGATTTCCAAGAGCATTCAAATCTCCAATTCAGGGCCATTTTGCTTTATATATCACCTCCTCTTTGGTAATACATCAAAACTTTCTCTCTGCCCAAGTTAGTGATTCTCATTCTGCTGTGGGCCAGTTTGGCTTAGCATGCTGTATAAATGAGAGCATAGTGGGGGGTTGCAAATAAAACCATTATTATGGTTGTCTGGTGCTTTGAAGTATGGACTACTTTTTGAAAACTGTCATCACTGCAGAGGAGTTTAAGGGCTGGGGTGGTGAAACAAAGACATTCATTCCCAGAGGGTTCTTAAAACTCAAATGTGGTCTTTCAAATGCATACACGAGGGTGGAGACTGAGGGAATAATATCAAAACTTCATAGATGCCCGAGGCAACAAATCACTTGGAATATTTCAGCAAGATCCGCTGGCAATGCAAATTAGAAAATTTTAACACAATATAACATAGCTAAAAACCAGATTAACAACCAGACATGTTTCACCACTATGATGATGGATATGGGATGTTCCCTGTTAAAATGGTCCCATTTAAATAAGAGAACTATAAATTGAGAAAGTGGGATATAGACCCAGCTGCCTGCTTTAATTACCCCGAAGGAACAAACATGATTTTCTTGCCAGATATCAACTGTGCAGATGTTCAGTTCTTGGCAATATATATATTCCTGAGGTAACACACAAACATCTATTGAGTACCTACCCAAGCTAAGCAGTGTGGTTGGGGATTTATTTGGCTTGAGGTGAGAGAATAATATTGTGAGAGATGGTACACATAAGGCAGCCTTTAGAAACAGTTTGTTTTTTAATTTTTTTTATTTATTTCCTATATTTAAACACCGCCCTTGTGCCCCCAAAGGGGGACTCAGGGCGGCCTAACAAAAGCATCATACAATGCTAGCATGATAAAAACAAGCTAACATCATAAAAACAGTACAATCAAAATATTTAAAATATTGAAACAATTAAAACAATTAAGACACATCCATTAAAATCGAAATCCAAAAACCAGTCCGGGTCAATTCATTGCCATCAGTTTTGTGATCTTCTTCCACTTGCTGCTCAATGATCAAACACTTGGTCCCATAACCAGGTCTAGATTTTACTTCTAAAAGACAAGAGGGAGGTGGCCAATCTGATATCTCTATGAAGGGCATTCCATAGGCGGGGGGCCACTGCTGAGAAGGCCCTGTCTCTCATCCCCATCAACCGTGTTTGCGATAGTGGTGGGATCAGGAGCAGGGCCTCTCCTGAAGATCTTAAACTTTGTGATGGTTTGTGGCAGGAGATACGTTCGGACAGGTAGTCTGGGCCAGAACCGTTTAAGGCTTTAAAGGTTAAAACCAGGACTTTGAATTGTGCTCAGAAGCTGTACGTTCCCTGAATGTTGGTCCAATGAGCAACCTGGCTGCCAACTGTTGGACTAGTTGAAGTTTCCGGGCAGTTTTCAAAGGCAGCCCCAAGTAGTGTGTTGCAATAGTCTATTTGGGATGTAACAAGAGCGTGGACCACCATGGCCAAGTCAGACTTCTCAAGGATCTGGCACAGCTGGCGCACAAGTTTTAATTGTGCAAAAGCTCTCCCGGTTACCGTCAAGACCTGGGGTTCCAGGCTCAGCGATGAGTCCAGGATCACTCCCCAGACTGTGAACCCGTGACTTCAGGGGGAGCCTTAATGTTATAATTGTCACTGCCAAGATTCCTCCCTTCAGCCAGGTGCACATTACATGTATCTGAGCATAAGAGATGAGGAAGCAGACTGTAGTCAATGAAGCAAGACTGTAGTCTTGCTATAAAATTAATCTGTTTATCTTAGAAGGATCACACCACTTTTATATTGCTTCAACAGACATAATAAAGGTTATCTATTTTCCATGCAATTGTCAAATTGTTCCCAAGCTGTCCTGGTGGCACTTTAGGTCTCCAGTGCTTGATGCAACTCCTGAATACAAAAAAGAAGAAATAAGACAGAGACAAACCAATGACATTGGACTATGTAAAGCTTTGAATCCAGAGAAGACAGAGGCACTACTGGTCAGTTGAAAGGTCGAACAGGGCATAGGGTTACAGCCTGTGTTGGATGGGGTTACACTCCCTCTGAGGACACAGGTTCACAGTCTGGGTGTGATCCTGGACTCATCACTGAGCCTGGAACCCCAGGTTTCGGCGGTGACCAGGGGAGCATTTGCACAATTAAAACTTGTGCGCCAGCTGCACCCATATCTTGGGACATCTGACTTGGCCACAGTAGTCCATGCTCTGGTTACATCCTGTATAGACTACTGCAATGCTCTCTACGTGGGGCTGCCTTTGAAGACTGTTCGGAAGCTTCAACTGGTCCAACGGACAGCAGCCAGGTTGATAACAGGAGAAGCACTCATGGAGTGCACAACTCCTCTATTGCGCCAGCTGCACTGGCTGCCAGTTTGCTACTGGGCACAATTCAAAGTGCTGGCTTTAGCCTTTAAAACCCTAAACGGTTATGGCCCAGCTTACCTGTCCGAACGCCTCTGTCCCTATGAACCATCCAGGTGTTTAAGATTGTCTGGAGAGGCCCTGCTCTTGGTCCTGCCTTCTTCGCAGACCCGATTGACGGGGACGACAGACAGGGCCTTCCCAGCGGTGGCCCCTCGACTATGGAACGCCCTACACAGAGACATTAAATCAGCCTTCTCCCTCCTAACATTTCGAAAAAAAGTTAAGACCTGGGTGTTCAAGCAGGCTTTTGCAGATGAAATATAACTATTTAATTGTGATCATGGAATAAGACAATGCAATGGAAAATGATTTTAATGAGACGCTGGGAACTGTATTTTTGATTTTAATTGCTATTTTTTATTGTTTTTATCTGTTAGTATATAACTGTTTTTAATTGTATTTTATATTGTGGTCACTGGTCGACACGTGTAAACCGCTCGAGTTGCCTTCGGGCTGAGAGGGGCGATACAGAAATATAGTCAAGCAAGCAAGCAAGCAAGCAAGCAAGCAAGCATGCTTCAAAGAAAGCAAAGACCTCTTGGATCTCCACACTGAAGTTAGACAACCAGAAGAATGTTCGAAAACCAAAATGGAAGTGAGGTCAAACTTTTTTTTTGTCGTATCAGGAGCAAGTTGAGAAACTGCAAGTCGCTTCTGGTGTGAGAGATTTGGCCATCTGCAAGGATGTTGCCCAGGGGACGCCCGGATGTTTTGATGTTTTATCATCCTTGTGGGAGACTTCTCTCATGTCTCCGCATGGGGAGCTGGAGCTGACAGAGGGAGCTCATCTGCGCTCTCCCCGGATTCGAACCAGTGACATGGTTCAGTTCTGCCAGCACAGGAGTTTAACCCACTGTGCCTCTGGTGGCTCCTGGTCAAACCGATGAATGT
Organism: Anolis apletophallus; assembly: GCA_030556195.1. Taxonomy (NCBI): domain Eukaryota; kingdom Metazoa; phylum Chordata; class Lepidosauria; order Squamata; family Anolidae; genus Anolis; species Anolis apletophallus. The sequence goes on along the minus strand of JARBWK010000001.1, from coordinate 128,166,478 downwards.
ATGCTACATACATTTTAAAATGCATATGGCATCTGCTGAGTTCATCTGATATTTATGGGAATTAATGCAGGCCTGGAAGAAGAACAAATGGAAGAACAAATGGAACATCTTCTGCTGCTAAATCTCTATTTTCTGAATTTCTCTCCCAAAGCTGAAATCTGAATTGGGGCAAAATCTTCCTATTTGTTTTATCAGTGGCCATACCAATATCCCCCATCCACTCTCACAGGTAGTGCACTAGTGACATTTCTTTATCTAATATATATTATTTTACCTCCCCCTCCACTTTAGCCACTTTCCCAGGCTCCAACCCTATCCTTTCCCATCCAGTGGTATTATTTAAAAAATCACAATTTGTTTCTCATTCCTGAATCTCACCTTTGAGGAGTACAGTTGACCTAATTAATCACCTAATCAGATTCTGAATTATACTCTTACCATCCAACTTCTCCAGAAAACTACAAACATATAACATTCCGCAATGTAGAACAGGGAATGTTTTGCACCCAAACATCAATAACACAAATTTGTTTTTCTGCTATGTGGCATGGATGTTTAGCTCCAACATCCAACAACTAAAGGAAATGAAGCATTTAGTGTTACCTATGGTTACTCTAAGTGGCAGCGCCACCTATTTACCTCTCGGAAGAAGAATGAAGTTTACACATATTGACCAAAGTGGCTTTTTAGAACACTTAACCCACTTTTGATGGCACAGAATTGAGCCCTCCCCCTACAAAGGACAAATTTATTTATTTATTTATTTATTATTTGCATTTGTATTCCGCCTCTTCCCGAGGGCTCGTGGCGGGTTACAAGACATACATAGTGATCGGCAGGCAACACTCATGCCGACTCACGAACAAAATAAAACAATGCTATAACCATAAAAATAACAAAAATGATACTAAAAAACATCATTAAATAACAAAAGTATTAAACAAAGAAAGGAATGAGTAGGCTAGTGGAAGAAACCGAGACTTCATTGGAAAAGACATTTCAACATACTCAGATATTTTATTTGCAGCTTTCTCCAGGATATGATTTTGTGGGAAACAGCCACTAATCCACTCAGCAGGATGAACAGGAAGGCCCTCAAACATACCATGAGTGGGAAAGAGTCTTGAGTTTAAAAATTAGTTGATGGTGCCATTGATTTTACTAATACAGAGCTATTTTTCAAAAATCGATCTATTTCATTTTCATGAGATACAGCCAACCTCAAGACTGCTTGGTGATTTCAGCACTTATGTGTGTCCCTGAGTCTGTGTGTACATGCACATAAGTAAACACTCTAATCATAAGACTCTGTGTGCTATACCTCGGATTCAGAAAAGAGCTGATGAGCAAACTCAGCCCTAAAGCAAGGAAGCATAACATGATCCTCTCATTATGTAAAAACTCTTGGCAATGCTTCTCCGTCTATGTATCCTCTTAGTAATTTTGTATCCGGTTTGGGAATTCCAAGAACATCTGCAATTGTCTTTTGCTTAACCACACATCTGCGAGACGAGGCTCATCATGTCCCTACCTGCAGTGCCCTGTCATTAGAAACGAAGGATGCATTCTCTTCTCACCAACAAAACACATAAACCCCTCGTGCTCAGCCACACCTGGAATGCTCACCTCTTAACCCTCACCTCCCTTTGCAACCACTGACAAAATAGCCCATCACGTTCCTACCATTAGCTGGGGGAGACACTGGGACAAAGGTTAAACATCATCACCACTGGGCCATGCTGAAGGAAACCTCCCATCCACAGTTCCTGATGCACAGCTTCATCCAAAACGGCACCTGACCCATTTAAGAGAAGAGAAACTGAGCCAAAGAAAAAGCTTCAGAGCTCATGCCTATGCATGCTGCTATTATGATAAATCAAGGTTGGAGATCAGGGAATAACTTTTGAGTTTGCCCAAATTACGACTGAGGAAACACACACAGGTCTGTGATAACAAACCACATGAAAGAGGGGGAACCACAGCTCCCATGAGACATTCCTGAATATACCCCTTCAGCAAGGAAACAATCCCCAAACAGTCATGAGGTGTTAGTGAAAAGGGTGGGGAAAAGAATCCTAAATACATATCCAAAGCAAGTCAGTCAAAGACATGGAGAGCCCATGTCTTGGAAGGTAGATCAATTATGAAGGAAGGTGGAAGGCATGCCACAGAATGGACTACACAACTGATGTTTGTAGAGGGGAAGAGGAACAAAAGAAAAAGAGAACTAGAGCAAAAGGCTATTGTGTGTGGGCATGCCTTCAACGTGCCTGTCAACTTATAGTGACTCATCAAAGATGGACAATTGCACAGGGAACACAAGCTATTTCTCACTCTATGGCCGTACTGGTGTATTTCTGCACACACCAACAGACAGGGTTTCAATCTCAATAAAAATTCGGGAATCCATAGTCTCATATCTGCTATTTACTCTCACAAATGGTTATAAACTTTCCCTACTCTGTTTAAAAGAAAAACAACTGGATGTGAGTTGCTGGCATACTAGCCACTTACAAGTGGATCATACCAATGCAAAAGAGGAATGCTTGATAAAATAAGCTTTCTTGCTATCCACCTTTAAATGATGAGAGCTTTTTTAAAAAAGAAAGAGGGAGGGGAATGGGTGGGGAGCTACTGCAAAAGACACAATTCTTGTTTGTGGTCATTTCTTTATAAAAAGTGGTATACAGCATAGAGCTGACCTTAGTTAAGAAATTTCACATGAATAGATACAGTTGGTTTTGGAGGGGAAGATGCTTGGAAACTTGGCTATGGAGGTGCAATCAATACTTTTTTCCAGTTCTGCTCTAATCAAATCTACCTTAACAGTGAGCAACTGCTTCAAATGATGGGCACCTGTCCAGCTGACAACCAGGGTTCTGCTAACAAGATGAGGTTCTCGGTTTTCTCTGGCCAGCAATTTGTGGTAAGATGAAGAGTGCTTCTGACTGTTCAAGTCTCACTCACTGATAGGAGAGGGCTGGAAATTTCATTCTGCTGCACTCCAGACACCATCACAACAGACAATAGTCACTCCAAATGGTCTTTACATGTCCCATGGTAGACCAAGGCAACATGACATTATCCTTTCTGCAGACTTACATTCTCTTCTAAACCTGCCATTTTCTCTATATGGAAAATCCGAGGAGAATACTCGATTTTTGCAATAAATATTCTGTCCAAGGCTCCATATTTCCAAGTCAAATTAGATTTGGTTCATTTCATAGCAAGCATACCTCAACTGGCTTTTTGAGGTTTTTTGAGCTGAAAATTTGTTTTGTGATAGCCTCCTTCAATCTCATTCTGGGAGAAAAGTGGGGCATATGTCCAAAAATTAAAATAAATGAAAAATAAAAGTAAATATTGTCTGAAGTCTGAAGCACTCTCCTAATTTGTGGCACGAAGTGACCCCCAATTTGAATCATGTGTACAATCTGCAGAGATGCTATTGGGGATGGGGGGGGGGGGGCGGCAAGAAAAGTAGGAACTCATTCATAGGTGAAATGGGGGGATGCCCAAAAATATACTATGTAAGAGAAATAAACTAAGATGCAGAGGAATATCAGATGCAATGACAAGAAATAAATTTACTATAGTTTAATGCACACTATGACAATGTTTGACATGCTTCACAGATGATGCTGCTAGAAAATGGTGGAGTCCTAAAACTAGCAGATGTTGATGTTCATCATTTACATGAAGCTGCTGGGAGAGATCATTTGGAGTTTTGGGGTCAGATGTCATCTGTACACGGATCGTGTTCAGCTCTATCACTCCTTCCCACCTGTCACTAAGGAGGCTGTGCAGGTCCTGAACCGGTGCTTGGCCGCTGTGTCGGTCTGGATGTGGCCGAACAGATTGAAACTAAATCCAGACAAGACAGAGGTACTCCTGGTCAGTCGGAAGGCCGAACATGGGATAGGGTTACAGCCTGTGTTAGATGGGGTTACATTTCCCCTGAAGACAAAGGTTCACAGTTTTAGGAGTGATCCTGGACTCATCGCTGAGCCTGGAACCCCAGGTCTCGGTGGTAACTGGGCGAGCTTTTGCACAATTAAAACTTGTGCACCAGCTGCGCCCATTCCTTAGGAAATCTGACTTGGCCATGGTGGTCCACGCTCTTGTTACATCCTGAATAGACTACTGCAATGCACTCTATGTGGGGCTGCCTTTGAAGACTGCTCGGAAGCTTCAACTAGTCCAACGGTCAGCAGCCAGCTCATCGAAGTGCTGTTTTTAACCTTTAAAGCTGTAAATGGTTCTGGCCCAGACTACCTGTCCAAATGTATCTCCTGCCACAAACCATCATGAAGTTTAAGATCTTCAGGAGAGGCCCTGCTCTTGATCCCACCACTATAGCAAACACAGTTGGTGGGGACATGAGACAGGGCCTTCTCTGCAGTGCCCCCCCCCCCCCCAGGTCTGTGGAACTCTGTCCCTAGGGACATCAGGTTGGCCACCTCCCTCCTATACTTTAGAAGACAATTGAAAACATGGCTCTGGGACCAGGCATTGATTAGTGGACAGCGGCAATTGGAAAGAAGATTTAGGATATCTACGACATTGAATCTGCCCAGACCTGGATTTGGTTTTAACTGCTATGTTAATTTACTGTTTAATAGATTGGATAATGTGTTTTAATGATTTTTAATTTTTTAATGTATTTTGGACTGTTTTACATGTTGATTCTATCGCATGGTCCTTGTGGGAGGCCACCCTGTGTCCTTCTTAGGGGGAGAAGGGCGGGGTAGAAATGCATTAAATAAAATAATAAATTGTAATAAACATAGTAAGTTATACCTGTTTGGTGACATTTTTCCTAATGTAACAAAACAGTTTCCACCCTTGTTCCCTTGAATGTGTTTCAAAAGTACTATTTGCATATTTTGGGTGACAGAGAAAGGAAAAGGAGAAACAGAAGGAAGAAATGATGGAGCTGATTGGAAACCATTATTTTTATCTATTTCTAATATAATTATATACTTTGGACATACAAAAGGAACGGCCACCCTAAAATATTTCACATCATCCATTCCAAAACAGTGAAAACGCCCTCACTAACAAGTTCCACAAGTTAATTAGTAAAGGCTCTCTAAACCTGGAAAATATCTTTAGAGAGGAAGAGATGTCATATGCTTAGCAATTTTGGTCTTCCAAGAACACATGGATAGAGCCTCTTCATTCGTAAATCTCATGCATTGGGATTAAAAATAATAACAACCTTGACATTTTGTAAATGGTGGGGCATTTTTAAATCCAATGAAAATTCCAGTGTATTATGGAGAATAAAACTATCAACGGGGATCTTTGTGTATGTAGAAACCAATTGTGTTCCACCCAAGTATCCAGAGCCAGAAAACACATGAAATAATCTTTTAAAAACAATATCAGATAAAATAAAATATACACTTCTTTTACTGTGTGGTTATTTCCTGACCCTAGTCAAGTCCAATATCTCTACAAACGGAAGAGATTTCCACTTCCTCTAAAAGGAGCCAATATAACAACAGCAAACTGTATCACTTCTGTTTTTCTACATCATTGTCACACAATCACTAGCATGGAACCTTTCTTTTTTCCAAGTCCATGAAATTGGACAAAAAATAATCTAATGGCAAAAAAATTAGTAGACCTCTTGGGGGCATTTTTATTGCCATTGTTATGTTGAAAAAATCTGCATGTGCCAAGTCTGTGGACAATGTTAACAACTGTGCAGGTGACATTGACACAGGATGACTACATTGTGAATCTAAATGAAGATTCTGCTGCAGAAAATGCCGAGTACATGAATGTTAATTTCAAAGTAATAAAGTTTTATTTGCAGTTTAAAATTATAGGATAGAATGGGAGAGAAAGGGATAAACCTCTTCAACCGAGTATGTAAGTTACAGTTCTGGAGGACAGTTTGAAGTCAGAAGAGAGAAACAATTTAAACTAATGGTATTTTTCTAGACCCGGAGAACTAGAAAAGAGAACAGAGAGACAGAGAGCTAACAACCAGATCACACAAAACTTTGTAAGGAAGAAATGTGATTCCATAATTATTTGTAATTCATTCATACATTAAAACAGAACAGAGAGCAAGCACTCCTTCTCCTTGTGAGACTAAAAAATGTTATGGGGCAATTGAAAGGTTAATGAGGAACTGTTTTGTTTCTGAACAATAAAGCCTGTCCTGGCTTATACATTCCACCTCAATGACTGCTTAAAGTAGAGATAATTCAGTATATTCCTGGTCCAGAAAGGAACTTGTGCCATCTGATCAGTAACAAGGATAAAACACAAACAAGTTCTGTGTTGGGCCATACATCACAGACTACATTTTCCTCAGTCATGATGTGATGCACATGACGGGGACCAGTATGTGGAAGCAATTCGCATGGAAGCAGCCCACAGATCAGCCATCTAGGAAAGGGTTCAGATGATGCAGTTCCCTCACTAGACCTCATAGTACTTTTATTTCTGTGAAGAAACCTTAAAAACAGATCCACAGGGAACACCCCAGGATCTTAGAACACATTTTTATTTGGATTAGAAAAAATAAGAGCATATTAAGAAATATATATATGTACATATCACATATTTCCTTCAGGAAATAAAGTCGGACTGCTCATAAGAGGGAAGGATATTAGAGGCAAAGATGAAGTACTTTGGCCACACAATGAGAAAACAGGAAAGCTTAGAGAAGACAATTATGCTGGGGGAAATGGAAGGAAAAAGGAAGAGGGGCTGACTAAGGGCAAGATGGATGGATGGTATCCTTGAAGTGACTAGCTTGACCTTGAAGGAGCCGGGGGGTGACAGCCGACACGGATCTCTGCCGTGGGCTGGTCCATGAGGTAACGAAGAGTCAGAAGTGACTGAACGAATGAACAATAACAACACATATCATATGCAAGCATTTTAAAGTCCATGGTCAGTGATTCAGATATTTAGAGTAATTGGTTCCATGGTACATCAATTTTGGACCACCCTGTAGCTGATAATCTTATGTGTGTTTCCCAAACTGTATTACTCACATTATCAAGGGAATGAATTATTCCTCGTCAGTCATTTAATATGAAGAACATGAGCTCAATGGAGGCACTGTGAATGCTTCAGTATGAATTTGCCTAACCCTCCCACCCACTGCTGCAGTAGCCAGGAGTATTATGCTACTACAGTATTATAGCATGTAGCCTTGTAGTTCAGTACAGCGTTCTCACAGTACTCTCAGCAGAGAATAGTATTAAACAGAGTGCAGTACTACAATGGCTTAACCTGAAGTGGCTTCCTTCAAAAGAACAGAAAAAGCACACGTTCAAGGTGAGCAGAAAATCAACAGGCTTGCTACTTAACAATGTCTTATTGGGCTCTGGCCTATAACCCACAACAAGTCTTTAAGATGCCAAACAGTACTTTGTTTCCAAAGAGGAATGGTGTTTCCCATTGCAGAACAGGAAACTAGGGCTTCTCTTCAGGAAACTGGATTCTAAATACCTGAAAGTAAAGAAGAGCAGGAAATGTCCCATACCAGTTACTTGGTTCCTGCGCCTCTTGTCAGAGAGAGAAAGGACAGAAGGAGAAAAAAATGCTCAACTGGATTAGTAGAGTTTTCCAGTAATTTCTTAAGACCCGATTTTGGAGAAAGAGTTAAACTGGGGTAGTAAAATTTCTAACTACAGGCTGCATATATCCAGCTCCCCCAATTTTTCATTTCATGAAGGACCCCCCACACCCAAGCTCCCTTAATCCTCAACTATTGTTCCACTTTGCTGTCCTTTTGTTAGCAGAGGAGAACCTTTTTTATTCTTACAGATTCTGGGGAACTGATATATTTACAACAGCTTCCCAAGTCTTTTGTACTACTTTCATACTTTGATTTTCAAATAAATGTTTTCAATACATTTTAATTCTATAGACAATTGGATGTTGTTTTAATCTCTCTATGAATTTTAGCTGCATGTATTTTTACCTATAAATGTTTTTATTTGGTAAACTACATAGAACCCAAACCTTGGAGAAATGATAGAGAATGGAATGGAACCATTTTTTAAAAAAATCCTCCTCCTCATCATCATCTTCATCAATCACTTATGGCTGAGTATAATTATCTTCCAAGGGTAAGGAATTATGGAGGATTTTATGTAATTTTCCACTACAAAAACAACACCAACTCATACATGTGGGGATATGGAGTTTGCATATAACATCCTGGAACAAGGTGCTTAGTGATAGAAATTTTAAACTGGCTTAAATATTGCTAAAACATTCAGCAACACAACTCTCTCAAATAAACCGAGCAACCAGCTTCAGAAATTAGAATTAGCACTTTATTCAAACTTTACCATTGAAATGAAGCAGTTGTCAGCTTCTTTTTCCTCATGGAGGGCATAGGAGCAGAGAAAGAAACCGTTTGGAGTAAGTTTTTCAACAGAAGTCACTCAAGCCTTCAAAATCTGCTTTTAATTAAAGAAAATATCAGGAGAGTGTTGCATGTGCGTGTGTATATATACAATGACTCGATTGGCATAGTGCTCAAATTATGACATGGAGTGTCCCTGGGGGTTACAGCACTTAGTAATGCCTACAAGCACCAGTCCACTTTTTCCCGATGTTAGCCCTTCCCTACTGCCTTCTAGAAATAGCAATTAAGGAGGCCATCACAAAATACAAAGGGACTCAATCTTCTCTTCTTTTCTGCCCAGTAACAGCACCATACATAGAAGAGCCTTCCAATTCAACTTAGTTGTTGCTGCGCTCCCCAATGAAGGACTACTTGGAGGCAAGGTTACTTGTAGGACGTGGTGAAGGATACAACATGGGACACATTGTCCCCAGAACACCAGCAACTACCACTAAAGCAGAGGTGTTTTCTGTGAAATGATGTTAAATATAGTTCCCTTTGATCCTCTTCATGTCCACCCCATCCCACTTCCCATAGAAGCTTGCAGGAACCATGGAACAAACTAAAGCCTTGAGAGTCAACCATGTATTTACCTGGACAGGTGTTAGTCCAACTGTATGGGAGCCTGGGAAAGTGCCAAGGTCTCTGATTAACATGCTGGGGAAAATAAAACAAGAGGAGAGGAAACACTGATTGATGGAGAAGCAACAGCCTTACCTTGTTTGCCTAAGATTACACTGTGGAATGTGGCTCTACTTTTGAATATGCTCATTGGCTTGAAACAATGCAATGTCTAGCAAAGCCAAGGGAAGGTGAAACAAGGATCCATAGCAGTTGGGTTAGAATAATGCGGGATGGGGATGTAGGAAAACGAGGCTGCTATTATCACAGAATTAATCACTAGGAGGTTTCCACATTATATGTGGGTCTAACAACCCCTCCCCACAGCATCCCTTATGTTTACAACTGTGTGCAGCTTTGATTGTTCCTGCACATTTCTGGATATCAGTTGCTGGGGAAATAACAACAGGAAGAAGCCCGTGGCCCTGATGTCATGCTTGTGGGGCTTCCCAAAGGTGGGTCACTGAGAGAAGCAACATACTAAGCTAGATAGGAATGATCTAAACTTTTCTTACATCTTTATGGTTAAAACAACACACTGCCACCCAAGTTATAATAATTTATATATTAGCCAAAGCTACCCTTATAGCACACACACACTTGTTTACTTACTTATTTACTGCATAAGCTTTCTATCTCATTCTTGTTTTACTTCTTCAATATTCCTGAATACAGCAAAAAATGCTCCCAGAGCATCATTTTAAATGCCAGGTTGAAGGAGTATTTATTTATTTATTATGTATTTATTTATTTACTGCATTTGTATATCACCCTTCTCAGCCCTCAGGTGACTCAGGGTGGTTTAAAAATGCAGAAGCATGGGGCAGTGGGCAGATTCCTCCAATGACCTTGCCATGGGATGTGTGATATCAGGCAGGGAGCCTATAGCCCCTGACCTTATCCTATCCTTAGCTGGAATGCTGGCTGAAGTTTCTGCAGCTGGTATGCATAGAGCATCCCTCTAGCCTAGGGAAGCCTGTGCACAAAGTAAAGTCCACCCAGGCAAAAGCTTAAAGGCCACTTCTTTTGATAGTGCTGCAGCCAGAAGCAGTATCTTGTTTTCTCTAGACTGGGCTTTCCATGGCTGGATGTCCAAGAGAAAAAAAGGGGGGGGGGACCACCAAGCTTCTGTAACAGAGAATTTTGCTCAAGATTTGCAAATTAATATGAAAAAAAAGATGTGATTGGTTTCTTATGTGTAGCCTAAGAATGTGAGCCTAAAGATGTGAGTGGTTTGAGAATCCTTGGCAGGCTATCTCACATTAAAAGCCAACCTGTCTTGATCATAAATGAGATTTTCTCAACTCTGCTGTACATTGCTCCCACCTCCACCCCCACCCTCTGTTCCCTCTGAGCCAAACATGGCTTGCCAAACATGGCTTGGCACATCTTCTGAGAGGCCATTGCAAAGAGCCGGAGGCTTTGCCAGCCAGAAGGGTCCAGTTGATGGCCATATTTGGCCCCCAATTTAATATTCTACAGACCTCCAGTAAACAAATATTCCAGGAATCACATGGTTTGAACACAAGAGTTAATTCAGACTTGGCCAGACACAGATTATCCAGAAGAATTAAGGGAGAAGGTAGAAGGTGATCAACAGCCAGTCCAGGAGTTGCTATAGAAAACCAATTATCCAGATACAAGGAGAGGAAAATGGAGTCCTTTAAGCCAGTCCAGTGTCAAGATGAAGAGGATTACTGCACCCAAATAAGGTGACTGTGAGAAACAGAAATACTGGAAACTATTGGGATATTTATGGGGAGTTATTTACAAAACAAGTGCCGAATTAAATAGGACAAGTGTCCTATTTAACAGCTAGTGTGATCAGTGCAATCTCTATTTCTTCATCGTTTAGAAAAGGGTGGTGGCATGTTTTTAGTATCCCCAACATTCAGCACCTCTGCTGGAGAGCAGGGTGTCCTGTTGCCTTAGCTCCCTGGATTCAAAGAGACCATTATCATTGGGAGACATGCATTACTGGAACCCAACTCTTCTGTTTCTGTATCATCTAACTCCAGAGAGTGATTAATGTCAACTCCCAGCAGCCATATTTGAGACCCTTCATGCTTCCCATAGTAGAAGTCACACAATACAATTAGTATAGTCTGGGGGGGAAATCTTGGCTCCTTATGTAAGTGGTCTCCACATGCAGATAGTCCAATTCCAGGTTAATCATGTCCAGTTTAAGCATGATGATTATAGGGAGAGTACAGCTCATAATTGTGGCCTACTTGCTAGCTTGAATGACCCGCTTTAAGATTGAAAATAAAATGCATCTCTAGTGCATTCAAACCCTAAAAATGAAAAATGTTGAGGCACTATTTTGTCAACATGTGAAAATCGAACCTGTGATAAATAGGACACTCTATTTGCATCTATTTTTTGTAACAGAGGAGGGGAATGATTGTTTATTAGTTTTTTGCTTTGGAAAAAGCACAATGATAGAATTTTTCCCTCAAGATATACAGCAAAACCATGTTTTTGCTGTTGTGGATAAAATGCCTTTGGAGTATACGAATGTGATGCACCTGCAAATTCTGCATTTGAGACAAAGGAACCGATCCACTATAACTTGTTAACCTCAAGATTTATCATGACATTTATTTAGTCCGTAGAGAAAGGATAACACAACATAATAGCTCACACAGTAGTGGCATACATATGAAAGGATACTTCAAATTTGCTATAGACAGAATGAATAAAGTATTCCTTGCTTAGCTCAAGTTAAGTACTACACTTCATTTGCACATGGTGAAAAGGCTGAAAGACTCCCTGAACAACCATGTAAAATATAAGTATGCACATCCATCCATTCATGCATGCAAATACCCACACACATTCCATGCATTTACCACTGGAGGCATTCCTGCAATGTATACATTTATTTCCTTCATCCCACAGAAAGTAGCATAGAACACAGAAGTAGTAGAGCACAGAGCACAACCATAGTAACTCTAACTGCTCCTTGGATTAGAAAACACCTGAATCAACATTCCTTTTCTGGAGCAGAGTCCAAAGGCTAAGCTATTTATCTACCTTCTGGTTTTGGCAGTGAGCCACAAGAAAGAAACCCCAGGACCAGCCCCCTCTACCATCCATGATCCCATGTGACAATTAACCACCTTTTCAGAAGCCTTTCACAAAACCTTGCAAATCCTCACCAGAGGCCAGCAAGAACTCACCTACTACTTATACTTGACTGATCACCTTCAAGTTCCCTATAAGACCATTTCCTTGAACAAGAACTAAAGGTTGCAAGAGGTCTACCTTCAGTTTCAGAATTTTTAAAAAGTGTACAATGAGTGTAAAAGCCATAATTCCATGCTGACTGACTGCCCATGGTTGATAGAGAAATTATACTACATGCAAGTAAGAGCTCCCATGCCACTTCCAAGCATCTCTGTTCTGGAAATACAAGCTAGAAAGAATGATTTTTGTTTAAGATTTCTCCCTGTTGTGCCCATTTTGTCACCAAGTAAATCAGTTGCTCAGCTTGTAACCCAATGCTGGTGCTCTCTTTCTACTGTAACTACCTGGCAAGCATACTGCTGCCTGTTTTTACTTGGGAACTGGATCTCATATGCGTACTAGATATAATCCATGCTCACATGTTTAAATAGTGTGTCTGAAGAATAAGAAAATAAAGGGGGGTAAAACAGAGGAAGGGGAAAAAACATGCCAATGCCTTTAAGATGAACTGGTTTTTATTTTAACATGAGCTTTTGTGTATATAGACCAACTTCTTCAGGTGCAGTACTGAGCAGTATTAAGGCCCCAGGTATAAAGCATATTTGAACAACTATGAAAGTTATATAGCATGTAATAGGATCCAGAAAGATGCAAATTATATCCTTTGCCCTAAATTTTCACAGGGCTGGGTGAGGCGATAACAGGTCAATAATATGTGCAAACAATAATCTGGCTACCAAAAGTGAGTTTCCTTTAATTCAAAAGACCCCCTAAGTACACTCCTTATATATTCAGCACAAGGACTATGAGTATATATGAAGTCCACTCTGTCATTGTATTTGTCCAAACCTTTACTAAAGAGTTGGAATTTGTGAACATAATTCCATTCAGCTGTTTCTCTTTCTAGTTTTCCTTTGCTATTTACTTGTTCAAGGATGATGGTCTGTAAATCCCTTATTGAACATCCTGGAAGGTTGAAATGTTCTTTTGTGGAGACCATTCTGTTTATCTAAAGTACAGTGTAGAGTGGCACTGTTGGCATAGGATGGCATATATCACATTGGACGAAGAATAAGTAAATGTACCTCTGATGGGTGATATCCCTGGCTCCTATAATATTACTCCTAGAGTAATGGTATCAAACAGCCTTGTCTAAAAACAAACAGAATTACACCATTCCCATCATGAGTTTAATTCTTTATTTTGATCAACAGAGGCTGGTAACACAACTCTGTTGGTTATACTTTTTTCATCCATCCCTTTCAGCAAGTTCAATGTTTTCCCCTGCAGCACTGGAAAATCTATAGCAAATGAGATAGTTACAGTATGGGAGGACATGTTCATGAAACTTGCTCAGAATCTGTTTCCAAGTGTCCCTTAGCAATTTATTACCTGGAGGCTCAAGTCTCCAGTGCTACCTTCACTTATTACAGCATGTTCCCTATATGGCAATAATTTATGACAGCAATACTGTTCTTGGGCAGTAACTAGCCCGTAAGAATTTCATTTTTTACTGTTCTTGGGCAGTGACTAGCCTGCAACAGTTTTACTTTTATAAGGGGGAAAATTCTAATAACCAGCCTAAAAGGTATCAGTAATTACAGCAGCGGGATACAACGAAAATAAGAAACATTCTCTCATTAAACAATATTAAGAAAAAGGAAAAAAAGATTCCTCAACATTTCTACCCATACAGGTGTGGATGCAAAGGAGGGAAAGAAAAAAGACCTGTAACAGGCTAGTTCATTTAAGTACCTCAAATACTGCTGTTAAACAGGATCATTTTTAAAGTCATTTGTCAACATGTTTTGACATGAAGAGTTCTATCAAGAGGGGCTGAAAGGCAAAGATATTTCAAAAATGGCCCCATCCACCTTCATTAAAAACACTGGCTACAAAATACAAGCTACAATAGACACAGAGGTCAGGGAAGACTCTTTTGAACAAAACCAACTGGCAGCAAATCCCACAACAACGTAACTCACAAGAATCACTAATCACTGTGGGTAGCTTAGATCAGGGCTTTTTAAAACATTTTCCACTCGTGACCCCTTTCTGCCTAAGAAAATTTTTATGTGACCCCATGTAGATATAGAAAATAGGCATAAAAGTCATACATTTGCTAATAACAAATCAGCATTGGCTTGATAAACAGCCTGATTTGCCTTTTTGTGGAGTGTAGCTGAAGCATCTTCTGCAGACTCCACTGTAAACACTGCACATTGTTACTAGCAGGTTTATGTAAATGAATGGCATTCAGAAACCTTTTGCTGCTGCCAAAATGTTCGTGACCCCAATACTGAGCTCAGGGGGCCCCATTTGGGGTCAGCAGTGGCACATATTTTTGAAATTGCATATACATGCACCACTAAAGTAAACAGCATACAACAGCAGTTCACACAAGTGCCCTTAAGACCTGAGTGGATGTGCCTCAAACATTAATGTCATGCTTCCAGCTTCTGTACAGATTTGAAGAGAGACATCATTTATCTGCCCCATAGGATGAGGCATGTGTTGTCAGGACCATACACACATGCATTGACGCAGGCATGTTTTCTTTACAGCAAAGAGGCACAACCTCCCTTTTCATACGTAATAGAAGATACCTAAACCCACTTGCAGTCTCCAGAAGAATAAATCATCGGTTGGGGTGTGGCCAGGGAATACAGCCTGTTACATTTTGCTGAGCTGAAGGGTGGAAGCTGGCAAGTGTCTCTTCCTAAACCCATCAGCTCAAGACACACCTTGGAAGAAATTAAGGAAGAGCTCCTTGTACCTTCTTTTGACATGTTCCTACATACTCCTTGGGTGGCCCATCTTCACACTTTCACGACCAGAGTTTATGCTTTAGCCACTGAGTCTGAATTATCATTCAGTGTTGTGGGGAAGGAAAGTTTTGAAAGATCAAAACTTGGGGAAAATAGCCCAGCTCACATGGGCTGACCGGACCATGAGGATGCTGCCTATATGGATCAAGGATTTCCAATGGTGGGATTGTGAATACATGAAGCTGCTTTGTACCCAGAGCTTTCAAACATCAGTTTTTGAATTACAAATCCACGAATCCCACAACCAGTACTGCCAAACCCATGACTACAGAGGAGCAAGAAGAGAAAGTATGTAAGGGGCTCTGTCCATCTGTAGCTTAATTGGTTTGGAGACCTTGCCTGAATGCTCAGGATGCCACAAATCCTTGGTTCCCTGAACTAGGCACATTGCACAAATGATACTACAGTAATATACTCACCTAGGAACTACATAGTGTCTTGGAGAATTAAAATGATTCAGTGAGAGGAATGCAAATACATTCTTACACATACACACAAACTCTATCACTCTTTCTCATTTTACCTGTAGATATGTCTATACAGATTTTGCTGCTTGAAGCAAAACAACAAAGGAAGCCTCCCATTCCCAATGTCAAGGTGTCCAGTGCCCAAAACCAGTCAGGTTATTTTGGCACCTAAAGACAGAAAATTTCAACAAGCACCTCTCTCCTTTCCTGGCAGTAAAAATGTGACAAGAATAAATTAAATAACTAACCTTTTGCTATCCTTTAATGACACACCCAAATTCTGCTGCCCAAAGCACCTATCTCATTCTACCTAGACACTAAGGCAGGTTTGACAACAAGCAAATATTTACAAATTGAAAACAAGATACACAAACTAACAAAAATGCAATTTTTGCCAATGCTTAAGCTGGAATCTCAGTGTGGATCACAAAGTTCCTCCAAGAAGTTTCTCTGTGGAAGTGAGAAGCAGACCAAAGTTATATGATGCTGAGATTCAAGCTGCCTGTAGCTTGCTCAAGGTCACACAGAGAGTCTCTGTGTTGGGAGTTTAGCTTGGCTAATGTGCCAGGCCCTTAATGTTGGAGCAGCCTTCCTTTATACATTTGTCAATACAAGGGAGGCAGTTAAGTGCCAGAACTCTGGGTGA
The DNA here is from genome assembly GCA_030556195.1 of Anolis apletophallus. Taxonomy (NCBI): domain Eukaryota; kingdom Metazoa; phylum Chordata; class Lepidosauria; order Squamata; family Anolidae; genus Anolis; species Anolis apletophallus. Next base: position 128,150,341 of record JARBWK010000001.1, on the reverse strand, counting down.
GCTCCTATCCCACTACATGCCTGGATAATATATTCAGCAGAAATCCTGCAGCCAAGATGCCTGGCTCTTTTTCCTTCCCTCTCTTCAATCGTTTCCTACCTAGATTCAAATGACCACAAAGGGAACAGGGCTGTGAGGCTACCGAGAAAGGAAATGACTCTACTAATCAAACAGGGGTTAGTTAGTAGCGTCTCTTCCCAAATGGGAATATTTCTGCAAGATTACAGAGAGGAACAGGGAACTACATTAATTGGAAAGCTTCCTATAATACCTTTCACCCCAACCAAACATTGATAACTGCCTGTATTCTCAACGAAGGCAGCCATTTCATAAGTTCTTAAATGGTGCCTTTTCCCATTAGACAGAAGAGAGAAGATTGTTCCCCTGAGGTCCCGGAATTAGCATAGGCACTTTGACTTTTTCAAGGTGTCTTGTGGTTTATGCGTTTTGTTCATGATCTGTTGCCCCACTGGTTGTCTTTGGCATACAGGGCTCCATCAGTTCTAAAGGGAATGTTTACTTTTCTCACCCCACTTCCCACCAAACCACTTGAGTTGCCTTTCTTACTCCATTATCTATAGTTTTTAAACTGGCAAAACCCACTAATTAATGCACAAAATTCAAACTACCCAGAGGCCTGATTGCAATAGATTAAAATTCTCAGTCAGTCAAGGTGCCATGCCTTCCGTATACATTAAACCAGTGTTTCCCAACTGCTGTGACACGGCACAGTAGTGTGCCGTGACGGACCTCCTGCTGTGCCGCGAGAAAAGCTCTCTGCCCCCCTTCCTTCCCCCCCCCCCTGCTGCTTGGGGGAGGAGGAGGAAGCAAAAAACAATCAATATAAATCTATCTTGTGTAGGAATACAACCACAACCTATGCCTGCATTAAATCAAATAAGCATAATGCAAAAGGTATCAAAATGTAATTCTCAACAGTAGTACAAGGAGGACGCTCCCTCTGAATACATAAACATCACACATAAAGCATTACATGTATATATATAACATCACAAGCATAGATACTACAGTACACCAATACTCCCGCGTCAGCGCTGCAGAAAACAAGTGGCAATGCACAACTGTCCTGGCATGGCGGCTCCACTCAACAGGGCCTCAAATACCGTGGTACTCACAGTCCTGTAGAGTGTATCGTTCAAAATATGAAGGAAATCAAGCCCAAATGGGATGGGAATAAGCCCCAAGAAGGGTTCCCAAGGTTCGTGCCGGCGAGCGGCTTTTGCGACCGCTCACAAATGCCTCCGTTGCTGGGAAACGCCGTAAAGCTCACCAGTTGCGTTGTGCAGGAATACTTTTGCTACAATGATGTCTGTTTTGGCGGCGCATTCAAACTGGCAAAGCACAAGATGGGAATCGAGGGCAGAAGCAAAGGATGATGTATAATAAAGGGGAATAAAGGTGCACAATGAAGGAAATCGCCAGGGGAGGATCCAGAGAAGACTGGGTGATGGTAACTCAACGCCTACGGGTAAAAATCAATGGACCAATCCCGTTTCGTCTCCACTTCCTCAGGGCGGGGTCAAGGTGTTCAATATCTATCTTCTCAGTCAGGTACATAGAAATCCATATATAGGAACTGCACAATATAATGATAAATAATACATCTTATAGTAATAGCAATATACACAAGTATAGACAGTAGGGTAGGGGCAGAGAGTAACTTACCAAGAGTGTAGTCTCAAGGTATATCACAAAGAGGTATAGGCCGCGTATACGGTGACCCCTTGTGGTGGAACAGATGTTTAAGTAATAAATTAAGTCAGGGTGGAGTAATTATCTCATTAGCACAAGATGTGATTGATGCTTAAGGTGTCGTTTAGCCCATGGGGGACTCACAGGCCAATTTGATTATGCACTTAACCTCGCACCGGAGGAGAGCATCCTGCAAGCACCCATGAGGTTTTACTGTAACTTTTTCAAGTCCCATGTATTTGAAGTCAGGTTGAGATGAATGAATCTGCTTGAAATGTCTATACAGTTCAGAATCTTCACTCCCTGTCACTATTCTGGATTTATGTTCTCCCAATCTCAATTTAAGAGTGCGTTTAGTTTGGCCCACATAAACAGCGGACAGGAACATATTAATAAATATGTACAGGCCTTAGAGGCACACGTAAAGAAGTTTCTAGGTTTCTCTGTTCTCTGGGTGTTAGGTATTTGGATGGTGTTGGAAGTAGAGACAAAAGAACACATGGAACAATTACCACATCTCCGTGTGCCCACACTGAGGGAGCTATGGGTAGGAGTAAACCCATCCTCCGAGTAGGTTAAGGTGTCTTTGAAATTGGTTGTACGCTTATAAGCTAGCATAGGGGTCTTCTCTAGTCCCTGAATGTCTGCTATTAAAGGCCAATGTCTTCTAACAATGCTCACCATATCCTGGCTGTGGGTGTTGAGATGTAATGGCCATATAAGCCTATCTGGTGTTTTTTTAATTTTTGTTTTGAACAGGGCTGCTCTTGGTATTCTGTCAATTTTGATTTTAGCTTTAGAAAGAACTTCAGATGGATATCCTCTAATCCTGAGATTGTGGAGAAGAATGGTAGCATCTTTTTCAAATTGCATGGGGGAAGATGAATTACGTTTAATCCTCATCAACTGAGAAAATGGTAAGTTATTTTTTAGTTGAAAGGGGTGGAAGCTGGAATAATGTAGTAGAGCATTTTTTGATGTAGGTTTAGTGTATGTCTGGACTTTGAGCTTGTTCTGTTGTTTCATAATAGTAATATCCAAAAAATAACATTTTCTTTACTATATGTTGTAGTGTACCTAATGTTTGGGTGCCATTGTGTTAGCCACATGTTGCACTCATTGGGGGAGATGGTGTCATTAAGCAGGAACACTATGTCATCGATATATCTCCACCACTGGATGATGTTTGTAGACATGTGGGGATTGGAGCCATGTTAAACATCTGTTCCACCACAAGGGGTCACCGTATACGCGGCCTATACCTCTTTGTGATATACCTTGAGACTACACTCTTGGTAAGTTACTCTCTGCCCCTACCCTACTGTCTATACTTGTGTATATTGCTATTACTATAAGATGTATTATTTATCATTATATTGTGCAGTTCCTATATATGGATTTCTATGTACCTGACTGAGAAGATAGATATTGAACACCTTGACCCCGCCCTGAGGAAGTGGAGACGAAACGGGATTGGTCCATTGATTTTTACCCGTAGGCGTTGAGTTACCATCACCCAGTCTTCTCTGGATCCTCCCCTGGTGATTTCCTTCATTGTGCACCTTTATTCCCCTTTATTATACATCATCCTTTGCTTCTGCCCTCGATTCCCATCTTGTGCTTTGCCAGTTTGAATGTGCCGCCAAAACAGACATCATTGTCGCAAAAGTTTTCCTGCGCAACGCGACTGGTGAGCTTTACGGCGTTTCCCAGCAACGGAGGCATTTGCGAGCGGTCGCAAAAGCCGCTCGCCGGCACGAACCTTGGGAACCCTTCTTGGGGCTTATTCCCATCCCATCTGGGCTTGATTTCCATCATATTTTGAACGATACACTCTACAGGACTGTGAGTACCACGGTATTTGAAGCCCTGTTGAGTGGAGCCGCCACGCCAGGACAGTTGTGCATTGCCGCTTGTTTTTTGCAGCGCTGACGCGGGAGTATTGGTGTACTGTAGTATCTATGCTTGTGATGTTATATATATACATGTAATGCTTTATGTGTGATGTTTATGTATTCAGAGGGAGCGTCCTCCTTGTACTACTGTTGAGAATTACATTTTGATACCTTTTGCATTATGCTTATTTGATTTAATGCAGGCATAAGTTGTGGTTGGAGGAGGAGGAAGGGCTGGGCGGCGGCGAAGAAAAAGAAGAAGGGGCCGGGCCGCCACCTCCTTCAGCCATTTCCCCAGCCAGCCTACAATCTGCCATGACTCCCGCTCCTCGCTTGCTGAATCTGCATGGAGGAGGAGCCCCGCCCACTGAAGCCCATCCACCGCTCATGCTCCTCCTCCTCCACGCGGCCTGGCTACGCCCCCTCCCTCCAGCTTCAGATCTCCCACAGCTTCTCCAGCCTTGAGGGGGCAATGCCAAGCCAGCGGTGGCAGAGCCTGCACAATGCTGGCTTGGCACTGCCCCCTCAAGGTTGGCGAAGCTGTGGGAGAGCTGAAGCCGGGGGAGGGGGCAGGGCATAACGCGGCCTGGCTCCACCCCCTCCCCCCGGGTTCAGCTCTCCCACACCTTCGCCAGCCTTGAGGGGCAGTGCCAAGCCAGCAGTGGCAGAGCCAGCACAATGCTGGCTTGGCACTGTCCCCTCAAGGCTGTGGAAGAGCTGAAGCCGGGGGGGGGCATGGCACGGCCTGGCTCCTCCCCCTCCCCTGGCTTCGGCACTCCCAGCAGGCCACCATCCCCCAGCCGTTCTTTACTGTGTTAGAGTGTCATTTTGTGTCATTTTGGTTGGTGGTATGCCCCCGGATTTTTTTTAATGTTAAAAGTGTGCCGCGGCTCAAAAAAGGTTGGGAAACACTGCATTAAACCCTCCAGTTTTGCAGGGATTAGGGGTGCAGAACCTATGCAACCATGAGGAAACTATGCATTAAAATGCTTTTTTTCTAAAAATGAGAGAACACCCCTAAGGGAATTTCTAGATCCTCTATTTCAACACAATAGTTCTGTTGGAAATTGACTACAGAATTGTGCTGGAGGACCTACAAATGCCTAGAGAAGTGTTTTCTTTAGAAATCTTGGAATCTCAATGTCAGGCATAGGCAAACTAATGTCTTTAGGCTGGATGCGGCCCCTTGGGCTCTTTCTTCCAGCCCTGGAGTCAGCCCCTGTGTCACACCCTCCTGTCAGCCGGAGGACACGGCCGAGAGGAGGACTTTGCAGGCACACGTGGCTGCACAGGGCTTTCCCAATAACTCCTCCTCCCCTCCTCCCTCAAACCAATGGCTTCCCCTGCGCCCCCGTGTCAACTCTTGGCCTCCCCCTTCTTTCCCAGCTCCACCCAATGCATGCCCTCCTGCTTGTCCGGTACGGCCCGACACGGCCCAGCTTTCAGTGCAGCCCCAATGTGAAAAAGCTTGCCCATGCCTTCTCTTGATCGAACTAAGTCATTCCGGAAGTTGACCAGAGGGACTATATAAACAACCTCCAGTAAAAGCTGAGCATAGAGTTGAGCTAAAGGAGCTAGATACTTCTAGAGATAACATATTAATCAAATATGTTAATAATCAAATCTGCACATGTCCAAAAATGTGGAGGATCAACTGTAAAGTATTGGGGCAATTCACTAAGAGTTGACCTAGACTGCCTTATAATTCAGTTTCAGAATTAACTGCATTGAACTGGATTATATGTATCTATACTGCTTTACAAGCCAGATCAATGCAGTTGACCCACATTCTTAAACTGGATTATAGAGCAGTGTCGATCCAACCTATGCTTCACCACAAACTATGCACTTGTTTCTAATGCCAGTTTCCCTTTTGGCTTCTGTAGTGACTTCTTGGGAGACATATAGGAGCAGACCAATTAGGAAGACAAGAGTTCTGTTTGCAGTTTTACCATCCAAAGATAAAGAGATTGCTACTGAAGATCAAAACATTATATGGAAAACTCCAGATTTATCAACATGGTGTGCACCACAGGGAAGTATTGTGGAATATGGGACAAGTATTAGGCATGTTTTAGAATCCTAAAATGGCGATTCTTATATCAAATGGGGGGGATTTTTTTTTATTAGTATATCAAAGACTTACAAAAAATTTCCCAAAAATTTCGGAAATGTAACTTAAGTACTAACGAAATTCGTTAGAAATTCGTATGCCAGAGCATGCGCATTCCAGATGGTTTTGGCCTACAACTCCCAGAAATCCTAACAGCTGGTAAATTGGCTGGGATTTCTGGGAGTTGTATGCCAAAACCTTAATAAACCACACTGAATTCTAGATGGGACTCTCCAAATAGGAAGGAGGGAGGGAAGGAGGGAGGGAGGGAGGGGTTTTTCTATTCTTGGAAGCAGCAAAAGAAAAGGAGGAGGAGCCCCCCCCCTCGCTCCTCGCTGCCTCTCTCACCCCGATCCTGAGGAGGCGGGGCCCAAGTTTGCCCAGGCTGAGAGAAAAGGAAGAGGCCTGAGGCTGTGAGGAATGGTGGGAGTTGAAGTCCAAAACACGTACCTGGAGGGCTGAAGCTGGCCCCTGCGATGGGGCAAGGCAGAGCAACGGGGAAGAGAAGCATCTGAGAGAGCGCCGGGAGAGAGAGGAGGAGAAGCGCGCGCGCGCGCGTGTGTGTGTGAAGCAGGCCCCTGCGATGGGGCATGCATGGCAGCAGAGCAACGGGGAAGAGAAGGAGGGGGGGGGGAAGCCTGGAGGACTACACTTTCCAGAATGCATTGCCTACCTAACAGCAGCGTCACTTCCAGTTCCCCATAGAAATGCGAGAAAATGAAGAAGCTGAGCTGAATGAAGGCGGGAAGGAAATGAGGGGGAGAAGACAGGGAGAAGTGAGTAGTACAATAATTAATTAATTAATACTTAAGAATTTCTAACGATCCTAACGCAAATTGTTGGCCTCACGGACCGTAAAAGGAAGTCTACTTCCTGGTTCGGGGCAGCGATACGTAAAACCTCAAAAGTCCCATTACATACGAATCTCTTACGAATCCTTTTAATTTCCGTTTCATTTTTCTCATGCCTAACAAGTATCATTGCTAACCTGCTTCTTCTTGAAGTCGTTAGATGAAAATGACCTTCCATTCATTACTGTATTGTTCAGGATCACATATATCCATTCTCCCACTTCAAAATTAGTAAATGTTCATAACCTAACGAATTTAACTGTGTTGAAATTGCAGGTGGGGAGCCAATGAAATTTTGGTAATGCCTAACATAGAGTCTTCACCAAACATCACAATACACAGAGTACTTCTTTTACCATATCCCCAGTTGCACCATATACTGAACATTAAATTTACAACTCACCAACATAATTTTCCATTCATGTTTTTGCTCTCTGATTCAATATGCAGCCAAGACAGATCTTTTTACTACACCAACTTTAGTGTGACAACTGTATTTAGTTTGACAACTGTACTTTGCTTTACTTTGTTGTAAGACATAATAATTTGAATTCCGTACCAGGAGAATGGTAGGCTATAAAATAAATGATTACATTGCTTTTGACAGCAGCTAAATGAACTGAGATGTTTCAGAATGAGGATGAGGAAGTATGCTGAAATGGGACCATACAACAGCAAAAACAATAAAAAATCTGTTGATTATATTTCAAAAATTAATAATTCTGCAGCACACATGGGCAATAGACTCGTTCTGAGTCAAAATACTTTACACGGGGGAGGGGGGGAATAATAAAAGTTGAAATTCTCTTGCATTTCATATCCACAATCAAAGCCGGATAGAAGGAAAAGGAACACAACATGCTGTTGATGAGTTTTCCATTAAGAACAAGCATTTAACCCCCTCCTTTGCTTTGTAATCCATCCTAGCTATGAATCCCCCTTTCTTAATAAAAATAAGAATAATAAAAAAGTTATATGACTTTAATTAAATGCACTTATTAAAAGAGTGAAATATTTGGAGAGGCTGGCTTTTTTTCTTGCCTTTTTTGGGTAAATGCTAAAGGCACATTTTCCAGCATGCTGCAGAGTGTCTGCATCCGCCTGCCCCAGGCCATTTTTAATGCACAAATAAATCCCCACCTGAAGTGCTGACAGATTATTATGCAGTGTGGCAGCCAACTAAAGTAAACACTGGGGCAAAAGTTTTAACCTCTTGCAGGCAGAGAACAGTTTCTCCCTTCTTAGCAGTTACTCCTACTCTGCAACACAGTCTTGACAAGCAGAGTAGAGCCACCCCTGCCTGGTAACATACATCTTCTTGGTGTTTCACATCTATGGCGACACCAATGTGTAGCAGTGTAAATACTGCAGCTAGTAGGACTCCAATGGGCATCAAAATGATGCCCCCCATCACTATGCAATCTCTGCAATAAAATCTAAAACTAAAAGCATGCACATATATGAGTAAGTTACTAGATGAAACACTTGATTCGGCATTCATAGGGTAATGTTGCAACATCTTGTCAACACTGGCTATACTGGCTAGGAATGGTAGATATTGCAGTCCAATACTCACCATCTGGAAAAACACCGCTAACCTAACCTAACGGAGGAGGAACTAAAAATGCAGCGTGGCTCTACTCAGTCCTATGCTAAGTACAAGACAATTTGCTCTTAGAAATTGACTATAGTGGTGGTGGGGGGGGGGGGGGGGAGCTGTGATTACAGGATGGGAAAGGTTGAGAGAGGAAAGTGTAGATCAATGGCTTTAGATTAGGTGAACCTCATAATCAATAAGCTTTAGGTCAATATGAAACTATTGATTGTGAAGTTCCAGTTAAAAGATAACTACAACATTACCCTATGAATGCCTAATCAAGTGTTTCATCTAGTAACTTACTCATATATGTGCATGCTTTTAGTTTTAGATTTTATTGTAGACCCCAATTATTGATGTTTATTTCTTTAGAGTTCTGTAGGACTTAGAAATTTGCCCTAGAGAGGGGGAGATAGACTGAGACTATTCTAGAGGTGGACTACAGCTTTTTCTCCAATTGAACTGTGTAGAAACTTCTAACAGACTGACATCCTAGGTGGATTTCAGTCATTCTGCCCCCTACCAGTTTGCTACCTTCCCTTCCTCCACATTTCACCAGGGTGTGACCCTACATGATTAGAAGGTGCATACCAATGATACCGCTTCCACAATATGGGAGGGACCAAGTGCTCTCCCCGCGACTGAGATAGCAGGTGCTAACTCCGTGGGAAAGTCTCCCTGTGTTTGCCAATCAATTGACTGAATTCCATCAGCGTTGGTTACTCTACTTGAGATATGAGCTCCAGCTCACTAGAAAGAGCTTTATGCCTTACATTTCCCTTGTATCTCACACAAACATTGCATTTCTCTACCTCTTTCCGTGTGTAATCATCGTTTGGGCACTACTTGTCCCATCAACCTTGACTAATTTTCCTGCCTGTGCTATCACTACCCAGAATAAACAGCCACCAAAAACTGTTTACTTATGTTACTGGGTGTCACACAGGATTAGTGCTTTTAAGCTGTCATTCAGAGCCTTGAAAGGAAAAGTAATCGGTCGCCATAAAATGTTACTATTGGAAGTAGAATCCCACATCCAATGAATACCCTGTACAAATTTGTACTTGTAATCCAGATTCCACTCTCTAGGGGTGGATCTACAGTATAGCATTTATACAATTTGACACCACTTTATCTGCCCTGGCTTGGTGTCATGGAATAATGGGAGCTGTAGATAGACAAAAACTATAGCCTGCCCAATAGTGCTGGTGCTTCACCAAACTACAACTCTCAGGATTCTGCTGCATTGAGAAATAGCAGTTAAAGTGGTCCTGAATTGCATTGAATGTACAGTGTAGCTGCACCATAGGATGGGACTGCATAAATGAACAGACTCTGGGGGGACACGGGTAAGTATGCATTGGCATGCACATTCTCCTTCCTTTTGCTCTCTCTCTCTCTCTCTCTCTCTCTCTCTCTCTCTCTCCGCACATATATGCTTTCTCCTCATGCATCACATCTTTGATACACAAAATCATCAGCGGAGAAAATGCTAAAGCATAGATGAAATGAAAGAAAAAGGGTCCTTGAAAAAAGTGTACAGTATTCATGATTGTCCATTAAAAACAATCAGCAATACAAGAGGCTTGCTACTTTTCGGAATCCTAAAAAAGAATCACAATCCAAAGATGACAACAATTATCGTACTTAGTGAAACTAGACACCCTCTGATTTCAGTGAATTCTGTTTTATACTGCAAGGATCTGACTGCATGAAATCATGCAATAAATACAAAACTACAAATGAATATAACAAAACATCTTATTCTGCTTTTCCTAATGTCTTTAACTTTACCAACCAGTATCCTATTTTCTAATAAGTCATCTCATGTAATGGTATACTCAAAGTACAATAACTTCATTTTAGTCATTTTAGCTTCTAGTGATAATCCAGATATGTTTTGCACTAAGACCAATTTATTAGTCCTTTTGGCAGATCACAATATTTGTAAAACTCCCCTCCGGAACCACCTTTCCAATAAATTGAGTCTGTTCCTTTTAGTAAAAATACCAGCATGGTTAATTCTAGCAAAAAGCAAGTGAAAGAACATGGTGTCCACCTTATGAACATGCCAACTGCTTATAACTTAAGTGAGAATAATTGTTTGCTTATGACTTCTCTGCTTTGGATTCCTGCTGCCACTATTGTCATTCAAACTTGTAATGCAAATTCTATCCTCTTGTCATTTAGCCTTAACAGCTAAAAGAAATCACATTCAGAGAAAGTGTGCTGGAGTGCTAATTGACAGGGATAACTTAGAGACAACCTTCTTGTCTAGCTTAGTAGATTTGGCTAGGTGTTCTTGGAGACGAGATAGATAGATAGATAGACAGACAGACAGACACATATATGCATACACTTGCACAAAGCCACATTCCATTATGCTGATCTTTGGTCCTCCAGAGGTTTTGGACTTCAGCTCCCAAAATTTCTGATAGTTGGCCAAGATAGGACTTCTGTGAGTTTCTAACACCTGGAATACCTAATATTGGGAACCACAGTTTTAACATAAGTCAAGACTCTAGATAGCCCAATATGATGTACTTCAGAATGCGGTAATAGTGATTAGAGATGTCATACCATTTTAACAAGAAAAAGATAGACAATAGAACTATCAGTATCATAATGCCCTTATTTAGCTCTTTGGTGCATTTGCATCAGAAATACTGCATGAACCTCTGGTCACTGTATCTTGCAAACACTGGCATGAAGACCTATGCCTTGAGATGAAAGGAGCTAATACAGAATGACCAACTTACTAATATGAGATGAAAGATGCCAACCTTTTGGTAATACAAACAATGTCGGCGCACCTGACATCTACCCGCGGAGGGCGTTCTCGGTTAAAGTAATAATGAGGGACTTACTTCCATTTAATGCAAAACTCAATGTTTAGGCTTCAGTGAGTAAGCTAATATGTCTTGTTCTGGTGTGATGCTGCTTACCCTGTTAATGTTAATGTTGTATTTTTAATGCAAAATGTTTTAAATGTTAAACTGATGTTTTTAACCAGCATATCTGAGAAAATCAAACCACCGTGGTTCCAGTGTAATAAAAGGCATACTGGAAGCAATTCCAAACAAATTAATAAAACATCTGAATGAAGTCACTAAACAGAGGATCCAAATTGCAAAATTACAAAAAGTGGCCCTACTTGAAATGTGCCACCTTCTCAGATAATACCCCACTAATTATATCTGAATCACTGACAGTCAGGCTGAGAAACTGCTAGATAATGTCAGAACCAAAAGGAGCCTAAGCCGTTTTATCTCTTGAGGGAGAAAAAAATGTGCTGTAGTCACCACTGTCACTATATATTTATTTATTTACAGCATTTTTACCCCATCCTTTCCAACCCTCGAGTGGGGACTCAGAGCCATCATATTTTTGCTACCATTACACCATCATCACCACCTCTCCAACTTTGGTGCTTGTCCTTCTAATCTGAGGAATTCAAAGTAGAGGTACTCAGGGTAAGCAGGCAGGTAGGAGTTGGTTACAGTGGCGCAGAGTAGTGAGAAGAGAGGAAATGGCAGTGGCAGCAACATGAGGTTCATGGAAGGAGCTCAGGCTTTAGTGGTGAGAGAAGAGAGTAACAAAATTTGCTACTTAGTTTGGAGGGGTTGCCTAGAGATCATTCAATTGCAGTCTGTTCTTGTTGTGCGCCTTCAAATCAACTCTGACTTATGACACCCCTATCTTAGAGTTTCTTTGGGATGACTGATTCAGAGGTTTGTCATTGCCTTCCTCTGAGGATGAGGGAGAGTTACTTGCCCAAGGTCACCCAGTGGTTTTCATGGCCAAGCAAGGATTCACACCCTGGTTTCCTGGAGTCCCTGTCCTACACTCAAACCATTACATCATGCCAGCTCCCACTAAATAGAAGGAAATTCAGGACACATCAAAATACATTTTTTCAGAAAGTGCAAATCCATTTATAGCGTTCTGGCCAAGAGTTGTGGATATGGGCTGCAAGAGTCAAGTTACACGTTACATTCAATTATTTATTTATTTATTTACAACATTTCTACACCACTCTTCTCAACCTCCTGAGGGGGACTCAGAGCGGCTAACACAAGCAAAAATTCGATGCCAAATATCAATAAACAACAATATAAAACCATAAATACATAATAAACTAAAAACAGTAACATCAATTATATAATCACACCACATAGCAGTTCCCAATTATCATAACAGTCGTATGGTCCAGTTCAGTGTCCAAAGTGCTGCTGTGTCCACTAGACGAAAGCCTGGTTCCAAAACCACAATTTTAGTTTTTTCCTAAAGAAAAGGAGGGAGGACGCCGATCAAATTTTGCTGGGGAGGGAATTCCACAAGCAGGGGGTCACCACCGAGAAGGCCCTGTCCTTCATCCCCATCAGATGTGTTTGCGACGTGTTTCAAGACATGGAAAGCAGCTATAGTTTTGATTGTTGTTCTTTAGTTCAAAGTAAGCATGGGAATTTATTCCAGTTTGGGAATGTGCATGGGCAATTAAGAAGTTGTAACCCTGTTCCCTATAAAGGATTACATCAGAATTGCCCTGGTTTACCATACACCAGAAGTTTGCTCTGCCTACAAAAGAATTCCTTTCAAACCAAATAGTTATTCATTAATATACACAGGCATGCATAAAGTCCCAATTGGTTGGAGTATTCAATAAAGAACAGGACCACAGTGGAAAATGTATAATGCCTTGGTCTGGACACACATCATTCCTATGTGGGGGATCCCATCCACATGAAAGGTCTGCAATTACTAATGAAAAAAAAGGAAATGTGATACCCACATTTCACAAAAGCAGGTAGTTAGATGCTTGGGGTGAATCCACACTAGGATCATATCCCAGCTATAGTGAGATTATCCTGCCCTGGTTTGACACCATTAAGACCACTTGTTTTAATCGAAACTCAAATTGGTCTTAAAAACCACACCGTTTCTGATGTCACCTTGAGACAAAAGGGCCCTGGTGGCATGTGTTTGTGTTTACTGTATTAGATTAATTTTGTTCACATAAGTAAAGCAACTATTTTTTCTTCTTCCTGGTATACATAAACCTATCAACCAGTAGCCTTTTTTCTTTTCCTGTTAATCATACCAGCCACTTTGTACTTCCATTAGGGATGGCTGCCTCTTCCCATTGCCTTCCCTCTTCCCACCTGAGTGGAAGCGTGAGAGCAGACATTCTAAATGTTGTAGTAGTGTACTCTGAATGGGGAGAAATGACACATATCATAGATACACACATGGTACTGAGGATTGGCGATGTAAGGTTCTCTGGGCCAAAGAGGCGATGGTGAGGGAGGGAGGCACAAGGAGAGAGCTCCCATTATAGGAATGGTCTCCCATACCCTTCCTACTTCCCTTGGAACATAGACCTCAATGAGTCTGGTCCTGCAGTCCCCATTAAGTCTAGATCTACTGAGGACACTACCATAGGAAAAGCCATTGACTTCATTTCATTTCAATTTATTATTTGATGAGTCGCTCTCCACCGGAGTGCTCTGAGCGACTTACACAGCAATAAAACAGAAAACATATCAACGATAAATCACAAATTAAAAGTTTTGACGAAAAGCCAAGTTTTGAGACCTTGAGAGAAAGACCGCAAATCAGGTATAGGTCTAATGTATGAAGGTAAAGAATTCCACAAGGTTGGGGCAAGAACCGAGAAGGCCCTGTGCCTCGTGGAGTCCAGGCGGGCCTCCCTAAGACCGGGAACAAACAAGAGGTTTTCTTGAGCTGATCTTGGTAGTCTCTAATGACAAGTATGTGAGAAACGATCTCTGAGGTATTTAGGGCCTTGACCATGGATGGCTCTGAAAGTCAGAACCAGTGTCTTATAGGAAGCCCGATGTTAAATTGGGAGCCAATGGAGGTGTTGTAACACTGGAGCTATATGATGTCTCATTGGTGTTCGAGTAAGTAATCTGGCAGCTGCGTTTTGAACCACTTGGATCTTCTGTGTCACTGAAAGAGGAGTACCAGCATACAATGCATTACAGTAATCCAGCCTCGGGGTAACTGTGGCGTGGATTACTGTTGCAAGGGCCTCTGTTGGAAGGTAAGAAGCCAGCTGCCTCGCTTGACGGATATGCCTTTGGACTCATAGAAGGCACACACACATAGGCAAGGTCTGGTCAAAAAGAAGAGAAATACCAGCTTTGTTGCCACCTCCTCTTCCGCTTGCTAACTGCTCCTCTCCAAAAGCTCCACTTGAATTATCTCACTGCTGGATGGATCAAGATAACACACAGGGACAGCAGAAAGCATCCACAGACGCTCTGACCCAGTTCAGTGTATGTATGTATACAGAACTCTAAGTATTTGAACAGCCAATGGCTTGTAGGGCTTTTAGAACATTTTAAACAATTGTCCTTTTGCAAAGTTTGAGAAAGATACTTGTGGGGACTCTTCCAGAAGTCCCCACCACCATGACCAATGGATGAGTGTTGCAACTTCATGGAATATCTCTTTTTCAAAGCTCTACCTGTTTTTCAGCCACATCTGGTTAGCCAATAGGATGCTGAATTAAAGAGCCCTTTGATCTGAACCAGAATAGCCCTTCAGCAGAAACCCTTCTAAGATCAATTATCCTTTATCCTTTATCAGAAGGGCTGCTGGGAACCAAACCTAGTACCTTAACTATGCCAGATACATGTTCTACCACTGAACTCTTTGCTCCCCAAAAAACTGGATTGAGATGCAGAATTAGATGGATCTCGTTCTGATTGTGCAAAGCCCTTCTTATGCTACTAGCCCTTCTCCAGCTACTAAGCAGATCAAAGTCAGAAATTTGGATAGGCTATTCATACAGCACGAAGCTCGACACTGATGCCAAATAAGTTAGCCTATAATGAAAGAGTAGAGGAGCCAGAAAACAATCACACATTTCAACACATCAGAAAGCTATATTTCTAAAGATTTATGGTAAGTGAAGTTTCACATACATGGATGTGTGGGATGTTCTTTGAGTGAGAATGGCCACTTAAATCCCTGTGTTGGCTAGTTTGTGCCCTAGAATACATAGTATTAGAAAACCTCATCAATCTGCTAAAATAAAAGGCCCAAGCTATGCTTTCACATTTGACAAGATGCCACATGCTTTGATAATCCTTGCAAGAGATTTGTTTTTAATGCAAGATTCCTTCCTTTTAAAAAGTGGTAATTATGAAGATATTTTCCGCAAGCTCCTGGCAAAAATGAACAAAAAAATTGGCTGGATATCCTGAATTTGAAAGCTTGACTCTTCTTTAAGATTTCGCAATAACGGAAATCTTCATTCTGTCACAATAAGTAGTGAACTTTTTCTCAAAACAGTGACACCTTTTCTGCCAATCCCTCGAGGTGAGCAAACAACACCTATTTTCCAATACAAATATGTTGTGGAACAGTATTTAAAATTCAAGATATTTCACTATACAAAGCAGATGGCTTTAGAGACCATGTTGGCCAACCAATTCAAGGGTGAGTAGAGGAAGAACAGTCTGTCCTGAATGGAAAGAATAATGCATTATAGCAGAAAAAGTGAAAACATCATTCTTGGCATTTTCTTTCATTTGGACATGGTGATTGTTTCCAGCTGCCATAATGATACAACTTAAGAATAACGTAATGTTTATGGGCACATGCATCCCAAGAATATAGGCCCATCTATATTGGTGTGTTCCTGTATAAACCCAAGGTTCACATTTCCTACACAACTTGTAGAATCTATTATTATTATTATTATTATATTTATACCCTGCTTTATCTCTCCCAAAGAAGACTCAAAGAATTTCCATCATGTATAACATGTTAAAAAGAAGCTGGCAAAGACAATGCAAGAATAAGATTTTCTATCTATAGATCCAGGTGTGAGGTCCAGATGGTTAAGGCATTTGGATACATTCCTGCAGGTAATAGGTTCAAGTCTCAAGCTGGGAAACGGCTGCCTCAATTCCAGCTAGCTATAAATATGTAGTTGATACACTACAGCAGGAAATATAAAGGTAGTCAGACCCTAATAAACCTGACTACATCACTCTGGAGTACACCCCAAACCTCAAAAAGGGTGTGTTCTTAATTCACTTAAAGCATAAATGGTTCTGCATCAGCTTTTTCCTTTCTCTGTCATGAAGCAGACAAGGTGGAGTGGATTACACTCAAGGCCCTATATATAAATTTCCACATGCCACAAAGCCACATTGGCAGTGACAGTTTTCTAGACACAGAAGACACAACTGCCAATTTTGTCAGATGCACATCCACAAACAAGAATACTTGGCTGCTCTCAGGAGGCAGGGTTTTGTGTCTGGTATTTTGAAAGGTTCTTATAAGTTATTGCTAGAATTTTCAATAAGGCAGTGGCTTTTGTAAACACTCAAATTCAATGACTCTGCTGAAATTAAATGGAAAATCCATGTCTATATTAATAACTCGCGGAGGCATCTGAACATATGAAGATGGACAAGCAAGAGCATAGCAGACTGTGTACACTGGCAAATTCCTGGGAGCAGGACCAAAAGCAGCTGTTTCCACTCAAAGAGACAAAAGGGAGAGTGAGGGAGTGTAACTCCAGCAGCGTTAGATCAGTTTATATGAAACATGAGGACAGATGCCCTGGAATCTCCGAGAGAGCAGCCGCCCTCACTGTATATTAAAACAAGGGGAAGGGTACCAAGTGCCAATAACTGTCAGAAGGCATTTCAGCTGCAGCAACTTTGGCAAGGCAGACACAACTAATTTAGTACTGCCTGGCTAAGGTATATTAAGCTGTCAGTCTAGATAGGAGTTTAATCACCTACCATAGATCAAAGCCTGCCCCATCCCTTTGGTGGTAGGCCAGGATCACACACACACACACACACAAACCAGGGATTGGATGACCTCACCAGGAATATGCAGTAGAAGAGCATGGGTGAAGTGAAGCTCTTCCAATATAGTGAAGGAAACAATATCAGCTTTCGGTATCACCGCTTTACTTTCTATGTCCATCCAACTGGTGCTATGTATTTCTGCATTTAGGAGATGTTTTTAAAAAGGAAGTAATACTTGGTTACAATGTTTTCCCCCCATGTCTACAGGCATAATTCTGTTGCCACTAACTTTAAAGGAGAAGAGTTTATTCCAAGCTCCCCGCCAAGCAAGAAGCACAACAAAATAGAGCCGAAACCACTAATGGTGGGATGTCTATCTCTACAGCAAGCTCCACCTATCAGTTCCATCTCATAGTTTGGTGTTCTTCATTAGCACTCACTCATCTTCATTAATCATTTGTTTTGTTTCATTTTTTTTATTATACGCTTAAAAACAAAAACAAAACATATTATTCACACAAAGAAAAAAGTTAAAGTCAAAAGGGAGGTAAAGGTGGTGGAGCTCTAATTAGTAATTAGATACCTAGAGTTGGAATCTACAACAAGATTAATGAAAAACAGAAACAGGTTGAACTCATTCATCTTTCATTTTCATTGCCACAGATTTAGAACATAGCAGATTTATTAATTTTTATTATTATTTTGATTTGTATACCGTCCTTTCCAATTGGCTCAGTCAATTTAGTCACAAATCACACATGGCTCCCTGACAGAATGCTAAAACTATACACACTAGATCTGGACTCATCTTCCAAGGCTTGTTTGTATTGCTGCCAATGGGCATATGCTGAAATGAACATTCTGAAAATTACACATGATTTGTACTCTTGGAAGATGAAGCCACACATTCTATGATGGCTTGTGTATATAGGCGAGCAGATGCAACTACTGGATGGCACATATTCTCTATCAGAACTAGAGCTGATGTGGTCTATCCAATGCAACTTTCTGAATCAGCACCCCAAACCAAATCTAAAGTTGACCAAAAACTGATTTGTAACCCTTTTGGTACCCATGTTGGAGAGTGGTCCCTGGTCAAAGTAGTCCCTAGTCAAGTGTTTCCTGGTCAAGTAGTCCCTGATCAAGTTGTCTCTGGTCAAAGTAGTCCCTGGTCAAAAAGAGGTTGGGAACAACTGTACTAAGTAATAGAATTTTTTTTTACCACATTGCTAGCACCTGCTCAAAAATCTGATGAAGAAAGAAAGTGGCAAGATCCTTATTGCCACTTGGAAGAATGTCACAGATTGTTATACCGGACTACCAGAGAGCCCAATGCACAGTTTGGTTAGACTACTATTTTACAGACCCCAGCCACTGATTATAATCTGTGGTTCAAGAAAGACAACATCTGAAAGGGCAAAAATTCTTTGGCTCTGGCTTATATACTTCAATAATTCTGTGGAACCATTAGACAAGGCCCAATACAATGTGTCCATGCAATAAAATCGGTGTACAACATGCAACAGAGGCAGCACTTCACTATTTTAGTTGTCTTTTCTTTCCTTGTGATGCTACGTATCTTAGCTAAGAGAATAGGATACTACAGCAAGGCATCATCTGCCATTGCTCAGTGTCTGCAGCTGAGGAAGATCGGATCTCAAAGTACAGAGATGCAGGATCCAGCAGCTCTAAAAGCTCTGAACTCCCTTCCCAGGTGACCTCCAAGCAAAGATATTAACAGCATAGTTTTACACAGACAAGTCACATATCTGTCACTGAGGATCATCAAAGGTGAGCTTTATGTCAGAGGCTTTGCAAAAACGGTCTGTTATCATTCCCTCCTCAGCTTCCTTTTCAGTAGTCCAAGCCCTCATTGCTAGAACTGTTAGAGGGGGAGTGTTTGCTAATACAGGAAGACAAGAGCGTAAGATAAAGACTAGTAATGACAAGAGTTTCCGGGCAGCAGACCAAGGTTAATAAAGGCGGGGGAAGGAGGAGTGGAAAGCACCTGCAAAGGAACAGGAGGCTAGCATTAACCTCTCCTCCCAAGTGTCTCTCCTTTGTGCATTCAGGAAAGACAACAATAAGGCACATCAAGGAAACAAGGATCAAGGGGCAGCTATAAAGCTGAGCACCCAACCCAATAGGTTTACAGCTGGAAGTAGTAGCAAAAACTTGGCAGCCCTCTGAACCAACAGCCAATCAGATTATCCCACCACAAGCCTCTGGCCAGATTTTCTTCACCCTTATTTGCACAGCCTTTTCATAGTTCCTGAGCTCAAACATACCTAGAAACAACACAGTCTATTCTCTTGTTTATCATGACTGCTAATACCTTACTTCCCCTTCTGAGGAGGAAAAAAACAAACCTTGAAGAAAATAATGGGATTTTCAGATAAGTATATACAAAGGGAGTAAAAAGTAAATTACTCATAAAAGAATTTCTATTGCACTGGCACTTCTTTGAGTGCATGATACTTTCGTCACACTTGATATGTGTTCAATTTAATATATGGTCTATTTTTTCTTGTGGTTGTGTTGGTTTGCATGTAACTTACATGCATCCACAGGTGACTTGAAGGCACAGACACTCACAAAGAGGTTGCACTCAAAACTTTAAAAAATTCATTGCTTGTGAAATCCTTTATTGGTTCTCTTTATTTACCACCTCTTATCTGTTCTCCATTTTAATCACCTTACTCATTTGATTTCTTTTTTTGGGGAAAAAAATCAGCCATACTTGAAATATTGAGTAGCAGCAAAAGTTGAAGTATCTAAATTTAATAAACAAGTGGGAAACTTGCTCCTATCCAAGATTTTGTTCTCCTGTAGTTTTAAACTATTGCCAATTTAAGAAAGGGTTCTAATTCAGCTATAAAGACTTTGACATCATTTTAATTAGAGCATGACAGTTTGTAGGCATATATTCTTCTGTACCTCTTTGTCACTTCTTACAAGCAGTAACTACAAAGGAATCACAGCCATGCCTGTACAAAAAAAAAATCTCACATGATCTATATATATAAAAATCGAGTCGTCGTGGGATGTCCTTTATACACGGCCAAACTATACCCCCCAGAAACACAAATCCCACGACACACATTCCCCCAGACCATGAGGTACAACCATAGCACAAAAAAACACCCCTACCTATCTTGCAACCTCCCCAAAAACAGCCCCCAAAAACCGCCCATTACCTCCCATTTTGCGCTGGCCGCGAGCGCTAGACAGAGGCAGAGCAATCGCGCAGGCGCACTCCGACCCCCCTCCCTCCTTCCTCTTCAAACCCTCCCAGCCGCTCCTGGGAGAGGGACTGGAAGAGGGGGCTTGGCGACGACGAGGGCGCCACCGTCCCCCCTCTTCCGCCGCCTCCTCCGCCACCTCACAGCCGCATCTCGCCCGATCACAGTGGAGGTGGGAGGGAAGCTGACCTTTTCCCGGTCAGCTCTTTCTCCTTCTCGCCCGCCTCCTCCCTTCATTGGTGGAAGGAGGGCAGGAGAGGAGGAGAAAGAGGTGCCAGGGCAAAGGGCAGCTTGCTACCGCCTGTACCGGGATCGGGAGGACATCGCGGAGCCAGGACAGTCCTGGCGGCAAGGGAGCCGGAGAAGAGGAGGGGGTGGAGAAGGAGGAAAAAGCAGCGAGGGGGAAAGGATCGCAGTCTCTGTGCATGGCTGCGATCCTTTCCCCCCTCGCTGCTCTTTCCTCCTTCTCCGCCCCTCCTCCTCGCCGGCTCCCTTGCCGCCAGGACCGTCCTGGCTCCGGCAATGTCCTCCTGATCCCGGTACAGGTGGCAGCTGCTGCCTTCTTTACTGGGCACCTCTTTCTCCTCCTCCCCTCCCCTCCTGCCACCACTGAAGGGAGGAGTGCGGGGCGAGAAGGAGAAAGAGCTGGCCTGGAATACAGCTTCCTCCCACCTCCACTGGGAGGGAAGACACCAAACACACATATATATACACATATATACACACATACATATATATATACACACACACACATATATACACACATACATATATATATACACACACACATATATATATATATATATATACACACACATACACACAAACACATATATACACACACATCCACACATACAAACACATATACACAGACATACACATACACATATATACACACATACACACATATATACACATACACATATATATACACACATACATATATATATACACACACATATATATATACACACATACATACACACAAACACATATACACACATACACATATATATACATACACACATATATATACACACATACATACACATATATACACACATATATACACACACATACACATATACACACATACATATACACACAGACATATACACAGACATCTACACACACAAACATATATACACATACACACATACACATATATATATATACACACATATATACACATACACACATACACATATATATACACACATATATACACACACAAAACACATGCCCACATCATTTCCAACCCTTACCCAGACTGCCTCGCATCTCCTAAATAGGGCACAGCAACGCGTGCCGGGTTCAGCTAGTTACTTATAATGATGCCCACCACAAACATCAGATAAATGATGCCTTCAAACTGGGAATCATGGAAAGAGAAACTTTGAAGTTTTTAGATTGAGGTTACAGCTGCAATTTTTCCCCGAATTTCAAAACTGTAGTTATTTTGTAGTGAGACAGGTTTCAATAATCTGACACAAGCTGAAAGCATCTGGAATTTCAAAATGCATGGGTCACTGAGATAGTGACAGCTCAGTGTCCATAAACTTTGCCTCATGCACAAAAATATTGAAATTATTGCATAATATTGCCTACAGGTTACATATATGTGTATATGAAACATTGCAGAAGATCAGACTACTGATCTTTTATGTTTATGTTTAGGATGGGGTCCCACTACCAAGATATTTCATTATGTACATATATGCAAATACAGGTATTCTAAAATCCAAAACACTTCTGGCCTCAATCACTTCAGATAAGGGATATTGCACTCAGATTTTGCCCTGCTTGGAATTGACAAGCTCACATTTCCTTGCCTGAGACTAGCACAGTGAGTTATTCTGCAAATATGAAGGTTGTCTTACTCTTTAAATCCTCAATACGGCCTGAAATAGTTAGGAAATACAGCA
This sequence comes from Anolis apletophallus, assembly GCA_030556195.1. NCBI lineage: Eukaryota > Metazoa > Chordata > Lepidosauria > Squamata > Anolidae > Anolis > Anolis apletophallus. The sequence goes on along the minus strand of JARBWK010000001.1, from coordinate 128,128,204 downwards.
ATTAATACATGTTGTCAATGACAAATACCCATAGACAAATACCCTATAAGGCGTTGCTTTGCATTAAATGAAGATATTCTTTGTCCCAAAATGAAGGGAAGCGGCTTCTAATTTAAAGGACTTCACAAAGGATTTCAGAGACATCAACGCAACAGAAATTTCACAACAAAAGTGTCATCTTTGGAAGCAGAAAGGGTGATAAATGTAGCCCATAAGCTATTTCACTTTCCCCCAGGCTGAGTACATCCAAGGACCTGTTTCTAACAACTTACAGAGATGTGTTGTGGAAGGCTTGCATGGCTGGAATCACTGGGTTGTTGTAGGTTTTTCGGGCTATATGGCCATGTTCTAGAAGCATTCTCTCCTGATGTTTCGCCTGCATCTATGGCAGGCATCCTCAGAAGTTGTGAGGTCTCACAACCTCTGAGGATGCCTGCTATAGATGCAGGTAAAACATCGGGAAAGAATGCTTCTAGAACATAGCCATATAGCCTGAAAAATCAACGACCCAACATAGATGATAATTAAGTCTAGACTGCATTGTTATCTAAGATAGGTTTGTGATCAAAAGTAAAAGAAAATGCTAAAAGTAACAAAGATTAGTATGCTTGTATACATACACTAGTTGAATGACATTTGGAACTGATCCACTTAACTTTTCTACCAGTGACCATTTTTAATTGGCTGGATGCTGTCCATGTTGATTTGAATTCACAAGGTGTTGTTAGAACTAAATTATAGTTTTGCACTTTGCCAATCACATGCCTGTGTGTGTGTGTGTGTGTGTGTGTGTGTGTATCTCGTAGCCCCCTGGGTATTTATGTAGCACTAGCCGAGTTGTTTTTGGTACTGCATGAGTTTGTAACTAATATCCCTCAAAGGATCCATGGGACTCCATGGGACATTTTGAGGCATCTACCATGTTTTATGGCTGTGGCAGAAGCAGACATTCCTTCATCATCACCAGTAGTTACTTTCCAAATCCCATAGTCAGCTTGGTCAGTGCCGGGACAATTTGGAACTTAAGATTCCAAAAAATAACTGTATTGCTTTTGGTCTTCAGCATGAAATCACCTGTGATCAGACCATAAAGTAAAGAAGACACAGTACAATTACTAAGTATCTCCCTTCTATTTGGAAGTCTACATATAATTAACTCAAGATAAATGAGTGGTTCAGTGCCCACTCTCTGAAATATTTCCAAGTACATTGTCTACTTCTGCAATTGAAGATTAGTTACTAGGGCTGCTCCTAAACTCCCACTGTGACCTTGGGGACCTCAAGCGAAAACTTAGAAACAACAACCAAGAATGTTTCCCTGGATACATTTAGCTACTTTGTGACTCTAAATTACCCAGCATCCCACGGCCCTTCTCCTCAACAGTGCGGTTTGCATGTGTGTGTATGCCTTTAAGTTGTCCATTGATTTATGGTGACATCATGCATTTCATACTTAGAGGTAGTTTTGCCAGTTCCTTCCTTTTAAATAATAGCCTACAGCAGTTGGTATTCATTGGCATTCTCCCATCCAGTTACTAATCATGGCTGACTGCTTAGTTTCAAAGATCAGATAGGATCTGGTGCCTTTAGGGTATTTAACTCAACAGTGGTATAAGGACTGCTTTAGAATGAAAGCTGACTATGGTATATAGGGCTTCATCACACTTGAGCATTCTGGAGTTTGTAGTTTAGGGAGGAACCTTTAAACTGCTCATCCAGAGAAGGTCTGGGCCTCCCTAAACTACAAGCTCCATAATTCTGCAGAAGGCAGTCACATCATTTAAAGTGGATTAAAGTAGGAAAATGCTCAAGTGTGACGAGACCCTTAATCTCCATCTTTCTACTCTCTTGACTCTCTGAATTCAAGGGTGTACATCTGACATTGAAACAAACAAAAAAGAACTCTCCCTCGCTATATTTTAGACCACATCTGGAATACTGTGGCCAATTCTGGGCACCACAATTGAACAGAGATGTTGACAAGCTGCAATGTGTCCAGAGGAGGGCAACTAAAATGATCAAGCACCTGGAGAACATGCCCTATGAGGAGCGGCTTAAAGAGCTGGGCACGTTTAGCCTGAAGAAAAGGCTGAGAGGAGACATAATAGCCATGTATAAATATATGAGAGGAAGTCATGGGAAGGAGGGAGCAAGATTGTTTTCTGCTGCCTTGGAGACCAGGGCATGGAACAATGTCTTCAAAATACATGAAAGGAGATTCCACCTGAACATGAGGAAGAACTTCCTGACTCTGAGAGCTGTTCAGGAGTGGAACTCTCCGCCCTGGAGTGTAGTGGAGGCTCCTTCTTTGGAGGCTTTAAAACAGAACCTGGATGGCCATATGTCGGTCCTTTAAATGCGATTTTCCTGCTTCTTGGCAGGGGGTTTGACTGGATGGCCCATGAGGTCTTTTCCAACTCTAGGATTCTATGGTTCTATATTATATTATATTTTAATTTAAATACTCTAGGCAAAGAAAGAAAAGGCAAAGCAAGGAGATTGGACTCTGAGCCATTCCCGATGCTGGCACACCCCTTTCCATTTTATTTCCTCTAACAGGAGTGGATGGAGACTCCTTGAAAAGAGGGGACTCATTCAGCAGCCTCAGCAAGTAACACGAGCCAAAGGAAGGAAAAGGACAAAAAGGGGATCTCATAGGACCTCAAAGATTTCACTTCAATGTCTGGAACAATTCCCATTCTGATGCCAAAAGCACCTCCCACCTCCACCCATAAAAATATGGCAAGATATTTCCAAATGATAGTGTCGCTTCTACTCCTGCTGTTTGGCAGCAAGCCAGAAGCCACTGAAAACTGAGCTGTTGAGGGATCTGTGCCCCCAAGAGGCCAGGGTGTTGGTCAAAGGGGTGAACTGTGCAGAGCAGTGTTTTCAATCTCCCTCAGCAGTTCGGAGCCTGTCAGTCTCATTTACTCTAGGCATTAATCTTGATGGGAAAAGGAGATTGTATGAACAAAACCTTCTTACCAGGCTTCCAAAATGAAATACACCAAATCAATGGGACTGTTATCTTTAGAAGCTGCCAAAAATGAATAAGTTTTAAGAAAGAAGATAAGAGTGTCCCTTGGGAAAAGATGATTTCCCATCTTTTCCCATTCCTCATAGTGAGATCCGACATGACATCCTTTTAAAGACTTTCTAGATCAAGCATGGACAAACTTCGGCCGTCTAGCTGTTTTGGACTCCAAATCCCATAATTCCCAATAGCCAGTAAGCTGGCTAGGATTTCTAGGAGATGAAGTTTACCCATGCCTGCTCTACATGCCAATGAAGCAAAAGAAAGGAAATTGAGAACAAGGGCATGCACCAGCATGCGTTTGTCCAGAAGGAAAAAACATCACAGTATTCAGCAACAGCTGAGCCATCACAGTCGATGCCGAGATAGTTTGGAGACATTCAACACTGTGATGAAGTTAAGCAATGAATCGGGAAGAACTTATGAGTTGACATCTTGAACTCAACCATTCTCTTCATGCCAGGCGAGCCTAACCCTGCACAGAATCGTGTAGCAATCATGTAGGGATACATTCATTACAACTGCAGTATGTGATTTTTTATCTTTTGTAACACCAAAACTGTGTGTGTGGAGTTAAAGAATCAAAAAACCTTAGAGTCAGAAGATATCCTAGTGGCCATGTAGGATGCTAAGGCCAAATAACACATCTGAGTTAATAGTTTGTACATGGTAGTAGATGGATTCGTTTGTACGAGAAAGGGCTGTTGCAGCTCCCAGTTGTGTATGCTTGCAAACACCATCCTTTTCACTACCATCACTCTATGGTTGTCAGATCAGCACTATCTCTAAGAGTTTATGGGAAAAACCTGAAACCTAGTATGATGCTTTGTGGCTACACAAGAAGAGTCCATGGTGATGTTATATGGGGAGACATCAAAGCTGCACAATATGTTAAGCATCAACCATAGTTGTACAGAGTAAGTCATTCAAATAAATATAAAACCTACCAAGTATATTAAAGGAAGAAAATACACAGGCACAAACGCACACAGGCTTTTCAAGACACTACTCTCATCCTGAGATTCCTCCCAGATAGTCTGACCATAAGATCTGATAACTCTAATCATCATTATCTCTGTAAGAAATCCCAATATCCCCTTGTGAGCAAGAATGTTCATGGCACCAGTTCCAATGTAACACACGCAACCACATGGTCCTGTAGTCCTATGTCTTCAGATCATTACTTCCATATTTTGTTATTACATTTTTACCCTAGCCTTATACGCAAACACTGGTGCCCAAAGGAATTAAGAAACCTCATTAAAATAACTGAAGCAATATTCATCATCACCACAATCATCAATAAGCCATGCTCATCAAAAGAGTTTAAAAGGTCAGGACTGAACAGGTGTGTTTGCCCTTTTCCTAAAGGCAGATTACAAGAAATTGATCGGAACGCTTGAGGGGAGGACAAGCTATAATCTGGGGGCAACCCAGCAGAGGAAAGTATTTCAAACTGGATTCCACAGAAGACTTTGGCCATTCAGGCCAAAGACTGCACAGAAAACCTCAGCTTCACTTTCACTCAATGTGGAAAAATTATGGATAGCACCTTGAAAAAGAATCTTGATTTGCCAAGTGATTTGGGAGATGTCACTACTTCTTTAACCTTAGTTATAAAATGAGGATAATAGAGGCTTTCCCCAGTGGAGTTGTACAAGAATAAATGAGGGCTTTCCACCTGATCTTTGCAATTAAGCCCCACCATGAATCTAAACACACATTTGACAATGATTTGTTCAGTTTAGCTTTGTACTGCACCAAAAAGAAATTCTTCTCAAACTCACAAACTGTACATAGAATTTATAGCTAAAGAAGCCATCGTCTTCCTAGTCACCACTTTTAAAAGTCCACGGGTAGCATTACCTTTTCAACACAGCTCATTCCTATCGAATAACAAACTAGCTTCATTAAATAAATACTCTGAAAAGAATAGCACTTAAAGTGCTATCTGGGGGTGCTTCCAGACAGCACTAAAGCACGGGTTTTAAACAAGGGCAAAAAATCCCAAGACTTCAGAAGAGGTCCAGATACAGATCTGTTGGTCCCGGGATTTCTGCCTCCGTTGTCCAGTCTTGATGCTTTGTTGTGAGATTTAGAGGCTCCCAAGACGGCAGTTGCAGGACTTCCACCAGAAACTTTAGCAGTAAAAAAAACAACCCTCAAGGCACAGATATGCAGATATTCAGAGAATCACTGCAGCGAATCACTGCAAAAGTTGTGTTTTTGTCCTGGCCAGATAAACTGTGCTCTCCAGATGTTTCATTAAGTGTCTACTACACAAACAAAGTTTACAGGGTAGGACCACTTTTGTCCAAGTCAGCACTGCACAATCAAACAAGAACACACCTGTTCAAGCCAGGAACAGAACTTTGTCATTATTGACACTTTTAAGGGTCTGGTTGATCGACCATCTGTCCAGACAGATTTCGTTGTGTACTTGGGGCATCAAACAGGGTGCTGTTCCTGGGTTAGAAATGGCTGTTCCTGTCTGCTCTTCTTGTGAAAAGATGTACAACATTGTTGACTAGGGGGGCACAATTTTGTCTTGGCCAGAGAAAATGTGCCCTCCACACGTTTCATGAAGTTTCTGCCACATGAACAAAGTGTTTGCCTTCTACTCAAGTGTCACCTTCTTTTTATGAACCAACCAATCAGGAACAAACATCTAAAAACTGGGAACAAACCCAGATAAAAAAAATCTGGTGATTTCCGATTGCAGGGACATACAGACATGTGAAGATCCACTTATTTGCCTCAAAACTGCAATAGTCCCGCACCTGGAAATCTTTCGTTTTTAGCCTTTTGTAGCAATTGCTTCCATGTTTAGAGGGAACTGCATCTGGCCACCTTCTTGTTTGCTGTGGAAGCTCCTGGGATAAAGGTACTGTCTGGACATGATCTAGAACAGTGTTTCTCAACCTGGGGGTCGGGACCCCTATGGGGCTCGCGAGGGGGTGTCAGAGGGGTCGCCAAAGACCATCAGAAAATACATTATTTTCTATTGGCCATGGGGGTTCTGTATGGGAAGTTTGGTTCAATTCCATTGTTGGTGGAGCTCAGAAAGCTCTTTGGTTATATGTGAACTATAAATCCCAGCAACTACAATTCCCAAATATCAAGGTCTATTTTCCCAAAACTCCATGTGTGTTCAAATTTGGATATATTGAGTATTTGCACCAAGCTTGATCCAGATCTATTATTATTTGCTTCCACAGTACTCTCTGGATGTAGGTGAACTCCAACTCCCAAACTCAAGGTCAATGTCCACCAAATCGTTCCAGTTTTTTCTGTTGGTCATGGGAGTTCTGTGTGCCAACTTTGGTTCAACTCCATCGTTGGTGCAGTTCAGAATGCTCTTTGATTGTCCATCCCAGCAACTGAATGAAAACTACATTTTAAATGTGGTCATGATGATTCATAACAGTAGCAAAATTATAGTTATGAAGTAGCAACAAAAATGATTTTATGGTTGGGGGTCACCACAACATGAGGAACTGTATTAAGGGGTCGTGGCATTGGGAAGGTTGAGAAACACTGATCTAGAAGAAATCAAAATTGGGACTGCCATAAAACAAGCAGGAAAGTTTTACTCTTCCTTCTCATGCCAGGCCTTTTCCCCTTACAGTTCTCCCTCTGAAAAGAGCTTTTTTCACCTTATACACCAAATCCAACTCTGTTTCTCTGATAAATAGCTACCATGAAAGTTGGACCTGGGTTTAATTCCATGTCCAGCCATGGAAACCAATTGGATGACTTTGGCTAAGGGCCTGTACACAGTACTTTTATCTCAGGACTTTCCACACAGCAAACAGGAGGGTGGCCAGATGCCATTCCCTGTAAACATTGAAACAATCGCACCAAAAGCAAAAAGTGAGATATCTAGGTGCAGAAATATCACGGTTTAGAGCCAAATATAAGCATCTTTGAATGTCTGCATGTCCCTGCAATCGAAATTTACAGGACGTTTTATCTCGTTTCTAAAAAGAAGGTGGCACTTGAGTAGAAGGCAAAAACTTTGTGTGCCAGAAACTTCATGAAATGTTTGGAGGGCACATTTTTTTCTGGCCCTAGTAAATGTTGTACATTTTTTCACAAGAAGAGCAATCAGGAATAGACATGTATAAGCCAGGAACAGCACCCTGTTGTTTGATGCCACAGGTACACAATCAAATCTATCTGGACAGATGGCCAGGCAACCAGGCTCTAAACAGTGTCAATAATGACAAAGTTCTGTTCCTGACTTGAAAGTGTGTGTTCCTGTTTGATTGTGCAGTGCTGGCTTGGGCAGAAGTGGTCCTACCCTGTAAACTTTGTGTGGCAGATACTTCATGAAATGTCTGGAGGGCACAGTTTCTCTGGCCAGGACAAAGAACAGAACTTTTACAGTGATTCGCTGCAGTAATCCACATATACGCACATCCGCATCTTGAGTTTCCAGCGGAAGTCCCGCAGCGGCCATCTTGGGAGTGTCTAAATCTCACCACAAAGCATCAAATCTGGACAATGGAGGCAGAAATCCTGGGACCTGCAGATCTGTAAGTGGACCACTTCTGAAGTCCTGGGATTTTTTTGCCCCTGTTTAAAACCCGAGATTTAGTGTTGTCTGGAAGCAACCTACTGTAAGTCACACATTCTGAATCCCAGAATATCCCATGGTGCAGTTACCCATATGTCAGAAATGACTTGAAGTACACAACAACATCAACAAGTAAAATCCGGGTGTAGGGAGGGGACAGAGAGAGCATGATCATCATGTGGGAAGACAAGGTAAACACTTTCTTCCCCAAAGTTCTTAAACTGACTAGAACCTCTACATCAGTAGCTCTCAACCTGTGAGTCCTCAGATGTTTTGGCCTTCAGCTCCCAGAAATCTTAACCGCTGGTAAATTGGCTGGGATTTCTGGGAATTGTAGCCAAAACATCTGGGGACCTACAGGTAGAGACCCACTACTCTACATGAACACACATGGATATTTTACTAATTAAAAATAGAAACTAGGCACATAGCTTGGCCACAGCTTAGATTCTTGCAAATCTTACAAGTCTCATATTATCCTTTAAAATTCACATATTTAGTACAAATACTGTTTTATAGTTTCAGACATCAAGAAATACTTTTGTACTGCTGTAACCTTTAATGTCTTCCTAGTAACTATCTTATACAGCAAGAAACTATTCTGAAACATCCGGGTTGTAGCTGTCCCTGTAGTTACAGATTCCACTGAGTTACACATTCAGTCAAAACTTTCTAAAGTCTGGGGATAGATGTTTGGTTTGATTGATTTAGGAAACTGCTGTGATCAAATACAACCTTGTTTTGGAAGCCACCACAGCAAGAGGTCACTACCGAATTGACTAAGAGCCCTTCCACACAGCCATATAACCCAGAATATCAAGGCAGAAAATCCTACAATATCTGCTTTGAACTGGCTTATCTGAGTCCACACTGCCACATATTCCAGTTCAAAGAAGAAAATGTGGGATTTTTTTCAGCTGTGTGAAAGGAGCCTAAGGCAGTAAGGAACCCACAGCCCTGGTCTGTAAATGGAATAGTCATATGAAAGGAAATTTCAGACTCCACAGTGTTCCTAAGAACTCTGGAAGCTGCTTCATCTAGAATCAAAAATAATTGTTTCATCCAGTTCAGTACTGCTTACTCTGTCAGGAGCTCAACAAAGTTCTAGGTAAGGTTCTCTGCCAGCTCAACCTGGAAGATTCTGATTCGAAGTGCGCATTCTGCCACTGGACCTCTATTCTCTACTTTCTTTTTGTTGCTGTTGTTCTTTTTGAAATGGAGCAGCAGCTGCTCACAACACCAACAGCCACAAGTCTACTATCCCAATATATTCCTTGTGCATTTTGGTTACTTCAGTAGTTCTCCCCTGAAAACTACAGAGGCCAGACAATGTGGGTGGCAAACTCCCCACTCATGGATGGAGAAAGGCGAGCCACCAACAAAGTTTAATGACAGTCCTTTTGGCATGGGATAGCCCACTGCTGTATAAACAGAGTAAACAACAGTGCTTAGAACTTTATTAGAATTCACCCAGCCATAGTCTTAACAGAGAAATATCAGTTATTCTCAGAACATACTTGGAACTGTTAGTTTTCAGAAGCTAAGCAAGGTCAGACATAGCTACTAAGGATCTCTTGGGAAGGCAGGGATTGTATCTGAAATCCCGAAGAGTGACTGGTGCTAGTTGACAATGCTAGATAGGTTGAGTCTAGTGGATTGATGTATTCTTGAACATCGAGCTGAGTCTGACTCAGGTCCTAACTTCATTGAGATATAATGCAGTTTGAAATGGCATATGGTCAGTGTAGACTCATCAAATGCAGTTTAACTACACCGAACTGCATTATATGAGTTTATGCTGACCATATAATGCTATCTAAACTACATTAAATGGTATTGTAGATGGGGCCAAAGAACAAAGCATTTTCTTATATTCCTAACTGCAAAGATAAACCAAAATAAACTATTTAGCACCCCACATAAAGAGACTTTGTTTTGTTTTGGTGTTTGTAAGAAAAGAAAAGCTCTCCAAGCTCTTCAATTTTTCAACCGTACAATTTTCTCTGTTGAAATTGCTTTTCCTCTAATGTCCAGGGCCCTTTCACAGTATTCAATAACACTTTGATTCCACTTTAGCTGCCATTGCTTTGGAATCCTGGGATTTGTAGTTTTCTCAGATGCACTAGAGGAGATCTCTAGCTGAGAATTTTAAGGGCTCTACCTTCAACTCCTAGTCCCAGAATATCACTGGAAGGCAACCTTGACAGGTGTTGTAACTGTGTAGTGTGATATGTACCTCATTTCTGAGGTACCTGAGCTAAAGGTCTACTGCCATCACAGTTAATATTCAAACCCTCAAAACTATAATATCCCACTCCTATAATCATGTAAGGATGGAAGAAGCCTTGTTCGTAAACATCTCATTCCATGTCTCCTTGCCACCCCCTTGCCTACCTCCCAAAAGCCACCTAACTTGCCCTCTTTGCTTTATGAGTTTGCATAGTTTACCTTGAAAAGACATGTTTTACTAGAGGTAAGGGGTGGAAAAGGTAGCCTTGTGTTTTAGCTTGGCCATAAATTCACCTCAAACTTTGTTTTCAAGCATTTGTTGGGTTTCATTTTCCTCCTTCCTCCAGCTTCTCAACTGAAGGCAGGATTTATAGCTTGTCAGATTTAATCATTTTGCAGCAGGAAAAGATTCTTTTTCAAACCCCTAAGGATAAGATAGACTTGCCAGAAAACCATCTATGAGAGAAAAGTAAGTTGTGCTCTGTGAGAAGAGAATGAACACAGACAACAAATCAATGTTCAGGAACTCACATAAGCCATTTAAATATGAGCTCCATGCAGGCAGACTGTCCCCTGTTGTTGGGCTCATCAGCCTTATATGGACTCAGAGCTTGGAAAAATTACTTTTGGGGTGACCCTTCATGCCCACGCCAAACAAGCACAGTCTGTGTGGCTACCTGTAACATTACACTATGGCTTACCCTGTCCAAATTTATCCATTTTGTTTTCTACAACTAAATACATTTTAGTTCATTTTATGTTCAGATATTACATAGTACCCACAAAGATGGTAAAGAGGAGGATGTGACCGACAATGAGTGAAAGTGTATTTGCTCTAGCAAACCTTTCTAGCCCAGAGACTTTTCAGACTTCAACATTCAAAGCAATAGGTTTATTTTTAAAAAATAATAAAATGGATCTTTAATATGTCTAGACTGACCTAGACTGGCTGCTGATTCAAGACACAGAACACGGAAAAGCAAATATTGAAATTTGAGCCATAGCTTGTCTGTTTGGGTTTTTTTTTAACAATTAAGAATGCAAGAGCAGTAATATTAGGTAAAGTTCCATCCGTGACACACTAACTACAGCCAGATACTGTCCCAAATAGCCGTCGTTTTGAGCAGTATCTAGTGCAGGACCTTATATGGGAAGGGGTACTATTGGTGAACACCATCTGGACTGGGTGACAGAGATGGAGTAAGCTGTATTGTTGTTGCCATATCAGCCAAATTTTCCCCAGTACTCTTAATCAGCTTTCTGCTCTGCACCTGAGAACACATAGGAAGCCATTTTCCAAACTTGCGAGAAGATTGGTTATAAAGCAAATACAATGCAGTTTAGAATCATATCAAAAAAAAGACCACCAGGACTATACAGTCCAACACATTCTGCCGTGCAGGAATACACAATCAATGCACTCCTGACAGATGGCCATCTAATTTCTGCCCCCCCACCCTTTTTTTCTTCATGCTAAACATACCCAGCTCCCTAAGCCATTCCTCCAGACATTTTACCATTTAGGTTGCCCTTTTCTGAACACATTCCAGCTTCTTAATGTCCTTGTCAATAGTTTGGTTTAACGGAGTAGACTGATTACTCTCAGATCCAGACTTCGCTACCATTTGATGATGGCAGACTGTATCTGGATTTAGACCCACTTATAAATGAGCCCATACAATTTGTGAGTCTAGTGTGAGTATGAAAAAACAATATAATATGAGCTGGAATACAACACAAGGACATAGCAGATTCATTACATTAGACTTACATGGCTACTTCTATGAGTGTGTTTAGTCTTGCTCACATTTCCAGACATAGTAAGTTGTTAGCTGTTTAGCATTTCTTAGTAAGAAGCAAAGAGTCTGAGAGTCCATTTAAAAGTGGCCAAGTAGTCTCTGCCCCAATTGGGAATTGCAGCTCGTTTATTCAAGAATCCTATCCGAATGACAAGCAAACATGCAAGCTTTGGCAGACCAGAAAAGGTTTGTATTAAAACGCCGGAAAGCCACACAGTGGACCTTTCTTCCAATGCATGCCATTTGATCAGCCCTACCCTTCACCCACTTAAACCACTACGATATACAAGGGGCACTGCTCTTGTGCATGAAGCCAGGCTCCTTTGAGGCCACAGGTTTCTCCTTCCGCCACCGACGCCTACTCATGGCCCTGCGATAATTTGTTATCACTGGGTGATTTCACAATCTACAGCACATAATGTAAGAACAGAAACAACAATGTTGCACTTTGGAGAAAAATGAAAAAATAATAATCCCAGGCTCAAAGATGATGTGGGAACACGCGGCTGAAAACCATTTTTAAAGAATATGTGTGTGGGACGAAAATCACTCTGCTCTCCCCATAATTATCACTCAAGCTAGAACAGACATAAAAACAAGACTAGGAATCAGCTCGTGAAGACAGTGCCAAGCTAGTTAATTAAAGTCTGCATTCTCGAGCCTTGTTCTAATTCTCCTGCTTCGGGGTTTGTTCTGGGTCAAAGAGGAGCTAGCAGCAGCATCTGCAACCTTTGGGTTCACCAGAATATGTTGAAGGTGGTCATCCCTCTCCCCTTTTTGAACAGTTTTGAACTGGCAGTTCAAACATACTGACTGCAGAAGGAAAATTTTACCAAGTGCTTAGGACCAGGAGTGTAGAAAATTCTGGGGTTGGGACCAAAAGGGGGATAAAGCAAAACACCCAAGCCCTTGATAGCAATCAGTTTGTATGTGGCAAATTGAAATGCTATAATCGGAAATGTAAACACGTTTTCAAAACAAACCCCAATCCACCAGACGTGTATATCGGTTCTGGCCCAGTTTACCTGTCTGAACATATATCTCCCGCTACGAACCACCTAGGACTTTAAGATCGTCCAGGGAGCCCCTGCTCACTGTCCCCCCACCATCGCAATCACGGTTGGTGGGGACAAGAGACAGGGCCTTCTCTGTGGTGGCCCCTCGGCTATGGAATTCCCTCCCAAGTGAAATCAGATCCGCTGCTTCTCTCCTGACCTTCCAGAAATAGGAGAAATCCTGGCTGTGTGATCAGGCCTCTGCGAACTAGACCGACATAATGGTAGAGCTATGGTTTAATGGACTTTGATGGACTCAAATGGACTGTATGTAGGACGACGATTTAATTCTGGCAATTGTTCTAATGTTTTACTGTTTTATGATTTTTTATAATGTTTTATACTGTTTTTATCTAAGAAGTATATTTATGCTTTTTTGAGTCCCTCTGCAGAGGTCAAGATAGAACGGGATATAAATGTCTGAAATAAATAAATGGCACTACCCTTCTGGAACAAGTCTGCTTCAGAGGCATGGGGCATGGTAAGATGGTTTTTCATTCCCATATATTCAGGTTTCCTTGACCATGTCAACTTCGTTTGTTAGGGAGAAAACTGCATCAGAGGGTGACACCCAAAATGTTCTGTTATTAACTATGCTGGGCGATTTTAACACGGGGGAAGAATTCAGACACAACTATTTTCGCCACATGAAAATGCAAGACTCCTCAAGCAAGGAAACAGGAGTCTATAAGGCAGTGGTTCTCAACCTTTGGGTCCCCAGATGTTTTGGCCTTCAACTCCCAGAAATCGTAACAGCTGGTAAACTGGCTGGGATTTCTGGGAGTTGTAGGCCAAAACACCTGAGGACCCCAGGTTGAGAACCACTGCTATAAGGGAACCTGCCACTTTGCTGTCTCAGAAGGTGCCCAGCAGTTTGAGCAGCTTCAATTGTCACCGGCAAGGAAGACAATGCTAAGTTATGTCTGATTCAGAGAGCCAGGTCGATTCTGCCAGTCATGACAATCCGGCAATTCACTTTGCAGAACTTGCCTGGGAGTCCACCACATAATTAAGGTCACATTTCTATGCGATGCTACACAAGAGGTTAGCTAGACCCCAGAACATGCTTTAGTAGAGCATTTGAGCAAGGCAAAAAATTTCTCAATGCACATAATTCTGTTCATCAGCATAATTTAATTCAAATTGCTTGAGTAAGATGGGAAGAGACAGCATTCAGTATTGACTAGTAAAGGTAGATGCAACACACACACACACTCAACATCTCCCTAAGGGAGTAAGATGCAAGCTTACTGGATTTGGGCAAGGAGAGAGAAGGCAGAGATAAAGCACAAGGGGAGAAGAGGAACTTCTGCATGAACTGTGAGAATTACAGTTTGTTCCCAAAACCTAACAGCCTGGGCTGGGACTGCTCGCAAAATACTAATCAGAGCCTGAAAGCTGAAACAATCCAAAGGGAAAGTCTTTTGGCCAAGTTCCTCCTGGAGACGTGGGGCTGCTTTTGTTTATGACTTGGGAGGAAGTGGTAACTGCTCCTGTTTGTTCTTCTAGCGAAAGTTGGGGGGGGGGGGGGGTGAGAGAGGGGTGGGAGTTTTCAGTGCATTGAGCCATTGAAGAAGAAGTAGTAGGGAAAAGAAGAGGAAGAAAATCTCTTTTTATTAGAAACACCCTGGAGATTTTTGCTTTAGATTACTTTGGATCTGGCTTCCTCTTTTGTTTGCGGATGCTTTGACTGAATTTTAAACGTCAGGTTTTAAAAAAGAGAACGGGTGGATGGGAATAAGTCCTGGGGGGAGCTCTCTCTCTCCCTCTCTCTCCTCCCTCCCCACCCTCTCCCTTTCTCTCTAATTGCTGAAAGAAGTAATAATGACATTCCTCACCCTGCTGCTCCCACCTAAGATAGATGCTCTGCATAACTGGGTTAGAAAGATAAAAATGGGACTATGTCTAAGGCAAAGTGCCTCTGGGGGAAGGCGAAAGTGTGTGCTGTATTCCTTTTCCATTCCCCATTAAGAAGTGGAAGCGTGTCCTTACAAACCGACTTATTTGCCAGCTTCACAGGCACCAGCTGAGTGAATGCTCAGGAGAAATCCCTGGAATCAAATCCTTCACCACCTCATCTCCCTTTCCACCCTTTTCCCTCCCACCAAAAAAAAGCAAATACCCTAAGGGAACTGCACATACTTCCCTATCTCCTTTTATCCTCACAATGAGCCTATGAAGTAATTTTCACCAAGAGCAAGAAGCCGGTGTGATGGTTATCCAGTGAACGTCCTGATTCACCAGAGATTCAAACACAAACCACCATAACGTTAGGCTACTATAATGCACTGACTTTTTTCTCCTCTGCTGTCAAAAGTTTGCACTGCTGTTCCATGTGAAAACCATGAAGCACACAGCAAGTCACTACCAGCATAAAGGGAAATCCTTGCCTTGAAGCAGCTTTAACTAGGTCAATCATCTTTTTCCTCTTCCTTTGCCCCTTATCATCATCATCCTTGTCATCATCACCGTCACCACCATCGCTCTCAGTCTGGGATTCAAGCCAACTTAAAAAGTCAAAATAGATACAGCTTTAAAAAATTCCATCATACAAAAGTGGAAAACACTATGAATAAATTGGAAGGATAAACAAGAGTGACAAATATACACAATTCAACACATGAGCAACCCATGACCAAAATTCAGTGGAGAGGACGGATAAGAACCAAGGGACAAAATGTTTCCCTGCTCACTTTTCTTTGTCATGCTACATTTTTATTTAGTTTGGTGTTCCTTCCAACAGTTGTAGAAATTGTGCTTCCCATGTTGCCTTTCTTACTTGGTGCCATGACAATATTGAGGGGAAATTGGAGAGAGGAGAGAAATGGTGGATTCTATGCTTCTATTAATAAAAATTCCCATTGGACCACTCCAAATTCCCCAAATGCTCCCCACTTTTTCCCACCAACATATGGGGCAGTAAAATGGGGGTGACATCAGCCTAGCCAAAACCATGATTCTGGCACTGATTAATCTCTGTGCAAGACCCCTTCTAGTTCACTGGCAATCTGTCCATTTCTAAAAGCACCCAAATAAGAGTTCTCTTTCTGAAGCATAGTGCATGCACACCCTTGCATAGAGACTGGGACACACAGTGAAAACACCTGGGGTGGGGAGACTCTATGTTCTGGAAGGACTTGCCAAGGTTATCTATCCAGACCAGGCAGAAGTGCTTCAACATGGAAGTATAGCTATCTGCACTCCACAAAAGCCTCCAAAGCACAGTCTGGAGAAGGCAATAGGTACAGGTAAAGGTTTTCCCCTGACATTAAATCTAGTCGTGTCTGACTCTGGGGTGTGGTGCTCACCTGTACTTCTAAGCTGAAGAGCCGGCATTTTCCATAGACACCTCCAAGGTCATGGAGCACCGTTACCTTCCCGACAGAGCAATACCTAGGGATCAACTCATATTTGCTTGTTTCCAAACTGCTAGGTTGGCAGAAGCTGGGGCTGACAGCGGAACCTCACGCCGCTCCCTGGATTTGAACCTGCAACCTTTCAGTCAACAAGGTCATCAGCTTAGTGCAACCCACTGCACCACCACAGGCTCCGGAAGAAGGTGATGCAGCCCCGTTATTGAGGTCAAACGCAGCTGAGACAGGTGGACCCTTAAATTGAGGGTGACTAAGAGCTCATCCCACCTCATACTGGTCTGCATAGTGAAAGAAGAATGGGATACAAAGTGCATTAAACAAATAAGCAAGGAGCACAGAAATTAGCTCACTATAAATTGTGATTGGGGTCTAAATATGTATCCTAAAGCAGTAGTTTCCAACCTGTGGGTCCCCAGGTGTTTTGGCCTACAGCTCCCAGAAATCCCAGGCAGTTTACCAGCTGTTAGGATTTCTGAGAGTTGAAGGCCAAAACATCTGGGGACCCACGAGTTGAGAACCACTGCCCGAAAGGCTCTAGATCAGTGGTTCTCAACCTGTGGGCCGCCCAGAACCACCTTTCTCGCTGCCCCCCTTTGAAGGGAAACCGCTGATTCCGTCCCCCTCAGTAAAAAGCCTTGGTGTTATCCTGGACTCCAAATTGTCGATGGAGGCCCAGGTTGCCTCCACGAGCAAAAGGGCCTTCTTCCACCTGCGCCAAGCGAGACAATTGGCGCCCTATCTTCCGCCGGAAGCGCTAGCTACAGTAATCCATGCCACGGTTACATCAAGGCTGGATTACTGTAACACTTTGTATGTAGGTCTACCCCGGTCACTAACCCGCAGGCTCCAGATTGTGGAGAACGCGGCCGCCAGGCTTCTCACAGGAACATCGATGAGATGCCACATTACACCATCTCTGCAGCGCCTGCACTGGCTGCCTGTTGAGTATAGAGCCTTACACAAGACCTTGACCTTGGCTTTCAAAGCCCTATGGGGCCGGGGCCCAACATACCTAAAAGACCGCTTGTTGATGCCTGCTTACTCAAGGACCCCGCGGCCAGCAAACAAGAACCTTCTTCACGTACCAGGCTTGAAAGAGGCCCACCTGGAGACCACGAGACGGAGATCATTCTCCGTTGTGGCCCCCGTTCTTTGGAACTCGATGCCACCGGACCAGAGAGCCTCCCTCGACCTGCCCCAGTTCCTGACCGCTCTGAAGACCTGGCTATTTAGGAAAGCCCATGGTTAATGCAGAACCAGGAACTCAAATACCGAGCCTGGCCCCTGCATTTAACCACTGAATATTTTAATCTAGTTTTAAATACTCTATTTTAATTGTGGAATTTGTTGTGTGTAAGTCGCCTGGAGCACTAACGTGGAGGGCGACTCAGAAATAATAAAGTCAGTCGGTCAGTCAGTCAGATGTTTTGGCCTTCAACTCCCAGAAATCCTAACAGCTTATAAACTTGCTGAGATTTCTTGGAGTTGTAGGCCAAAGCACCTGGAGACCCACAGGTTGAGAACCACTGCTCTAGATTCTGCTAATATTGGAAGCTAAGCAGCGTCAGATCTGGTAAGTGCTTGGATGGGAATCCACTAATAAATACCACGTGCTTGCGGGCTATGTTTCAGAGGAAGGAGCTGGCAGAATCACCTCTGAGTCTTCCTTGCTTAAGCAACCACTATGAAATTTGTGGGATACCCCTAGACCAGCAGATGACTTGAAGGCACTTGCATAAACACACAAATATTTTGATTGTGTAAGCTCACCTGACTTCTGCATGACTTCTTGATTCTTACCTCCCTATGTTTTTAGGGAAGTGCCACATTTTCAAACTGCCCTGATAGAAATCTCCCGTGTATAAATCAGCTGCTTTAATCAATTCTCTTTCTCTGACTGTCCTCAAAGAAAAAAAAATCAAGGCAAGTCAATTCTTCCTACAACAGCCTGGTGAAACTTCCCAAATGCAAGATGATCCTTCCAGTATTATCTGGGGAAACACAAGACAATACGCCTGTTGCATTTTACTGGATTGCCATCAAATAAAAAACAAAACAAAAACTGGATACCTCAGATGACTACTGAAGAAAGCCTGTCCCACGGCAAATAGAATTCTTTGGGCCTCATCACACTAGAGAATGAATCCTCTTTAAATCCAGTTTCTGCAACCTGCAGAATTCTGGGGTTTGTAGTTTAGTGAGGCTGTTAAAGGCCCCTCCCTAAACTACAAATACCAGAATTCTGCAACCAGATTTAAAGTGGATTCATTCTATAGTGTTGATGAAGTAGAAAGGCACAGTGCAATCAGGCCTTGAGAACTACAGTCCTCATTTGTTTTTGAAAGCTATAGTCTGACTATACTCAAGCAACAAGAAAGGAGATTCCATCTAACATTAGGAAGAATTTCCTAACTGTGAGAGCTGTTCAGCAGTGGAACTCTCTGTCCCAGTGTGTGGTGGAGGCTCCTTCTTTGGAAGCTTTTAAACAGAGGCTGGATGGCCATCTGTCGGGTGTGCTTTGAATGCAATTTTCCTGCTTCTTGGCAGGGGGTTGGGACTGGATGGTCCATGAAGTCTCTTCCAACTCTATGATTCTGTGACTGATTGGCACTTTAACTTGTGAACATTTGTGCAACATCATCTATTCCAAAGGGTGCAGACAAATTCACTCTCTGGGAAGATGGGAAACCTTTTTTCCAGCCTTGTTTCAACACTAGATCTTTCTTAAATTTAAAATTTAAAACAACTATCTAGAGCAGAGCTTTCCAAACTGTTAGTGTGTCGCCTTCAGTGTGTTGGTGTGTCACGTGAACATGAGAAACCTTAAGTAATAAATCATACTTTTTTTTCAAATATAAATGAAAGGCTTTCATGAGATATGTTGTGTCCCTCATACATTTGTTATTGCAATTCACGTATGGGTCCGTATCTTTTATAAGGCGTTGGTTTAACTTCCAATTTACTAGTAAAACTGAATTAATGTATCATGAAATGCTCCATGTCTCAAAAGTGTGTTACCAACATGAAATGTTTTGTAAGCTCTGGTCTAGAGAAAAGGGTGGTATCCACAGTCCTGCCTTACAATTTACCTCTTTTTCTGAAACGCACACAGAGCCTCACATTTCCAGTTCAGCAGAGATCCTATTCAACTCCAGAATGCATCATTTCTGTGAAGCTCTGGCTCCAGCCCTGCCACCCAGAGTTGCACTATATTCCAAGCTGTACCAAACCCTGCCTTTGCAACCAGTTTTGCTTGGTCCTGTGGGGCAATGTCTATATGCCTTGGCTTGATGCCCCTTCCCCAGCTACCCACCCCTCTGGAGAAATGTTCTGAACGCAGAGATGATTCCCTCCTGTGTTATTTGGCCCAACATCAAACAAACAGGCTCACACTGCATGGCACTAGATTGCCATGTATTTAGGGAGACAAGGCTTCAGAGAAGGGCAAGCCACTAATAGCTGGCATCAAGTCAAATTTCAGATTTAATGCCAATTGGGTAAAGTGGCACCTTCACAAGCCCTTTTCCTTTCTTGGGAAAAAGAAAAGATTTTGGTTGCATGTTTTTTTCTCTTTCCCTTCGTTGGGAAAGGTCTGAGGAGAGGAGGTCAAGGAAGAATAGGCTCAGAAGAAGGAGCATGTAGGGAAGGGAGGTGGAGATGGGGCTCCCTTTATTGGAAGACAAAGAACGGGGACCGGGAAAGGGGGGGGGTGTCCGTCAGCGTGTCCTCTACCAGACACAAAATGAGAATGGGTGCCGAGCCCTGCAAGATTCACAATCCCCTCCTTTTCACCAGGCACATAATCAGTTTTGAACCCTGGGAATAGGCCAGGATACATAAAATAGTATTAAGACTTGGAAATTCCCAGCTGAGAACTTCTTTTTTAAAATAAAAAAGGGAAAAGAAAAGAAGCTGCAGGGATGTTACCAAGAGCAAGGCTGAAATTAAGTTTGTTTATTTCAGACCAGGAATGTTCTGCCAATTGAACGGAGAACAATGAATGAGTGCCCTAGATACCTAGGGCTTCATAGGCCAGTACCCAAGCAACACAATTTTCGCTCTCCAGCCTCATTCAGCAATGGAGCAATACTCCCACCTAGTGGTAGGAGCAGGTTATTGGCCCAAGTGTCATATTCCCAAGGCATATTTTAAAATAACTCAAAGTAGCTGCATAGAGAAAAGGCCAAAGTAAGATTTGTATAATACGTTTATTAGTACCAATAAGTGGTTTGCAGAGCTTGGGCTGTGTTAGGCTTCTGTAGCAAAATTGTGTAGCACATTTATTGTGTTTTATGAGTACCTTCCACTTCATGCATTTGATAAAATGGGGTGTACTATAAAAAGCATTATCTCAATTAATGCTTTTTATAGTGGAACAATAGTGGGTTAAACCAGGGGCCCTCAAACTTTTAAAGCAAAGGGCCAGTTCACTGTCCCTCACTGTTGGGAGGGGGCGGACTATATTTTGAGAAAAACATGGACAAATTCCTATGCACACTGCAGATATATTATTTGTATTGCAAATAATATGAAAGAACAATACAGTATTTTAAATGTTGAACAATTTTAATAAACATAAACTTACCAGTAGTTCAATGGGAATTGTGGGCCTGATTTTGGCTGACTAGATAGTCAAGCTAATTCATATTGTTGTTGTTGTTGTTATTGTGTGACTTGAAGTTGTTTCAGACTTAGGGTGACCTTAAGTCTAAAGTTTAGACCAGGGGCCAAGTAAATTACCTTGGAGGCACGCATCCGGCCTGTGGGCCTTAGTTTGAGAACCCCTGGGTTAAGCCCTTGTGCCAGCAGGACTGAAGACCGAGAGCTCAGAGGTTCGAATCCTGGGTGAGCACAGATGAGCTCCCTCTGTCAGCTCCAGCTCCCCATGAGGGGACATGACAGAAGCCTCCCACAAGGATGGTAAAACATCAAAACATCCGGGCATCCCCTGAGCAACATCCTTGCAGATGGCCAATTCCCTCACACCAGAAGTGACTTGCAGTTTCTCAAGTCGCTCCTGACACACCACAAAAATTAGTTCTAGACACATATAGTATTGATATATTTATTATTATTAAACTATGGGCCAGATTTGATGTTACAAATGATTCAAATGCTGTATTGTACTTTTCTATCCATATTTGACTTCACCCGAAGGTTTGTTTACTGAAATAAAGACTACTGACTGACTGGCTAGACACATATAGATCACATGTATTTATACATACATTGTGATGAATAGCAGTGCAGCTTCATAACTACCAAACACAATCCCATGGGCATGAGTAAAATGTTATACTAAACCCTAATATGATACAAATGCAATAGAAAAATGCTAATAAATGAATGTTTGATTATGCATATGTTTTTTTTTTAAAAAGCTAGAGTGCCTTTTACAAAATGCAATATATAAACATGTTTAGAAATAAATAGTAAAACTTCAAGTCTTCCAAGCCACTTAGTGATGAACACTGACATCCGTTAAAGAAAAGAACTTTACAGGAGAAACAGGAATTATTGGGGAGCATAAAATTATTTTGGCTTGAAGAGATAATCCTTTCAAATGAAGCTAGAATTTTTGAATATGGTAACTAACTGATAATATGGTAGTAAGAGGAACCTCCGGTGGCACAGCAGGTTAAACCACGGAGCTGCTCAACTTATGACTGAAAGGCTGGTGGTTCGAATCTGGGGACTTTCTGCCAACCTAGCAGTTCATAAACATGCAAATGTGAGATCATTAGGTACCACTGAAGTCGAACCCACCACTTCTGCGGGAAGGTAACAGCGTTCCATGTAGTCATGCTGGCCACATGAGCCAGGAGGTGTCTATGGACAACATCGACTCTTTGGTTTAGAAATGGAGATGGGCACCAACAGACATAACTTTACCTTACTTACAGTAGTAAGTAATATTTATTATGTTAAGTTTTAAATTATATGTATTTGATATATTTATTTAGATCTGTCATTCCCAAAGTGGTCGCTACCTTCCCCTGGGGGGGCGGTGGAGCGATCCAAGGGGGCGGTGGGGAGCCCCACGGACAAGCCTCATGGCCATAGCTCCTTCCTCTGCCGAGGAAACCTCGCATGGAACGAGGGAGGAGGAGGGAAAGGCAAGCCTTCCTCGGCGGCAGCAGCGGCAGAGGAAAAGGAGAGCTGCCTTGCTCTCCTTCTCCCTTGTCCCATGCACAGCCGCAGGGGCAGGAGGAGGCAGACAAGCCATGCATGGGGGGAGGGAAAGGCGGACCCCTCTCCCCTTGCTGTCCCCCCCCCCCCCCGCATGCGCCTTCCTCAGTGGCAGAGGCAGGAAAGGTGCATGAGGGAGAAGAGAAAGGTGCACGCCTTTTCCTCCTCCCATGCCCCATGCGTTCCTTTACCACTGCTGCCACCGAGGAAGGCTCCCTCCTCTTCTGTCACTGCCAGTGCCACTGAGGAAAGCTCAAGCACTGCAAGGGGAGGGAGGGAAAGACAGAAGGGACTAGATGACCCTTGGCGTCTCTTACAACCTTCTTCATTAGTGTTGTTGTTGTTATTACTACTACTATTATTGAGACTATTATTGAGAGTGGGTGGCCATCTGTCAGGGGTGCTTTAATTGTGCTTCTGCTGCATGAAGGAAGAAGGGTATTGGACTATATGGTCTTTAGAGGTCCATTCCAACACTATTACTATTATTATAATTAACTAATTTCTAGGGGGGCGTTGAGTAATAAAATTTCTGGAAAGGGGTGGTAGGCCAAAAAGGTTTGTGAACCACCGATTTAGATCCTTCTTTTTTCTAGTTCACAACTTAAGGCGGCTTACAACGGATTTTAAATAATCGAAAACATACAAAAGTTGAAAAATTAAAAGAAATACATAACCAATTAAAAAAATAAACCATAAAAGACACAACAGCACAACAAAATACTGCAGAACATCTAGCACCTTCTCCAAATCTCTTACAGCTAAACAATCAGTCCTCAAAAAGTTTGGAGAAACAAAATGATTTTCGTTGGTTTACAGAAAGCTTCTGTGTACATGAGTTCATATATGGTCACAAATATAGTTACATTTCATAACTATTTCATGCCATTTCTCTCACACAAACATTCGCACACCTGCCAACTGAGGACAACATTGCATGCTAGTGAAGAAGTAGGCTGAAAGTTGTAGTCTAAATCAAGTAAGTTTTCTAAGCACTAGCCAAGGGACCACATGAGAGAAGCGGTTGTCCAATTTATTGCATTTTGACACGCACTACACAACTCCCTTCATCATATAATGAAAATTCATCTGGCTATGTGACAAGAGTGATCAGATGACTGCTTCACCAAGCAGTCTAGTATAAGATGCCCTGCTTCGCTCTCGTTAAAGTCAAATTTGGGTCATGTAAATTGGTCCAGAAGCAGAATGACAAAGAGCAATGAAAAGCAACTCAGACAATGCAGTCCGGCTGAAAGATGTGCCCGCTGTAAGGCAAAAGCCTCTTGTGCAAGCTGCCAGCTAACAGAGACCCCAGTTTTGGGAGAAAGGCAGTACACAAATAAATATAATCATCCAGCAAGAAAACTAAAGCGACATAGCTAAGTTATGCCAGAGCCAAACATTCTTATTTTATGTGGTGGCGCCATATTATGGTGACAATTTGGTGCCACCATAAGGTTAGACCAAGGCTAGAATAGACCTAATTCCCAGAACACCAAGAAGAGAAGAATTTGGATTCAACACAGCTTAAACTGGCCTAATGCTGGCTCAGATGGCCCTCAGGCTGCTCTGTACATCTAATTTCTACTGCTAACTTGGATAGGTTTGAGAGGATATCACCTGCTGCCACCTTTTCCATATCAGTACACTCGCTCACCTTTTATTGTTTGAAGATAACTCTGCTTCACAATTACAATAACGAGCTCAATAAAGATGGCCCAGTTTACTCAAGGTTCTGGTGTGGTCCCATTATTTCACTGATAGGACATCAAATGGCACGTTCACCATTACTTAATGCAGAACTATGGCCATCAAAGCAAACTGACTACGGACACTTCCTTTGTAAATCTAATGCACATCTGTGGACCACGGGGATTCTATTTATTTGTTTAGCAGGCTAGTCACAAGGCTCAAATCAACAAAGGAATTCAGTCAGTTAAGGAATTCTGGTTTCCATTGAAGCACTAGAAAATTGCCATTTTAAAAAAGCCGAACCTCGTGTGATGGGAAAATACCAAAATGGTTAAGGATGTAATATTTTATGTTTCAATTTATATTCCATACTTTTGCAAATAAAATAATAGGAATGTTGTTTGGGATTGCTTAATAAAATTACACAACAATTCCTGAAGAAAACATATTAATCAAATTCATGAATTATCAAACCTGTAAGAGTTAAACCTGCAAATGTGGAAGGTTGACTATATCCCTCCCCAGGGACATTAGATCAGCCCCCTCCCTCCTGTCCTTTCATAAGAAAGTAAAAAAACTGGCTTTGTGACCAAGCATTTGGGGATCTTGAGAAACAGAAAGGTATAGAATTGATATGCACTCTAACTGGAACGGCTGGACTACATTTAAGGATCATGTGATTAACTGCTAATTTTAATATGTTTTAAACTGTTTTGATGTATTTTATAACTCTATTTATATACCTGTAATTGTACATATCCTATGGCTTCGTATGGTTGCCTACTTGTAAGCCGCCTTGAGTCCCCTCTGCAGTAGAGAAAGGCAGGGTAGAAATGCCGTAAATACATATTAAAGGCAATAAAGTTAATTTACAACTTAGTACAATGCTACGGGTAATGTGCAAAGAGATCTTGCAGCACCCTTGAAACTGTGATAAAGATGTTAGTAGCATCAGCGGTAATAAACTTAAGCCTAATTCATTAGAAAAAAAGTTTAATGCACCCACACACTATGCTAATGACAGTCCAGTCCACCCCATATCAACTACCGATTGTTCCTCTTGGTAAAATGGTTAACTCCACTATTTTTCAATCCAAAAAAAGCTTAGGCTGAATGCTAAGGCACTTTTCCAATAAGACATAATTGTCAGAGATGTGGGGATAAATTGGCTTCCATGAGCTATGTTGCTATGTGCTGTCACGTCAACTCTGACTGATGGTTACCCATTTTTTATGGTTTTCCTGACCAATTTTGTTTATAGGTGATGTGTCCCTGCATCTCTGAGAGACACAAGAGAATATAACCTTCCTAAGGTCATGCAGTGGGTTTCTATGGCTGAGCAGGAATTTGAACCCAAGTCCATTGGAGTCCTTACCCAACAATCAAACTACTTTGCCAAAATATTGGTATCTCTTCACTATCACAGACATCATTAGCACCTGCAGTCAGCAGTATTCATATACCACCAGTCCAAGAGACAACAAGTCCAAGGCCAGCTTAAGCTTCACAAGAAAGAAGATTAAGACAGTTTATAACCATCACTTTGCACCAAAGGAAAGAGATTTTCAAAGACTCCACAGAAATGACTACAACCAGTAAACTCTCCTTTTGTAATGTATTGTTTTAAGTTACCTTATGATAGTCCCAGGTGGAGTTGACGCTTTATTCATCTTGTTATTTTGGTTATCTTTTCACCTTGTCTAAAGTGCCTCTGTCTGATAAAGGTCTTAATCTTAACAGAAAGCATACAGATAGCCCCCAAGATACTATACTTTTCCCAAAGGCTTGGGTGTGCCATCACAAAAGTTAAGAATCCTAACTTGAGATGTTTAGCAACATTCCATAAGATGGGACAGACTTTCTAAGGCAATAATATATATATAGTTACAAAGACAGCATGTTATGCTTTCCCACTAATTGTTTCCATCTAAGACTACCAATGAAGAGTATCTCCATCCTCAAACAACTCATAGGTTCATCAAGTTATGCTTAGAGCCAGTGTGAATGTTGGCAGAAACAACTCATTCTCCCATCCATCTCCTACATTTTTTCAAAGCAGGAGATGTAAAAGACCCGAGAAGAAATGTGTGTGAACATTTAAGGTAAGCAGGCACAGAAGAGACCCATGGATTCTTTCACATTCAAAGAATGGCTGACATTGTTTAAATCGCTTATAAATTCACCAATGGCTGAGCTATTTGTTCCAAGTCCTAACTTTAATTGGAACTCAAAATCAGAATCTGCTAGTCTAACTAAAGTAGATTTACCCAAGCACTCACATGCCATTCAGCAAGTGATTTAATGTATCCACCCTAATGTCCACTAGGAGGCGGATTTGTGCAATGCTTAGTAATAGCACTTATCTTTCTTTGTATTAAGATTTCAGAGAAAGATTATCTCTCTCCCTCCTTCCATTTTAGAACTTCATTTGATAAGTTTTTACAATATTGCAGCCGAGGGCCCAATTCCAATCAGGGGAAGAATTTGTATTGGGAAACACCATATTCTCATAGTGGGAAACTCAAAATTGACAAGAGCAACATTTGGATTTGTACTTTCTAGATAATGTGCACAGTTTACACAGATCACTGTCTACAATCCAAGAAAAAAAGAAAGACAAATCAAACTCATGTTCACAAACTCAAACTTGAACATTTAAACAGCATCCTATGAACGGAGCCAAAATGCCAACTCAGACTTTAAGATACCATATCAAAAAAATATGAGACAGTCTGCCCCCTTCAAATCTAATTCCGAAAGACTAAATTGCATATTCAGTCACTTCAGCTGTCTCTCACCCCACGGAAATACTGTGACCAAAAGAAGGGTATGAAAAAAGAGATATTAGACTGTTTTAATCTCCACTTGTTATATCAGAAAAGTGAATGTCTTCATTAATGTAAAAAAAAAATCTATGATGGAAAGGTGTATGTTGAGGAACATGGTGAAGCAAGAAAGTCCAACAGGAAACAAGGAAAGCAAAACCTCCAGAAGACTAAAAAAATGTTAAACCCTTGCAAGAAGATGAGGTCAGAAACAAACTGGAATAGAAACATCATATGCCAGCAGTACCTGGTAAAGAGGGCTGGCCCAAGTTATTTTGCTGCCTGGAATGAAAGACAAATGCTGATCCAACTGGCAACTGACTCTTTGGATGTACTTTGAGGCTGGACAGTGCCCTCCGCTGCACCTGAAAGCAGCCAAGTAGCTTCAGAGCATTAGGGGAGGCGGCCCTAGAACACAAAGTTCTGTCCTCCAACAGTAGCAAACAGCTGAGTGTCCTTCCAAATCACTCACTATCTGCAATGTAAAGAACTACATGTACTCCCAAGTTACGAACAAGATAGATTCCGTAGGTTTTATTCCTAAATTGAATTTTTATTTAAGTCAGAACAGGCACATTTTTTAAGTGTATCTTTAACCAAAAAGATGTATTTTTAGCTTTGGATAGCATAAGGAAGTCTTAACACCCCCGTGGAGTTTGCTTTGCTGTCTGTGCTCCTGTTCAGAAGATTTCAACTCACTTTCTGTCCCTGCAATAATTTGTAACAAAGATCTGTGATAAAACTTCAGCGGAGATACCTTTTCCCCATAATAACTCTTCCAGGAGTGAATTCCAAGGGATTGATTTCTGTCACTTCCTGGTGTCTCACCCCTATTCTTAACTGTAAGTCATATGCAAGTCGGATGTCTGTAACTCAGGAACTACCTGTACCTCAAGTAGCCTAATAGTAGGCCTGTCCTGCTGATCAGTGTCTGATAAGCAATGGAAACCAGATTTAAGGGGGGGGGGGGGCGGCAGCTAATGGTAAGTGTGTGTTGATTAGGAAGCGCCTTGCAGGTGAGATTCAGATGTATAACATGCTGGATTATGTCCATAAGCTAGACATGTCTCATCCTGTTATACAGTATGACCATGACATAGGTTCAACTTATACTTCAAGTCTGTTATTTCTATTTAGAAGGACATACATTTCAGATATTTCTAGATTGGGGGTAATTTTAATTTAGGTTCTAAAACACAGACTTTACAATTTTCTTTATTTTGATAGGACATTGACAGAACGACATGCAAAGCTATGACAGTAGATGACACAGACAAGACTTGAAACAACCATTCAGAATGGGCATACAGGCCAAGAATATGAAAATAGACATACTCCAGCACATCCATTCCCTCATCTCAACAGCAGTGTAAACATTTAGAAAATAACAAATCTAATATGTTTCCAATACATACTAATAACACTGTTTGCTGATCCAATCCAAGATCTGAATCTAGAGAAGGGAAGGTTCAGGTGTAAGGCAGTCTTTCCATTTCATTCTGTCTCTTTTTGTTAGTGAACAAGCAAATCATTTTGTAACAAATGGAAAAGAAGAAACTCTTTTTGCATTTTCCAGGGTGTAGCTACAGAGAGATCAAATGATGGCATCGCTCCCCTCGTGTTAATAATTTTGCCACATGAACTGAAATTTCAGTTGAGCATTTAGAAATATAGTTTAGGGACCCAAAGAAAAGGGGTCGGCATTGTTACCAAGGGAATGCCAACATAGAAAATATACAAGTTCTACATGCGAACATTTTCCACTGCCTCACTCTCTGCAGTGATAGAAATTAAGCGACGAAAGAAAATTTTCATGGAGGTACGGAATTCTGATTGGAGGAAATGCCCACATTTTTTTCCAACCTGATGTCTTCCTGGACAAACCCAGATATGTCATAAAATATGTACTTATCTTGGAGCACACCCTGCTTTCCAATGAGGTTACAGATTTTAAATATGCCATTGAGAATTTATTGTGGCATACTTTCCTTAAAAAAAGAAAATAAACTTTTTCAAGCTCAGTTGAAACCATCCACTTTTTCTCTCCTCCGACTACTTTTCCCTTTCTCCCTGGGTTACTTTAATTGATGCAAGATGAATTCAAATTCAAGTAACTTTCACTTAACTCATTGGGGGATGGAGCAGGGAGTAAAAGCTTGCCCTTCCCAATAGTTTCAGGCCAAGTCACACTGCGGCAGCCTCTCTTAGCTTGTGTGTTCTTTGTCATTTATAACTTCTGCCATTTTGAACAAAATCTGCTTTTGTTGGGCCACAGTTTTCCTGTTTTTCAACTATGAAATGCTGGAGGACGCAACAGTGCAGTTCCCACATACAAGCTGTGTCCACCATTATGGCTTGCCAATGGTGGACCACATGGTTTAAAAGAGCAAGATGTGATGCATTAAATACATCTCACATACAGTATTCAAGGCAGAAAACTCTTGCCTCTGCTAAATCAATTTCAACAATCCTATTTTTAGTCCAGGCAAGATTTTTCTCTTTCGTGTGCCATTGCTAATGTCTCTTCTCTATCACTTATCAAGAGGAGGACAGCAGGCTTTTCATTTTTAATATACATGAAGAGGACATGAAGTCGGTAAGCAAATAGAGGGTTTTAAAAAACTTTTCATTCTTGGTAGCAAGGCTTTACCATTCCATGTCACTAGGGGGCAGCGGAGACTATCATATGTCGGAGGAAAACTACTACACTTTTCTTTGACTCAAACTGCAGGGAATGCTTCAGTCTACTATTCCCACCAGTCCCACTCCATAGACTCAGTGTTAAAGATGGTGGCTTTTTACTGCAAAAACTATGTGGTAAGAATTGCTTCACCGAGAAGGAGAGTGTTGATTGTATATGAATGTATTTGATCCAAAGGACAGGAGGTCACTTCAGCAGGATGGATGGGAGGAAGGGCAAGTATAATGGGGGACCATTACTGTATAGATATTAGGATACATTGTTCAAAATAGTATGTGTTTATGTGGGTGTGTATTTATATATCTGTGGTTATTTTATTGTTTCCTTAATTGCTCAATTTTTAAAAAAAATTGAAAAGAATTGCCATATATAATCCTTCATAAATCGTCCTCATATATACATTGAAGGCAGGTATGATGCATACATAAGTTGAGGTCATTCCACAAAACGGGAAAAGCATCTATGTTGCCTCAAGGGGGCAGCCATCTCGGCTACCACTGTCATTTCTCCACTTTTTGGTCATAGAATCAATCATAGAGTTGGAAGAGACCTCATGGGCCACCCAGTCCAACACCCTGCCAAGAAGCAAGAAAATTGCATTCAAATCATCCCTGACAGATGGCCATCCAGCCTCTGTTTAAAAGCTTCCAAAGAAGGAGCCTCCACCACACCCCGGGGCAGAGAGTTCCACTGAACAGCTCTCACAGTCAGGAAGTTCTTCCTAATGTTCAGGTGGAATCTCCTTTCTTGCAGTTTGAAGCCATTGTTCCGCGTCCTAGTCTCCAGGGCAGCAGAAAACAAGCTTGCTCCCTCCTCCCTATGACTTCCTCTCACATAATTATACATGGCTATCATGTCTCCTCTCAGCCTTCTCTTCTTCAGGCTAAACAGCCCAGCTCTTTAAGCCGCTCCTCATAGGGCTTGTTCTCCAGACCCTTGATAATTTTAGTCACCCTCCTCTGGACACATTTCCAGCTTGTAAATATCTCTTTTCAATTGTGGTGCCCAGAATTGGACACAATATTCCAGGTGTGGTCTAACCAAGGCAGAGTAGAGGGGTAGCATGATTTCTCTGGACCTAGACACTGTACTCCTATTGATGCAGGTCCTCTTGGGATTGACTAAGTTCTTGCCTTTTGCCACTGTACTCAGAGAAGGGCTAAAGTACAATCCTCACACTGACCTGTGGATAAGGGGATCCAGTTGGAGGAGGGCGGCTAAAATTCCATGACTTGCCCTTCCACCATGATTTGTCTATTTCATTTAATACAGATGCTAGGTATTCAAAAAAAGATGCATAATCCTGGTAGTAGTGTTGAATAACAGTGTATACCAAATCTGTCAGGGAAAGAAGACCCCAGTCTATTTATAATTTTGAGGAAACTGGTTGCGTGTGTGTTTGTGTGTCTACCTACTTTCCTATCCTCCCTCAACTTTGGCATAAGGCAAAAACGGTGATCTTTTCTGTGTTTTAATTGTTGCTTCTGAAAATAAATAGCAACACCCTTTAATTCTTCAGAATCAGCATAAATCTTGAGAACATGCTTGAATCTAAATCCATAAGGTTTTCAAGTGTGGAAAGGGGGAGATGCAATCATGGGGTTTTTTTGGGGGGGGGGGGTTATGTCCTCACATTTCTCTGGGTGGCAAACTCCACTCTCTCTGTCTCAATCTATGTCCACTGAATGGCAAGATCTGAAGTGATGTTCTCAATATGTTTGCTTCAACAGCGGTAATACCCCACTCCATGGGGCCAAAGGTCCTTCTCAATGTACAACTGTGATTGGAATCATGTGGTCCATCATAGACTGTTGGTCTCCAATGGCCAGGATTCCTCACAATGCCTATGTCTTGAATCAAGATTGCTGAGAGTTGCAGTCCCTCACCACAGACTAGGGAGAACATTCTGCCTGTATTTGCTTGAGCACAAGCAGAGGGTTATCCATTCAGCCCTTGCTACTCCTTGTTGCTGTTAACTGCCATTAAGATGAATTCAGCTTATGAATGAGATAACATGCAAGTCATCTATCCTCAACAGCCTTGTTCAGGCCTGCAGACTCATGACTCGGGCTTCCTTGACTTAGCTTATTCATCTGTAATGAGGTCTTCCTCTTTTCCTGCTAAATTCTGCTTTACAAATTACACTGTGCTGCCATTTCCACTTCAGAGTCTGTAAAACAAATCTCCAAAATTACTCTCTGACATGGGATTCTGCTCATAAAGTCAAATTCAAGTCTTTGGCTAGATTTTGTGGTTTGTTGCTATGACCCTTCAATGTCACCTCCAACTCAACAGTAACCTTATCCTAGCAGGATTCCTTCACATTAATGTCCCCTGAGGCTAAGAAAGTGAGAGTTGCCAAAGGTCACCCAACAACTTTCCATGACTGAGCAAGGATTTGAAGGCCAAATTGTTAGATTCTCTTGGCTAGATTGAACACCATTTTGCATTTTTCTGAACCATGATGAGTGGCACAGATTTTTTCCCATCAAATTATGGATAATGATAATGCTGATGTGTTTCATCACTATTTTTCCCTATCAAGTTATTCCCCCCCCCCCCCATCATGGGATTATGGCACTGACAGAGATATTCCAGCAGAGGTCTCCACAGCACTGTGCGAACAGGATAGTCACTTGCATTCTCCTAACTCCTTAGCACTATGCAGAGGAATCTTGCAGCACCTTTCAGACTAAAGGAAAGACATCTAAAGCATAAGCGTTCATAAATCAAGTCTACATCAGATGTATAGAACCAGACCCTTCAGGCAATTCTATTCTGAAAGATGCTGCAAGATTCCTCTGCATAGTGCTCTGTCTGCTGGAACATCTCTGGACATTTCCACAGAGTTGCATTGGAGGAACTAATACATTCCTAGAAATGATACCTCTATAGCAGGGCTGCCCTAGAAGTCGATCGCGATCGACCAGTCGATCGTGGGACCAAAGGAGGTTGATCGCAGCCGGATCTGCTCTGCACGTGCACACCTTCCACCTGCACGGACCTTCCACGCTGCGCACCGTCCATGTTTGCTTCCAGACAAGAGAGAAGCAGGGCGCTCCTCTCTCTCGTCGGCAGCAAAGGCTCCAGGGTTGCTAGAAATGAGATAGTGTAATGGCATTTGGCCATATCTGTGGTTTCACATAATTGTGGTCTGGCCAGGGGCATATTCCCTTTAGAAACAGGGATCTTTACTGTATGTCTTTGAATAGTGCCATTGGTTTTTTAAATTCATGTTAAATAAAATGTCATAAAATTAAATAAAAATGACAACATCAAAATAAAATAGAGATACATTTTATTTTGAGATGCTGGTAGATACATCTCTACCAACAAGCTAAAACTACAGAAACAGACAAAAATAAACATTTCAACTCAATAGAAAAGAAAGACAAGAGAAAAAGAAGAAAGAAAAAAGAAGACAAAAGAAAAAGGAAAGAAGGGAAAGGAAAAAAATTGACTCCCCACCTTTCTACTACTGCTGTCAATTTTTAAAATGTAATCTACTACTGGTTTCATATTAATGGTGGCGCTATGTGCTTACACTACTTCTCCTTAACACAAGGAGAGTTACAGAGGATGACTCTACTCACAACAGCCAGCCAAAGATTCCTGGAGGACCGCAGAAGAGCAAAGGTACCCACTGAATCAGTGGTGTCTTTGGCTGATTTTTTTAAAGTACTAAAGCACTATGGATGACTACCTGGATGATGGATGATCAATATTGGACAGGTTTAATGAACACCAAAGTAAGATCTGATCTTTATGTGCCCCAGCTCTCCCTGTTTCTGTAGTTTTTATTTAACATTGCTTCACAGTGAGTGCAGTTCATCAATAGACTTAATAACCTAGAGAGTGGTAGAGTCTCCTTCTCTGGGTGTCTTCAAAAAGAGGCTGGACAGCTACCTGCAGAAGGTAATCCAGCTGGAGTCTGACCAGGGCATTGAACGAGATCCCTTTCTAACATTATGATTCTATATAAACCTATTTTATTGTAGCTAGATTTCAAAATGTGTAATTAAAAAAAAACCTGCCTTTTCATCTTCAGTCAGAGAGTGACACAGTGGAAAGTGAGTATTCAACTGATATCATCATATGTGCTCATGCTTGGCAACTGCTCTCAAAGTTTTATTCATTTGTAAAACATGAACTGGACTTTTTTCTTACATGCATGCCAGTTTTGGATCAGTTGGGATTAAAAGGAGAATACTGTATGTATTGAGGGAGGCAATTCACTACTCACCGTTTGGAGCCTCACAAAAGTCTTGCTAGGCTTTTGGATGCTGGGACTGCAGAGAAAAGGCTGGCTGCTGTCAGGTATCTAACAGACTAATGTAATATGATTGTGAGCAAGATTGATTTTATAGCTCATATACTTTGAAAGACACTGTTAGGAAATTACTTACACTGCTAACAAGGAGTGATACCAAGAAGAACCTTTTACACAGGAGCTTTTTAAAAACCTAATTTTGCAGGATACCATTCCCATATTCTCCAAGAAAAAATTAAGAATTAAGAACAAGATGAGCAATTCCACCAGTTTCTCGATGTACTTTTTTTTGTTTTGAGGTTTTTTTTTTTTTTTTGTTTGTTTTAAATTCCCACACTTGAAAAGAAAATGAAGAATCAGTACCATCCAAACAAAATATCTGGGACTGGGAGAAAATAATGAAAGTTTCTTTGTCCATGCTGGAAGTGAATAGTTTTGTTTTTGGAGACAAGTGCAAGACAACCACTGAAGGCCTCATCCACCTTCTAAATCTTACAAGCTACCATTCTTTCTCATATCACATGACAAGAGTTCCCTGAAACATCAGTTACGTTACAAAAGACTGGCCAAAGTATCTGGCTGTATAGTTTGTGTATCAATACTCAGAATAAGAAAGGAAACAGGGTTTCTCTCAGGAGTGGAGCAGAGGATTTTGCAGCTCACAGAATGTGTTGTCAAGGATGCTAGGCACTGATTTATCAAACATCAACACACATCGGTTCTTCATCAAGACACAGACTGAATACCATCTCGAGATAAGCATTGCAGACATGGAAAATTTGCTAGGTTTGTAATGTGTTCCCTCCAGAAAGAGCAGCAATATGCTGTGGCTTTCCTGATGCCACTGTTAGTGCTACTTGTATCATTCTTCCTACAGTTTCAGTCATATGTCACAATGCTTCAGTAGAAGTGCTTGAAGAAAAGAAGGAGAGGAAACCCGGACCAACTACACTTTCCTGATTCAGCGGAGCCAAGTAATTGTGACTGTTAGCTGGCCATTGGTGTTTATCTCTGGAATTACATTAGTACCCATGTTAACTTCGGATCAACTTCCTTTTCTTTCACATAAATAGTGAGTTCTTATTTCATGAAGTTGGAAACGGAGTGGTGTTTGGGTAGCGAGTATAACTATTAGCAAATAGAGGACCCAGAAAACAAGGATATATGATTACTTTTTCCTGGGCCAGAGGCTCTATATTTTCCACAGGATTCCCTTAAGGAGAGCTCCCTTTCTTCTTCCCACCTCCTTTTGGGGAAATGGGGAAGCTTAACTCTGCCAAACTTACTAATGAAGCCAAAGATCAAGACCTAATCATGGGGAAAGGTTTATTGACAGCCAGCACCTCCGTTGCCTATAACACACCCCAACCCATTGTGTGTGTGTGTGTGTGTGTGTGTGTGTGTCACTCTTTCCTACATTGCCCCAGGAAGCCAAACACATAGAGCTTTGTCAATAACAGTTAAAACATTGAGAAAGAATGAGGAAATGGGAATATTAGACAATACACTAAGGAAAGGTTTGGGTTGGCTGTCACACATTCTTGGACACTTGGATGGAGGAGTTGGAGGAACGCAAATATTATTTTGTGTTTGCAGTGCCGATGCTCCACACACTAAGTGTTGCCATATGATATATGGGACAACGCTTCTATAGTGTTAATGCTTCCATAGTAGAGGAAAAAATCTTGTACTTGTGGTACAAACAAAACTTGTAAACGTCTCCCCTTCTATAGAACTACTGAAAGGGTAGAAACCATGTCCCATATTTCACCCAGCAACTCTTCCCTCAACCCAACACATAGAGTGCTGGTCCAGTTATGATTGAATGCCAACTTGTGAAGTACCCTATAGAAATGCACAGTGGCCCAAAAGACATAATGGACTTCATCATCCCAGGTTTCTGTTTGGAATGGTCACCTGGGGCTCAGCAAGCATTAATATGTGTTGCGTAAAATGATGGACTGTATGGTCACTACTACATAACTAGAAGCAATTTTCAAAAACAAATAGATGTGTTAAGTCTTCTCCGGGAGTGACAAAGGTGGGGTAATGAAAGATTAGAATACCTTTAAACTAACCAAATTATTTCAGCCCAAGTTCTTGTTGATTTCAGTTCTTCAGATATTCATACTGAAGTAGATTGAATTCCTTCTGTCAATCATGGCATTGTGTTAAATGGAGACTTCCAGAGCATATTTGGGAGTGAATGGGAATTTAAACATTTTGCCCTTTATGACCATAATAAATGTGTCAAATTTGCATGCAAACAAAAAACAGGCATCAAGTAAACAATTTCAACATCGTGAAGTTCTCCCCACAGTGAGAAGTGGGGAGGAAATCCAACTAAGTTTTCCTATCAATCACAAGGAGGAATATTTGAGATGTAAGAGAAAAGCCAGTACATAGCAGCCTGGATCCCATTGGCAGCCTCAACTAGACTAGGAGAATTAAATCAACTACCAAAAGATGACTCAACACTTAGGCCGATCAAAGTGGTTCAATGGATTTACTTTAGATGGGATTATGAATTGAATTCAGGCCATTGACTTCAGAAGTTATTGTGGTTTTACAGTCCTACTCCCCCTTTGTGCCCTCCCAAAGGCAGACCAAGGCTACAGGCAGGTCATTTTCCAATTGCCTCTTCCCCATAAAAAATACAAACATGCACAAAGCACAGGCTGGGAGGAGGGATAGTCCTCGCTCAGGCTGCCAACTGTTTCAACAAAGAAAGAAGTCTTGATTTATAGCTTGTCCGACAAATTTATCCAGTATTATCATACAGAGAAGCGTAACCAACTATTTTATTATGGGGATATTTAGAACACACACTACTCTGTTTTGTTAAGATTGTTACTCTCCAGCACAAAGTATGTTTGTTTCCCTGCAGGGATGAAAATAAAGGGGGTTTTGTCTTGGTTTTTTTCCTCCACCCCCAACCCTTCG
This sequence comes from Anolis apletophallus, assembly GCA_030556195.1. Taxonomy (NCBI): domain Eukaryota; kingdom Metazoa; phylum Chordata; class Lepidosauria; order Squamata; family Anolidae; genus Anolis; species Anolis apletophallus. Next base: position 128,091,514 of record JARBWK010000001.1, on the reverse strand, counting down.
TCCTCTTTTTTGCGGGTCTGAACGAGAGTTTATTTGACACTCCAGGGAGCTTTGTGAGCAAAGTGCCCGAGGATAAATGCTCCCCTAAGAGTTATTTGGTGTTAGACAGAGGGACCCTCTTCAGAAGAGAATGGGGGGCTTGTTGAGATGGGGTGGGAGGGGGACATCCAGCGAAGAGATCCCGAGCAGCCCTCACAGAAGGGTCTCTGTCCTGGACTTACAATAGACCAAGGCCTTAAAGACACCAAGTGTTGAGAGGCGGGGGGCAGGGGAGGTGAGGGGGACAGGCATTTCCCTCCTTTTAGAAGGATTTCTTCTTTGCTTTTTTAAAAAGAAACAATTGAAAAAGTTATAAAAGAGGGCCTTTTCCCATACATGTTTAGGAAGGATGAAAGGGGACTGGGGGAGAGGGGACAAGAAAACAAAATTTCATTCATGTTTCTGAACAGGGAGATTTCTACCCTCCCTATCTTGCAGCCCCCTTGGACTGTGTGTTCACAAGGAATCGCCCTCTCTAAAACTGAGCCTACTTGAAATATATAAGAAGTGAGACGAGAGACTCTGGGGAGCATTAATTGGGAAATAATCCCATTTCCAGCTGTGACCAAATCCAATATTGTCCTCCAGATTCAAAACAGGCAGGTGGCCCCTTCAGCTGGAGAAGGTGCTTAGTTTCCCATTATCCTAGAAAGATGGGTTTTAAGGGAGGAGAATCAGCCATGGCTAGGACAGATTTAAAGGCTGTCTTGAGGTGAAAGTGGAGAAGTTCATAAATATTCCACTTGTCCTATAAAATGTTTCCTGGCTACAATGATGTCTTTTCAGTGGGAATAAAATGAGTGTGTGAACCAGCCATGACAAGTATTAGCCAACATGATCATTTTATGATATACGATTTGAAAACACTGCACTGACTCATGACACCAGAGAACCCGGTGGCGCAATGGGTTAAACCCTTGTGTCAGCATGACTAATGACCGAAAGGTCGGCAGTTTGAATCCAGTGAGTGAGGTGAGCTCCTCTCTGTCAGCTCCAGCTTCTCATGCGGGGATATGAGAGAAACCTTACACAGGTTGGCAAAACATCTGGGCGTCCCTGAGCAACGTCCTTGCCAACAGTCAATGCTCTCACACCAGAAGCAACTTGCAGTTTCTCAAGTCGCTCCTGACACACACAAACCTCATGACATCACAGAAGGCTGGCTCCTTCCAATCTATTTGAATGCCATCCTATCTCACTTTTTAAAAAATCCCTAATATTATGCAGTGACGTAGCCTAGAAGTCTCGAACTACTGTTATCATGAGATTTTAGCTAACAGAATACATATTGATTTTCTGATCAGATAGAAAAACAGAGTTTCAGCAACATATAAAATCATAGTAAAACAAAACAAAAAACACGATTAGAATCCCATCTGCAACTACTCCGTTTTGGTGATGTTTTGCAGATGGATTCCAATATATTACTGATGGAGTGGGGCAAGAGGGTTTGCAATTGTGTTCAAAGAGCTTCAGAAATGGAGTATGTCCCAATGGGACAAGATCCTAATCATAGGCCTGTCCTCTTTCCATATGTGTGTGTGTAACCTCCTTTGGAATGGTATGAAAAATTCCTTCAGTGAATCTGATAACTGCATGTTTCAACTCTACTAAAAGTCTCCCCAATACTACCTCATGTTCAGATTCAATGAAAGTTGTTGTAGTATAGTGGTTTAACATCCAAGACTCAATATCCGGGAGACCAATGTTCAAACAACAGCCAACAGCACCAATGGGGCAGGACACCGTCTTGCCCTTTGCCTCAGATAACATAATATCTTGGGCCAATATTACTAGTGAATAATTTTGTCAGGCTTTGAGGGAGGCAGCAAGATGCACAATAGAAGACAGAACACAATATACAGCAAGATCCTATAAAGGTCTACTAAAAGTAAATCTTATAGCAATCTAAGGTAGGAGCGCACATGATTGCAGGCTCAAAAAGTAGAAACTCAACAGACAGATGAAGGCTGTTGTCTTGAGTGTTTTAGCAAGATGTCATTTCATTCTTTCAGAGATGGATGTAAGGAAAACTTTGGATTTTACTTCAAGTAACAAATTGACTAAGACTAGCATCAGCTTCAAGTCAAAAAATACATTACAGAATCTAGTCTGTTCCAGGACTGCTGGCATAATTGACATTTTCTACAGTGGCACTCCCATAAGATAACTCCACAGCAGGCAGAACAAAGGCTGGGTTTTCTCCTTTCTCAACATACAGTACATCCTTTATTAGATTAAAGAGATTGTTCTAGTGCTTCCTACATAGGAAAACATGACCATCAACCAAAATTCAGGAACAGTCTATATTTTCAATTTAGCACTGATAGAGACAACAAATTATATCTCTTGATTGCTAGCAGAAATACAATCTTTTCTGCGTGATACTCACTTCCATGTATTACATTCTAATGTGGCAAAATTGAATGGTACAGAGATATTTCAAAACAGAATTATTCAGGCTTAGCATGTTCTTGCCAGATAATTCCTTACAAAAGTCTCCTTCAATTATATCAGTATACAGTGCAATGATCACGTCATTGATTTTTACTAGGAACTACAGCCACACTGTAAACATTTATTCCTTCAGAAGTTTTGATTTGTGACCCCGACTCCCCCGCTCCATCCATTATGGCCAATTATAAGGGATTATAGGAGCTGTTTCTTCTTCTGAAATATAGCCTACAGCTGGGGATGATAGATGGGGTTGTAGGTGTGTGTGTCAGGAGCGACTTGAGAAACTGCAAGTTGCTTCTGGTGTGAGAAAATTGGCCGTTTGAAGGACGTTGCCCAGGGGATGCCCAGACGTTCTGATGTTTTATCATCCTTGTGGGAGACTTCTTTCATGTCCCCACAATGGGCAGCTGGAGCTGATAGAGGGAGCTCATCTGCATTCTCCCCAGAATTAAACCTGTGGCCTGTCAGTCTTCAGTCCTGCCAGCACAAGGGTTTAAGCCATTGTGCCACCAGGTGCTCCATCTAGAAAATGTCATACTAATGAATACAAGGCTGGCTTTCATGACAAAAAGCCTGGGATACTCAAGGCTCAATCCCCTCTCCACTCAGTTTATGGCAACCTCCATGAATTTCTTAGCCAATGAATACTTAGAGGTGGTTTCGCCAGCTCCTTCCTCTGAAGTACAGGCTATAGAACCTGATATTTATTGGTGTCCTGTCTTATCTAAGGATTAACCAGTGCTGATCATGTCATGCTACCCCTCTATTCTACCTTGGTCAGACCACACCTGGAATACCGTGTCAAATTCTGGGCACTGCAATTGAATGGAGATGTTGACAAGCTGGAATGTGTTGAGAGGAAGGTGACTAAAATGATCAAGGATCTGGACAACAAGCCCTATGAGGAGTGGCTTAAAGAGCTGGGCATGTTTAGCCTGCAGAAGAGAAGGCTGAGAGGAGACATGATGAGGGCCATGCATAAATATGTGAAAGGAAGTCATAGGGAGGAGGGAGCAAGCTTGTTTTCTGCTGCCCTGGAGACTAGGACAAGGAACAATAACTTCAAACTACAGGAGATTCCACCTGAACATTAGGAAGAACTTTCTAACTGTGAGAGCTGTTCAGCAGTGGAACTCTCTACCCAGGCTCCTTATTTATTTATTATTCCAATTTATATACCACCACTCTCCGAGGGCTCGGAGCACTTTATAGTGCAAACAAGAACAATATACATAAAAACCAAATTAAAACAAAGAGAAATCACCAATCAGCAGGATTCAAATGCTTGCTGGAATAAGAATGTTTTGCATGCCCTCCGAAAGGAAGGTAAGCTTCGCAGAGCTTGGGTTTCTGCCGGCAAGGCATTCCATAGGTATGGAGCCACAATCGTGACCACCAGGTGGAAGGTCTTAAAGTTGGGAACTTCAAGCAAATTTTGGTCTTCCGAACGAAGTGATCTCTGGAGTTGGTAGGAGGTGAGGCGGTCCCTCACGTCCTACCAAACCTTTGGAGTCTTTTAAACAGAGGCTGAATGGCAATCTGTCAGGGGTGCTTTGAATGTGATTTTCCTGCTTTTTGGCAGGGGGTTGGACTGGATGGCCCACAAGGTCTCTTCCAACTCAATGATTCTATGATCCTGCTTAGCTTCCAAGATCAGGTGAGATCTGGTATCTTTACTTCTCAGTTTAACCTAAGTGTTGGCAGAACTATGTACACCCTCACCTATTTTTGAGAAATAAATAAAAAATGTAAACAATTTGACACGGCAGCACAATTGACAGAGCATTCAAGATATTGGCTCAAATTCCTTCTCAGTCATAAAGCTCTTACCAAGTTCAAGCCAGCATAGCACTTGAAAGAGAATGAAAGGTTTATACTTGGCTATTACAAACAGAAGCTTTGTTCTGCTTTAGACAGACTCAAAAAGGAAGGACCAATGTGCTACCCTAGAAATACACATAGAGACAAATTAGAATTGTTGCATTAAAAACACCTGCAACGGTACACTTGCTGCTGGAGCAACAACATTTAGGAGGCTCTGACAGAACTGAGTGATAACTACAAACCTATCTGTGTGGCTAATATATACTGACTATGACCTATCAGTACATTTAAACATAGGAGGAGGAGGAGAAAACCCTTTATTTGGTATTATTCTGCTTCTTATAAAATGCATTCTGGAAGAATTACAGTAAAAAATTATGTACCTCCTCAAAATCTGCAAATATTACAAATTCTACTTATAACTGCAGTTCACAGCTTAACTTTTCCAATGGTAAATATGGTTATATTAGCTTATATATTGAATCTGCTTATAATCAATTCATTGATCTCATCATCTGGATCTAATTAGAGTCTGCTGGATCGTCTAGAATCAGTTCAGAATGCCCAAATGTTGTGAATTAGACCAGTTAACTATATGAATAGAAGTGTATCATACATTTACAGCCATCTGCTTACTGATCAACAGGGCGAACAAACTCCTGTTGGTTGCACAAGCTACTATTCAATAATTGTGGATTGGGAGACTTTCACCATTTCTACATATTCCCCAAAACTAGTGAATACATAGGGGTCACAAATATGAACCAGTCATGAATGTATTACTATAGGTTACACATCAGTAATTGCCTCAGTACAATGTTTTACCTATATCTATTTTAGGAGCCCCTGGTGGCACAGTGGGTTAAAGCACTGAGCTGCTGAACAGGATTACCGAAAGGTCACAGGTTTGAATCTAGGGAGCGGCATGAGCTCCCGTTGTCAGCCACAGCTTCTGCAAACCTAGCAGTTCGAAAACATGCAAATGTGATTAGATCAATAGGTACTGCTGTAACAGTGCTCCATGCACTCATGCTGGAGGAGTCTATGGACAATGCTGGCTCTTCAGCTTAGAAATGGAGATGAGCACTAACCCCCAGAGTCTGACACAACCGGACTTAATGTCAGGGGGAAACCTTTACCTTTTAATATTTATTTTATTTCATTTATCTGCCACCTTTTCTCTTATTCCCAACCACAGCAAAAAAAAAAAGAGGAGGAAAAGAGGGAAACAAAGAACAGAAATCAAATGAATTATTCTATAAGGAAGACTAAACTTCATTGCAATAAAAGTGGCTCAGGATTTCAAGATCCAGGGCCCGTTCCTCTTCTCCCCACTACCCAAATAACACTGCCTTAAGATTACCATCGTGGACAATGTTTCACTCATAACTCCAGGGAAGCAGTGTGGAATGCGGTCCCAGTCTACAGCAATCACTTTTTAAGGCAGAGCCAGAGACAAAGAGGTACTTTGACACATTGTTCACAGGCTGCGACTGCAAATACAGAAGCCAAAGAGAAAGCTGATTTAGGATAACGACTCACAGTGACTCCTGACAACTCGGTAGCCATCAGCATCCCTTGTAAATTAAGTGACTGAACAGATTTCCAGATAAATCGTTTTGATAAGGCAAGAAGGCACACAATTGAGAAGATGTAAAGCAATAATAGTTATGTAGAAACTTTATTTCTAGACCACCTTCTCTCCCCAGAAAGACTCAGGGCAAGGGAAGCTTCACCTCAAAAAGGCTTAAACGCAAAACTCAAATACAAGTTTTTATACGTTATGTCTTTGTGGAGTTAATGATTCAGTTTAATATTCACTCAACTATACAATGATGCATGAGTGAACCAGCCACAACAACTTGATCAAATATTTAAACAGATTCCATTGTTGGATTGACATGTCAGCTTGCAGTCTGATGTCTTACTCAAGTTGTTATGTGATGCTAATCAGTCAGTGTTTGACATGCATGTGAAAATTCTATATATCTAGGGGACTGCCTGCTATAAAACCCCAAAACGAACTCATTCAGGCGTCATTATGAGCCTTAGAGAATGCCTTATGAGAGAGAAATGGTTAAACTAAAATGAAATGGCAACATTAGTGCAATACACCTTTCCCAAAACCTCAAGCACAACATACTTCTGTCATGGTTTAGTACTATTTCATTAGAATATTTCATTAGGAACCCCTGGTGGCACAATGGGTTAAACACTTGTGCCAGCAGGACTGCTGACCGAAAGGTTGGCAATTCAAATCTGGGAAGCGGGGTGAGCTCCCATCTGTCATCTCCAGCTTCCCATGCGGGAACATAAGAGAAGCCCTCCCACGGGATGGCAACACAGCCAGGCATCCCCTGGACAATGTTCTTGCAGACGGCCAATTCTCTTACACCAGAAGTGAATTGCAGTGTCAATTCGTTTGTGACATGGGGGAAAAAAACTAGAACTAAGAATTCCTCAGCAATTACAGCCGACTTGTGGTTTATCCTTTTTTCAAACCGACACACACGAGTAAAAAGGCTAAGTGGGGGTGTCCCTTTATGTGATACTGGAGGGTACAATGCCCTCTTCAAATCTGGAACACCAATTTTGCAACCCTTTTATAGTGTATAATGCACAGGTGACTTAAGTCAAGATAGTGCTGTGAGTGTAATAGGTTATTCAGAAAGGTGCATATCCAGAATGAGAATTTTGGTTACTTTTTATGTTTTTGTAAATTATCCCACATTCCAAGTTTCAAATAGATTGAGTTGCTAGAATGAAACTGACATATGGTCTTCCATATGGTATATTATTCAATTTGATGAAACCATATTGTTCCACTAATGAAATTGCTTTCATGTGTGGGACCTGAGAATGCAAGAGTTTCCTTTCTCTACCATATGCAGGAAAGCATAAAGCAGTGAGAATCAGCAATGTATTGTCAAAGGCTTTCATGGCCAGAATCACAGGGTTGTTGTAGGTTTTTTGGGCTGTGTGGCCATTTTCTAGAAGCATCCTCTCCTGACCTCACAACCTCTGAGGATGCCTGCCATTGATGCAGGCGAAACGTCAGGAGAGAATGCTTCTAGAACATGGCCATACGCCCCGAAAAACCTACAACCCAGAATCAGTAATGTTGCCCTGTTCTGAATCTTGCACCTTCTGAAACAGAGAATGATCACAGAGTCTACATCCCAAAATGCATTGCACCCAGTACCTACACAAATACCAGTGGTTCATTTGGTCTGCAATCTCCATCACTAGGCCAATTTTACCAGTAGACTTCATGGACACACAATCTAACATAATTTAAGGACTATTTTTCATTCTCCTACTCTTCCCTACCACCTAACAGAAAGGGCTTGGGAAACTTTAAGCATTGGTATTAGTTGCTCCTCAGAAAAACACTACTCAACTGTGAATTCGATTTCACATCCAATCAGCCATTAAGAAACCTTTCACAAACATGAATTACATGAATGATACCCAAAACAATGCTCAGGTTTTTAAACAGAACCTGGCAAAATGTGATATGATTTCACAGATTGCAGCAATGGCACAATTCTATCATATCAGAGGTTAGCTTTCTTGACATGAACTGATTCCCCAGGTAACATTATTTTTCAAGTCAAAACAGTTACAAGGCATAACAATTGCACTGAGGTGTTCTAAAACCACAAAAGAGTACATCGGGGGGGGGGGGGGAGATACCCATCCATGGTTTCTTTGAACTGCTAACACGGTTTGTCCGTGAGAGTAAACAATAAACGTTAGCACTAAAAGTCCAATATTTTCCCCACTTTTGTGATCTCTCCCTCGTTTCCTTTTCAATTCTTTTACACAGATCAGCACCTGGTTGAAGACATTATTGGGCAACACACTTCAATAACTCAATCACAAAACAGCTCCAGGACAGTATTTATTCAGTGGGTTGTAGGTTTTCCGGGCTGTATGGCCATGTTCTAGTAGCATTCTCCCCTGACGTTTCGCTTGCATATATGGCAGGCATCCTCAGAGGTTGTGAGGTTCCTGCAACGACCCAGTGACTCTGGCCTTGAAAGCCTTCGACAATACAGTATTTATTCACATTCTGTATAGCATTTGAAACTTCCCACCATGCACCTGTTGATATTTGGCTGCGTAAACCCAATTTTTAGACGGCACTGCTGAGTGAGAACCTGTAAAATAGTGTTGAAGGGCCATAGCTTTCACAGACAAGGTCAGCTCTTGGCTTCCTTTTTGTGTGATTATCTGACCTATCCTTTCAAGCGAGAAAGCCAAGAGCTTTATTTTCTCAAACGAGAAAGTTAAGAGTGTTATTTACTTTCACTGAACTCATGAAAAGAGGCAGCTTGAGCAGTCAATGACACCTGAGGGGTTTGGGGGATTTGTGTGCCTCTGAAGTTTCAACACTTCTGATAGTGTAGGTTTGTAATATTGAGAAATTCTGCCACAGATAACAGACCAGGTGTTTCTCATATAAAATGACTCTCCCAGGAAAGGTTCAATAGAAATATTTTGCAGAAGACTATTTTTCTTATGGCATTATTCGAAATCAAGCACTGCAAGACCAGAGTGATAAAATCTTCACAATAAAAGCAGACATGAAAGATGACTATGGATAGATTTTCACTTCGTATCAGATGCATACACATTCCACAAAAGTATGAAGTAGGGGGAAAATACATTTTAAGATTTATGTAGAGTGACTGAGAACTGCTAAACCAAATATGTCCAGTGTGATTTTGCTGCTATGAATTACTTCATAATCCAACAGATTCCTTTACAGCAGAAAAGGATGCACATCTTTCCTATTTTCCAAGTACTAAACACTCCATCTTTTCTTATGTACCTGTGTATTTTCATCTAAGCAGGGCAACACTTCATTTGAGTGGCAGGCTGATCCTTTCAGCCAGGGCATCCTTCAAATGCAAGTTTCAAATTTTCTTTTTATCACAGTCAGTACATCCAACTCCTTACCACTAGAGATAGGTAACCTGCTGCCCTTCTCATGCTGCTTGACTAAAGTCTCCAAATATCACTGCCAGCATGTCCAAGGGTGATGGGAAGTGGGTCTAAGAGCCATAAGTTTTCCACCCCTGCCCTATGACAAAGAAAAGTTTGGCAACTCTCCACTAAAGTTCTGTTTCCACTTGTAAAGGATTCTGCAGCTATCTTGAAAATGTGAGGTTTGCCTGCCTTTGCGAGAGACACACATGTGAGTTCCAGGAAGGGAGTTCAGAAAGAAAAGGAAAATGAAAACAATACAGTTCCACTCCCATTCCCATGTTGACACTGCCTAACATTTTGTACTGACAGTGAATGGCTCTGTATAATGTCCCAAAGGAAGGGATTAGTACACCAATACGAGCCCCCAGGTTAAACCCTTGTGCTGGCAGGACTGCTGACCAAAAGGTTGGTTGTTCAAATTCATGGAGCAGAATGAGCTCTTATCTGTCAGCTCCAGCTTCTCATGCAGGGACAGGAAAGAAGCCTCCCCCTGGGCAACGTCCTTGCAGATGGCTAATTAAATCACACCAGAAGCGACTTGCAGATTCTCAAGTCACTCCTGGCATTTTAAAAAGTACACAAATAGAAATTTCACAACCCTGAGTAAATAGATGAAATGCAGAAGAACTTGCACAGGCATACCTAGAATAATCCAGGTGTTTTTTGGATGTATCCTAGAACGTCCATCACATAATTTAAGCTAATGGACTTCTCTCTACCACCGACAACGGAACTTTCAAGGTACAATTGAACATTGATAGAAGAGCAAAAAAATGCATTCCAGCATATGAAAGATATTAATTTTAGCCACTGGAAAAAAAATGGAAAAGATGAACAAAGATCACAACAATGACAAAAATATATATATTGAATCCTGAACTGACAAATTAACGATTTGCAAGCAATTTTGAAATAGTGTCGAAGGCTTTCATGGCCACAATCACTGGGTTTGTTGTAGGTTTTTCAGGCTGTATGGCCATGGTCTAGAAGCATTCTCTCCTGATGTTTCACCTGCATCTGTGGCAAGCATCCTCGGGATGACTGCCACAGATGCAGGTGAAACGTCAGGAGAGAATGCTTCTAGACCATGGCCATACAGCCCGAAAAACCTACAATAACCCAGTTTTGGAATACTTTGTGGCCAGAGAACTGTACTATACATAAATAAATCAATAAGCCTTTCAACCAGAGCTTGGTAGGAAATAATGACAGGAGAGCAACACACGCTTACAATTAAGGAAATCAGACACTGCTTTGATCAGTCAAAGATTAACATGCTTTTATATATATTCTAAAAACACCAGAGAGGCGTAAAATAATGTGGTGTAGGTCTCTTGATCAAACGGCAGCTTCCCATTACAAGTATGGAAGAGAGCAGGGGAGGAGACAGAAAAGGACCACAAAGCCAGATCTGCATCCAACAAAGCAGAATGCGTCCAGGAAAGCTTATGTTCCAAACTGCTTTCTCCCAACAGTCCCAGTGATGCTTCACATCCGGATACAAGGCCAACATGGGCCATGTCTTTCTCCAGGACAGAGCTGGTGGTGGTGGTGCTATCAGACAAGCAACTATGGGCCTCTCCTCTGTCTTGGCAGGTGAGTCACTCCAGTGCTGAAGGAGGCCGAGGGAGGAATCCCCACACCTTGGCTGGAAGGCACATGAAAATATATCCCAGTGGGAAGAAACTGCTGACTTCACTGAGGGGGGAGGGCTGGAAGAGGATGTGCTGGCCACAGCAATGAAAACAAAGGCTGATTATATAGGGAAGAGAGCAGCCTAAAGGAACCATTAGAGCCCATTAACCCAGAGGAAGGACTTGGTATTAAGTTACAGAGCAGAGTTAACAGCACCTGAGCCCACAGAGATTAATTTTTTAAAATACAGCAAGCACAGAAAGACTATTAGGATCTCTATGGAAAAGGGACCGGGGGGGGGGGGGTTGAGAAGAGGAGCCCCGATGTTTAATTCCTAGAGATGTTTCTACAACACTGAGGATAAAGTCGAGGGCTCAGAAACAAGCCAGCCAGGCAAGAGACAAAGTCTTAGAATCATGGAATCATAGCATGAGAGAGTTGGAAGAGACCACGAAAAGCACAATCAAAGTACCCCTGACAGATGGCCATCCAGCCTCTGTTTAAAAGCTTCCAAGAATGGAGCTTCCACCACACTGAGGCAGAAAGTTCCAGCAGAAACCCATTTAGATTCCCGCTCTTCTGGAGTAAGGCTCAACTCTGAAGCCAGTCCTTGGAACCGGGTGGTGGTCCAGGCAGTCGCTTTACAACAACGTTTCTCAACCAGGGGGTTGGGACTGGGGGGGGGGTCACACGGGGTATCAGAGGGATCACCAAAAACCACCAGACCGTATTTTCTGTTGGCCATGGGGGTTCTGTGTCGGAAGTTTGGCCCAATTCTATAATTGCCAGGTTTCTGAATGCTCTTTGATTGTAGGTGAACTATAAATCCCAGCAACTACAACTCCCAAATATCAAGATCTATTTTCCCCAAAGTCCACCAGTGTTCACATTTGAGCATATTGAGTATTTGTGCCAAGTTTGGTCCAGATCCATCATTGCTTGAGTCCACAGTGCTTTCTGGATGTAGGTGAACTACAACTCCAAAACTCAAGGTCAGTGCCCACCAAACCCTTCCAGTATTTTCTGTTGGCCATGGGAGTTCTGTGTGCCAATTCCATTGTTGGTAGCATTTAGAATGTTCTTTAATTGTAGGATAACTATAAATCCCAGCAACTACAACTCCCAAATGACAAAATCAATCTGCCTCCCCTGGTATTCCCCAGTATTCAAATCTGGATGTATTGGGTATTTGTGTCAAATTTGGTCCAGTGAATGAAAATACATCCTGCATATCAGATATTTACATTATAATTCCTAACAGTAGCAAAATTACAGTTATGAAGTAGCAACGAAAATAATTTTATGGTTGGGGGTCACCACAATATGAGGAAGTGTATGAAGGAGTCGCAGCATTAGGAAGGCTGAGAACCACTGCTCTACAACATCATCCTTTGGAGTTTGATTCCTTTCAAGATGAGAGGAGATCTGTCAACTTTACAGCAAGGCAGTTTTCTCATAGGGTGCATCTACACAATAGAATGAGGGCCGATTGAGCCCATTTGAACTGCCATGGTTCAAGACTATAGGATCCTGTGAGCTGTGTTTGGGGGAAGCACCAGCACTCCAAGGAAGCGAAGGCCAAAGAGCTTGTCAAGCTACAGCTCCTAGGATCCCACAGAGCTGGACTTCACTCAATCCCCAGCCTGGGTGGAAGCATCAATCATAGTGGAGCCCACTCTGAAACTCTGCAGATATTGGAAAGGAACAGGAGGCAAAGGGGGCTTCTTCTCCTTACCTTGAGCACCTCCTTGGAGAAGAGACAGCATGGGGGGGTTATATTCCACATAAGGGAAGGCACCAAATATCTTAGAGGGGGGGAAACCCACTACTTGATGCGAGACAACCATCCAAAGCGGGGAAGGGCTCCACATCCTTGGAAGAAGAAAAAAGAAAAAAGGCCAAAGAATAATCCTGGTTGGAAGAAGGTCCCACCCGCTTCATCTGGGGCTGCCATCACCCAGGAGAAGGAGGCACCCAGCTCAGGTTGGTTTCCACGGGTCCAAGAGGTGAAGCAGATGGAGAGGCCAGTCTGATCTCGATCCGTTTTCTGCGCCGTTTACGGGATTGGGAAGGTTTGGAGGAAGAGCAGCACTCTTTGCAGTTTCTTCCTTCCACCCCATCTCTCTCCCTTCCTTCCTTTTTCTCCCTCTGGAGCATTCCAGCTCTGCTCAGCTTGTCAAGCCTCCCAAAGTGAAGCCAAATCCCATCCGGAGAGAAGAAGGCAAAGCCGCCTGTGCGCAACCTCCCGGGACGCTCCTTCTTCGCTCCTTCTTCTCTCTCTCTCTCTGCAAGAGCAGCCGACTGCCTCCTCGCGAGCCATTCCTCCCTTTATATACCCTGCCTTGCCGTGGAGCATCATGGGAGTCGTAGTTCTCTTGCTTCCCTCCCTCTCTCACACTCTCACGGTGCAGCCCTGGCTCAAAGCTTGAGAATTATAGGATTTGGAGACCTGTGTCCTTTCTCTGCCTGAGAGCTGAAACTACAACAAACTACAGACCCCAGGATGCCATCGAGATGAAGCCAAGTGCTCTAACTCTGCAGTGTGGCCGCACCTTTGGATGATGAATAGCCAAAGAGGAGCCCCCGCTGGCGCTGTGGGTTGAACCACTGAGCTGCTGAACTTGCTGGTCCAAAGGTCGCAAGTGAGCTCACGCTGTTAGCTCCAGCTTCTGCCAACCTAGCAGTTTGAAAACATGCAAATGTGAGTAGAGCAATAGGTACCACTCCGTCGGGAAAGGTTGGCAGTTCAAATCTGGGGGGTGTGGGGTGAGCTCCCACTGTTAGCCCCAGCTTCTGCCAACCTAAAAGTTCAAAAACATGCAAATGTGAGTACAGCAATAGGGAAGGCAATGGCACTCCATGCAGTCATGCCATCCACATGACTTTGGAGGCATCTACGGACATTGCTGGCTCTTCGGCTTAGAAATGGAGATGAGCACCAACCCCAGGGCCCAGAGTCAGACACATCTGGACTTAATAGCAGGGGAAAATCTTTACCTTACCTCTACCTTAAGAGATCATGCTTGGTTTATTTAAGCAGAGCCCGCCCTCGTCATCTGTTCGATCCACTTGCCTGCAGCTCTGACCCAACCAAGGAGGAATCTAAGGATGCATCTACACTGTAGGAAGAATGCGGCTTGATGCCACTTTATCTGTCTTGAATCAGTGGTATGGAATCGCGGGAGGTGTAAATAAGGCTTTCGCCTTCTCCCATCAAAGAGTGCTGGTGCCTGACCTAACTGCAACTCCCATCATTCCATACCTTGGAGCCAGGGCCGTGAAAGTGGTGTCAAACTGCATTGATTTGACAGTGTAGTTGTACTTGATGTAGATGTCCTCTCCGTTGGTGCCCCCTTGTTGTGGGGGAGAGGCTTGTGTACCCTAATGAAGTTGTGAGCTATGCTGGCGGTGGCAAAATAGTCACCGGTAGGGCCTCCCATGTCAGACAGACCACAACCGAAGGGTCTGACAAAGAGCGTCAATGGGCAGGATGGGCTCTTAGCCTTTTGGCAATCATCCTAGGAGAAGGAAAACTCTGATTTCAAACCCAGGCAGATGGTGCTCGTTTAACCCTGTAAGGTCAACCATCTAGAGAAGGAAACTCAAATCAAACCCACGACTTGAGGACCTCGCTGCCACTGTCCCAGCTTGCTAGGCCCCGGCAGACAAACCTTTGGTTTAAATAAAGGGTGAGGCCAGTTCTGTGCACACTGCGCTCCAGCAGAAAAATCCATTGCACAGGCTCGAAGGACACATCCCATCTCCGAATCATCAAAGCGCTTGTAGAAAGCGTGGGAATTAGTCCTTCCTGAATCTTCGAATCTTTGTTTGCAACGAAAAGCCAAGAGAGATGTACTTGATGTCAACATCTTCACTCTCTCCCCAAAACCTACATACATTCCTCCCTCCTTCCTTCCTTCCTTCCTTCCTTCCTTCCTTCCTTTCGTGTTCTTTCTTTCTTTCTTTTCCCTATAATGCCATGGCAACTCTGGCCATGACTCCTTTTAGCTCAATGGCAGAGTTCATCTCCTGGACCTCCTCTTTAGTCTAACATGTACCTGTGTCACCCAATCCTGGGCTTGATTTTTAAATCACATATATTTGTATGGTGGCAGAGGTGGTATGATCATTCAGAAGCAGGCCCCACACTCAACCACTATGGAACAATGGTCCACATTTCATTATTATAGCATTATTACCCCACTTTAACTGCTGTGGCTGCAACCTCGGGGAATTCTGGGGTTTGCAGGTTAGTGGGGCCCAAGAGTTCTCTCTGGCAGAGAAATCCAAATGGCCCCCACTGAACTGCAGATCCCTGCATTCCATATGATATTGTCATGGCAACCAAAGTGAAGCAACAGCACATTAAAATGCAGTGTGATAGAGAGCCCCTGCCAACCAAAGTATTGTATTGTCTGGATAACAGGCAAGGTAGTTGCTGATTTTCCCCAATGTCCACAGATCTAATCCATATGTAGAGGCCAAATGGATTGTCATTGGATCTTTCCTTTAAAGTGGCACGAGGATAGGGACTCTTTAGAACCTGAAGGCAGTGGGTTAGACACCTTGCTTGACAGGAAGGAAGGAAGGAAGGAAGGAAGGAAGGAAGGAAGGAAGGAAGGAAGGAAGGAAGGAAGGAAGGAAAGTAGGGTTTGTGAATTGATCAGTGGGAGACTGCAGAAAAGTCTGTGTGGCTCAGAAAGCCACCAGAAAAAAAGGGGGGGGGGGGGTAGCTAGAGATTAATGAAGAATACGTGGAGTCTTTCTATATAATAATAATTTTTTAAAACCTTATTTGTAGACCGCCTTATCTCTCCGAAGGGACTCACCACACCATCTTTCCCTTGAAGCAGCTGCCTCACTTGGCTTAATAGAAAGGCTGCCCTTGGTATCAGGACTGGGAAGAGAGAGGTGTCCCATCCACAATCCCATATAATGCAGCTTCAATCTGCACTATGTGGTTACTGTAGACTGCTTTGATAAGGCTAAATATTTATTTATTTATTCCCCGTCACTTCTCAACCCCTGAAGGGGGACTCAGGACGACATTACATTAAGCCCCGTTAAGAGGCTATTACAAGGAATTACAATAATAAAATCACAAATTAAACATCTCATAATTAAAACACTACATAATTAAAACCATAAAAAGATTAAAACAGTGAAACCAGTCTCGTCAGTCATATCACCATTGCAATTTGTCCCTTTAAAGTGCTGCTTACATCTATTGACCAAAAGCTGCGCTGGGATTTTCTGCCTACAAAGCATGTGCTTCAATTCAGCGCTTGCTAATAAAACATAAATATTGCAGATTTCATAGTGCATAACCCTGCTAAATGCTAACAGTTGCAATACAAAAGGGCAAACCAACTGTTATCTAGTTAGTCATGATTTCATTTCCTTTTGCCTCCCATTCTCAACGCTGGTTGAACAAGGAGGCTGCTGCGCTTGTCCCCTATGGAGCTCTGTAACCTGAGGATTTATTTATATTTGCAGGCCAAACATACACATGCTTACTCAGAGAGAAACTAACACAATGACTCATAAGCAAATGTACCTTCTTGGCTTTTCTTCGCGAATGAAGATTCAGGAAGGACTCATCCCACGCTTTCTACAAGCGCGTTGATGACTAAAAAGGCCAATCCAAGATAGGCAAGTCTGGTTGCAGAAAGCAGAGCAGAAAGTCTCCTCGAGACTCATTAAGCGTGGGTCAATTTTCTTATAGTGTAAATTGTAACCTAACAAGATTTGAACTCAACCCAAACTGTATTTGGGGTACATGCAATCAAAACCTGGCTTTTCCATTGTGCTTTTGGAGAGTAGTCACACAACCATATACTGTTGCTCCCCTCAATGTCTCTGTTCTTGCAGTACTCTTCCCCTGCCTATATGAAAGCCCCCTTTTTACAACCCCACTTCTCTATGAGCTCTCGCTCACAAATAATCTGCTCCGCCTTATCTCACCCAGAGTTTTTAGCGTTTTATCTTGCACATGCGGCCCGCTCAATGTCATTGTAATTGTGGATATTTTACTTTATATTTTGTATTGCTTATTGTATTCATACTTTTTCGTATTTTACTGCGTTGTTGTTGTTTGGGTGTTTTATTTTATTGTAATTGTTGTTTGGGCTCGGCCTTATGTAAGCCGACCTGAGTCCCCGCTGGGGGAGATGGTGGAGGGGTATAAATAAAGATTATATTATTATTATTATTATCCTACACATACTTTCTTCAAAGTCAGCCAATACTGAACATCTAAACCTAAGAGCAGGGAACTGTTTTGTTGTTCTTTCACTTATAAAGAACAACAAATTAGGTACTATACAATGATGACAAAATGATGCTGGTCTTTACCTTAACAAGCATTATTGTTTTCTCTCTCTCTCTCTCTCTCTCTCTCTCGAGAGAGAGAGAGAGAGAGAGAGAGAGAGAGAGAGAGAGAGAGAGAGAGTCATGCCTTCTCAGGATGTGTCCAAAATACAACTGCCTCATTTGATCATCTTGGCTTCTAGGAAGAGGACCCACTTATTTGCCTTTTAAGCAGTCAATGGTACCCAGAGAATTTTTAACAGTCCATGGTATCCATAAAATGGGACATGAGAGAAACCTCCCACAAGGATGGTAAAACATCAAAACATCCGGGCATCCCCTGGGCAACGTCCTTGCAGATGGTCAATTCTCTCACACCAGAAGCGACTTTCAGTTTCTCAAGACACTCCTGATACGATTTCCCCCCCCACAAAATGCTTCTCCAACACCACATTTCCAAGGTGTTGATTTTCATCCTATCAACTTCCATTGCTTTCCAGCTTTCACAACTGTACAGTAACATTATAAATACAAAGACTTGGGCAATCCTGACTTTTGTATACAACGACGAATCTTTAATTTCAGGATTTGATATAAAGTAGTCAGCTATTAGTACAAAGTAGTAAACGCTGTTTCTTATAATAACAATTAATAATAAGATTGGGATAAGAGCAATAATATACGAGTCCCCGGTGACGCAATGGGTTAAACACTTGTGCCAGAAGTACTGAAACCGACAGGTCACAGGTCCGAATCTAGGTAAAGTGCAGATGAGCTCCTTTTGTTAGCTCCAGCTCCCCATGCGGGGATATGAGAGAAGCCTCCCACAAGGATGGTAAAATATCAAAACATCTGGGTGTCCCCATGAAAATGTCCTTGCAGTCGGCCAATTCTTTCACATCAGAACCGACTTGCAGTTTCTCAAGTTGCTCCTGACATGGAAAAAAAAGAATAATAGTGGAACTTATTTCAACAGGAGTCAACATGCATGAGATTCCACTGTTCAGCTAATTTTTATTATCATGTGCCCAGATCTCATGGCTTATTTTCCTACAATATAAGCAAGCACTTCACTACAGTACAGATGCAACCTCACATCCATGTTGCAGTTGCATCATTATAGTTTTCCCACCAGAAAGCTGTCTGCAGCAACCCAGCTGATGGCATTATTAACCGCATTAACTTTTGCTTTTGTTTCTGTTCTTTACCAATTCCTGACGCATTTTTAAAGACCAAACGTATTAGATATCTTGCGAAATACAAGCAGAACCAGTGAAGAGGAGTGTAGGATGGGATTGTTTTCATCCTTCTCCCTCCTCTAAATTTGTTCAGCTATAGATAAAGATCATGTTGTGAAAGTTGCTATTTCGAATACTGTTGTCATCCAAAGATGAAACAAAACACTAACTGTACTACAGTATCTCTGTGAGGTTTTAAGGGGAGGGAGGAGAGCGCAAAGTCTTTTCCTGTTTCTTCACAGCAAGTCTCAAAACTTGGCACTTTCTTTCAAACCTTCTTTCAGGGATCATTTTACCACCAGAAAGACTATGTTTCCAAAATGTGGCAGCAAACAACACAGCGCAAAGAAACAGCCATTTAAAACACAAGGCATGAGCTCTTAGCCATGACTAGCCAGCAGGGGAGAAATAATGGCATCAGCAGTAGAAGTGACAGACGATAATTTGATATTTATAGTCCTCCTCAAAAGTGTTAGGTAATGCTTAGATGAGAATTCCTGTCACACACCCGTTAAGCATTTAAATCAGGCCTATGTTTTAACCACACTTCCAAGATGGAAATTGAAGGAGATGGTTTCACTCCGCTGTACATTGCTATTGGGTGTGAAACCTGCTTAAGAAAAGCTTCAGCCCTCAATGTGAACTTCGGGAATGGAGGAAGGGGAACCATTTTGGACCTAGGCTCCCTCCTGGAATCATTACAATAGATAATTTGAAAAGCTCAAGTAAGTCAAGTTGTAGGTGCGCAAAGCTCAAGCAAGCACTGATGATGTTATTCTTGTTGAAGAAAAAAGGGGGAAACAAGGCATCTTTCTTGTTAATCTCTGAATTCTTGGGCTCACTAGGAGTACGCAGAACAACTTGGGGATTTGAGACTATATAGGTTGAGCATTTCTAATTTGGAAGTCTGAAATTTGAAAATCTGAGATTGCTTACATAGATGGCTAAAATATAATACCTTTGCCTTCTGATGGTTCAACAAGCACTAAAATATTGTAGATACAATTATCTTCAGGCAATTTGTATATCCTTATATGAAGCAAAAAATAATTTTTTGCTTAGCTTTCTGTCCCATGTTCATGATATCTCATTTTGAATATTTACAAGTATTCTAACACCCAATATCCAAAACACTTCAGATCCCAACCATTTCAGATAAAGGATATTTGACCTTGTGCTAGGAGTCAAAGCAAACACAGTCACCCCAGTTGCCAAATACAAAAGTACTCAGTCATATCTAGAGAACTTCCAGGGAGCAAACCTGCCCTTCCCTTTTAAGAACTGAAGAAAAAGGGCTTCTTCCTGTGGGTGTATTTTCTTTCCCCCTAGACATATTTCATTCCATGCTACACCACCAGAACCTGCCATTTTTGGTATGATTTAACTTAAGAAATCAGCCCATGCTTATATATTCCCTGCCATGACAGATGAGGCAGAAAACCAACTCTGTTTATTAAAATGCAGGATGACCTCTCATTGTCCCAGTCAGGAGTTGAAAACCTGCATCCCTTTGAACATGATTGGACTACAATTCCTATCAGTCCCTGGACGCATAAGCAACAGTCAGGCATGATGAAAATAGTAATATAATGACTTTGGGAAAGCCATACATTTTCTACGTCTGCCCAAAGTAAAGGTAAAGGTTTCCTGACATTAAGTCCAGTTGTGTCCAACTCTGGGGGTTGGTGCTCATCTCCATTTCCAAGCCAAAGAGCCAGCATTGTCCATAGATACCTCCAAGGTCATGTGGCCAGCATGACTGCTTGGAGTGCTGTTACCTTCCTGCCAAAACGGTACCTATTGATCTATTCACACTTGCATGTTTTCAAACTCTTAGGTTGTCAGAAGCTGGGCCTAACAGCGGGAGCTCACCCCATTCCCCTGATTTGAACTACCAATCTTTTGTTCAATTAGTTCTGCAGTTTTAACCCACTGTGCCACCAGACCAAACGTGATCAAAGAAACCAGTAGTATCCATGAAATTTCCAAATGTATGTATTAGGGTGCATTTTCACTGTATAATTAATGTATTTTGATACCACTTTATCTGCCATGATGTCTCAATGCTATGGAATTCTGGGAACTGTAATCTTACAATGCATTTATCCTCCACCAGAGTGCATCTGATGTCTCATCAAACTACAAATCCCATTGAACCACAGCCAGTAAACTGGTGTCAAAATGCATTCCTTCTACAGTGTAGATCAGGCATGGGCAAACTTCGGCCCTCTGGGTGTTTTGGACTTCAACTCCCACAATTCCGAACAACCTACCGGCAAATCACCTAGCGGGGCAAAGTTTACCCATGCTTGATGTAAGTGTACCCTTAAAGGCCAAGATGCAAGAGGTTTTGCTTTATGTATCTGCTTTCAGTTTTCACACCGTTCTGCTGGTGCTGTGGCATTTGTAGCACAGTGCCAGAAGGGCGATGTTTCTTAAAGCTCCACTTTTAGGTTCTTGACAATCTTCTGGCAGACTCTCTTTGAACTTAAGATCCATAATTACTTTGGCTTGCATATGAAGGGCCCAAGAACTGAACTACAGTGCTCTTATTATTATTATTTCTTCTTGGAGACCTCCAGGTTAAAGAGAATAAAGGATGCTTTGAATTGCTCATATGAGCCTGTGGGGGGAAACCACTACTAATTCTTTGTATCTAGGAAACATCTGGTTGACATATTCTTGAGCCCGCAGGCATCGCTTCCCCCACTCAATCACCCTTAATTTACCTGTTTCATACATACTTTATCTTGCTTTTGGCGGGCCTGTTTGCTTCTTTTTGCCCCCCCCCCCCCCCAACACCCAGATCCTTTTAAATAATTGAAACATGGGCTTCCTTCAGTGCTTGCCTTCCTTCCCACCAGAGATCCCCCTCCCCAACTCAGCAACGGTGAAGGAATGCGAACAAGGAATGCTGTCCTCTTACAAGGAAGCTGGGCAAGGGGAGGAGACTACCCTTTTAAAACAATGGCTTTATGTTTCCAGCCAACACTGCTGTAGTCACGCAAGGCTCCCTCTGTGTCTGTGCTTGTGTGCGCGTTGTGTGTATGTTCTTTATATAAGCATGCTTCTGAAAGTCTTTCAAATCTCTGTGTGCAAAGAAAGTACCTGGTTCCTTGATGACTGCTCTGTAGACCTAACTGTAGAGCAAAGTTTGAATCTCTATGCATATAGAATCATGGAATCATTGAATTGGAAGAGACCTTAAGGGCCATCCTGTCCAACCCTCTGCCAAGAAGCAGGAAATTTGCATTCAAAGCACCCCCAACAGATGGCCATCCAGCTTCTGTTCAAAAGCCTCCAAAGAAGGAGCCGCCACCACACTCTGGTGCAGAGAGTTCCACTGCTGAACAGCTCTCAGAGTTAGGAAGCTCTTCCTAATGTTCAGGTGGAATCTCCTTTCCTGTAGTTTGAAGCCATTGTTCTGCATCCTAGTCTCGGGGCAGCAGAAAACAAGTTTGCTTCTCTACTTCAAAAATCTATTTCCTATACTCAGTGTCCCCCTCCGCAATCTAACCCTGGTCCCTGTTTTAGTCAGCTCTTGACTTAGTCCATGTAATGTCCCTTCTGGCATTTCCTTTGCTGTTCGTTATATGTCTTCAAAGCTGACTCCAACTTATGGCAACCTTATCAGGGCTTTTTTGAGGAGATAGGCCATTGCCTTCCTCTTTGACTGAGAGAGTGTGACTTGTTCAAGGCTACCCAGTGGATTTCCATGGAAAAATGAACCCTGATCTCCCAGAATCTTAGTCCAATCTCCTGGCTTTTCTTTGCGAAGGAAGATTCAGGAAGGACTCATCCCACGGTTTCTACAAGCGCATTGAGGACTAAGAAGGCCAATCTGAGATAGGCAAGTCCAGTTGTAGAAAGCACCGCAGAAAGTCTCCTTGGGTGATGTTGTTTCCAAGTTGTGGTTCTTTCTGCATTGTCATTTCTCTTCAAGACTCGTTTGGCGTGTCTTCTCGAAAGAGGCCGCAGCATTGTGGATAGTGCGTCTCCATGCCTCCTGATGTGAGGCCAGGGTGGACCATTGTTGGTGATCAATCTGGCCAAGCCAGAGGTGTTGTTTCAGGGAGTCCTTGTATCTCTTTTTGGGGGCGCCTCTCTTGCGCTGACCCATGGCAAATTCACCATAGAGTATCTTTGGGAGGCGGTGGTCCTCCATCCTAGAGACGTGCCCTGCCCAACACAGCTGAGTTCTCAATAGCATGGCCTCAATGCTGGTGATCCCTGCTTGCTCAAGGACAGCAACATTCGTCACATAGTCAGGCCAGTGTATATTTAGGATTGTGCGAAGACAGCGCTGATGAAAGCGTTCGAGGAGTCATAGGTGTTGGCGATAGGTGACCCATGTTTCAGACCATATAGGAGATTAGACAGTTTGATAGCTCTGTACACACTGATTTTTGTGCTTTGCCTCAGGTGCTTGTTGCTCCAGACTCTTTTGTGAAGCCTTCCAAATGCACTATAGGCCTTTGCTAATCTGTGATCTATCTCTTTATCAATCTTGGCATCTGAAGAGATGATGCTTCCCAGGTAGGTGAACTGCTGAATGGACTTAAGCACAGATTTGCCTATGTTGACGTGGGGATGATGGTGTTCTTCCTGTGGTGTGGGCTGGTAGAGAACTTCCATTTTCTTCTGACTGACTTCCAGCCCAAACAGCTCTGCAGCTGTTGCAAAGCAGGATGTTAGGCGCTGCAGGGCTGCTTCTGAATGGGCGACAAGGGCAGCATCATCAGCAAAAAGCAGCTCATGGACTAGATAGTTTAGAATCTAAGTGCGAGCCCTCAGATGGCTTAAGTTGAACAAGCTACCATCAGTACGATAGCGTGTATATATATGTCGTCTTCTTCTTCAAAATCTGCTGAAACTTCATTAGGGTACGCAAGCCTCTCCCCCACGACAAGGGGGCACCAATAGAGAGGATTAGTCCAATACTTCAATAACTATACCATGTTGGCTACGGGCATGCCTTTTCTTGATCTTATGGGCAAAAGTGGACCTCAAATCATTCGATATGGCCTCACAAATCTCATGCACCGCCTTTCATCAAAACCCCTCTCCTCACATTTAGGGGACGGCCTCGCTTGACATTTCTCTCCTAGCAAATTCCTGTGATATCCCTATTCTGTGACACTTCCTCAAATCATGTAGCTGTTTTGAATACTACACACAGATGCCTTCAACTAACACTGTTTATTAAAACCTTCTGGAAACCAGAGCAATAGATCCCAGATTATCCTGTCTGCTAAAGGTATGAAACATGCCCCAATTAAGACCAAAACTTAGGGATCAGAATAGCTTTCATGAAAAATGTATGCTGCTTTTATAGGAATTTGGCATTTTAAATCCAAAAGTGGCCTCAAATTTGCTCCATCACATGCAGGTGTTTCACAACTTGTTTTGACATTTTCATGTTGTAAGATGTGATTGAATGAAATTGGTATTAAAGTTAGGAATGAAATTTATCGAAAAAATGTGTATGGTTTGACAAATTTATTATATATATATTTAAATTTGGCACCCCACAATATATTAAAAACAGCTGCACTGCTGGAAAAAATGTTTTCCTAGTCATTGCTTCTAGAATTGAAAGCTTCCCTATACAACCTACAGGGAGCATACCCCCCCCCCCCCTCTACGTTCCACCTTGGAGTTTAAGATCGTCTGGGGAGGACCTGCTCTTGGTCCTGCCTTCCTTGCAAACGTGTTTGGCAGGGACGAGAGACAGGGCTTTCTCAGTGGTGGCCCCCCACCTGTGGTATGCGCTTCCCAGTGATATTAGGTCAGATCCATCCCTCCTCTCCTTCAGGAATAAGCTCAAAACATGGTTTTGGGACCAGGCATTTGCTTACTCTAGCTCAACCATCTATAGAGGAGACACAAAAAATCATTCTAAAACAGTGGTTTTCAACCGGTGGTTCTCCAGATGTTTTGGCCTTCATGTCACTGACAGAATTCAACATGGACAAATTTGACAGATTGCATCCCACATGCTTTATACCACTTGCTCCTTTTTCCACGTGCATCAGGAGATCGGAATATGCTTTTTAATGTCTCCAATTTCCCTAATTTCCCTACACTTTAGAGACAGTTTAGAGATGAAACAGAATGGACGAGAGGTGGAAGTCCCCTGGACCTTCCCTTTAAAGTGTGGGGAAAGAGACAGGGACCATTGGGAGATGGACTTAAGTGGCAACTTTGGTGGTGTGTTGTGGGCAGCCTTCCCATCTTTGCAGGTATAGGAAGGGAGGTATTACAATACTATCATGGCACTGTAGCCCTAAAGTGCTATGCCATGATGTCTTACATAGAGTGGGGCAGAATGTGTGTGTATGTGTGCACCAGACAATGAAAGAGAGTGGAGGAGATCCAAAATTCTGTGTGTAATACAGTTTTATGGATAATACAATAATAGTAGGAAGGGAGGCTCATGCAATGAGACTCTCAGTGTTATCATGGACAAAATGGTAAACCTATTGTACTTTCAGACTACGTAATGAAATTTACTGAAAGCCACCTAATTGAATTTACTGAAAGCACAATTCCTTGTGCTTATTGCTTATTAAGGATCTAACTAAACATGTTAGGTTTTTGGCCAAAAGATTCATTCACGGTCACATAGAGAGAGAAATAGCAAGGGCTAGCAAACATTTGCGGCAAAGACTACTTTTTTTGGAATGTACCACAACTAACACCATCTCTTCCAGTGACAGTCTCTAGGAGTTTGGGATGGGAGAAGCAGATGCCTGGGTGGAACTCCTCCAATAGATAATGATCATCAGCATTTACTAATCATGTTTAACATTGTGTGTACACACACATACTTTTAAGTTATCTGACAGCATCAATCCTCTATGGAACAGTCCTGACCCCAAATAATGATGCCAAATGAAAACGTATTCCACTGATGGATCAACCTTGCAGGACCAGGGTGGGTGGTTATTTTAATTGGGGGTGGGAGTGGGAGATCTCTCTGTCTCTTCAGTCAACAAACCACAAGACTGGGTTGACAGCATTCATCGGTCTGTACAGTGAACTCATTCATTCATCCCACTTCTGAAAGGCAGAGCTTTAAAAGGAGCTGTTCCTTTTGAATGCTACTCAGTACCCAATGATGTTATTCTGGCTACAGTGATGAGATGAACTTTTAGAAGGGGCCGGGGAGTGAGGGACCAGGGTGTCTAATGGAAACTTGAATACTCAAACATATATTAGGGACCAAAGAGCAGAACTTTGGAAAGTTACTTTTGGAAGCTATAGTTACAGAATTCCTCAGCCATAATAAGCTGGCTGGTGGATTCTGGGAGTTGTGTTTCCTCCCCAAAGTAACTTTTCAAAGCTGCACATTGCAGCCCTACATTACCAGCCCAGGATTTACTACTAATGGTATCTTCTTAAGGCTTCAGCCTAGAGATACCAAGGATCAAGCATGGACCTTTTTGCTTGCACAGAATTTTGCCTCTTTCTCTATAAGTAATTTACTTACTTTACTTAGTTAGGCGAGCCCTTGTAACTTGAGGATAATGGTCTTCCAGATGTGGTACATAGGTGGCTGAGGAGCCCTATTCTTGATCCACATGTTCTCCCACAGTGAGGACATCGGTTTCCAGGTGGAAAGCGGTCCTGGTCAGGGTTGGCTTGACACGCCTTCCTCTTGGCATGTTTCTCCCTTTCACCCTCCATTCGTGCCTCTTCGAATTCTGCAGCACTGCTGGTCACAGTTGACCTCCAGTTAGAGCACTCAAGGGCCAGGGCTACTCAGTTCTCAGTGTCTATGCCACAGTTTTTAAGGTTGGCTTTAAGCCCATCTTTAAATCTCTTTTCCCGTCCTTCAACATTCCGTTTCCCGTTCTTGAGTTCGGAGTATAGTAACTGCTTTGGAAGACTGATCGGGCATTCAGATAATGTGGGCAGTCGAGTGGAATTTATTTATTTTATTTATTTATTTCTTCGACTTATTAGTTGCCCTTTCCCGTAGGCTCAGGGCGACTCACATTGTGAGAGTCACAGAACAAGTAAAATCAGGGTAAAACAACGCATAGTAAAATTGCTGTAACCAGCGCGCAAGCATGGTTTGGGCACGGTTTTATATACATAAACCTAAGCACCGAACGCCTGGGTGAAGAGGAGGGTCTTGCAGGCCCTGCGAAACGTTAGCAGATCGGCCTGCGCTCGGACTGTGGGGGGAAGAGCATTCCACAGCACCGGCGCGGCGGCACAGAATGCCCTCCTCTGCGTTGAGGTCAGATGAACAGATCGCCGACTAGGCACCACCAGGAGGTTTTGGGACTCGGATTGCAGTGGTCGTGGAGGACTATAATGGGAGAGGCGGTCCCTTAGATACACTGGCCCCAGACCATTCAAGGCCTTAAAGGTTAAAACCAACACCTTGAAGGTGATCCGGTGCTCTATCGGAAGCCAGTGCAGTTCGCGCAGCACAGGCGTGATGTGGCAGCGAGATGGACAACCTGCCACCATCCGTGCTGCTGCGTTCTGCACCAGCTTGAGCTTCCGGATCACCGACAAAGGAAGGCCAATGTAGAGGGCATTACAGTAGTCTAGTCTTGAGATGACCGTGGCTTGGACCACTGTGGCTAGGTCATGACGGGACAGGTAGGGAGCCAGCCTCCTCGCCTGTCGGAGGTGGTAGAAGGCCACTCCGCTGACGATGGAGATATGCTTCTCCATCGACAGCTCGGAGTCAAGCGTGAGTCCTAGGCTCTTCACCGATGGGGACGGGTGGAGTGTTGCCCCGTCCAGGGTCGGAAGGCGGATCCCCCCTGTGCCCGGACGGCCCAGCCACAGGATCTCCGTCTTGTCCGGATTCACCCTCAACCTACTGGCTCGCAGCCATCCAGTGACGGCCTCAAGGCAGTGATGGAAATTATTGGGTACGGAGTCAGGCTGGCCCTCCATCCCCAGAATGAGCTGGGTGTCATCTGCATACTGGTGACACTCCAGCCCGAAGCTGCGTGCCAACCGGGCAAGTGGTCAGACATAGATGTTAAATAATAAAGGGGAGAGAATTGCCCCCTGAGGCACCCCACCATGAAGTGGGGTGCCCCCGGAGACAACCTCACCCCTTCTCACTCGCTGGGACTGGTTCCGGAGGAAGGAGGACAGCCAGCTAAGGGCTGACCCCCTCACCCCGGCCCCGGCCAGTCGGTGGGTCAAAAGATCATAATCGACAGTATCGAACGCTGCCGTGAGGTCCAATAACACGAGCAGCGCGATCCACCTTGATCTAGTTGGCGACGCAGCTTGTCGGTGATGGCGACCAGCACCGTCTCCGTCCCATGCCCAGAACGGAAGCCGGACTGGAAGGGGTCGAACCAAGTTGCATCATCTAGGTAGGACTGCAACTGCTCCATTGCTGCCCTTTCAACCACCTTGCCCAGGAACGACAGATTCGATACTGGGCGGTAGTTGGAAGGGACCGACGGATCTAAGTTCGGCTTCTTCAGCAATGGAGTGACTACTGCCTCTTTCAATCCCCCTGGAAAAACTCCTTGCTCAAGGGAGCTGTTAACTAATTTCAACAGGGGGTCACGTAACCCCTCCAGGCAAGCTTTCACCAGCCAGGAGGGGCACGGATCGAATGAGCAAGTGGTCAATCTAGTTGCAGTAACTATCCTATCAACAGCTTCTGCGTCCAGTGGTCGGAACCGGTCGAAGGTGGGCCCGGCAAGAGGCCACGGAGTCTCAAGCTCGCTAACTGTATCAAGAGTAGGAGGAAGGTCCCGGCGGAGGGCCGAAATCTTGTCCACAAAGTAGCTCTGAAAAACCTCGGCGGTTAGGGCCTGATCATCGCTTTTTGGGATGGTAGGGACCATCGACAAGGACCGAATCACTTTAAACAATTGCGCCAGGTGTGAGCTGGCGGACGCTATCTGGGCTGCATAGTACGAATTTTTCGCAGCCTTGACAGCTTGCTCATAAGCCTCCATAATAAGCTTATGAGCTGATTTCGAGCCTTCACAGAGTCTCCTCCACTTGCCCTCTAGCCGTCTCTTTTCCCGCTTCGTTGATCTAAGCTCCTCGGTAAACCAGGGAGACCGATTTCGGCGGGGCCAGAGAGGGCGTCTAGGGGCAATCTCATCGAGAGCGTTGGATAGTCTAGTGTTCCAGGTGTTAACTTGCTCATCGATTGAGACGCTGACAGACTCCAGGTCCCTCAGAGCATTCAGGAACCTGATTGGTTCCATAAGTCACCTTGGGCGAACCCAAATTTGTTCGGCACCCTTGCAGGGCGGGGGAGCCTGCTCAATCCGGATCCTCAGAGCACAGTGATCCGACCACGGCACCTCGATGGTAGAGGCTAGGGTCACTTGGACGCCTATGCTGAAGACAAGGTCCAAGGTTGATGGCGGAGGACCATCACTTCAATCCTGGTGATCTTTGCTTCTTCCAGCATGCTGACATTTGTCTGTCTTCCCAAGAGATTTGCAGGATTTTTCAGAGGCAGCGCTGAAATAATCATTCCAGGAGTTGTGTATGACGTCTGTAGACAGTCCACGTTTCACAGACATATAGCAGGTTTGGGAAGACAACGGCTTTATAAACAAGCACCTTGGTCTCCCTATGGATGTCTGAGTCCTCAAACATCCTCTGCTTCATTCGGAAAAATGCTGCACTCGCAGAGCTCAGACGGTGTTGTATTTCAGTGTCTAAGTAAATCTCACTTCAGATCACAGAAGCATAATAGGGCAACTTGGAAATAATAGGGAAAGAAAACATTCAAGCTGGTGTACAGAAGAAACAAAATTATAAAACAACAAAGAGTGATATAAACCCTTCAAAACATAACACAATATTAGGACTGTTTAAATGACTACATTTTTTAAAAGTGTGGTTTAAGATACCCTTTTCTAGAAGAAGCACAACTTCAAAATAAAAGCCATATCATAGTTTGGAAATGCCATAAGCGAGGGAAGGGTATGCCTTAAAGTAGAAATACCCTCCCATTGAAGGCCTATTTAGTGCTAGCACTAATTTTATTTGGGTGCCAAGTAAAGGCATGGTTATTTATTAAAGCCTTTAGAGTTCACAGGTGCACTTCAAATGCAGGATTCTGTTAGCGACCTTTTTCTCCTTGGCCTTAAAGTCATTTTCAATTCATGGTGACCTTATTGCTGGCGTTTCTTGGTAAGATTCATTCAGATGAATCATCTGAGTTACCATAACCATCATCTGAGGCTGAGGCAGTAGGGAAAGGAAAGAAGGAGAAGGGAAAAGAAAAGAAAAGAAAGATGTAGCTGCTCTGGGCTCCCAGGGAAAGGAAAAGATGGGTATCCTCCATTTGTGAGCACATCTTCATTTCTCCCCCTTCAATCAAAGACCAGCTATTTCTTCATTACCTCCCACTCTCCTTCTCATTAAAGACAGCCAGTCTCAGTCACAGTAGCTGCCATCCTTACTGATCTTGGAAGTGGCCAGGACAGCAGGCAATACATGGCACTGCAAGGTAAAAATCTGGTTCTCTACCTGCTTGAAGTAGAGTCCCACCCAGTATAAAGAATACTGTTTTTGGAGTAGGAGTTTTTATTTAGCTGTGATGGCTAGCTATTGACTGCCTTATCCACCTTCAAGAATTTTTCTTATGTCTTTTACAATGACATTAAACTAACTGCTTATTACCTAGTCTTACGGAAATTAGTTTCATAAATCTGTTGTTGTGGTGTGCCTTTGAGTCATTTCCCTCCCGTAAAACGAACCTATCAAAAAGCTTTTCTTGGTAAGATTTGTTCAGTGGGACTTTGCCTTTCTCTGAGGATGAGAGAGTATGATGTGCCCAAGGTCACTCATTGGGTTTCAGGTTCTAGCAGGCATTCAAACCTTGTTCTCTAGAGTCATAGTCCAATGCCCAAATCACTGCACCATATGCCTCATCATAAATCCATTACCTGCTGAATAAGGTCTTTCCTCATCATCTACCATTGCAGTGTCAAGACATAGCATGCTGATAGGAAGCATTATAGCAGAGATGGGAAGCATGTTGCCCTGCAGATATTTCTGGAGAACAGCACCTTTGTTATTTTTGTCCCAGGCAAACAACTTAAGTCCAACAATATCTCAAGGGCTATGTTTTCCCCATTCCTGCCCTACAAGAAACCTGCAGACAGCATCTTGTAATGGTGATAATTAGGACTTATTTATGTGACATTTGCTGTTCTAACTGAAGTATCAAAAGGAAGATTAGAGGCAGCAGCATGCAAAGTATTTCAGAATGGGCTGGTGGTATCTGTACTTGTAAACCACTATCCTATCTGAGCCTGTTTACTCAGAAATACGTTCCGTCAGGTTCACTGGGGCCAATTCCAAGTTTTCCCCATCTTTCTTAACATGCTGTAACAAGGAAGGGATGTATTTCTCATTTCACACACACTGATCATTTCTGCTAAGTGTTACACCATGATTTAAAACCACTTTGAAAGTTGAGACTGGATTTTTAGTGAAGCACTCCTAAGGCTAAATGAGGAATTTAGACTTGAAAGGCCAGGGCCATCATAAAAGGGGAGCCTGAAAATAAATAAGTAATAGGGGGTGATTTTCAAGGAGTTTGCTGATTTAGTGTCTCTTTCTTAGCCTCCCTCCTCTCTTTTGCCTCCTGCACAAGGATCTATTGAGAAACCACTGAACAAACGCTCCCTTATGTGGCTTCAAAAAAAAACCCAACATAAAAACCCTTCTCTTTGGTTTGTCTGAAACAGCTGCCTCCAAGCACGCTATAGTTACTCATTAACCCAGTCTTCTAAAAGGGGGGGGGGGTTAGGAGGAGAAAAGAGCCAAAAGAAAACTTAATAGGTCCTAAATATGCCCCTGGTCCCAAATAAATAAATCAGGTGTCCTGGGAAAGAGAGAGAGAGAGAGTGAGAGAGAGAGAGAGAGAGAGAGAGAGAGAGAGAGAGAGAGAGAGAGAGAGAGCAGGTGGCCTTCTGGTTACCTTTCTCCATTGACTAAGGTGCAAGAAAGGGTGACTGGTTTTGCTAGGGTGGCTGGCAGCTTGGGAAGGAGAAGGGAATGATAACATTGAGAGTCAGTGTGGGGAGAGACACAAAGGGCTCCCATTATGAAAGGGGACGGGAGGAAAAGGCCGGACAGAGGGCCACTTGTATTCCGCTGCCCTGCTTTATGAGCTGAGGATGCGGATGGCTCGGTTTCTTCTTGCAAAGTTGCCACTATTACCCCTTGGCTAGAATTTGGCTTTTGTTCGCTCTCCTCTCTTTCCTTCATGTTTCTCTCTCTCTCTCTCTCTCTCTCTCTCTCTCTCTCTCTCTCTCTCTCTCCTCTTCACTTTTATTTCCTCTGCAGCAGAAGAAGCTCTCCATTTTTATAGAGTTATGTGTGGCAAAATGATATCTCTTGGTTCAATGGAACGATTTAACCCTAGAACGGTATTGTTTTGCTTAAACAATGCCACATATCTTCAATATTTGCCATTTTCAATATCGAAGAGGACTGGATGGGGGAGCAGGTTTTAGGCATCACTCAAGATTTTCCAAACCAGTTTTCCCCTGAGTGTCAGCTTTGATTTTTTAAATTTTAGTACTTATTTAGCATTTAGACCGCCAAGGAATATGAAGTGAGGTAGGCAATATTCAGAAGAAGATGGCAGTGGTGCTCTGCGTGCTCTGCATACATCTTGCCAAGAAGACCCCAAGATGTGGTCACTGTAAGCTGGAGTTGAACAAATTTCATCATTCACATCTAATTTCTTAATATGTTTCTTCATCACCTTTCCTCTGAGAAGGCACTTCCACCCCTCCATATTACCTTCACAAACCTCGGTAGTGTTAATTGAAAAATTGTGATTGGGGCACGAGTCTTACAGCAGAGTGTAGATGTGAACCTGGGCTTTCCTAGTTCTAGACACTCTTTATAAATTAAAAGTTTTTTTAAAAAACTTATAAAGCTGCATGGTTTGTTCAATGAAGATCAGTCCTGCTGCTTACAGATTCAATTTCTCTTGAGAAGGACATGGAGAAAAACCATACTGAAAGTGGCATCCATTTCGCAAATTTCCTAGGAAAACAAGAGCCTACTTTACCATGTGTTTTGGGGAAGGGAATATAGTGTGCCACTATTGGATGCTTTTTCAAAGAGATATTCACACTACAGTAGAGCCTTGCTTATCCAACATAAACAGGCCGTCAGAACATTGGATAAGCAAAAATGTTGGACAATAAGGAGGGATTAAGAAAAAGACCATTAAACGTCCAATTACGTTATGATTTTTACAAATTAAGCACCAAAACATCATGTTTTACAACAAATCGATGGAAAAAGCAGTTCAATACACAGTAACACTATGTATTATTTATTTGAAATATTTATATTCCGCCCTTCTCACCCCGAAGGGGACTCAGGGCAGAGCACAGCATATATACAGCAAACATTCAATGCCGGGACAATAATTAATTATATGCATACATAAACATTAAAAACATTTATCTTGGCATTAAAATACATGTGACAATAGTGGAACAGAGAGCAGGGTCTCCTCACAGGATCTTTATCTCCATGTGGTTCATAGGGGGAGATGCGTTCAGACAGGTAAATTGGGTCAGGGCCATTTAGGGCTTCATAGGCCAAAGCCAGCACTTTGAATTGTGCCCGGTAGCAAACAGGCAGCCAGTGGAGCTGGCGTAACGCGAGAGTTGTATGCTCCCTGTATGCCACTCGAGTTATTAATCTGGCTGCCTCTCATTGGACTATTTGAAGCTTCTGAGCAGTCTTCAAAGTCAGCCCCACATAGAGTGTGTTGCAGTAGTCTATCCTGGATGTAACAAGAGCGTGGACCACCATGGACAAGTCTGACTTCCCAAGGTACAGGCACAGCTGGCACACAAGTTTTAATTGTGCAAAAGCTCCCCTGGCCACCACCATAACCTGGGATTCCAGGTTCAGCGATAAATCCAGGACTCCCAAGCTGCGAACCTGTGCCTTCAAGGGGAGTGTAACCCCGTCCAGCACAGACTGTAACCCGATACTCTGTTCAGCCTTGCAACTGACCAGGAGGACCTCCATCTTGTCTGGATGCAACTTCAATTTTCTCGCCCTCATCCAGACCATCACAGCGGCCAGGCACCAGTTCAGGACTTGGACAGCCTCCTTAGCATCTGGCGGAAGCAAGTGATAGAGTTGGGGCCGAGCAGGAGCCCCCCTTCTGGGTACAACCTTCCAAAAAAACACTGGAGCCACTGCAAAACAGAACCTCCAAGACCAATCCCTTCAAGGTGACCCAAAAGGATACCGTGGTCTATGGTAACTGCTGTATTTAGGAATTTAGCACTTAAACATTGCAATATGTTGAAACAGGTGTGGATCCAGGCGGAAGGCAGACTTCGTTGGATAATACAGCATGTTGGATGAGCGAAGGTTGGATAAGCAAGACTCTACTGCACTATTGTTTTTAAAGTGGGATTTTGATTTTGAGGAATGCAAAGCAACTGGAATAATTTCAAAGCATTTGGATTAATCTCTCTATTTTTTTTAAAAAAAGTGTTTTAATGGTGTCTGAAACAACAACTCTTCCCCACGTATCCGCTGTCTGAAGAAGAATCAATAAAATACTTCATGTAGAACAGGGTGACTCAAGGCATTTTGCCATCTGAGGTACTCCTCCACTCCAATCCCCAGGGAAGGTACATAATAAAGCAAGCCAAGTTTTTTTTAAGCACGTGACTAAAATCCCATAATTTCTGGTGGCATAAAAAGTTTTACAAAACACAACCAACAATTTGCTGCTCTTTAATGAGCACACAACATCTGCTGCTCGTGGTAGCCACTTCACTCTTTGTAATGGTAGACTAGATTTTCTCCTGATCAATATGTTCCCAATACCCTGTTGCTTTCTGTGACTTCTTGCATTATAAATAATTGTGACCCCTCCTATTGGTTTTCTTTCTCTATCTCTCTCCAAGAGGCTGTTGGTTACTTGGTTGCAAAGCTGTCTTTTTCAAAGCAAGTGGCAGGCTCACACTGATGTGCCTGAGAAAACAGACCAAGGTCAAGTAATTAAGGTCCTGGTGGTTACTCTAGAGACACCAGCCATCACCAAGGAAAGAAAATACCAGGGGGTGCAAAGAGACAATTGTGTGGATGTTTCTGGAGCTCCGTTTTCAATAGCCTTAAGGTCTGATTTATGTTCACTGCTATGAGGTACATTCTGTGCATTATTTGAGGTAATAATTACAGTTCTCAGACAGCATCTGTGTAACATCACCCACCAGACAAGGCATCGAGCAAAGAGAGTACCCTCAAACACTCCCCTCTTGGTCCATGATAAATGAGCCTATCTAGTGCTGTTTGCACAGGCTCCCAGATGCCAAGTGAACGGGTGCTGATTCTTCTTCCACATTAATTCAGCACTTGCTAAGTCAGTGCTGCCAGGACCCTGTGGGTTCTTAGCACAAGGACCGCTAAGTCTGAGTTGGCAAGGAGAAAAGGGAATATAATGGTGGTGAAAAATCCACCATCTTTCTCTTTTTCTCTGTCTCTCTTGGGGATGTCCCAAGTCTTTATGATGGGCTGGTGAATTGTCAAATGTCAGAGCAGTGGTTGGACAAGTTAATCTCTCTAAACCATAGAATTCTTCCAACCCCTAGCCAGCACAGCCACTGGATCCTACTTCAATTATGGTCAATGGGACAGTGTTGTCCACTAATCCTAAGGCACACTAGTTTTGAGAGTGCAGGATGTCATGTAGTTAATACAGCTCTGGTCCCTAAGGAAGGAGAATGGCTGGAGGACTCCGTAGAAATGGCAGGGATGGGGGCTGCCATTACTGCCCCCAATATCTGCTGCCTAGGGTTGTTGCCTCATTCTTCCTGCAGAGAGATGGCAGAACGACATTGCTATTGATAAAAGAGACACTTCCGGGAAGGGGGCGGGGTGTTAACATTTTATCGAGCTCATGGCTAGCAGACTCAAAAGAAAGGATACCAATTTTGTTGTTTATTCGTTCAGTCATTTCCAACTCTTTGTGATCTCATGGACCTGCCCATGCCAGATCTCCCTGTTGTCAACACCAGTTCCTTCAAGGTCAAGCCAGTCACTTCAAGGATAATATCCATCCATCTTACTCTTGGTTGCCCCCTCTTCCCTTTTCCTTCCATTTTCCCCAGCATCATCATCTCCAAGTTTTCCTGTTTTCTCATTATGTGACTGAATTACTTCATCTTTGACTAAAATGCTCCAGTGAGCAGTTGGGCTTTATACCCTGGAGTAAGGACTGGTTTGACCTTCTTGCGGTCCAAGGCACTTTGAGTTTTCCTCTAGCACCACAGTTCAAAGCATCTATCTTCCTTCACTCAGCCTTCCTTATGGTTCAGCTCTTGTATCCATAGGTTACTATGGGGAATATCATTGCTTTAACTATGCGTATTTTGGTTGCCAGTGTGATGTCTCTACTCTTCACTGTTTTATTGAGATTGGTCATTGTTCTCCTCCAAAGAAGTAAATGCCTGCAGTAATTTTCATGCCTAGAAATACAAAGTCTGTCACTGTCTCCACTTTTTCTCCCTCTATTTGCTAGTTATCCATCAGCCTGGTTGCCATAATCTTGTTTTTTTTCTGATGTTAAACAGCAACCCAGCTTTTGCACTTTCTTCTTTCATCTTGGTTAGAAGGCTCTTCAGTTTCTCCTCGCTTTCAGCTAGCCATCAAAGTGATATCATCTGCATATCTAAGGCCGTTAAGGTTTCTTCCAGCAATACCAATAAAAGTTTAATTTAAATTATGTATTTTGCTTAGGCATAATTCCTGGTGTTTAACTACACTTTCATGATCATAGCTTCTGAAATATCAGCACATATTTTATTTTAATGCACATTATGTTGTTTTAAATTAAAAGTGTCCTTTAAAAAACTTTTTTAAAAAACGTATGAAGCTATGTGGTTTGCTCAATTTAGATCATTCCTGCTGCTTGCAGATTCAATTTCTCAGGATGGAGTACAAATCTACTGGGATAGTTTCAAAACATTTAGCACTCATCTTTCTTTTCTTTTAAAGTGTTTTAACAATATCTGAACATCTCAACCAACCTGCTCAGTAGGCTTGTTTGATCAAGCAAAAAATTAGTTCAAAACTTGTTTTTGATGTAGGGGGCATTGGTGATTCAATTCCAAAATGATTTCTGAAATTTTCCCAAAAAAGTCTGAATTTTCAGAAATTTCCAAATTGCTTCGTTAATGGCGGGCGCGATTGCGCAATGTGTGAAAAAATGCAAACAGGACAGACAAAACTTGGGGGATTCCCTTTCCCTCAGTTTTAGACTGCTACTGACAAAACTTTCCACAGTGGTAGAAAAGATTCTCCTCTG
Source organism: Anolis apletophallus (assembly GCA_030556195.1). NCBI lineage: Eukaryota > Metazoa > Chordata > Lepidosauria > Squamata > Anolidae > Anolis > Anolis apletophallus. Next base: position 128,054,689 of record JARBWK010000001.1, on the reverse strand, counting down.
TCAGCATACTAACTTTCAACATGTATAGAATATATCTGGGGTCTTGACAATTTTAAAAGTAATTTCAGTAATTTAATAAGGAATATTACAAGAAGAAGATATGTGCTGTCTCCAGGACTCTCTTGGAAAATTTAAATATATCTCTGTTTTGCATATTTGTCTAGAGCACACCCTTCTGAATATGAGAAAATGGAATTTATCTCATAACGTTAAATTAATTTACTATATTTGCTTGTTTCCAAGATAAGCGGAGGCCAGGCTACTGTTCAACATTGCCCCATCCTCCCAGATCAGGTGGGAGGAATTCCCAGAGGTAGGGTTGCCGTATGAATAAGGGACAGGTACCTAAAAATAGGGATTTTTTCACAAAAATAAGGGACACTTCATAAAAACTTGAAAATCATCAATTGATTTTCAAGTTCTTATGAAGTGTCCCTTATTTTTGTGAAAAAATCCCTATTTTTAGGTACCTGTCCCTTATTCATATGGCAACCCTACCCAGAGGACTGATTCCTTGACTGCCCTGTGGACATCAGCGTCCCACCCGGCCCTCCAAGTTGTTTCCAAAAGGACAACGTGTAACCCCAGAGAAAGGAGGGCTGTTATGGGTTTGTTCCCCAAGGAGATTAGATTAGGAGATTTCTAGTTTCCGAAAGGACAACGTGTAACCCCAGACAGACAAAGGGACCTCCAAACTTCTGTGTATTTTCCCAAGGAAATTATTAGCATATAATGGGATTTCTTGTTTTCCAAAGCACAGAAATCAAACCCCAGGAGAGGAAAGGGTCTTAAAACTTGCACTCACTGCTCCAGCAAGGGAATTATTAGCAGAAAATGGGCTTTCAAAAGTCCAAAGGGACCTTCTGGGATCCCAAAATCCAAACTGTAACCCAAAAGGGATTGAGGTCTGTTGGAAGTAAAAACCACTGCTCCTAAAAGGAAAATTGGCAGTGGCAGGCAAGAGAAGAACACTTGTCCCAGCTGCCCTTATGTGCTGCCCTGCCCTTCTTCCCTCCCCACACACAAGCAAGCCTCACAGGCAAGGGGCCTGCTAACAGCTGTTCTCCCCAATTTGTTCCCTTCTCTAACTCTGTTGTTCCCCTCCCAAGTGGTGGCACCTTTCCCACCCAACCTCCCTTCCAGTTCACGTCCCTAGCTTGCAATGAGACCACGAGGCACACACAGCCCTTTTTAAAACGCAACTGCTGCTGTACCGAAACCCTGCCCCTCCCCACACGGTTTCCCCTCATTGGCTGGAGGCAAGCATCCCAGCATGCAAGCAGTGGGGGAAAGTGAAGACTCTGGGTTGCATGAGCCTCAAACCCCATTTGTGTGGTCTCAGTGTGATTTTCAGATAATTTCAGCCTCCAGATTATGATGAACTACCTGAAAAAGCACAGAAACAGGAATTTGCCTTTTTCTGCCCCCAACCACTGTCCAGTGTCCTACCTTCTTTTAGGCCATAGTTCCACAAAAATGTCAACTGGAAGTGGCATGACATCATTCCTAGTTGCCTAGATGTGTCAGGGTAACCTTAAAAAGTTGGCCACTGTAGTGAACCCCACCTAGAAGGCTAGGAAAAAGCCTGTAAAAAGTAGGCCCAACTGGTAATATCTATAGGTATTTTAATCTTGTATTGAAGCCAGGGGCGGTCCTACAAGGTAGGCCAAGTAGGCGGCCGCCTAGGGCGCCATCTGGGAAGGGGGCGCCATCCTGGCTGCATGGGGCGCCATCCTGGCCCTGCCGATGTTCCTCAGGCAGCGCCGCAGCTGCCTGCTTTTTGGGCCCCGGCCTTGTGTGTTCCGCGCCGCTTCTGGGCATGCGAAGAGGTTTTTCGCGCAGGCGCAGTTGCTCCAGAGCTGAAGTTGAGCGCAGGAGCAACTGCACATCCGCGAAAACCTCCGCGCATGCCCAGTAGCTCCCTTGCGCAGAAGCCTGTAAGCAAAGCACTCCCTATCGGGCAGGCAGGGAGTGCTTCCCTTCTCCTTTTGTCTCCGCCGCGCGCGCGTTTGCAGGGAAGGAGAAAAGAATCCGTGAAGGAAGTGTAATTTTATATTACATGTAATATTACAAACAATATTGCAGTATAGTGGTATTGTACAAAATTATTTATTTAAATGAAATTATATTGTAATGTAGTATAATATAATTATGATATAATATAGTATGAGTATGGTATAATATATTGTATATACATTGATACAATATGATACTACTAATGGTATTGTGATATTATAATTGTATATTTGTTTTACATGGGGGGGCAAAATAATGTTTGGGGGGGGCACCAAAATAATGTTCGCCTACCATTTAAAATTACCTTAGACCGCCCCTGATTGAAGCAGCCAAATTAAGGAGTTATGGAACTCCAAGTACTAAGTTAACTTTACCAAGCTACCTGATCGTGCGGGCGCAGGGGTGAGGAAGAACACACGGCAACTGTGGAATAGGTGAAAATCAAAAGGTTTATTTCTGGCACCAGCTGGTGGGCTCTTGCCAGCAGAACACGGCTGCAGATAGGGGCAAAAGACCCCGTCACTTCTCATACAAAGACATTTATACCACAATGGAGTCATTTCAGTTAAGCCCACCCCTTCTTCATGGATAAACACAATCATAATTGGCTGGTGATTACTGTTGCTTTCATGACATTTTATTAATCCAATAAACAGTACATTTTCATTAGCATCACATCTTAAGTCACACCTCTGAATGAGAACAATAGTCATTTATAAGTTAGTCCTTTCTCACAGTACAGCTATCAATCCTGAGCCTCTGATGTTCTCCAAGTTGAAACATTGACTTCCAGGCTCCGTGCCAGGAACGGAGGGGGTCAGACTCTCTGTCATGCGCAGTGCTCTCAATATTCGCATTAAGCTCTCCCATTAGCACAATCTGTACTGCTTTTCACCCATCTAGCCTATGTTATCTCTAGTCAGGCACAGGGTGTATTAGAATGCTTCAATCACAGTGTTATTTTCATATTGCAAGTGCCTGTCTGATTCTTGGCACAGAGACCCGTGTTTCAAAGCTAAACACGCATGTAGCATCACTCTCTGACTGTACTTTTGCACGGAAAAGTACCAAACCTGCTTTAGTATTGTTATAGGATGTTTTTAATTTGAATTATTAGCATTGAATTCTTGCTGTAAGCCGGTCTGAGTCCCTCTATAGAGTTGAGAAGATTGGGATATAAAAGTTTTAAATAAATAAATAAATAAATTTATTAGTGTTAGTAAGAAGAAGCCTGAGTGAACAGGTGGCTAGCGAGGTTAGCTAGCGTGTAAGCCTTACAACTATCAGGGAAGATAGTGTGTAGAGGTGTAGCTAGATAGATCCAGAAGTTGGACTATCTGAGTTGGAGATAAGTTTTACTAGGCAGAGAGGAGATCCTGTCAGTAAACTAGGGAGTGAGGACTTGAATTCTGTAATTAAGATTTGAGCTGTTTTAAAGAAACTATACACTTTGTACCAATATTTGAAACCATTAAGCTTAGTACCTATCTTGTCAGTTCTCTTCAATAAACTTCATTGTTTTTATTGTTCACGAGTGCCTCTGTAAAAGCAGTTTCCTGGGGGGGGGGGGGACCTAAATCTAAATGGTGGCATCTTGTAATTAAGAAGAATCACCTCAGTTTAACCCCTAGGCTTGGTTTAGAACCCAAAAAATCGAGGTTCAAAAATCAAATGGGGGGGGGATTTTTTAATTAGTAATAGAAAGACTTACAAAAAAATTTCCAAAAATTTCTAAAATGTGACGTAATTACTAACGAAATTTGTTAGTAGTTCGTTTGCCAGCGCATGCACATTCAGATGGTTTTGGCCTACAACTCCCAGAAATCCTAACAGCTGGTAAACTGGCTGGGATTTCTGGGAGTTGTAAACCAAAAACTGGAATAAATCACACTGAATTCTAGATGGGACTCTCCAAATAGGAAGGAGGGAGGGGAAGGAGGGGAAGGAGGGGGGGGGTATTCTATTCTTGGAAGCAGCAAAAAAAGGGAGGAGGAGCCCCCCCCTCGCTCCTCGCTGCCTCTCTCTCACCCCGATCCTGGGGAGCGAGGGCCCAAGTTTGCCCAGGCTGAGAGGAAAAGGAAGAGGCCTGAGGCTGTGAGGAATGGTGGGAGCTGAAGTCCAAAACACCTGGAGGGCTGAAGTTGGCCCGTCATGAAGCCTCTTCAAGGCTTTAGATCCTGGCAGGCAGGAGGGGCAGGGAGGGCCTGTCCACTCCTCTTCCCCTGCCAGGATCTAAAGCGCATCAAGGCTTGGCACGCTTTAGATCCTGTGAGAAACCAACCTAATGTATAATAGAATGAATGCTAACTTATAGAGTAAGTGCCTAATTATTATAAGTAATCCAACTGGTCATATACCTACATTCCATGCACATGCAATAATACAGCAGTAATAACAATGAACACTACAAACGCTGTGCCCGGGTCCCTGGTTTTGCATATATTCCTGTATAAACCCAATGTTCTTAAGTATATATAACAACTAAATAGTAGAGATTATGAGAACCTGGGTATAAGAAGAGGTAGGGGTTAACAACATAAAATTCAAACCGAAGTATTCTGACTCTGGTCCCTCCTCAAGCGGTGCAAACGGGCTCTTCTCTATGAGCCCGGGATTCTGCAGCAAATCCTCCCCAAAGAATATGTATGTGCACGCAGGCAGCAAACGCTGTGCCCGGGCTTTTCCCGGGAGAGGCTGCCTCCCGGGCTCATAGAGAAGAGCCGTTTGCAGTTTGCACCGCTTGAGGAGAGACCAGAGTCAGAATACTTCAGTTTGAATTTTATGTTGTTAACCCCTACCTCTTCTTATACCCATTGTTATTACTGCTGTATTATTGCATGTGCATGGAATGTAGGTATATGACCAGTTGGATTACTTATAATATTTAGGCACTTACTCTATAAGTTAGCATTCATTCTATTATACATTAGGTTGGTTTCTCACGTGTTGTGTGCAACTTCCCCAATACTCTTTGATGCTTTAGATCCTGGCAGGCAGGAGGGATAGGGTGGGGCCCAAGTTTGCCCAACCTGAGTGGAAAAGGAAGAGGCCTGAGGCTGTGAGGAATGGTGGGAGTTGAAGTCCAAAACACCTGGAGGGCTGAAGTTGGCCCGTCATGAAGCCTCTTCAAGGCTTGGCACGCTTTAGATCCTGGCAGGCAGGAGGGGCAGGGAGGGCCTCGTTTGGCTGGAAGCCTGGAAAAATGTAAACAGAGAGGTTTACTCAAGAGTAAATCCACAAAGGAGGGCACTTCATCCAAAGTGCCCTCCTTTGCGGATTTACTTTTGAGTAAACCTCTCTGTTTACTTCCCTTTGCAGATTTACTTCTGAGTAAACCTCTCTGTTTACATTTTTCCAGGCTTCCAGCCGAAAGAAGGAGCGAGTTTAGGGCTTGCCTTGCCAATACTTATTGGCAAGGGAGGCGGGAGGGTGGTGAGAGAGAAGGAGGGTGCCCCCCCTTACGACCTAATTACGATACTTAAGAAAATCCTGGCCCCGAGTTCGATAAACAAAGTCCACTTCCTGGTTGGCGTTCCAGATGCGGAAATACTCAAAAGTAGCATTTCTTACGAATCTCTTCCGATATCATTTAATTTTAATTACTCAGAGCCCATGCCTAGTAACCCCAGAGTAAAAGTCTCTGTGTGTGTCCAGTACATTCAAACCCATTCAAGCCAAATACACCAAGGGGCAAACGGTTTATTTTAAGTGTAGTGATTGCCAGAGAGAGTTTTCTTTAAAGAGGGTTTTAACAAACCCCTCTCCTTTACATTTTTGGTGGCAGCGGTGGGATTAAAAAGGAAGGTTCCACCCTGCCCTAACTGAAAATCCTCCAACCTATCATAATTGGGTTTAAAATACCCCCATAAATCTTTAACATATTGTTATAAGGCCACTGTCCACTCTGTCCAACTGTTTACTCTTGTGCATAATGTGGACACTTAACTGCCACTACATCTAACTTACATCTGAGTAAGCATACATACTGTACGTTAACTGTTGTTATGTACTTTCTAATTGAATCCAATTTATGGAGACTCTACCATAGTATTGCATTCTTCTAGGATTTATTTTGAAGAGCCTGGTATTCCTTAGCAGTGTCCCCTCCAATAATAATAATAATAATAATAATAATAATAATAATAATAATAATAATACCAATTGCCAGATGCAAAAGGCCACCTTACTGGGATCTGCACACATTATTCGCTGATACATCACACAGTCCTAGACACTTGGGAAGTGTCCGACATGTGATCCAATACAACAGCCACGAGAGCGATCTTGTTTGCTGTGGACTCATCTTGTTGTGTTTCAAATAATAATAATAATAACAATAACAATAACAATATCCTGCTTTTTCTCTCTAAAAAAAAGAGATTCAGATCTGCTAACTCATCCTAACCAGACCTAGTTCTGCTAAGCTTCTGGGGTCAAACAGGAACTGGTGCCTTCAATGTATTTAGGAACCCATACCTACCAAAAATAGCCTCAAATTAAATTTTACAGTTGAGTTAAGCCAGGTCTTTTAAGTCCCAGTTTTGGAAACACCATTTGTCTAGACTCTTCATTAAGACAACATGGTAACAACATTCATACACATGTCCCTCAAGCACATGCAAGAAAGGGTCATCCACAGTGCAAGTTGGGGACACTCAGCCACTGCCCCCAAAACTTCAACCCTTCTCTCGCAGTCTGGCACTAAGCATACAGTTTTCTTTTCTCTCTTGCTCTCTCACAATGATTTTTTTTAAGATTTAGGAATCTGATTTGCCAGCTGGTGTTTTAGTGAGACAGGTACCTTATGATTAGATTTGCTTGAAAATACTAAACATCTGGAGCCCTGTGACTACAAAGCAGCCTTTATGTGGCTGGTAAGTTATCTGCAATAAACCAGCACTTGTTACCAAAAGCTTCAAGGAAAGGTTTAAAAGAGAAGGGGGAGAGAAGGAGCGAGGGAGAGAGAGAGAGAGAGAGAGAGAGAGAGAGTTTACTTGTGTGTGGGCAAGCAGAAATAAAAGAGAAACACAACACCCTCACCATGACATATTTCAGACCTCTGAGAACTTCCACAAATATTTTCTGTAGTTCCATGGATAACTTTAGGAAGCAATGTAAAAGAAGCTGACAAGACTGGTCTCCCCTCCCTCTGCCCCCACATGCTCAGACCATTTTCCCTTCCCACAGAGCACAAAAAAAAACGCATGAAAGAACTAAACTCAAAGTGGAGAGAGAAGAAGGACCACATTATTCCACATATTTGTTAATAGGGATGTAGCTTTTTTTTAAAAAAAGATTTTATTGATTAAAACAACGTTACAACACTGAATTGACATTACAATACAATAACATGAGGGGAGTGGGGGATGCAAGGCTATACGGGAGGGGGGGTGGAGGAGGGAAGGAAGGGGAAGGGATAATCACAAGGGATGAAAATGAGATGTTGTTAATAGGGATGTAGCTATGGGGATGAAGGAGGAATCAGGACATCCCAACTCAATAAGAATCCTGCTTCCAGTGAAATTTGCCTTCAGTTTCCCAATTTTTGGAACAGAAGTGACTTAAAAGCTCAGTTGAATACTTAGGAACAATTTTCAATGTCTCATGCTCCCCAACGTTAGAAATTTGGTGGCCAGGGGAGCTTTTGCACAGTTAAGACTCGTGCACCAGCTGCACCCATACCTTGGAAAGTGTGATCTGGCTATGGTCGTCCATGCTCTGGTCACATCCCGAACAGATTACTGCAACACACTCTACGTGGGCTGCCTTTGAAGATGGTTCGGAAACTGGAACTAGTCCAACGGGTGGCAGCCAGATTACTAACAGGAGCTACATATAGGGAGCACACCACCCCCCTATTGTGTCAGCTCCACTGGCTGCCTGTCCACCCCTGAGCTCAATTCAAAGTGCTGGTTCTGACCTACAAATCTCTATACAGTTCTGGCCCTGCTTACTTGTCGGAGCGCATCTGCCCTTACGTCCCTCCCTGCAATTTAAGATCTTCCAGGGAGGTCCTGCTCTCGCTTCCGCCAGCATCTCAAATGCGGCTGGCCGGGACGGGGGACAGGGCCTTCTCGGCTGTGGCCCCCTGCCTGTAGAACGTGCTTCCAAGCGAAATACGCTTATCCCCATATCTTCTGGCATTTAGAAAGAAGCTAAAATCTTGGTTTTGGGACCAGGCCTTTGCACAATAGCTTAAGCAACATCTTGACCGGAATGGATTAGTGATGGCGTCAGATTTGAGGATATGGCTTATTGTTCTTATCAATTCGAAACTGTGGACAGAGTATTGTTCTGATTTAATTGCTGTTGATTATTGTTTTAATCTTATTGCTATTGTTTAACATTGTATTTATGGTTTATATTGTATTGATTGTGGCATTGGATTGCCTTTGTTAGCTGCGCTGAGTCCCCCCTCGGGGGTTGAGAAGGACAGGGTAAAAGCACTGTAAATAAATAAATAATTGTGATTAAATGGGAACATTAATAGAGATCATACATAGCTCCCTTTGTTCAAACCAAAGGAAATTGATTCGGGGCCCAGATCCCTTTTGGCCCCCTGGAGCAAAAGGCATGCTGAAAACCTAGAATTTTTGCTCCTGATAATCTAACTTCCATTGAGTTGCTAATAAGTGAGGAACACTGTGGGGAATCCTATGTGAGAAGTGGGCTATGCTTAGTTGCATGGGTCAGAAGACACACTGGCCTGAAATGGAGAAAAAACCAAGTGGCTTCCATTTCCCATATTTCCTAAGAAAACAACAAGAGCCTACTTCACCATGTAAAGAGAATATAATATAGCACTATTGGATGCTTTTTCAAAGAGATATTCACAATACTATTGGTTTTTTTAAAAGTGAGATTTTGAATGAATGTGCACTCTGCAATATAATTGTAACTTCCCCCCCAAACTTTTGCCTTTTGTACAAGTATGGAAAAATTCACCTGATGTTGGAGCTGTGGCGTGGGTGCGATATGAATTCCAGTGAAAAACTGATTCTCTGGAACTGAATGTCAAAAAAGACTTTCTAAGAGCCAGATAAAAGTAGGACAGCTGTTGTAATTCAATTTCAGCTGAAGTCGCAACTGAGGTGGCTTAAGAGCCTTAATGAAAATTCGCAAGCAAGCGAGGGGTGAACCCTTAGCTGCCACCGCCACTGTGCTTTAACGTGATCATAGTACGATACACCTGTCTCAGTCTTTTCGGAAGCAGGCTGAGACTTGCCCGGTCAAAACAATGACTGCCATTGTACTGACAGCTTTCACAGTAGTTCCTATTGACTGGGAAGCCCAATCCATCAGCATTTGTCAGAGCCTATAATATACACAGCCCTAGTTAATTCACACAGGCATAATATGAGCCACGGGACCTCAAGGCCTTTCTGATCGGCACTCTTTGACACACAAAGTTGTCCGTCACAGCAATGAGAAATGACAGGAGAGGTTATTGGCAGACTTAACAGCCAGTCAGCAGTAAAGGGGTCATATTTAGAAAGTCACATAGGAGTCATGTTTTAAACCCTACATAAGCATTCTTTTAGGAACAAAACCCCAACTCAAACACATCATTACGTGTTTATACAAAATCGCAGAACAAAGGTGGAAATTTAAAACAAATGCTCATTTTATAGACTGTAAACCAAGATATGGGCTTGATCCTCCATTCTTATTATTTTTTATCCCTCCAATGTCTATATTACACATTATGAGAGCTGCCAATGAAAACTGATCTTCTACATGATACAGGTGTCCATTTCCTTGCTTTTGACAATGAGAAGGGTATGTGGGCACTGCTTACATGTGACTAACAAAGTGCCTATTATTAAAATGGCAGAAGGCACAGCGAAAGGGCTAGTCTATTGGGAAGTTGGAAGCAAAGACATTCAGCAGGAGGCCATAAATATAGCAGCAAAGAGCTAGAACCAAGACCTTTGGCTCATATATGTCCCAGAATTCCGGTGGGAACAGAGAGAAATAAAGAAACACGGTAGAAAATATTACTGATGTAAATAAAATCAATTTAGAGATTGAAAAAAGCACTCTCCACTAGTGTTGTACCTGGCACCAGGAACACTATTTGACAGCTTGATTTAGAATGGTTCCTATAAAATTATTTATTTTCAATCATACTCAGTGAGTTGCCAACAATAAATAGTTTTCATCCGAATCACAGCTAACTGCACACTTTCATGCTATGCATGTGAAAGCATTGCCATCACCCGCTGCTCTAACAGTCCAAAGGAGATCTTCAGGCTTCCCCTTAACAGTGGATGGCACTTCTATTGCATGTGCCATATAGCCGAAGCCTGGAGGACAGGAAGAGTTGGTTAAACCCAAGGAAATGTGCTCAATGCTGTATACAGTGAGTTCTCTTTAACTGCAAAACCCATAGCTACACTGACACTTACCCACAGCCATTTTGGGGGGGGGGTCTCTCTCTAGAAATAATCTAGGACTTCCAGACAATTCTATGTTATGCTTCTCATGGAAGTTACCATAAACTCATTTTGGAGGATCTAGCAAATCCTTAGAGAGGATTCTTTTCTAAGTCCTCCAATGCAACACTGCAGCATGCTGTGACTGAAAATCAGGCCATTTAATAACATTCAGTTTTGTCCAGTTTCATGTAACCATGCTACAGCTAGGAGTGTAACAAAGTCTTCCTGTACCTTTTAATGTAATAGTAATAGGCTGTCCTTACTCCAAAAAACATAAGACCATGGTAGATTACATGCCTCCTGCCTTTATCCTCACAACAAGTGAGTCCTGGTTCTAGGAAAAGGCAGGTTATGAATCAGTAAGCAATAGTAATAGTAATAAACAACTGCTCTGTGAAGTAGGCAAGGCTGGGAGATGGGGACTGCTGGCAATTTCATGACTCAGCAAGAATTTCAGCTTAGATGTCAAAGTGCAAGATGCTAACTCAAAGGTTTGGAAGCAACTTGGTACAAATATATAAGCATGGGTAGCTGTTGGCTTTTCTTGTATTGTTACAATAATACAACTACATCACATCACAATGGGGATAACATCACTCTTCTTGTAATATAACACTAACAAAATTAGTTGCAGGGGTGTGATCTCATTAAATGATGTTGGAAGAAGATCACACGGCTGAAGTGTTGGCTTGTGTTCTGCCTTGTATTTTGTTGTGGGTGTCAAGGAGACAGTGAGGGAGAAAGGAGGAGATGTTTTGTAATACAGACTAAAAATGCTTGTAGAGTACCATTTCTTTCTTTAAAAGTGAAGCTAAAAGGTAAGTATTTTCGTTATTTTATCAAGTGTAATGCACTATCAAATGTTATGTGCACCTCAATTTTGAAAACCTTTTCATGCAGATGGACTTACAGGTGCGCACCTGATGTGCCATCAAATCTAATGCACACCTCAGTTTTGGTGATGTAATTTAGCCAAAAAAAGATGAGCACTGGACTCGAGTAAATATGGTAAGCATTGTAAAAATGCATTTTATAGATTTGTGATTTGCTCCCTTCATTAAAAGGTAAAGGTTTTCCCCTGACATTAAGTCTAGTCGTGTCCAACTCTGGGGATTAGTGCTCATTTCCATTTCTAAGATGAAGAGCCGGTGTTGTCTGTAGACATCTCCAAGGTCATGTGGCCAGCATGACTGCATGGAGAGCCCTTACCTTCCCGCCAAGGCAGTAGCTATTGATCTACTCACATTTGCATGTTTTCGAACTGCTAGGTTGGCAGAAGCTGGGGCTGACAGCAGAAGCCCACGCCACTCCCCGGATTCGAACCTTTTGGTCAACAAGTTTAGCACGTCAGTGATTTAACCCACTGCGCCACTGTATAAAAAGATATGAAAAAGTCAGTCTTGGTGTGTTGCCCTATATGCCTCTCTGTAACAGTAGTACATGTGACATTATAACCACATATGATCTTGTGCTTACCTAGATTGAGTTGGAAAATCAAAAGCTCTTCCAAGTGTGGACTACACCTGCAAGTACATTGTGGGTCCTATTGTGCGTGGCTTGCTGGGAATTCAGCACCTGTAGGGGCAAATAATCCCCACTCCTAATCCAGATATTACTAGACGTAACTCCACTCACCATTTGACATGATGATTGGGGCTAATAACATAAGCATGGCAGGAAGACCAAAGATTGCCCCTCCTGACTAATAATGAATACTTTCGAATTTTATAGAGCCCATGATGCCCAAATAAACATAATAACACCCCAGAGACATCAGATATTGTTTTCCAGTTATACAGGTATATACCTGACATGGTGATGTCAGGTGAGCCATAAGCTTGTTTGATGGTGCTAATATGCCAGAGGGAGTCTCTATTGGTAACAAGGAGCATTATGGTAGACACAAGTATATACCTGGAAGAAAATGTCACCCAGAGGAGTGCTAGTTTCCAAAACCACAATGAAAGAACATGAAAACGCAGGGTCTTAACCAGGGACAGAAAAACTGCTTAACTCTCCTTTGGATTTAGTTTTTTCTCAAGCGGGAAAAGTAGAGACTTTAGCCCAGAGATGGCAAGACAATATCCAGTCATTGCAAACCAGTTTCCAGAACCAGAAGAATTAAAACACAGTCTACTGAAGCAGATTGCAGTTTTTCAAGGCTGGAAAAGGGCAGGTGTCTTTGTCTTCCAAAAAGGGAAGGGGAAATTGCAACAGCAGAGGTTATGAGGTGGTCGGTCTGTGCCAATGTATTGATTGTCAAGAGCAACATGAGTTTATCAATGTCATTCCAGATCAAATGGTAGATGATGGGTATGCTGTAGACACATTATATCTAGATGTCTGGAAAGACTTTCATAAGGTGTCCTTCTTGGGGGAAAAAGTAAAATCCAGGCTGCATGCTATTATTGGTAGGAGGATTCAGAGCTGTTATGGCAATTATGTTCAGTGAGTGTGCTCTACATCAAACTGGAGGCAAACCCCTTGAATGGAATGCCAAAGTAGTTTATGCTTTCCCACACTTGAATGAGGGAGGAAAGAAAATGCATATCAATTTTACAATGAAATTGGGAGGAGTAATAACACCATAGAATTCAGAAGCAAGATTCAAAATGTTCCTGACAGGTTGGAACACTGGGGATAATATGAACAAGAGTAAATACAACAAGAAACAAATGTAAAAATTGTTATTGTTGGCTTTGGGACAAGCCAAAAGCAAATCAAAGGATAATCATAGGATTATTTTGGGGTAGGTGGTGGGGGCAGGACAGCGGAATAAATCAAAGGCTTGAGACGTTTTAGCTGGTCACAAGGAGAACATGAGCCAGCCAAGCGGCACATAAGATAAAACAATTAACACATTTTAGGCTGAATTAATAGAAATTTAGTATGCAAATCACAAGACGCAAATCATCTTGTTGTGTTCTGCAATGGTTAAGCTGCATTCAAATCATTTATGACTTACAGCAGGCGTCGGGAACCTATGGCTTGTGAGCCAGGTGTGGCTCTTTTGATGATTGCATCTGGCTCCCTCTCGTGTGCTCCGGATTGGAGGGAAGGGGGAGGCCAAGGAGATGGGGGAGAAGGAAGAGGGTGGCCTGGAGAAGGGTGTCTCTCTCTGTGTGTCTGAATGTATACCAGCTCTTCGGCATTGCAAAGTGCGCGGGGGAAGTGGGCCAATGCAGGGAGTGCGCTCCCTCCACTGGGACCTGGGCATGCACACTTTGCAAAAGCTGTCTTCCCCCGTGCTGCGAGTGGGAGAGCATCCCTTTTGCAGCTTTTGCAAAAGCGCGAGGAAAGAGGCCGTCACCGGGGTGCTTCCTGCCCATGGTCCACTGTGCAATGGTGGGCCTCTCCTGGAGGCTGTGTCTGCACCCCTCTGGGGGCCAGCAAGGAGGCCTCTCCAATCAGCTTTGGAGTGATTTTCATGTAGAGCTGAAGCGATTGAAGGTATTACAAATCCCATCATATGTTCTACCTCCTCCCCCTAACCCCTGAGCACCGAATCTATTGTGGTGCTCAGAATGCTCTTTGATGGCTGGTGAACTATAAATCCACACAACGGCAACTCCCATGTGTCAGGGTCTGTTTTCCCCAACCCTCCCAGTATTTTCTGCTGCTCCTGGTAGTTGTGTACGCCAAATTTGGTTCAATTCAATTGTTAGTGGATCTCAGAGTGCTCTTTTATTGCAATTGTACTATAAATCCACCTCTCCATTGGCACCCCCCTTGTTGTGGGGGAGAGGCTTGCATACCCTAGCCACCGGTAGGGCCTCCCATGCCAGACAGATCACAACCGAAGGGTCTGACAAAGAGCGTCAAAGGGCAGGATGGGCTCTCTAGCCTTTTGGCAACCATCCTAGGAGAAGGAAAACTCTCATTTCAAACCCGGGGCAGATGGTGCTTGTTTAACCCTGTAAGGTCAACCATCTAAGAGAAGGAAACTCGAACCAAACCTATGACCTGAGGACCTCACTGCCACCGCCCTAAGCTTGCTAGGCCCTGGCAGATGAACTTTTGGTTTAAAGGGTGAGGCCAGTTCTGTGCACGCTGCACTCCACCAGAAAGGTCCATTGCACAGGCTTGAAGGACACATCCAACCTCCTTAGTCATCAACACGCTTGCAGAAAGCGTGGGATGAGTCCTTCCTGAATCTTCGTTCATGAAGAAAAGCCAAGAAGAAGATAAATCCAAACAACTGCAACTTCCATATGTTAAGGTCTGTTTTCCCAACCCTCCCAGTATTTTCTGTTGCTCCTGGCAGTTGTGTATGCCAAGTTTGGTTCAGTTCAATTGTTAGTGGAGCTCAGAATGCTCTTTTATTGGAAGTGTACTATAAATCCATACAACAAAATTTCAGGTTCTATTTTCCCCAAACTCTACCAGTGTTCAAATTTGGCCATATTGAGTATTTATGCCAGGTTTGGTCCAGATCCATAGTCGTTTGGGTTCACGGTGCTCTACGGATGTAAGAGAGCTGCATCTCCAGTAAATCACTTTCAGTTTTTACATATATTTGTTATTTAAACTATATTGCAAAATTATGGTTTTTTTCTTGAAGTGACACACCACCCGAATTATGCTTGGTTTTTTGGCGAATTTAGACTCACAAGCTTGCCCATCACTGTCATAGTATGTACGTATATACTCACATTTAGTTGAAGTCAGTCTTAAAATATATTGTATATATATCAAGAATATGGACAGACTAACTTATCTTTTGAAAAGGAACGCCCCAAACGCACGGATACAGACAGACTGGACACAAATAGATGAATATCTTACGAAGAATTAAGCAAATAAATAGCAAAAGGAATTTAATAAAGGACTATGAGAACAATTCCACCCAACGGAGAATGGAAGCCACCATGTAGATAGTTTTAATTCACAACTCTTATACTCTATACTCTATACTTGATTCTTTTCTTTGCTTTATCCTATTCTTTATAAATACTATCCCCCTTAACTCCTCACCCCCTTTACCCTACCCAAGACCACCTTTACAACGTAATTGTAATTTCTTTTCTATTTCCATACAAACATGTAACTAAGAACATATTAAAAATCCTGAATAAACATACTTCTAATATATATATATATAGTATATATTATATGGCTCTCACTGAAAGAAATTTCCAAATATTTTGCTTTCATGGCTCTCTGAGTCAAAAAGGTTCCCGACCCCTGACTTACAGTGATCCTATCACAAAGTATCTTAGCAAGATTTGCCTTCCTCTGAGGATGAGTGTGACATGCCCAAGGTCACCTAGTGAGTGTCATGGCTGAACAGGGATTCAAACCCTGGTCTCCAGAGTTGTACTCCGGTTCTCAAATGACTACACTACACTGGCTCTCTAGGAGTCATAGTTTTAAAAGAACTGACCAAAATGGCACACACTGACAGGATAGTGAGGCATTTTAAAGAGCAAGTTCTATCAACAATTGTTGAAAGAGGTGGATGGGTTTGTCCAGGAAGGTGAAAACATGAAAGGTAGGCATGATAATGCTGTTATGAGAGAAATAGCAGCTCTTATGCAAAGACGATATTTTAGCTAAGTTTTACAAGAAAATAAAATTCCAGAGTATGCACGTTCTTTAACAATAAGACAAAATGCCTCAGGAGGTGAAGGATAAGCTGTCATTCACTGAAGATAGCTAAGCAAGGATTGGCCAGCCATCTGGGAAAAATGAGGAGAAGTAAGACCCAGGGCCCTTCCACAGCCATATAACCCAGAATATCAAGGCTGGAAATCCCACAATATAAGTTTTGAACTAGGTTATCTGAGTCCACACTATCATTTATTCCAGTTCAAAGCAGATAATGTGGGATTTTATTCAGTTGCGTGGAAGGGACCTCAGACATAAGGCTGCTTCCAAGCTGGCCCATGATTAAGGACCTATGCTGCTATTTTATGGCTATTATGTTCCAAAAGAGGTGCAGAGAGCTAAATTGCACAGTCATAATTATATCATTTCATCTAGAAGGAGAATAAGAAGCAGAAAATTAATTTCTTGTACTGGCAACAGAGAGCAAATTGGGTGAGGAGTCAAATGGCTGGCTGGAGTCAACTTTCTTGGCAACCTGAAGTTTTAAGGAAACAAGGGAGCAAGGGGAAGAATGGAAGAGAGTTCAGTGGAGCAAAGGGAGAGAACTTCTCTGTGTGCTAAGACTTTTCTTTTACAAATTACAGGCTTTCTTGAGGCTTTTACAGCTTTTCATGAGGACAGCCCCCACCCTATTCTATTTCCTAACACCTTAATTCATGTACTGACCTGGGAGCTTTCAGGGGGGCAGCTTAAGATCCCATTTTGGATAGGTTTTCTAAGAAGTATTTAGAAAGCCATGTGTCAAGCCAGCACCTACTCAAGAAGAGGCAAGGGGAAGTGGCAAAATATCAAACTATAGATTTTATCTTTGTATCATTTAGGGTCAGGAAGCCCTTTTCTAAACAAATAAATAATAGTAAATAAATATTTGACCCCTAACCAGTTGTTTGTATCAAAGATGGGGACCGAGCACTCCTCTAAATGTTTTTCTGCTTTACAGAATCAAGCCACATGCAACATCTACTGGACGAATGCACTTGATGAAACAGCTCAGTTTCATTTGAGCCTTGTATTGTAGTACTTACAGACAGGATCATCAAGACTTTGGCATACCAGATCTGCTCTACACATTTGATGTTCAAAAACTTCAGCGGGATCAAAATGCTGCAGCCAGAACTCCTTTGTCAAAACACCTAGTTTCAGGGAATAATTCAAAATATTGGTTATTATCTATAAAGCCTATTATATGGATTGGGTCCCAATTATCTTGAAGACCTTACCCCCACCCCAAATTGGCTCACTATGTATGATGGGTTCCATTTTTTATCATTTAGGGTCAGGAAGCTCTTTCATAAAAAAACAAACAAACAAATGTAAATAAACACTTGTTTGTATCAAGGGTTGGAACTCAGCACCTGTCCAGATGTTGCTGGACTGCATCTAGTATTTAGAAACTTCAGAGATTTAAAATACTACAGCCAGAAGTCCCTTGTTAAAACAGCTACCAGTTTGTTTCTGGGAATAATTAATTTCTGGCCATAACCTATCAATCCTGTTATAAATCTTGGGTCCAGACTATTTTGAATACTTTATCCCCCCCCCCCCCCCAAGTAACCTTTCTAGTATTTTCAGGGGATGGCTTTCTCTCAGTCCTGCCACCATTTCATAGCTTGGTGAAGACATGAGAAAAGAGAGAGACTGAGAGCCATCTCAGTGGCTGCTCCTGCCCTCTGAAAGGCTCTTCTGTGGGAGATTGGAGTGCCCCTCTTTCTGCTTTCCTTTTATTTAAGCAGCCTTTTAATATATCCACAATAGGGCTTATTGGGATATTAAATGTTTAAACTGGTTGTCATTGTTTCTAAATATTCTGTAGATGTCTTTAATTTGTTGTGCTTGGAAGCTGCCTTGGGTTTTGCTCCAGGAGAAAGGTGGTATGTTAAATAATTGACAATTCCTAGCATTCCTCATCAGTCACTTAGGTGTGCTGACTAGGGATGCTGGGAGTTACAGTCCAACAACATCTGGAAAGTCACATGATTTCCACCCTGGGTTGTATACTCACCTACACGATACTTTAGAGCAGTCTTCGTCTACCTTCTGCCCTGCAAGGTCTAAATTGTCATTAATATAGATATTAAAGGGTTAATATTCAAGGGAGTATTATTAGTCTCTATTAGAGCAGATTCCCTGAATCACTAGGTTTCAATCATAGTTGTATTGACTCAAGGACCCAGCAACTGATTCAATGGGTCCACTCCAGCTGGCACTCACAACTGGATTTAGGTCCAGGTGTACTGAACCACACATCCCACTATCCCCAGTTAGTGTGGGTACTGACTGGGCAAAGTGGTCATTAGGAAAGGTCATTTTACATGGTTGGCATAAATAAAAACAAACAAACAAACAAACAAACAAAGATCTCTGCCCAGAACAGCTTACTTGTAATTTAATTTCCAGAGGGCAGGAGAACAAAGAAAAGAGAAGTAACACCAACACAGGCTAAATGTAAGATGATTCATAACATAAACAGTTATATTTACAAAGGTTTCATTTCAGGAGGATTCAAAGAACAGGAGAGAACTAGGAGTAAACCACAAGAAACCAGAAAGGACTGTGATGGCGATGAGAGAAAAACATCTTCTCTCAAACATAAGAAGATGGACACATCTCTAAGGACTGAAAACGCCCAGATTTTGTTCATAATCCTTCTGATTTTATACTGGATTTAAATAAACTGATCAGGGGAGGTGGTATAAAACTGTACATTAGGAAAGGCAATGATGTGAATTGTATCATTAACCCCACTAGTTCAATTGTGTTTACTTACATATTAACTATTCAGTAACTGCTTCAGTGAGTTTATTCTAGTTTGGGCAAAGTGAGTGTTTGAGTGTTGAACAAGAGGCGGATATAGACAGCCCCTTTATTGTGGAAACTTCTGCAATAAAAAGGGGGCTGTCCAGACAATGTTCTGGGCAACCCGGAATTAATTCGCGACAAACCAGGAAAACCCTGGTTCATGGCGAATTAATTTGATAGTGGGTTTATTCCGTGTCTTTGTGGAAGGTCCACTACTTTCGGGGTCTGGACTGAAGAAGACTGCTGTCCAGACAGTATTCCCACAGTTTTCTGGGCTAAATTAGTCTGGAAAACTGTGGGATTACCAACCCCCTCCCCAGAAGCTCCTCTTTTTTACTGTGTTTAGGGGAGCTTCTGGGGAGGAGGTTAAGTGCCCAGGTGTTGTACTGGAAAGTCCCAGTACAATATCTGGACACCCAACCCAAAAAGCGCACACTTTCTGGGGTGAGTGTGAATGGGTCCCCAGGAACATCTGTGTTTTTATAATGCGGATGCTCCTGGGATACTGGCCTGTCTGGAAAGGCCCAAGGACACTGTGATGTCAGGGGTCAAATGCCGCTAAGCCCATGGAAATTAACTGGGATGACATGGGCAAGTCCTACTCTCTTTGTCTTAGAGGAAGGCAAAGACAAACCCTTTCTGAAGAAAGCTTGCAATATATACAATAGTTCTGTCTTAGAGCCATCAGGAATCGGAAATTACTTGAAAGAAAACAGGCAAATATCTCCTATTCTGAAAAGAAATAGTGAAGTGGCATGCACAAACCTACTAAGACAACAACATGCCAATAATAATTAAACTTTGAATAATTTTAGAAGATATTGTTCCAGGTTTAATTTTGCGGTTACCTTCATGGATCCAGTACTTGTCATGTCACTTCTAGTATTTTAGGAAAATATAACATGCATAACACAAATATCAAAGCCATACAACTCTAGGACATGATCATAATCCAATTCCTGGTGATTTGGCAAGGTTATGCAACAGCAATGCACTTTCTGGATGTGTCATGAGCAATCTGTTTAAAGAAAGAAGGAAAAACTGATGGCAGCTCTTCATGACTAACTAAACAACACAATAAAAATGTTCATCAGTTTTAGTAGCAGTGAATGAATCATCTTGCCAGATCTCCAGGTCAGAAATATATAAATGTTCATTTCTCAAACATCACCTTCCCTTAGTAGATGGGAATCTGCTTTACACATTGAAAAAAATTATCAATGTACTTAGCTTGTGATGTGATATAAAGGTCAATCACTGTACAAAAGTAGTGGTAGGGAGAGTTACAAGAATTAGTATTAGTGGCTAGCGGTTTTCATGCAGACAAACTATAGAACCAAAGGTCTGTTCTGGCTGTGAATGTATAAAAGACGCTGGATGTTGGCGGAGGGGCTTCCAACTGTTGTTGTTCAAATTATTTCCATCTTATAGGACCCTAAGGCAAATCTATACATTTTTTTCTTGCCAAGATTTCTTGTAAAGGATTTATTTTTGCCTTCTTCTGAAGCTAAGAAGACAGTGAATTGCCTAAGCCCACCCAGTGGGCTTCCACAACTAAGTGGGGATTTAAACCCTGGTCTTCAGAATCATAGTCCAACACTTGAGCCACGATACTACAATGGCTGTCCTCTACTTTATTATCCCAAAATAAAAGCTTCTCTTTTGCTTCCTCTGCCAGTTTGCACTTGGCACACTTCACGCAATATGGATAAATACATTTTATATACAACTAGCCATCCCCTGCCACACGTCGCTGTGGCCCAGTCTGGTGACCTGGAAAATAAAGTAATGAGAAAGTGTTAGTTTCTAATATATGTAATTTCTTTATGTTTGTGTTAAACAGTATTTCTTGTTTCTTCATCAGTGTTGATGTAGATATTGTCTGGCTTGCCACTGGGAATGTGGCGCAGCTGGCTGGGTGTCAGTTGCATAAGATCTCTACTGACCAGAAGTTCATGAGTTCGAGGCCTGCCTGGGTTGGGGTGAGCTCTCGACCAATTTGTGTAGCTCGTTGTCGACCTTTGCAACCCAAAAGACAGTTGCATCTGTCAAGTAGGAAATTTAGGTACCACTTTGTGGGGAGGCTAAATTTAACTGATTTCTGGAATGTTAAATTGCCTCTATGTCTGTCTATATATGTTGTATGTCAATGGCATTGAATGTTTGTCTATATATGTGCATTGTGAACTGCCCTGAGTCCCCTGTGGGGTGAGAAGGGCAGAATATAAATGACTTAAATAAATAAATAAATAATACTCTGGAACATGCAACATATAATTGTCCTTCTTTAAGGGTCCCTTTCAAATCTATGATACTATATATCTGTCATATATGTGTGTGTGTGTGTGTGAATCATATAAATCTATCTACAGTATATCTATGGCTGGATAGCTCTGTCAGGAGGGCTTTGATTCGTTTTCTTGACCTGGTGAAGGGAGTTGGATCTGATGGCCTTAAGACAGCATTTTTCAATCTGGACGTTGGGACCCCTGGGAAGGGGGTTGTGAGGGGATGTCAGAAGGGTCACAAAAGACCACCAGAAAACATAGTATTTTCTGTTGGTCATGGGGGTTCTGTGTGGGAAGTTTGGCCCAATTCTATTGGTGGGGTTTGATTGTAGGTGAACTATAAATCCCAGTAATTACAACTCTCAAATGTCAAGGTCTATTTCCCCTAAATTCCATCTGTGTTCATATTTGGGCATATGGTGTATTTGTGCCAAGTTTGGCCCAGATTGATCATTGTCTGAGTCCACAGTGCTCTCTGGATGTAGGTGAACTACAACTCCAAAATTCAAGGTCAATACCACCAAACCCTTCCAGTGTTTTCTGTTAGTCATGGGGATTCTGTGTGCCAAAAGTTTGATTCAATTTCATCGTTGGTGGAGTTCAGAATGCTTTCTGATAGTAGGTGAATCATAAATGCCAGCAACTATAACTCCCAAATGAAAAAAATCATATATAGATAGATACTTATGACATGGATCGGTATGTCATTCTTTTCTGTTTTGCAAGTTGCCTTTGCATCTCACCTATGTGGAAAAAACAGGGTATACATTTAGGCTTGGGACAGGGCAGGAGAGAATAAATATATATTCATGTGGACATTACATGGATCAATATAAATGCTACAGAAAAATGAAAAAGGGTGCCATAATTGATTAACACCTTAAGGAGACAAAAGTTCGTAAGAACTCTGCAGTCAAGTAGCTGCAAGTACCTTTGCCCTCAAACTTAGGAGACAGAAGTCTTTGTGCGTCTCTGTTTTAACTGCTACTGTGTTGCCAAGAACAACAAAGAACAGTGGGCAGAGGAAAAAAACTAACAGAAGGCATTTGTTTTTAGTTGCCCCCCCCCCCCCAAGATAGAGTGGGGTTAACAGGTGAAATCAGCGTGTGCCTTTATGAGCAGTGACTCAGGTGCTACCACCGGTGCTGCCTTCAGTGTCAAGAGCGGACTAGTAATTTTTTTGTGTTCTGCTGTGCTTTATGGCATCAGTTGTAATAATAAGATTATTGTTCAGTTGCGTGCAAAGCTCTCACCCAGGGATTCTTGTTCCTGCCTCCTCCCTAGAAACCGCAACCATGTTAGGCTGCACCTTTCCCCCCTCCAACCCCCTCCTCCCCCCTTCCTTACAGGTAAGCACTGGGCATCCACATGCGATCCCAGCAGGAGGAGGAAGCGCCACCTCCGCCTTCAGTGAACCACACAGGCAGAAGGGGAGATAGCACTGGCTCTAGCATTCCTGCTCACTGACTCAGCAGCAGCCAGCCCAGTTTGAACAGAGGACGTGAGCTGGGTCATGTTGCCTGCTGCTGGGGATGACAGTTCACCTGGTTGGCTTTCAGCCGCTCTCACGGCTACTTTGCTTGCCTGGTTGCTCTCCCCCACACACCCTTATTTTCTCGGGAACACTAGCTTAACCTTCAACTGAAACAGAATGAGCTTTTTTTTTTGTCGTGTCAGTAGCAACTTGAGAAACTGCAAGTCGCTTCTGGTGTGAGAGAATTGGCTGTCTGCAAGGACATTGCCCTGGGGACGGCCGGAAGTTTTGATGTTTTATTATCCTTGTGGGAGGCTTCTCTCATGTCCCCGCATGAGGAGCTGGAGCTGATAGAGGGAGCTCATCCACGCTCTCCCAGGGTTCAAAGCTGCGACCTGTCGGTCTTCAGTCCTGCCGGCACAAGGGTTTAACCCATTGCGCCACCAGGGGCTCCTAGAATGAGCTAATAGTCCATGCAAAGCCAAATTAAGGTCTATTCCCACGTTTTACAATCTTTAACATTCTTGGGAGGCCACAGGATATTGGGACTAGCCATTCTGCCCCATTCAGAGGAGGTAATAATTGGGATCTCTAGATATTTCTTAAATTCTTGGTTACATGACTACTGCAAAGAGCTCAGTCATCAGATTTAGGCATACCATTTTAATATGTTCTGCACAGGTAATTGTGTGTTAAAGTGGATGAGTGAGGGGAACTGAGAAAATCAGCATTCAGATGGGAACATTTTGGCTTTTTGTATTCTGCTGATTTTTTCTGGACTCTATATTCATATACAAGTATATCAGTCTGCAGAGCAACCAAGGCAGTTAATTCCTTCAGCCGAAGTCTCAATTTAAGTCCTCCATAACTTTTAGCATGTATGAAAATGGCAGCCACACACAGGAAAAGGACCGCAGTAAGACCAAAATCTTGCTAGCTTACTGGCATTCTATATATCTTGCCAATGGGCATTTGCTTTGGTCATCCAAGGGTGAAGGTGATGGTGGTGAAGACGGCCTATTCTTCCTAAGAGTGCAACAGCAGGTGGGTTTTAAGGGCAAAGATATTACTTCCCAGTTACTGATTGGCTGCAGGGACTTGCCTGGGCAGTATCCAGCTGCCCTTGTAGCTTTCTCAATGTATGTTTGCGCCTTCTTCCCCAGATGCTTAAGTGAAGCCAGACCTTTACCAACAGTACTCCTGCAGTGAATGAGAGGGCAGACGGATACAGTTGTGTGTGTGTGTGGGGGGGGGGGGGGGCTCTTAAAATGGCTTTGCATTGCTGTGGAAAGGGTTGTATGGGAAAATGTACTGGATACTTTCTGCAACATATACTTGAGAAAATTAGCATTATGCCAGCATTTGTAAGAACAAGATTCTAGTTTAAGTTACATAACACCAGATGCATGATGATATAACTTTTGAATGCCAAATCTCAAGGAGGGAACAATAATAGCATCAGAGACAACAGATTGAAAATCCACTATTAAATGTGTATGGGTACCCCCCCCCCCCATTACAAAGAATCATTCAGTTCAGTTAGACTGCTCTGAAATACATTGGTTTAATCTATGAATACTGCAAGTCGCTTCTGGTCGTATGCATAGATTAAGCCAATGTCTTTCAGAGCAGTCTAACTGATTCCCTGTTTAGGTATCAGCCAGCACGTCAATGACTTAAATCAAGAAATAGTTTTCTAAGATCTATAGATACACTCACTGGAACACCTCAGCAAGCGAGAGTCCAAAAGTGGCAGGCTAAAAGCCAGAACCTCAATCAGTGGCTGATACCAAATGAGAGACTCCCTCCTTGGCACACAGAAAACTGGGTGACTTGGAAGGCGCTGAACAGACTGCGCTCTGGCACCATGAGATGCAGAGCCAATCTTAAGAAATGGGGCTACAAAGTGGAATCAACGACATGCGAGTGTGGAGAAGAGCAAACCACATACCACCTACCGCAATGCAACCTGATCTCTGCCACATGCACAATGGAGGACCTTCTTATAGCAACACCAGAGGAACTCCAAGTGGCCAGCTACTGGTCAAAGGACATTTAATCGAATACCAGGTTTGCCAACTTTGTGTTTTGTTTGTTTGTTTTTTAATGCAATACAACTGCTTGGTTTGCTCCTGACACAATAAATAAAAATAAATAAATCTATGCATACAAAAACAATCGATCAGACACCACTACAATGGATCAATGACATGATGAAACAGCTCAGCTTCATTTGAATCTTGAACAGTAGTACTTTAGACAAGGTTCTCAAAACTTTGGCATGTCAGACAGGATTTTATTTTCAAAGTACAAGACATCAAAAATGAAAATGGTTCATTGACTCAATTTTTTAAATCTCTTTTTTTATTCTGCTGTATTAAAATTACAAAAGACCCATCAGTTGATTACAAATTATCATTCTGTACTGGCCTACATGAACATAAACTCCCATTGACTTTATTTGGCATTGAACTTATTAGTTCATGGAAACATATTGGTTAACGGTAAACACACACGTTTGCATGGGCAGACACACTCATACTCTTCATGTTCTGTTCCTCTTAGAATAATAGGGATTGTGTTAGGAATTGTGTAGAAGGCAATAGTAGCCCTTGTTTTGTGAGCGGGGAGAAAAATTAGGTGGGTCAAGCATGTAGCCATAGGCACTAATAATGCATCCGCCTCTTCTGATAAAGAAACTATATCAAGGTATGTCCCAGTGTTATTGGCACAATTCTTACATTTTAATCTGTAAGTATCTATGTTGAAGATGTAAACAAAGCTGCCAGACAAGAGGTGGAAGACCTCTGGCCCTCAAGATATTGCTTGATAACCACTCCTCGAGTCCTTCCCATTGACCATGCTAGTTTGGAGTTAATGGGAGAATGTAGCCTAGTCGTAAATAAAGTGCCACAATTGTCCCCACCTTGTATGCCAGATGTACAGCCTATTAATACTATGTTGACTACGTCAAAATATCAGTTCATTTCTCCTTCCATGTTTGAGTGTCAATAGGTGAAAATTTTCCTTGTGGCTCTTGAAACTATACAGGATGGTCAATTCCATACAGATAGAACATTAATTACTCAGGTTAATTAAAAAAAATGAGAATACTAAACGCCCCTACTATCCTCCAAAGCATTGCCAAAGGAATGTTAATTGAAGTTTTATCACAATTCAAACAAAGTGAAAAAAGCAACAATAATAACAATTTTGTCTTTCTTAGAAAATGGAACAAAGGGGTGGGGGGATCATTAAATACCACAATGCCATAAAATACTATAGGCTGCCAGTACTGCCAGTAGGAGGTAGCCACTAAATTGCTGCCAGTAGGAGGTAGCCGCTAAATTGCTGCAAATCTCTGATCTCTCTCCAAGGAACCAGTATTGAAATCTGCTAGTAAAACTTGGTAGAGATAACATATTAGCAAGTCAACTGCATCAAGAAATAAATTGACCTTTCACAGAGCTCTCTTCCTTGTACCTCCACCAATGTAAGTCATACCGTAAACCTCAAATGGGATACTAATATTTTAATGTTTTAATATTTTAATAAATGAGTAGATCAACAAAAGCAGTATTTTTGAAACTGGGTGCTTGAATGAAGTGTATTGTACTTAATATTGGCTACAAACACCATCAAGTCTGAAACAAATTATTCCCTGACTCCTCCAGTAAATCCCTGTCATAACTTGTTAATAAACCCAAACATGCCCTACCCTATAAACACAGCTCTAAAAATCCTATTTATTTAACTAATTTTAAAAGAGCAATACTACCCATTTTAACACCTTGTGAAGCTGAACATTTTCCTTAGCCCTGAAGAAAGCATGGTGGATGCTGCCTCCTAGGCCATCACGCAACGAGAGTTGTAAACACAGAGCAAAGGCAATCACCACAGATTAGGGCTGACCTTTAAGAGTACCAAAACATGTGTCAAAAGAGTGAGTGGATAAAACATGCCTTGCAGCTTCATTGATATGTTCCATACTGAAATCCCTGATGAAAAAGATATATCTAGGAGGCAAATGAAACATTTCTGAGAAGCAGCATCCTGTATTTCCCCAAACCTTCCATATTCTGTTATGGCAAATTTCTAAAGTCCAAATAATTAAAAGGCAAATCAACAGCAACCCTGATCAGTATGATTAGGTAAACCGCAATGTTTTAGTTCTAGCCTCTGCTGTACATTTTGATCAGACTGACATATCCTGAAGGTCAAAAGCATGGGAAATGTTGCATCTCTTGTTATCCAAGTCCAACATCTAGGGACATCATTATCACAAATCCAAATATGGCAGTCCAAGAAGCAAGCTTTCCATTGCCACTGCAAAGAGAAAGAAAGATAGAAGGAAAGAGATGGAGGAAGTTGAAGATTAGTCTGCTGTAAAGTTGACTGACAGGATATTTTTTTAAGAAAAGATATTCTTTAAAAAATTGCCCTGTCCCCAATTTGTAGTCTAAGGCTTTTATGGCCAAAATCACTGGGTTGCTGTGAGAACATGCTTCTGGAACATGGCCATTCAGCCCAGAAACCCGGTGTCCCCAATATGTTTCTCAAATTTGCTTCCCATTCTGATAAAAGAAAATGAAACATTTATCTAAACTGTCATAATCACAGAAAGTACATTAGGAGTAGAGCTATTGTAAAATAAACTTGATTCAGAGAACCAGCTTCTCACAAAATCGCACTCCTACTGCAGATGGAGGCATGTCTCCATCCCTTTCTTACAATGGTGGATTTGCTTATCACAGCAGCATATTTACTCCACTCGATGAAAATTGGTGGCTATTGCTGGAGTGACAAATAAAGATTTCCTCTTCGAGTCTATTCCACCTTCAAAGACACATTCATTTTCCAAATCTTGGTGTTCTGACACATCATGATCAATTGCTACTAACTGCAATGTCTTGTTTCCATGAAAAAACGAGGTCTATTCAAAATAGGCACTGTTTTAAAACAAAAGGACGTACCTCTACTACCCAACCACAACTCATCTCTTTGCAGTCGTATACTTGGGATACTCCCCAACACTAGTGCTACTCCCACTATTTAACCTTTAAGACTATTTTGTTTAATGCATTTTATCTTAAATTTCCCCAAAGAAGCTCTGGGTGCTTTTTGATATCACTAGAATTACAGTTGGTACCTTCCATACTATATCTTTAAAACAACCCTGTTAGATAGGTCAGGTTCAGAACAAATGACTGTATCAAGTATATTCAATGAGCATCATAGGTAAGTCTTAAAATTGGAGTTCTGGGTTATCATATAACATTTTGTACACTGGAGATTCAGGTTTGGGAGTAGGGTTTTTGTCCTTATATAACCCCAAACTATCTCATAAAAAATGGAAATAGCAGCAGCAGCAGCAACAACAACAACAAAGCTTAATTCCATTCCCTTTCCTATGCAGTTCCTTAACCCTCAGATTAATTCATTCATTAATAACTTTGTTTTGATTGTGGGATCTGAATGTTAAATGAAGTGAAAGAAACAACTGAGAGGTGGCTAACCTGATCTGTGCTTCTGGGATGATGTCATCCATCACCACATACACCATGGCTCCTGCAGCAAATGCCAAAGCATAAGGGAGAAGGGGCTCTGCTAGCACAACGGAAAAGGCACCAAAAAGGCCGGCAAATGGTTCCACCATGCCACTTAATTGCCCATACCTGTAAAACAACAAAAACAAAATGTCACTATTGGAAATGCTATAGGCAGAGACACCGGATACACTGTCTTTCTATGGCATGGGTTTACCCTCTCCTACTCAAGTTACCCAATTATGGAAAACTTTACATCTACACAAAAGCTTTCCCCTCTTCTCTGCTAAGTCCCCTAATGGGGCTGGGACAATATAGGTATTTGTCAGCCCTCTGAAAATAAACAGAAACTTCTCATTCATAAGAGAACCAGTGAAAGACAATTCCCTTTAATCTCAAAGGTGACAAAAGGTTACAAACAAAAGAGGAGAACATCTGGCCATGGCAAGCTGGCAACCCTCTTCCACATCAGTACTCTTCTTTCCCTCCATCTCCCTCTGTCCTCCATTACCAGACAATGATGATTTTTGTTATGTTTTGCCCACTTTTCTTCTACAAGGATCTTCCAGAAAATAAAGGTACTTTCTCATCAAAAGGGTTTGGCTAATGCATTAAACATTTACCATGTAGGTTCATTCTAGATCTAGATCTGAGAATAAACTGTTTCTAGAATGTGTACAGGAAGTCCTTAAGTTATGAACAAGATAGGTTATCTTCATTTGTTTTTAATTTGAATTTGTATGGAAGTTGGAACAGGTACATGTTTTAAGTACACACACACACACACACACAAGCTTTGGATAGCATAGGGAAGAGTTAATACCCATGTGGTGTTTGTTTTGCTGCCTGTGTCCCTGTTAAGAAGATTTCACCTCACTTTCTGTCCTTGTGATAATTAAATTTTGAAAATTTTGGCTTGTTGTGGAAACAAGGATTGGCTATAAAGCATCAGTCGAGACACATTTTCCCCATGATATCTCTTCCTGGAGTTATTTTTTTCCTTTCAGGGGTAGATTTATCTCACTTGTTGTCTCACTCCCATTCCTAAATAGGAGTCATTTGGAAGTTGGATATTTGTAAGTTGGGGACTGCCTGTATATATAATATGTGTATGTATCTTCAAGTCGCCTGTTGACTTCGTTGTCCTTATTAATTTCATAGGGTTATCTAAGGCAAAGAAAATACCCAAGAGGTAGTTTGCCATTGCCTTTCTCTGAAATATACCATACAGCATTTTGTATTCCTTGGCAGTTCCCCCTCCAAGTACCACATTCCAGGCCTGACCCTTCCTAGTCCCCAAAATCAAATGAGATATGGTGGTTTTAATCTATTTAGCCTTTTAAATAATATTCCTTATCAATTAATTGCTAAAATAAATTTAGGAAAAGGAAGGCTTGATAAAAGATGTGCACAGAGATGCAATATGTTAAGAATGTGTCATAGAATCATAGAATCCTAGAGTTGGAAGAGACCTCATGGGCCATCCAGTCCATGAGAGACATGGTTGTAAAACATGGTTTATGCCATCTCAAAACAGCTACTTTTGCTCTTGTAGATGGCCCAGGTATATATACAGAACTCTGAAATATTCCAGGTATAGATGGGAATGACTGAGCTCTGGTGCTGAACTGCAGCTCTCTCATATTGTTGTATAGTTTCGCAGGAATAAGTTTGGGCCCCACCTTTTCAAAAAAAAAAGTATCTAAAACACAACAGAGAGTATTTTGGGATGGCCAAACTCTCCTAACTGAATAAAAGTGGAGGCCACTTTAATAGTTTCATTCTTGTGTACTACCTCAAACCTCTGCTAGCCAGGAAGGAATGAAACCTGACCCTACTGGATAATCTTGGGTAATTTATGTACTCTTAGGCCCAGGAAACCTTGCTATACGGTTATATCAATTGGAAATGACTTGAAGCCAAGCAACATCAAGTGTTGATTTTTTTCTCCCTGCGCATCTATAGATTAGAGAGATGTCTAGCAGGAAATTCAAAAAATCTAACCAATCCCTGAATTCTGTGAAACAGAGTCATGGCAGTTGGGTTCAAACTGCTACAATTGTGTAATATGGGCACACTATCTTCCCAGAAATTCTCTTCCCATAAATTCTCTTCCCAGAAATTCTCTGTGAAGTGAAAGACTTGCAACCAATGGATTTCAAGCATGAAACAGTCAATAATGGAAATAGCTGGGAACAACATTGGCTTTAACTGAGAGCTGGTTGAGATGGGAAGATGTTTAGTAACATTAGAACGGGTGCAGACTGTAAAGGTTGTGAATGTTGCTGATATAAATAGTGTCTGCTAGCATTAGTTTCATCATAACGTCAGGAAACACAAAAACAACCTTGGCCCATACTTACCAGAACGCTCGCCATGTTGAAAACCCAGCTCCCCGTAAAGGGAGACTGACAGCAAGCCCTTCTGGAAAATTCTGAATGCCAATCCCAATTGCTAAATTCCTGTGAGAAAAAATACAATAGATTATAGATATTGTACAACAGCTCTGGTGCTTGTGTATGGGTGTGGGAAAGAAGAGACATAAGGCTGGCTTAGAGAAAAAATCCTTCTTATTAAATAGGTATCTTTAAAGTCGGTATTTTAGCCCCTTGGGGCCTAATGTAATCATGTGAACACTTGGCATACGGCATGATTTTCATCTTCAAAGTGTTTTACATAAATTACTCAACTTAATAATGGCCCTGGGAGGCAAAGAGGAACAGAGGTGGGTGGAGAAAGGACTTGTCAAAAGAAGGCAGAATAAGGCTAAAATAGATATCTATACTGAATTCCAAAGAGCTGAAACATGCAACAGAAGGAGAAAGTTTTGCAAGGAAAGAAAGAACTGGCAACAGCAATGGATTTTGTAGTTTACTTCTCTCTCTCTCTCTCATACACACACACACACACACACACACACACCCAACCCTTATACAGGTAAATCTTGCAAGTCCTGAATTGAAACAGGAGTTCCTATTTTAATTCAGGAAACAAAAATGTCTTACATAAATCAAATATTTTATACAAATCAAAACATGAATATCCTGCATGACAGAGGGTTGGACCGGATGGTCATTGTGGCCTCTTCCAACTCTGTGATTCTATCAGCCTAGGTTGCCTTAAGGTCTCCCTCTTCACATAAACTCATTTGGAGAATGCCAAGATTGAACAAGACAGAGGTCCTCCAGTTCAGTCGCTCGGCTGATCAGGGTATAGGTTGGCAACCTGTGCTCAATGCGGTTGCACTCCTCCTGAGGACACAGGTCCACAGTCTGGGGGTCCTGCTGGACTCAGTGCTGATGCTTTGATGCTCAGGTGTTGGCGGTGGCCCGGGGGGGGGGGGGGGCTAAGCACACTTAAAACTTGTGCGTTATCTACGACCATGCCTCGAGAAGTCTGACTTGACCATGGTGGTCCATGCCTTAGTCTCTTCTAGGTTGGATTACCGTAATGCATTCTATGTGATGCTGCCCTTGAAGATGGCCTGGAAACTGCCGTTAGTGCAAAGGTCTGCAGCCAGATTGTTAACAGGAGCAAATTACAAGGAGCGGTCAACCTCCCTGTTTAATCAGCTCCACTGACTACCAATAAGTTTCTGGTCCCAATACAAGGTGCAGGCTATTATTTATAAAGCCTTAAACTGTTTGGAACCTGCCTATCTTCGTGACCGCATTTTCCCTAACGAACCAACACGATCTCTAAGATCATCTGGAGAGGCACTTCTCTCACCTCCATCTCAGGCACAGTTGGTGGGGATGAGAGAGAAAGAGAGTCTTCTCGTTGGTGCCCCCTCCTCCGGATCTGGTACTCCCTCCCCAGGGAGATTAGGCTAGCACCCACCCTGTCCATCTTCTGCAAGGATTTAAAGGGCGTGTTGTTCCGCTGTGCCTTTGACTAGACAATCCCCTAGATAGCCTGGCCCCAACTAGGTCCCAAAAACTCATCTTTGAACTTTACAATTAAATCTATAATGCTCTATTCTCATACTGCCCCCTGTTTCTACTGCTGCCATATGATCTATGCACTTTATCCATCAGCCCTATCCTCACAATTGTTTTTGCATCAGTCCTCCCACCCGTACTAAGAAACTGATTGTTATTGCAGAGCTCATTGGTTGTTAGTTAAAGGCATACTTGGTTCAGTTGGATTGCACAAGTAAGAGGAAGCAGGATTGTTTTCTGTTGCCCTGGTGACTAGGAAGTAATGTGTTCAAATTATAGGAAAGGAGATTCCACCTGAAGATTAGGAAGAACTTCCTGACCATAAGAGATGTTCAACAATGGAACTCATTGCCTCAGAGTGAGGCAGGTTCTTTCTTTTGGAGGCTTTTAAACAGAGGTTGGATGACCATCTGTTGGGGATGCTTTAATTGTACTTTTCCTGCATGGCAGGGGGTTGGACTGGATGGCCCATGTGGTTTCTTTCAACTCTTATGATTTCATGATTCTTTGATTCCAACTGAGGACAGCCCTGTTCACATCAGCTGAACTTTGAGTTACAAACATAGGAAACTGAATTATATGAAATCAGACCATTATGGCTGGATCTTCTACACTGCCAGATAATGCAGTTTCAGAATACAGTTTAAATGAATTGTACTGGATTATGACAGTCTATACTGCCATATAACCCAGTTCAATGCAGTTAAACAACATTCTGAAACTGTAATGTAAATGCCACCTGAGTGGAGCTAAGTATATACATTGGGTATGACAACAAGAAAGAGCTCCTTATCCTTTTAGACAGGACTCTTCCAGTGTTATCTGGAGATACATTTGGGAGTCAGTGTAAGGATTAGTATAGATAAAAAAAGTGGTTCAAAACTTGTTTAGGATTTAGGGGGTGTTGGTGGTTCAATTCTAAAGTCACTTCCGGATTTTTCTGAAAAAAACTTGAAACTTTACGAAACTTCCAAAACTTCCGAATTGATTCGTTAATGTGGACGTGCATGCGCAGTAGGGAAAAACAGCACTAGCACTGGGGAAAATTCAGGGGATTCTCCGTCCCTCATTTTTAGTCCAATCCCGATGAAACTTGCTACAGTGGTAGAACACATGGACCGCCTTGATCCTAAATGTATATATTGCATCTCTGTAAGTTTTCATACACCTTCGGGTCCGCAGGAGATGTATGCTGGATGCGAACCATGAATTGGTATGTTTGTTATTTCTTTGCAGGCTACTGCAATGGGAATAGGTTGCTGTTGTACATGGTTTAAATGTATGTTATTATTGCAGAAATAATAATCCTCCTGTGTCACGCCTTGCTAAACTGTCATTTGCCGCTTGAGGAAGCCCGTGGAGGGCAAAACGGCCGGGCTCGTAATTAGACCGTTGCGGCCCTTGTTCGACACGCCTCCCGGAGCCAACTTTGGATGCAACAAACGCTGTGGAATCGCCTGGGCATTATTGTTTGTATTTGGGGTGTGTAGACCGTGCGTGGGTACAATATACCTACCCAAGAACCTACCATTGGACTATGGACTATATTTCCTGTTGAACTTTCCTCCCGGTCTTGACACACCCCCACCCTTGAAGAACCTTTCCGTGATTCCCAGTCTTCCCCGGTGATGTATATCGGCTCTACTTGGCGTTGTGTTTAAATGAATGCATTGACATAATGAATTTACATTGCTAATATATGTGATGTTATGAGATAATAGAAGCTACCTTGGTGTTTTTGGTTGTTATATTCCCATTGTTTGGATCAAGTGTGTTTATAATCTGGATTATATGGCACTGTAGAAGGGGCCTGAGTGGATGTTGAGGTATATGCCCAAACTTTGGTCTTCAGCTATTTTGTACTTCAACTTCCAGAAGCGCCAGCCACAGAATCATAGAATCATTGAGTTGGAAGAGACCTTGTGGGCCATCCAGTCCAACCCCCTGCTAAGAAGCAGGAAAATCATATTGAAAGCACGCCCGATAGTTGGCCATCCAGCCTCTACTTAAAAACCTCCAAAGAAGGATTCTCCAGCACATTCTGGGGAAAAGAGTTCCACTCCTGAACAGCTCTCACAGTTAGAACGTTCTTTCTCATGTTCAGGCGGAGTCTTATTTCCTGTAGTTTGAAGCCATTGTTTCATGTCCTAGTCTCCAGAACAGCAGAAAACAAGCTTGCTCCCTCCTCCCTATGACTTCCCCTTACATATTTATACAGGAACATCACGTCTTCTCTCAGCCTTCTCTTCTGCAGGCTAAACGTGCCCAGCTCTTTAAGCCGCTCCTCACAGGGCTTGTTCTACAGACCCTTGATCATTTTAGAAAACCCAGTTCAAAGCAGATATTGTGTTATATGATTCACATTTTTGTAGTGGGTAGGTAGATCATTTTGACTTGGGTTGTTTTATAAGTATCTCGCATGCTGAAAAAGTGTGAGCACCCCTGTCCTAGTCAGTCGAAAGGCCGAACAGGGCATAGGGTTACAGCCTGTGTTGGATGGGGTTGCACTCCCCCTGAAGACACATGTTCGCAGCTTGGGAGTGATCCTGGATTCATTGCTGAACCTGAAACCCCAGGTTTTGGCGGTGGCTAGGGGAGCTTTTGTGCACCAGCTGCGCCTGTATCTTGGGAAGCCTGATCTGGCTACGGTGGTCCACGCTCTGGTCACATCTCGAATAAATTACTGCACCGCACTCTAATGTTTTAATGCTGATGTTTTAATACGGTACTACTGTATTAGTGTTTTTATATTGGGCATTGTGCCGGCATCTAATTGTGCCTTGTAAGCCACCATGAGTCCCCCCTTGGGGGTTGAGAAGGGTTAGAAATACAGTAAATAAATAATAAATAATTTAACTGCCATGTATCCTATGAAATCTTTGGATTTGTAGTTTGTTAAATGGTTGGCATTTTCTGCTGTAATTCAAAGGGGGGCATCAGAGCTCTTCCATAGAAAATTCAAAGTACTTGCCCAAGTGAAAAACTCCAGGATCCTATAAGGTGGTGCTATAAATATAGATACACTCCCAATCATTCTATACAACAGACAATTAATTAAGACTATTAATATCCTGCTCATTTTGGAGAAACTGATGAGCACAAACAAAACCCAAATAGAAACTACAGCTGATTATGAAAGCAATCAAACTACTTGCTAAGGGAGTATCTAAGGTTTAATTATCCTTAAAACAGATGCAAAGGTCATAGAAGTGCTGTGTTGCATTTAAACAATGAACACTTTTTATTCCTGGTGGCAGGGAGAGGGCAATGTGGTTGTGTAGGTACAATATTGAAATTTAAGGTGAGAAATCCAGATTGTAATCTCAACCACAAAACTCACTGGGTGGGCTCAGGCAAGTCAGGATGATCTCTCAAGTCTAATCTACCTTGCAGGCTTATTAAGAGGATAAATGAACAAAGGCTTTCAAAGCATTAAAAAAAAGCCCAGTGAAGTATATCTGCTTTGTCTTTCCATTCTTATTCAGCATTACCTTGCACATTTTAAATCTCGACTACCATGTTTCTGAACAATAGGAATGTCTTGTCAAAGGCTTTCATGGCCAGAATCACTGGGTTGCTGTGAGTTTTCTGGGCTGTATGGCCATGTTCCAGAAGCATTCTCTCCTGTTGTTTTCCCCACATCTATGGCAGGCATCCTCACAACCTCTGAGGATGCCTGCCATAGATGTGGACGAAATGTCAGGAGAGAATGCTTCTGGAACATGGCCATACAGCCCAGAAAATTCACAGCAACCCAATAGGAATGTCTTCTTAAAAAGACATGTTTATTGAATTTTAGAGAAGCAATAGTTCAATCAAGCAAATAACAATTCATTGGACAGTTAAACAGAAAAAAACAATGTAAAATCTGTCAAACGTTTCAAATATCTAACAATCTTGGGACTTCAGCATCATATTAGTATGAGATATGATTTAAGCATATCGATCTAAAACTTTGCATGTGCTTTGAAAGGCGAGATATCTAAGTTTTCATTAGAAAAAAATAAGAATGGAAATCTTGCGTTATAAAAACATACCATCTGGGTATTACTCTAGAACCCATTTGTTTGCCTTTTTAGCAGTCCAGGTTGCCAACTCTTCTCCATTTCAAAGGAGTTGATTTTCTTCCTATCAGTTTTCTTCAATATCCAGCTTTCACATCCATATATAGAAACACCATGAATACTTTCTTTTAATTGCCATAGTGTTTAAAATACTAAATGCTACAAGGATACAAAAGCCGTAGACCAATTAAGTCTGGCACTTTTTATGAATTTCAAGGTGAATTCATCAGACTTAACTAGTGGCTTTCAAATGTGCATATGAGTTTCATTCCACCTCAGCATATCTAGGTACACGAGGGAGGCTACATGTTACATAAAATTCTTGGCATGTGTGCTGCTGAGGTGTTGGTTACAAAACTGTGAGCTCCCCTGGTCTAGGTTATTAGACTATCGGCAGGCTGGATCTACATCTGCACAAACATGAAAAAGGGATTCATTCTCTCATGAGAGAATCTTCTAAACTGGATTTAAAAGGAAACAAAGATTCCCTTATTGCCTTTCTCCATGTGATGGAATTTACTGATCACATCAAGGCTTAACAAACCCCAGTGACTCAAACATTGTTATTGTCTCCAATGCTCTGCTGAAAAGTTTCAATCTCTCCCTATAATAATCCTTCTATGCTACCACTCTGGTGGCATCATATAACAACGTTTCATCAGCACCACCTAGCCCAGTGACCCACAACGCAGACACAAGGTGGTTACAGCTCTCAGAACCAAAGAATAGTGTTTCACTAGTGATAACTTAGAATGACCTCATCCCATGGGATGGGAAAGGGGGAAAGCAGAGGGAACCATCTTATCCTGTTCCCGCCAGTCTTTCCCCAATTTTTCAGGTGTCCAGCCACTGCATGCCCTTCCCCCACTTTCTACAATTTGGAGTTGAACCAAACTTGACTCCTGAAGATGGCTTGTAGGCTTCATTTCCATGCGCTGGGAAAATGGGGCCCCAAGGATTCCCACCAGAAGTGCCCTTGTGTAATGTGATGGGCTCCATAGGACTCCCATGTGTAGCTCGTTGTCGACCTTTGCAATCCGAAAAACAGTTGCATCTGTCAAGTAGGAAATTTAGGTACCACTTGTGTGGGGATGCTAAATTTAACTGATTTACGAGGCCATAAAATATCCAGGAAGTACACAAAAAAGAATGAAGGAATGTGACAGCTCCCCCTGGTGACCAGAAGCTGGAATGTTAAAATGCCTCTATGTCTGTGTATATATGTCAAATGGCATTGAATGTTTGTCTGTATATGTGCATTCTGATCCGCCCTGAGTCCCCTGCGGGGTGAGAAGGGCAGAATAGAAATGATGTAAATAAATAAATAAATAAAATTTTCAAATCACATAGAAACAGTGCCTTAAACCCATCCTTAGTCAGTCACTGTTCGCTCACAACTAGAAATTTATTACCATTTGCCTGATGCTCTAAAATATAAGTGGAGCAGATACGATCCGCATTCTCTCAGCTAGAATAGCAGCTAGCTACAGACTTCTTTTTGCCTATGTGAAGATAACCTTGAGACTAAGTCAGTGGAGCAGATGCCACACCCTAGAGCTGTATGTTCTCCTTGGTATGTCATTAGAGCTAAACAGAAGACAAGGAACATTATTCTGTCTGATTTTAACCTTTATTGAACTTGACAAGGTACACTCCTTGTCTACTCTCCCTACACAAATCATGAATTATGGACTTCTCTGAAGCCTTCTGAAATCTGTAGCTAAGAGAATAATCACAAACTGTATGGGAGCTGATTGGGCTGCAATCATCTTCTCTTTTCTGGTTTTTGAGAAAGAGACATCCAAATAAGATTAATGGTATTAGGGCCATATGCATCTTTTCAGAAGACAGAGGAATCGAAGGAAGTAAAACCACATGGAAAAATAATTGTGATCAATTAGTGTCAACACACCTTGTTTTGAAAAGAATATAGTGATAACAAACCAAGGGCCAATACAGCAGAAGGACAACTCGAAAAACATGTTAGATAGAACAATGCTACCATGCTTGCTAAGTAAATGCACCCTATAATAATACCAGGATGGAGGAAAGGATGAACATACAAAACTACTAGACAGAGGGGAAGCTAAGTCAGTTCAGCATTCTCCTTTCTGACATAAATGTACCCTAACTCATCTTGGGAAACAACTATGGAATAGCTTGTGGAAAAGAATAAGACCAGTGTGTATAAGAATATAAGTGTATGCAATTGATATTAACACTGATTTGAGGAGTGCTATTAACTATTGAAGAAGGAAGAGTAAGATTAAGCACTCGGTGTATAGTTCATGCAACCAAACTGAAATATAATCATTATCTGTGATGTCCTATTGTATATATCATCATCTGTGGCACAAAACTTTGCCACATTTATGCATTTAAGAGTGTGGACTACAGAGTGTTTGGAATTGATGCAAACCTTGGATGTACACATATAAGGACGAATAGACGTTTCAGTGTGGAGCACTGTAGCCTCCCTGATATTTCTGTGATTGAAATTCAGATGCCCCCTCTTTCAAGTACTTTGGATTTGAGGGAAAATTTCTGCCTCCACAGAACACTGCATAGTATCAACCCCAAAGATAATGTAAAACATGATCATTCACTTGAACATGTTGGCAATGGGGTGCTTGACACTGTCACTTTGAATATAGCTCATTTTTATTTTGAGCAATCGAAGAAGGCAGAAAGCAAAAGTTTGCTAATAGATATTTATAAAGTTCTGTTTGTTAATCAGTCCAATAAATATACAGTATATTTTGACAGATGAACTGCATCCAGAACAAGCTTTTCAGAAGTGTTTTGGTTTGCTTTTATATCACCTGCCTGCCTATCTAAGGTTTGTAGATGTGTACATACTTCACTGGGGCCTTGATTCAGCACATTGCTCAACTGGGACAACTGGCAAGATGAGGGGCAGTTTATCCAGCTTTTCTTCTACCAGCCAGTGGTAACTACTAACATTTCCCAGTGTTGAGGAGTCGATTTTCCCCTAAAATGCATAGCTGGGAAGCAGCAAAGCCTCCTTCTGTCCCCTCTGTCCTCTCCCTTCCAGGAGGCTCAAATCTCCTCAACAAAGACTACCTTCATGCTTCAGTCTGAGAAACTTCAGCAGCTGCAAGAAAGATCTCTTTCTGATACATTAAACACTTGTTTCCTCTTAGTAAAATAAGACTAGCAATTGGAGATGGGGGAGAGAGAACTTCTTGGAATTGTTTAAACTTTGTAAACGACTGAGAAAGGAGGAAGGCACGGCTGTGAATTTTCTTACCCGGGAGGACAGGCTGTTACAACAAGGGGGAGAAAGGAGGAGACACAGAAGCAAAAGAGAGTAGGAAAAACATCTCTTTGAGGAAACAGTAGAGCTGCTGTCTACCAGCTTCCCTACCCCTCCCTTCGCCTCTCCTTAGCACAAAGCAGCTATTACTAGCCCCAACCACAACAAATTAATGGGTGGGAGAGAGAAGTGTGAATGGAGGGATCTGTGCAAAAAGGAAGCACAAGACTGCAGTGACACCTTCCCCCACGAGTAGGCAAAGCTTATCCTAACCCTAATTTGCTTTGCCTGCCTTAAAAGCAATCAAGTACAAGTTTGTTTGGATGTTGATGTTTAACTTTGTAGAGAAAGGCTGAGTGGATCAGGTACAGACAAAGGAACAAGAAAAGAAAGAAACTGGACTAAATCTAGAATCAATATAGTCATGGAAAATGTTTATACGATCGCTTCTCAGCCTTTTGGCTAAGATCAAGTGTAGTATCTGTTCATGGAAAATGTTAAGACTTTTTTTTTAAAGGAATCTATGTGGATTACTCTTGGCGATTGAAAATAAAGTGCAGTATCCCATTATTATACCTGATAGCTTGCAAGTGTCCTACAGTGTGAACAATTTATGTCTGTTCAGAATTAATCCTGTTATGTTTAATGAAAAGTATGTAGATTTTAGTTTTAAGGGGTTTGTGGAAAAATCACATTGATTTATTAAGGTTTCATGCTTAACAACTCAGGAATACCTATCCTAGGCATTCTGGAAATTTGGAGATACCCTTTAGAAGATGATTAATCTTAAATATTATCAAGAGGTATTTCTGCTTTCACAGTCCATGCTAGCCAAAACCACAGGAAACACCCAAACCAGAGGAAACACCCAGTCACAAAATATCTCTTAAATTTATTTATTTATTTATTCATTCATTCATTCAATCTTGTATTCCGCTCCTCCCTGCAGGCTCGGGGCGGATCACAACATACAAATAAAACATGCCACATATAATAAAAACATAGCTCTTAATTTTAAAAACCTTATGCTCTATCCTGTCTAAAAAGGAAAGTACTCAATGTGATGCTTGTTGAAAAACTGTTTTTTCCTGTTCCTAAGCACTTTCACATGCAGAATGATCTGAGTCTATACAGAGAAGAATCCAACAGAAGTAAAATGAAGACATGGGTCTTCCAAGGAACTTTCCCATGAGATGAAAAGCCACAAAATAAAACAGAAAGTCTTCAAAAACACAGCCCCCTGTTATGCTCTGGTTTCTCTTGGCATGCAAATTCTAAAAATAATACACAAGAAGAATCTTTGTCTGATTCGCTGGGGAGATCTCACTGGTTTGGAATGACACAATTTGCATCAACATTATCCTTTTACAATCACTATAAAAACAACTGCTGATTAACATCAAAGCTTCAGCAATGCTTCTTTACTTTGCTTTACTGAGAAGTCAAATCCCAAAGTGGCTGAATTCAAGCAATCCTTTCTTGGCTTGGAAAGGAAGATTTGAACAAGACGTCTTGTTGCCTCGGAGGCAGCTATGATGCACCTCCCTTTGTGTGAACAAGACCAGAAGTCTGCTGTTAATAACCTTTACCTTTGGATGGGAGAAAACTGACATTTTATGTTAAAAAAGTACGAACTAAATTTTAGTTAGTGAAAAGACAGGTGTAATTTTCCCATCTAGGTTCACAATCCCTCTGAAATGTATCCAGTGACCCCTCAGATGAGGATGAGATGCTGCAGTCTGCAGGACAAGAAATCCTGATCTATGAAATAGAACCCACAGTGTACTGAAAAGGAAATATTGTATAACCACAATGAGAATACTATCACTAATGCCAAAGAAGAAAATTTTAGAGGAAAGAAAATAATTATTACTATTACTGAAAATTCTCCATTCTA
Organism: Anolis apletophallus; assembly: GCA_030556195.1. Classification (NCBI taxonomy): domain Eukaryota; kingdom Metazoa; phylum Chordata; class Lepidosauria; order Squamata; family Anolidae; genus Anolis; species Anolis apletophallus. The sequence goes on along the minus strand of JARBWK010000001.1, from coordinate 128,013,342 downwards.
TACTAAGGAGATAACGTACTGAGTAATTCTATTTTGCCATCTCTTCTACACAACCATCTGCTTAGTAAAACAGTATTGGAAGAAGAGTGATTTTGCCACTGTTTCCAACAAAAGTATTTTCTCTTTTCTGTGATCCTGCCTTAAAATGAAACCTATATACCAAACCCTGCAACCTACATCACTTATCTGCCAATTGGCATATTTCACCCTGGAAATCTGTGGTTTTCTTTTCTTTTTCTTTTAAGTTGAAAAGAAAGAAATTGGCCTCTCTTCATATTTGCAAGGTCAAGGCACAGAAAGCTTTCTTTAAGCCTAAAGCCTTGTTTTGAAGGGCCTATTCTTTTACAGACCGATTATGAAAGTAGGCTACATATTCTTAACAAGCCCCTTTTCACTCCGGCTCTCAATTCCCTGCAGTGTATAATGTGCATGTGTATTCTTGCATGGCAGGGCCCTTAACATACTGCTTTGATTGTTATCGTCTTGCCATGAAAGGGCCGATTGTTTTGGGTTCCTACAATTACATCATGGCTTCCCACTCCGGTTGCCTGTCAAGGTGTTTGATCGGAGTCTGCAGGTGGGAAGGAGTCCTGCGGTAAGCCTTGAGCACTTCCCCATACCTGCCCTACCTGTTAAACTCAGCTGCCTTAGCACGCAAAGGCTCTCCCCTCTCCGCCATCCCAAACTGATCTTTCTCCTTTTTACTGTGAATTCTGACATAAGACAGGCGAAGAAAACAAAACAGGGTGGAATAAAATTCTAACTATATGATACAGAACCTTGCTCGCAGGAGGTTGGGGGCACCTTTCTGAGCCCACTTGCTTGCAGCACGTCAAAGAGACAAGGATTCCCACACATGCCTTTGTCTAGCCACGCTGAACCACATTTTAAAACTGTCACAGCTGTAAACTAAAACAAACCACAGATGGGAAAGAGCTATTGAGACTGAGCCAAAAGGCAAAAGGTTCACCCACAAATGGATGACAAAAAAGGGACTGGCTCTCTTAAAAAACGAAAGAAAATGCGTGACATGATCATTATTTTAGTTTAGTTCAGCAATCAAATAACAATACGGAAAGGACATGGGCTTGTTTAAGCCCAATAACCTAATTTTATCAGTAAACATTACTGCTTTTTTGAGAAACAAGTTATTTTTTTAATGTCCCCAAGTGCAGAATTTTAATCTTTCTCAAAGCTCTCTCTATATTTCCAAAAGGAAACAAGTCTATTGATCCAAAAAATGGAGAAACATTTCAGCCTTTTGTTGAAGGCTTTCATGATCTGAATCATTGGGTTGTTGTAGGTTTTTTGGGCTATATGGCCATGTTCTAGAAGCATTCTTTCCTGACGTTTTGCCTGCATTTATGGCAGGCATCCTCAGAGGTTGTGAGGTCTCACAACCTCTGAGGATGCTAGACCTCACAACCTCTGAAGATGCCTGCCATAGATGCAGGCAAAACGTCAGGAGAGAATGCTTCTAGAACATGGCCATATAGCCTGAAAAACTTACAACAACCCCATTTAAGCATTTCTTCATTAGTAACTCTCACCTCCCTTGCTAAAACAGTCTGCTGTGTAAACCTTCCAATTGATGGCTGGTGGTCTGGAAGTATTGGGTTCATAAACAAGAATCAGCTCGAAGAAGTCTGTTGCAGGAATGCTCTCGGTTGATCTCACAATACAATTAGTTTTCTAGCAGTTTGTGTTTTCTTAACATTAAAACAAACATAGCACAAGCTTTGCTGGTTTGACAAAAGTCTATTGGCACAAACTGGATAGAAACAGATATTTTATCCACTTATATCACAACACAAATATTCTGGTCTTGAGCTTTCTGGTATACAATAGGAAAATAATACATACTGAAAATGTCCCCTGGATGTTTAACCATCTAAGATATCAAGGTACAATTTCCTTTATACTCTGTATTATGTGTTAATGAACCTGTCTGCTTCTTTCATATCAAGATGGCAGCAGTTGCAAAGACCAAAGCTTCTTCCCAAAGGTAAAATAATGAGGGGCTGCCATTTTCTTACATTTTGCTGCACTGTGGACAAATCTATGGCTAACATTTACGGAAAATTCATGTGCCAGTGTTGAAAATCACCCATCTCCAGAAATAGGACCTTACTACATGGTTCCTCACTGGCTTTAATGCTAGCTAATCCTTTGCAGTTTTCTTTTAAGAGCAGAATAAGCAACTTTCATGACTATTTATTTATTTATTTCCAGCATTTCTACCCCATCCTTCTCAATCCCTGAGGGGAGACTCAGGATGGCTTACACTCGGCAGCAATTTGATGCCGCAACATACAAGTAAATACAACAATATAACAACAGTTTAAAAGCAATAAATAAATCAGTAAATTAAAAACAATTAAAATATTTGTCAACCATATTGCCATTCCAGTCCAATTCCACATCCAAAGTGCTATTAAGCCTGCTGTCCAAAAGCCTGGTCCCAGAATCATAATTTCGGTTTCTTCCTGAAAGACAAGAGGGATGAAGCTGCCTTAATCTCACTGGGAAGTGAGTTCCACAGGCAGGTTCCACCGAGAAGGCCCTATCTCTCATCCCCGCCAAACACATTTGTGAAACTGACGGGAACAGAGCCTCCCTGGAAAATCTTAAACTGTGAGGCGGGACGTAGAGGGAGATACGTTTGGACGAGTAAGCTAGGTCGGAATTATATAGGGTTTTATAGGCTAAGACCAGTACTTTGAATTGTGTTCAGAAGTGGACTGGCAGCCAGTGGAGCTGACACAACAGGGGGTGTTATGTTCCCTGTATGTCGCTCCAGTTAGTAATCTGGCTGCCACCCGTTGGGACTAGTTGAAGTTTCGAGACAGTCTTCAAAGGCAACCCTACGTAGAGTGTGTTGCAGTAATCTATTCGGGATATAACAAGAGTGTGGCCAAGTCAGGTTTCCCAAGTTACAGGTGCAGCCGGTGCATAAGTTTTAACTGTGCAAAAGCTCCCCTGGCTGCCGCCGAAACCTGGGGTTCCAGGCTCAGCAATAAATCCAGAATCACTCCCAAGCTGTGAACCTGCATCTTCAGGGGGAGTGTAACCCCGTCCAACACAGGCTGTAACCCTATGCCCTGTTTGGCCTTTCAAGTGACCAGGAGGATCTCTGTCTTGTCTGAATTCAATTTCAATTTGTTAGCTCTCATCCAGTCCAACACAGCTGCCAAACACCGGTTCAAGGTCTGAACAGTAACAGGTGGGAAGGAGTGACAGATCTGGACGTCCTCTGCGTATAGATAATTTATGACAATAGTTTCATTGGGAACAACTGATAATCGTTATCACATAGAGTACTCCTACAGTGTTGGGGCCTTCTATTCCAATGGCTTTAAGAAAATTAATTCTCTATGTATCTTTCCTTATGTATATTACAGCTTGATTTATGAGTCATACATAGAGGGTAAAAGTTCAGTTTTTCACTATCTGAGAAAGACAAAACTTATTTAGACAACTAATCTTTTCCATTCTGCCTCAGTGGCTTTTCTGCTCATTGTTTTTAAACTTGGTGGGTGGCATGGGACAAATAGAGTTTCTTGGAAGTGTATTATTTAAGATTCAGCACCCCCACCTCCAAATGCTTAATAAAATATTTGTATTGTGGGCTGCCAATAGAGTGGTTGGGCAGGGGAGGGAATTTCAGAGGTGCTGTTTGTCATACAACCTTATAACAAGCAATATTTGCCCCAAATCCCCCTTCTACATAACTGTTAAAGATACAAGAGCCATCTCCAGTTTTTAATCCGGCAGCTCTAACAGGCATGTATAAAGTACCCATGGAGAGCCATAGTGACGTATTGGTTCGAGCACTGGACTAACATTCTGGAAACTAGAGTTTGAATCCTTGCTCAACTATGGAAAAACACTGGTTGATTTTGGACAAGTCACACTCTCCCAACTTCAGCAAAAGTGAAACTTCCTTTGATTTCAGTGCTGGCAGAGGCCACTCCCTTCTTGGTCATGTGGGGACTGAGGCAAAGGATAGTTCTTTTAAAAAAACTTCATTAGTACAGAAATAGTATGGACTAGTAGTTTAATTTAGTTTGCAGTTCACTCACATCCAGGAGCTACTATGAACCCCACCAATGATGGATCTGGATCAAACTTGCCATACATACCCATCACAATCAATTTAAGTATTGGTGGGTTTTGCAGGGGATGGACCTGGGATGTTGGAAGTGGAGGTTTTCCCATATCCTTATGCATTTTCTAATGGGACCATTCATAAAATCCAATAACAAAACAATGACTTTTTTCCCTAATAGGCCTAAATAGCACAAGTAATTACCTAACCTGGGCATCTCCTCTTTGGCTTTCTACTGGAATAATTTTGGCTACAGCTAAAGCTGACACAACAGACTAGATGTAATAAATATATTAACAATAAAGAATCATAGCGTTGGAAGAAACCACATTGTATTCTTGCCATGCCTTGCAGGAATACAATACAATACATAGCTCCTATTGGCATATAAAACAAAATCACAGCACAGCCATATATAACAAGAGGAAGTCATAGATAAAAAGGAAAACATGAATAAAAGTTACTAATCTTAAAAATAAAATGTGCAACAGTCTCAGAAAAGAATATATCAGAGTTGTTCAGAAGATGTGGAATTTTATAATACCCTTGGAATTGAGAACATTGTGAAAAATGGAATTCATGTATTTCTTCCATATGTTATCATATTTAGAGCATACAAACAAAGAATGGTGAAGTGTTTCAACAGAAACCAAGACACAAGAACAAACCTTTTAGGATGTTACACATTTTTATATCTCCCATTCAAAAGAGCTGATGGCAACACATTACATCTTGCAGTAACCCAATTTCTCCTCTGGGTACGATGAATGAAAATGTGAAGTTAAGCTGCCATGACTCCACACTCACATGGAATTAATGATGTGGTAGGATAACAAGTTGTCTTTGATGAAAGAGTCAGTAATGGTTACCTTTACTGTAGAAAAATAGCGATATTTTGCTGCAATGTTGGTGTGTGCAGAAGCCATTACTGCTTGTAGGAGCCATGACAGGTTATATCTGTAGCAAACACCAAGGTATCAAAAGTATTTGACCTGTTCAATTTTGTGGCCCCTGATATGGGCTTCCACTTTTTGGCAAAATGAAATTTTTGGATTTAACATAGTTAATTTCCACTCTATTTATTTCACTCTAAATGGCAAAGCAATGAATTAAGCACTTAAGGCTGATACTAGATAGGGACAATAGCACATCATCATCTGTATGTAAGAGTAAGGGAAAATGGGTAGAATGGAGCTTGGGGGTATGACAATTCACCAAAGCTAAAGCCTGAGATAAATCATACAGGAATATGTTTTAAAAAGTAGGGGCCAATATGCAGCCCTGCTTGACCCCACATATAGCAGTAATTCTAGAAGTTACCTGGCTTTCCTCAGAGCATCTAATTTGGCAAACAGTACTGCTATACAATTGTCTAATTAGAAACAAAAGTCTGGGATCGATATTCAAAGACCTCCACCTCTGTTGTATGTTTGTGAAACATGGGCCATCTACAAATGTCACTCTCAACCTCTGGAAAGATTCCATCAGTGTTGCCTTTGAAAAAATCCAGCAAATCTCTTGAAAAGACAGGCAGACAAACATCAGCATTCTGCAAGAAGCAAAGACTACCAGCATGGAAGCCATGAATCTATACATCATCTTAACTGTCCGAATGCCTAATCACTGTTCCTTTACTCTCAGCTCAAGAACAGAAAATGAGATGTTGGTGGATAACAAACAAGATTTAAAGACAGACTTGAAGTGAGTCTAAAAAATGTGAAATAAACACTGAGAACTGGGAAGCCTGGCACTCTAGCATTGTTAACTGCCGGTCAGCTGTTACCAATGGTGCTATGGATTTTGAAGAAGCACAAATAGAAGGCCAAAGGGAGAAACATGCCAAGAGGAAGATGTGTCTTATTGTGACTGCCTTCTATTGGGAAACCTATATTCCCAATGTTAAAGACCATGTGGATCCAGAACAGGTATTCACTGTCACTTAAGAACCTACTACAACAAAACTCTAAGGGTGACCCGACTTAAGAACCCACTGCCAAGACTCTTACCTCTGAAAGATAATCATACTTGGCTATGAGTGATTGCCTATGACTGCAATGACATCTTTCCTAATGTCTAGATGGAATCTCTTTTGTTTTAAATAAAACAAGGGTGTGCTGCTAAAATAGTGGTGAGCACTAGCTAGATGAAGTGGAGACTGTATCATATTCAGACCTCCAAGACTACAACAATCTCTTTTAAAAACTGATGGCAATAATGTCACATGCTGGCCACCCAGGATCTAGACAGAAGCATAGAAAGAAATCAGAAGCAGCATCAAAGTCCTCCTCATTTATTATATTGGAGATCTGGAAAATACATTATTGCAGCTATTTCCTCTGCTGACCAAATTACAAATTATTTGGCTTTTGGCTATAAGTCCTACCTTTCTGGTATCATTTTTTAAAAAGGAGATCATTAACCAAGTCAAGCAAAATGGGGTCAAATGCTAAGCTCATACTATTTTTGGAACAACTTTAATAGGAATGTTCCTTTGAAGTCTGAGTAACTTCATGTTAAAATAGCACAGCCTCCATAGAAGTGCCCACCCCAATTTACATTTTGAAAAGAAAAGAAAATACAAATTGCATGTTAGTGTTGGCAAGGCCCACACACGGAGTACAATTTAACGATGTGGCCACATTGATCCCGAGAAGGTCTAGAGCTGGAGAGAGTTTTAAAGCCCTGTAAAGGTTATTAAAATATTTTATTTCAACAGAAAACGCGCGTGCACACACACACATCTGTGTATTAAAACTGGGTGGTCTAAAAACAGAATTGGGTCTTTGGCCCATCTAGAAACATCTCAAATGCTTATGAATGTATATTTGCTTTGTATTATCTGAATGTATCTCAATCGTCAATACATCCCATGTAAAGAAAGATACTGGCTAGGAATGAATTAGGATTTCTTTTTAAGGTACTCACTCATGTCCTATCAGCAACATGTTCTTCTCTGCTGGAAGGCTTATCAAGTAGTCATAATAAATGGGGAACTGTGGAGTAACATCCTTGGGACATTCCTCAACAGCCAAGTAGCACCCTAAAATGACCTGAAAATGATCAGGAAGACTGCGGTGGGCAAATTTGTAAAAGGATCTCTATGATACAAGTGCTGAGATGGATAGAATCTGTAAGCTGAAAGACAAAGCCAGTGGTGAGTCTGACATATCTGGACATGCAGACTGCCTTCAAATTATTAGGATCTTCAAAATCCTATCCTGGATGTCATTGTTCAGACAAAGCTTTGACTATATAGAAGAACACAAAAAGGTATAACAAAAGGCCTCACTCGTGAGATCTGAGAAATCAAACCAAGGGTGAGGATGCTATGACCAGCATGATGACATAATGCATGCTCAAGGAGAAAGAATTTTTTTAAAGAAACAATACACTAAAGAACTATATAAAAGAGATTAGAGGATGACAGATTCATTCATTCATCTATCCATCTGTTACTTGGAGAAAGATTTGAAGATGAACCAACAAGAAAAGCAGAAATTTTGCACTCAGTATACTTGGGAGAAATAACCAGGAACAGATGGAGTACCAGAGATCATACTGTAAAGACAGAAGGATAATGGAACACATCAAAGAATTTCAAATGTATGCTCTATAGATTATAGTAAAGCATTTTATTGTATAGCTCATAAAAATATGGATTGCTCTTAAAGAAATTGATGTACCACAACATTTAATTATTCTGAAGCATACATCAAAGTAGTCAAAAAGCTACTTTCAAGTCAAAATAAATTACCATACAGAAGACTGGATTAGAATAGAGAAAGGAGACTTGCAAATTGGAGGAAGGAGCATTGAGACATGACACCATACTACGTACAGGTTGATCTTTCCTTATTCTGAAATCTGAAATATTATAGAATCCAGAATTGTCTATATAGGTGGTTGAGATAGTGCCGTCATTGTTTCGGTAACAGTGAAGAATGCAGGTCTGATGATTACATAGTGCCCACATTGTCCTTTGACAACTTGTAGCCACTTCCCCCAAAACTGTAGTACTGTTTGGTTTTAAAATTATCTCTTTTTCATACATTCAATCAAAACTTACCAAAAGTTAAAAGTCACTTTTCTAAACTAAAGAAAAGCAAGGAAGCGTAGCCTAATCATGCAAACACCAGAAAACATAGGCACTTACAATATATTTTAATGTAGTACCACAAATATTTCTTTCGGCTTCATCCAACAGCAGTTTGTACAAGGCTCCAACTTGCTGCCTCCACCCATCCCACTCAAGTTCAAATTCGTCACTAGGCAGACACCTTCTGCAATTAATCATCATCACTGGGGAAAATATGTGCCCGTGTTTTACACAAATAGGCCAGGTTGTACTAAGGTTATTGGCTTTGGATCTGTCTTTGATGCCACACAAATGTTCAAATGGGGCATGGTATCATCTGAATGTTGGTCTAGGACACTGGGAGATCACAATAAAAGTCTCCACTCAGCCATGGAAACCTCCTGGGCAAGTCACTTTACTAACTCTTTTCTCATCAACAAAATTAATTTATCCTTCAAAATTCAGAATTGGCAAGCTCTTTTCTTCTTTCATGCAAAAAAGTGAATAAAAGGTTTCCAGTCTTTAAAAAAGTGTTCAATGTCCCTTCTTATAGTAGACATATGGGGTTTTTTTGTTTTTGTCCCCCCCCCCCCAAGGTATATCAATCCGCATCCTTCAATCCTTATTTTGTCTATATTCCTATCTCTCTACAAGTTTATTATAGAAAATACATCAAAATAAAATCTAAATTACAATAAAGCAGCAATGAATCAAAGGATACCATCTGCAGCACTATGAGCAGAAAATAGTTAATTGAAAGAAGGAAATTAAATTGCCTCCTAAATCCCATCAAATCCTGCACACCCAAATGTGATGCTCCATCAGATTTCCAAACATGCAAGATATTTGTGTTACACCTCCCACAATGAATTTTCCTGTACAGTATATTCTCCTTGTCAAATAAACCACTTCTTTAAAAAAAATGACCAAACATTAAGTGACAAAGATCCACAAAGCTTGTTTTGTTTAAAAACAAACAAATCTGTTTTCTGAATAATGACACATAGGTAGGCAAACCACCTCTCTTCATGCCTGATGAAAAGTCTGCCTAGATAATAGGAAGGTATGGGTTAATGAAGTTGTGATACGGAATTGAAGTTTAAGCTATGTCTAATGGGCCCTTAGCTTGAGTCAGAACTGTATGCAAAATGATCCGTCCCATGGAATTCCTTTTACTTTTGTTATTTTAAAGTCCTGCCTTTTACCATGTGCTTGAAGAATGCTACTGTGGTGGAAAGATGTTGTGCTTTCTGGCAAAAGTGTTGCTTGTGACTGGATTTAGTTCTGCGCTATGACAAAGGGTTCTTTCTTTGTGGAGTTTAATAGCCATAACTGCCATGGGGCTTTGGGTTAGGATTGGATTTTTTTCACCAGATATTTGAAAGGACCAGTTCAATAAAAACAGAGCTCTTTATTTCACTATGTTGGAACAATGTTTCCTTAATGAGAAAAACATATACCTATATTATTACAATGCAAGCATATGTGAACACATCTAACGTGGTGTACTTATCAAGGATTCGTGACACAAAATGTTGTTTCCAGGAAATTTGTCTCATCTGGAAACAATAGAATAGGTTGTTTAGAGAGTATTCTCCTTACCATAAATGTGGATGAGTGCAATGTACACATGAAATCATATACAGACAGGCATGTAGCCAGGGGGGGGGGGCTTAGAGGGCTTCAGCCCCCCCCCCCCGAAATTCTCAGGGTGGTCCGCAAGAAGGCCTTACTGGTACATTATTTAAACTGTTATGTCCATTTATATCATGATCTGATCACCATGCTCATTATATCCCACATCCATGGGGTTATTGGGATAACAATACAAAAGGTTTGCTAGGGTAGACCCTCTTCCACCCAGTCTCAGACCCCCCGAACCAAACTCAGCCCCACACCCACCCCGAATCAAAATCCTGGCTACGGCCCTGTATACAGATATCCTGAAATAGGCTATCTGCACTATAGGTTATGTTTGCCAAGTTTAATAGTTAATAATCAGGCAATGAATTCATTCACTAACACCACTTCTCCTTGTCCTCCTCCTCCTCCTTCGCATTTGTCCCATGAACTGGCAGAGTTCGCTTGTTTGTTTCTTGTTCTCCACTTGTTCCTAATGGTCTGGTCTCTCATTGTGAGTCTTGCTTCAGCCATGTTGCGTTTCAAACAGTTGCACCAGCAAGATTATTGAAGTCATTAGCAGAAGTCATTTTAGAACCACTGGTTCTTGGAGAACAAGAGAAGTTCCAACAGGCTGGAGGAGGGCAAGTGTTGTCCCCATCTTCAAGAAGGCAGAATAAGAGGACCCAAACAATTACCATCCAGTCAGCTTGGCATCAATACCAGGAAAAATTCTGGAGCAGATCATTAAGGAGGCAGTCTGCAATAACTTAGAAAGAAAAGCTGTGATCACTAAAAGTCAACATGGATTTCTCAAAAACAAGTCATGCCAGACTAATTGTATTTCTTTTTTCAATAGAGCTACAAGCTTGGTAGATGCAGGGAACGCTGCAGATGTAGCATATCTTGATTTCAGCAAGGCCTTTGAAAAGGTCCCCCATGATCTTCTTGCAAGCAAAGTAGTCAAATGTGGGCTAGGCAAAGATACTATTAGGAGGATCTGTAATTGGTTAAGCGGCCAAACCCAAACAGTGCTCACCAATGGTTCCACTTCATCCTGGAAAAAAGTGACTAGTGGAGCCGCAAGGTTCAGTCCTTGGCCCAGTAATGTTCAATACCTTTATTAATGACTTGGATGAAGGCTTAGAGGGCATGCTTGTCAAGTTTGCGGATTACACCAAATTGGGAGGGATAGCTAATATTCCAGAGGACAGGATCAGAATTCAAAATGATCTCAACAGTTTGGAGAGCTGGGCCAAAACTAACAAAATGAATTTCAACAAGGACAAATGTAAGATCCCACAAAGAAAGACTCCAAAACCAAAGATATGATGTCAGAGGAGCTAACATCCCAACCACATCCCAACCACCTACCCACCCCCCACAAACATTTCAAGTTTTCACTCCTGGCAGATTTAGATTTTCCAGTCAGATTTGAAAAAGCCAGCCATGTGATGCATCTCCTCCGACACAACTTTCCAAACCTATTCATCTCCTGGGGCTCTTCTATCTTATTACTGTATCTTGCATCGTGAGCTACCCCATTTCATTCCTGAAAATTCTATAAACCAAAAATCAATCCATCTAAATATGTAATTAAACAAGAAATCTATGAAGCTGAGGCACATTAGTAGAGAAATCCACTGAATTTCTAATTTACTGTAAGGTTGTCCCTGACTTCTGATAATTCCCCATAATATACTGAAACACGGGGCCCCAAATTGTGAGCTTCACTACCAGAGGCTCAATGTAGAGATGTTAACTTCAGAACCTTAAAATAACAATTTGTCTTAATCAAACACATCTTTTTTGATTAAAAAGCACATCTTTTCCAAAATTAAATTCGGTTTTTTATTCTGGCTGATGGAGCTCTTAGTGTGCTGAATGTGTTTTTCCTGAAATCATTCCTGAACAAAGCCAAACAAAACATCCAATAACAGACATCACATAAGACGCAAGATCCATGATACACCCCAAGTACTTTCTAAATAGGAGATATTCTTCTGAGCCTTCAGTATGCATAACTCATGTTTTAAGGAGGAGGCTGCATTCCAGCCTTTATGTTCTATACTCAAAGAAAACAAGTGCACTGTTCAAAAACTCAGTTATAACTCTGAAACAAAGTAGACGTTGTTGTAAGAAAACGCACTACCATGCCAAGATGCCTGCCCATTTGCTGACTCAAAGGAGAGAAGGGTCAGTGGGAAAATAACACAGCTCCTTGTGTTGATTCTTCAACCTCCAATGCAAAGAAACATCTGCCAGGTCCTTCTTTCTCTTGAGTTATACCAGGTGCAACTACTTCAGAAGCCATTGTTACTACACAGCTCCTGCTGTTTTCCCGCCAAACAACCACAAAATGAGAAAACAGCCATTTCATTATCATATAAGTATATATACATTCAGATAGATTACTATTAACATGTTCACTGCCAAAGTTCAAAATTCTCACATGGATTCTTGTATGATGTACTCAAAGAGGAAATATGGACCTTTCATTGTAGCTTTTACTATGTTGTATTTCTGCTTCTAAGTATAACTATGTCGCCAATGTGCTGGATGTTATTCTTTCCCTCCACCACCCCACTTTCCCCAGGCAAAACCTCCCAGAACAGTAAATCCACAATTCCATAATACAGTCGCTAATGTCATCCTCAGTGAAAAATGGATACTGAGATGAAAATCAACTCATTTGAAATGTGGCTCTGAAGAGTTCCAAGCATACCACTAAAGAACACTAAAAGGATCCTAGAGCAAATCACGCTTGAACTCTCCCTAGAAAGTAATATACTGTACTGAGATTGTCACACTTTGGACATATCATCAGAAGCCTCACTAGAGAAGATAATGATGTAGGCAGTAGAAAGACAGCAGGAAAAGAAGAAGAAGACTGCATTCCTGAAGGACAGCCCTGGATTCACAGAACTTGTGCAGGGCTGGTGATGATAGGGTGGCGGAGGGCTCCCATTCATTGGTTTGCCATAAGTCAAAGTAAATTTGATGGTAGTTAGCAACAAAATATTCATGCTAGTCAATGTTATCCTGGTAGTTTGTGCTGGAAAACCATACATCCCATGAAAATCACCTCAAGCAAAAAGAGGGAGGGCTTTTTAAAAAATGGATTTTCAAATTGTAATTTGAAAGTAACAGAATTGCAAGAAGGAAAAAGGTGAGGCAATAAAGGGAAGAGGAAATTGCCCTACATACTCATGTGTAAGTCTAGACATTATAGTAAAAATTATACCCCCCCCCCCAAAAAAAAACCTTGGGTCAACTGACCAACAAATCAATGTGAGGACAGACAGTCCCCAAGTTACAAATAAAATAGGTTCAGTGGATCTGTTCTTAAGTTGAATGTGCTTGTAAGTCAGTACAGGTACTTTTCCAAAGTGTAACTTAAAACTATCTTTGGATGGCATAGATAAAGGTTAGCACCCCTTTGGTATTTGTTTTACTGTCTATGCCCCTGTTCAGAAGATTTCACCACACTTTCTGTCCCTGTGATACTTGGATTTTGAAAAAAATGGCTTGTTGTGGAAACAAGGATTGGTGATAAAGCTTTCCCCATGATAACTCTTCAAGGATTGAATTTCCCTTCTTAGGGCTAGGTTTCTCTCACTTCTTGTTGTCTAGCCCCTGTTTGTAACTATGAGTCATTCAGAAGTTGAATCTTTGTAACTCGGGGACATCCTGTATTGTACTTTAACTTTCATTTTTTAAAAAAACCATCCCATTCTCTGAGAAGAGTGAGAAAGGGCAAAGGTTTGATCCAACCCTAAAAGAAGCACCCTCTACTCAATCTGCCATGGTGCTGCTAGTAGCCTTTTTGAATGCCTGGGCAAAGAAAAGATGGTGGAAGCAAGGGAGGCATGGATGTCTTCTCCTTATACACTAGGTCAACTTATACTGTAGTATATTTGATATATATGATACAAACATAGGCTTTTGTGAAATCTTTTATATAAGCCAGTGGTTCTCAAGCTGTGGGTCCCCAGGTATTTTGGCCTACAGCTCCCAGAAATCCCAGCCAGTTTACCTGCTGTTAGGAGTTCTGGGAGTTGAAGGCCAAAACATCTGGGGATCCACTGTTGAGAACCAGTTGAGAACCACTGATATAAGCTGATCATACTTTCAAAATATGTTTTCTTCAAAAAGCAGGTTAATGCTCGTGCCTCTCATCAATGTAATGTTTTGAGGAAGAAAGGACATGTTAATTTCATAGTTAGGCAAGCAGGCCTAGGCATAAACATCCACCTCACATGAGCAAGTGTCCCTGCTCCCTCACAATTTAATAACTTCATTAGTACCTACCTAAACATCATAAAGGCACCAGATCTTGAAATCTAGGCAGGGCGAGCTACAGTTAGTACTTGGAGGGGAGACCTGAAGGAGAACCAGGTGCTGTAGGCTATATTTCAGAGAAGGAACTCTGAAATATAGCCTATATGAAATTCATGGGTTTGCCATGGGTCAGTAGGCTGTTTGAAGGCACAACACACACACACACACACACGGGTATCCAAAGGAGTTAGAAGTATTGAAACAACATGTCCAACCCTGATTCATTTCATACAGATCTCATCACAGAGTGATTACTTTTGAAGTTTCTACACATTCTTCCAATGCAGCTGTCTGTAGAAAGTAGAGAAACCCATACTTTGAGAGCAAGTTGAAATTAATGTGCCCTAACCTTTCATTTCCATGAGGCTCCCTTTCCTTCCAACAAAGGCACCTTCTCTGCAAACTTCACAGCACAAAGCTAGTTTTCTGTTGCACCTGTGTTTTACAGCCTTGCCGGCATTTTATACAGCCCTCTTGCCTGATCCAATGCTTATTGTAGTTCCCAAGATTTTACTGCCAAACTGTGGAGCAATGTGTGTGTGTCTATCAAAGCAGTCACTCTGTTTCCTTAGTGTGGGTTGCTGGAGAATTCAGGAATTTAAGCAAGTTTTGATGTCAAGCGTTCCACCATCATATGGTTCCTTTTAATCAGTCCCAAGAGGCAGAGGCATTTCAAGAGGGGTAAATCAGCTCATTTACAGACATGGTTTGCCCTTCTCTTTACCTTCCTTTTTGGACAGCATCCAATGACCGACTTATACTTCTGCTCACATCTGGAGAGAGCTTTTTCCTGCATTCCACAGGTTGCTGTGCTCTGATGGAAAATTTGGGGCACTCGCTCCGTATATGCATTTTAAGACCTCCACTTGAGTTTTGTACACTCCAACCTCGCATATGGAATACAATGGAGGAACTTCAAGAGTGACTGAGGAGAGAGAGGGCAGATATTTGGACTGAACATTACACAAGGACTCCTTCAAGTTCTTACTGGCAGTTTCTCAAGTAATGAAAATATAGACATTTAGTCCTGTGCAGTTCTATACTGTTAAACATTAAGGCAGGAATAGGTATCCATGAAAGAGCCAGCATTGTGTATTGGTCTCACAGCATAAGGAATTGCACACCTTATTCTTAAACTTATTTTCCTGCCAGCATACTTCTGTTTGTGACTCTGTGAGCATCCCTCGGGTTCTTAAGGACTCCTGTCAACTTGTAGTGCCCCTATAAATTTTGTAAGGTTTTCTTAGACAAGGAATATTTAGAAATTGGTTTGATAGTTCCTCACTCTGAAATATTGACTCCAGTCTCTGGTATTCACTGGTGGTCTCCCACCCAAGTACTAATCAGGGTTGATTCTGCTTAACTTCAAAGAGTAGAGGGGATCTGGTTTCTTACAGGTATTGAGTTCAATAAAACTTACTCCCAGATAAGTCTACACAAGAATGTAGCTGCTACCTCCATTGGGTTTTGGGTATTTCAGTGAAGCAAACATACTGTGCAATTATGACAAAACTGAAAACAATCATTTTTGAATGGATATAAATTTTTGCAGAAAAATGGCATGGGGAAGAGGACAATTCCATCCCTCCAAACTGTGGGTCCCAATCTATAATGTTCACTCATGCTATTTCTAAACAAAAACAAACAAAGAGCAAACACAGGACAAAGTGTCACATTCAAAATGCCGGAAGCCTACAGCTAATACAGCTTGCACACAATATACACTTATTTAGAGATCCATGGGAAACATGGTCTCCATTCAGTTCCAAAAACCAGGACTGTCAGATGTGGAATCATTAAAACAGAACATGATCCTGGTTTGATGTTGTTGTTCATTCGTTAAGTTGCTACCGACTCTTCGTGACTTCATGGACCATCCCACGCCAGAGCGCCCTATTGGCTGTCACCTCCCCCAGCTCCTTCAGAGTCAAGCCAGGCACCTCAAGGATACAATCCATCCATCTTGCCCTTGGTCGGCCCCTCTTCCTTTTTTCCTTCCATTTCCCCCAGCATCATTGCCTTCTCTAAGATTTTCTTTCTTCTCATTATGTGGCCAAAGTACTTCATCTTTGCCTCTACTATCCTTCCCTCCAATGAGCAGTCGGGCTTTATTTCCTGAAGTATGGACTGGTTGGATCTTCTCGCAGTCCAAGGCACTCTCAGAACTTTCCTCCAACACCACAGGATCTGGGTTTAGAATTTATGAATTATACTTGTGAGATAGAAGGAATTGGATGAATGCCAGGATTTGCTATAACAAGCAGTAATACCCTAGGATTTTCAGATGGCAATGGCCAGGAATCCAATCTACTTCACAATCTGTTCGTCTTTTCCTTAATTTTATATGCATTTTAGATGTAAAAATAACAACCCATTTACTCTTAATTATTTTAATAGCAGATTTTGCTAGCACTGCTGATTATCAATGTTATTGGATCACCTTGGAAACTAGGAAGGAAGAGCTCAAATTTGAATCCTATTTGAAATCATAATGAAAAGAATCTCTATGCAAGCAACTCTAATTAATTGGCTCTTCAAGTTGTCTGTTTATTAGAAAGACAAGAGATGCTCGATAAAGTCTGTGAACTGTGCTGGATGAATTCAACATAGACCCTGAGTACAAGAAAAAAGTCCCAACGCTTGGTGGCAGTAAAGAAGCGTCAAAGAAATTGGAGACTACAGAAGAGTTGCATACTGGAATCCTTCTTTTTAGCTGAGTGAGTACAAAAGGAACATGCAAGCCCAAATAAAACTTAGTATACTGTAGTTGTTTACCCTCCATTACTATTAAACTGCTGCTTGGATAGGTATAATCAACAATACTGGACAGACTGAGGAAAGGTGATCTAAAACTGGTTGATAAAACTTCAGCTCAAGTCACACATTGTAACATTTGGTATGAATGGCTCTTGTAGGAACTTGGTTAAAAAAAGGTGAATAGGGACCACTGATTTCCAAATCAGTAAATTCCTGGGGCCTTTTTACATTACCAACTTATGGTACTACAATTTTACTACATGCCTGAAACCCCAAATTTGCATTTTGGGGGGGGGGGGGGTGTCACTAAAAAGCTCCCTGGCTGGGCTGCTACATTCTATATGTTTCCTCCTTAAGGTGCCAATCACAAGAATCCATAGAATGAAGCCATAACAATTAAAGTGCAATTAAAGTGCTAAAATTGTGGGGCGTGAAAGGGCCTCTGAACGGGTCACAAGGTTTGACATTACACCTGTTCAGTGCAGTCTTACAGGATTAACATTATTTTAAGATAGCTGTACTCTCCTTTCTCTAGTTTGTCTCAAGCACTGGACTGCAAATTGCTAAAAGAGCAAAATCCTTTCCTGCTCTGTGTCTGAAAATGTTGAAAGTCATTCTGGCACTGGGCCGTGCTAGAAGACTTTGCCGTACAGCATAAAATATGTTCCAAGTGTCTGTGAATAGGAAGACAAATAAAAAGAATGGAGAGAAAGAGGGAACTGCATATATTCCCCAAGGTAGTAAGCTCTCTTTGATCTTCTTTATTTCTACCCTTTTTAGTTTTGCTTGGAAAATATTTCTGTGTCACATATTAAAAACACTAAATTCACAATCACATATTAAAAACACTAAATGTTTTTACTACCCCAGATAGCTGGTAAATCCCCAAAAGAAGTTGGTTAGGTGTTCACAACTGATAGTTATTTACATGAATCATCATCACATAGGAATCATAAGAATGAAACCTATGATGGCAAACAACAGATAATATCACATAATATTACTAATGTAGCAGCAAGTAAAACAGGATTTCAGACATGTTTGCAACTGACCATCTTAAATCAAAGGCAGGCAGGTTTAACTACAGGACTGGAATGACCAACAAAATGAATGAAATTCTTCTTTGCCACCAAGTTGGAATAGTTGAACTGTGTGAAATTAGTCTCAAGAGTCTAGTTTTTCCTATATGGCTAAAAAGTGGCCTTATAGGTTGCTGTGCTAACCCTTATCAACGCTGACATTTTAAAGCACAGGAATGCCTTGTTTATTGACTTCTGGAACAAGAAACTCACTGTGAAAGCTAAAGACATGAGCTTGTGAAATCTCTAGTTCTGTCCCAGACCTGTCTCCACTGGATCTTAGTCTTCATGGAAGTCATGAACTTAGGCAAAGATTTCTACTCAGTCTTTTTAAAGGTAGAACACACCAACTGAATAAGCTCCCAAATGGTGCTCCACTCAAAATGGTAGTCCACTTGACATAGGTCAAAATTAGATGCCTCATATTGCAGTGACAGTTTCCCACTAAGCTATGAGGTCACCGAGCAGTTCATTAAGAAAAGGAAAACTGCGTCATTTTATATGTTACAGTGTCAGGAAAACTGGAGTGAAGTGGGAATGACTCACGGAAATCTAATGAATTGACAGAGTATCAGTAGCCTAGTTCTCACAACGCAGAAATGTAAAGACTAGATCTTTCAATAAAACTGCAAGGTCAGATCAAAAGAAGAGCCCTTCCTTTCTACATTTGCAGTCTTTGGTCATATGGAAAGGATTATTAGAACATTATTTATTTATGCATCACCTTTCTAACAGCTCCAAGTAATGTGAAAACAACAAAGGGTTCATACACTGAACCTTACGTCGGGTGCTATTCAGTGTTCCGGACACTAGATCACACCCAAGAGACTTCCCAGCCACCACGGGGTAACCATTCCCTCTTGTGTGGCATGCAACTGCTGCAGGGCTGAGCCAAATCTACAGTGATCTAAGCAGTCAGTGTAGATGGGGCCAAAGAAATCAGGAAAATAAATGTATCAAATAATGTTGTTGTTGTTTATTCATTCAGTCGCTTCCGACTCTTCATGACCTCATGGACCAGTCCACTTTCTGCTAGAGATCCCTGTGTCCAACTAGTGGGCCACTGTGTGACACAGAATGCTGGACTAGATGGGCTGAGGCCCGATTCAGCATGGCTCTTCTTATGTTCTTATGTTCTTATGTCAGAGCTCCCTGTCGGCTGTCACCACCCACAGCTCCTTCAGAGTCAAGCCAGTCACCTCAAGGATACCATCCCTCCATCTTGCCCTTGGTCGGCCCCTCTTTCCTCCAACACCACAGTTAAAAAGCATCTATCTTCCTTCACTCAGTCTTCCTTATGGTCCAGTTCTCACATCTATAGGTTACTATGGGGAATGCCATTGCTTTAGCTATGCGGATCTTCGTTGCCAGTGTGTTGTCTCTACTCTAATAGTGCAAGTGAAAGCAGGATAAGGGGAACTGTGTCATCCAGATGTTGCTGAATTCTAGTTTTCACTGGTCTTACCAGCCGGACTAACCAATGCATAATGGGAACATCTGGAAGGCCAAAGGTTTCCCCTCTGCCTAAATGCATCCACATCTAAAATAAAAATATCAAGCTGCAAGAAGGATTGGTTGTGCTGGACAATAAACTGATCCAATCACAGGATGAGGGAGGGCGAACCAACAGAGGAAACAAGGTCAGTAAGTAAAGACTTTATATGCCACTAGAAAGGCCAGTTAGCAAAAACAACCACCTTCTGCTACCTTTTAACAAGAGCAGATATATACACACAACAAGACTGTCTAACATACATTGTATGTTTTGATTCCAGTAAATATTTTTCACTACATAAAGATTAAACCTCAATGTTGCTCCATTGCTACATACAGTGAATTGATTCCAAGTACAATCCCAGCATTTCTTAATATTGGCTATCCTAGCCAGGACTCCTGGAAACTGCAGTTTAGAAAATCTGTAGGATTAGGCAATGCACATCCAGGCCATTACAGGTTTGAATTTAAGTCGTCACAAGCAATCCATATTTCATTTGCAAACCATTGCTGTTAAGCTCAAAGAGAGTCTTTAACATCTATTTAATTCCTGACCCCCCAAAACATTAAGCCTTCATTTGGTTCAGTATGTCCACCACTTTTATTTAATGTTCATATTCTCCAATTTAACTTGGTCTCCACATTCTCATTGCTTTCAACTCGAATAGGCTTTTCAATATTTGAAGAATGCTAAGAGTGCCATTCTTGCAGATTGTTGCATGTAGATTGTTCCTCACAGACACAATTATGCAGTTTACTTCTGCTTGATCAAAATTTTAACATATTCTACTAAATTTCTTTCTCATGCCCTCCTGGCATGTCAGCAGATGGGGGTAGAATATGTTGAGTAAAAATATATTATAAGCACCTGTCATCTATGCCTTCAAGTCACCTGTCAACTCCTGGTGACCCATGTATTTACTGGGATTTCATAAATTAATCCACTAGGGGGCAGCTCCATCATTCCTACACTTTCAAGGAAACTTTCTACCGTAAGTCCTCCTGAAAGTGATGCAAATACTTTATTAGTATTTTACCTGTTAGTAATTCCACTTCACAATAAGCCTTTTAAAAGTTGTTATCTGGAAGTACAAACTCTGATATGACTGCTTGCGTGACAAATTCTGACTTCCAGCTATCCAGTCCTTTCCCACTCCATGCTTTGGGCCATCTCTCTTTCGAGCTCTGTCTTGATAAACCCATTGCATTACTTCACCAATTTCATCAATTTCCTCCTCTCATTTCTAAAGCAAGCAGTTTCTTGATCCTGACATCCAGCTAGTTCGCACACTGCTTTTTGCCCTGTAGACTCTGTTGCGATGTATGTTTATGCAATTCAGGATTTAGAAGAACAAAACAGACTTACCATTACAGATGGAAGTGGTACACAAACATTTGGGATATGGACAAAAATTTATTTTATTTATTTATTTATTATTTGCATTTGTATTCCGCCTCTTCCCGAGGGCTCGTGGCGGGTTACAAGACATACATAGTGATCGGCAGGCAACACTCATGCCGACTCACGAACAAAATAAAACAATGCTATAACCATAAAACACAAATATTAACACAAATATGGATAGGGAAGGATGAAACACATGAAATATGACAGGAGTAATGATCTTGCCCCGAGAAGCAGAGTGATGTTCTCAGCTCAAACCCAGAAATACAAGAAGTTATTCTTGTTTAATTATAGATATAATATTAGAGTTGAATTCTGTTGAATAAAGTATAGACTAGATACTATTTCCATAGAAACACTAGAAAAAAATATTCAGATTTCTGACTTATGGGGCCATTCTGTCATTATGTCAACAGTGAATTTGCTGATCTGCTCATTCTCCACTTCTCACTGAATAACATGAATTGTATGGTATGGCCTACTCATAATAGTGAGAGCAAAAAGAAAACGGCAGAACAGAAACTTAAGGGCAAAAATATGGAGTGAAAAGGAGTGAAAAAACAACTTCCATCTTAAGGAAACAAGAGAGTGCTGTATTACTGGGTCAAGGTGGCTGTGATCAGCCCATTTGCTCCAATGAAGAGAGTTGCAATTTAAGACTTGGGGAACCTTGGTTTACAACTCCAATTTGGATAACTCTTTACTTGCCATACAAATCTCTCCTGTAATGAAATGCAGAGAAGCACACAAGATTGTTACAAGCATATTAGAAGGACTGGGAAGTCCTTCACTTAACCAATTGCCCAAATGTGTGGTGATCAAGAATGCAAGCAACTCAGATAGTAGAAACAATTCAATGTAGTGCTTTAAAAAACTGTGTCAGGAATTTCCTTTGATTTCAAAATCAGAAACTTACTGAATATTTCGGAATACAAGGTGACTGGGGGTATAAGATGACCTCCCCAACTTTTAAAGATAAAATACAGTTAGAAATATACTCGTCACTTAAGACTACCCCCCTCTTTCAAGACTATGCCCCCGTGGCCCCCACCGCTCTCCATTCAAGGATCTCCTTGCCCTTGCTGCTTACCTCCTCCGAAGGCCAATGGGCTTGCCTAGGCCCAAGTAAGCATCTCCGGATGACTCCTAGCAGCACTGGGCGATGGCGTGCCTTGGATGTGCCCTCAGAGGCATGCTGGGAGCAGTAGTCCCCTGACTCCTACTGCTCCCAGCATGCTTCTTGGAGCACATCCAAGGCAAGGCACGCCACTGGCCAGTGCTGCTAGAAGTCAGCGTCCGGAGGCACTTCCTTGAGCCT
This sequence comes from Anolis apletophallus, assembly GCA_030556195.1. Classification (NCBI taxonomy): domain Eukaryota; kingdom Metazoa; phylum Chordata; class Lepidosauria; order Squamata; family Anolidae; genus Anolis; species Anolis apletophallus. The sequence continues at coordinate 127,991,145 of JARBWK010000001.1, read as the reverse complement.
AGGCAAACTTTTGGAAGAGGTAAGCGGCGAGGGCGGAGGAGGTCCTTGAATGGAGAGCGGCGGGGGCCGCAGGGAAAGCCCAGCAGGCCATCACCCCCAGCTGGTCTCTATGCCAATGCGGGCTGCTACTCCTTCTCCCCATGCCCCCCTCCCTCCACCCTCCTCCCTCCCTCCCTCCTCAAGCCGGGCCACTAAGGGCGATTTTAGTTTTTTCTTTAACTTATTTTAATTTATACCCAGCGTACTAGACGACCCCCAACTTTTCATAAGATTTTCCAGGCATAAAAAGTCATCTAGTATGCCAAAATATATGGTACTATTTTTATTTTTATTTTTTTTAAAAAATCTGCATCATACTAACGAACTAACGAACTATTCAATCTCTCCACCCAGAACCATACGTACATAGAATCATGGAATCACAGAATCCTAGAGTTGGAAAAGACCTCATGGGCCACCCAGTCCAACCCCCTCCCAAGAAGCAGGGAAATTGCATTCAAAGCACCATATGCCCATCCAGCCTCTTCTTAAAAACCTTCAAAGAAGGAGCCGCCACCACACTCTGGGGCAGAGAGTTCCACTCATGAACAGCTCTCACAGTCAGGAAGTTCTTCCTGATGTCCAAGTGGAATCTCCTTTCCAGTAGTTTGAAGCCATTGTTCTGTGTCCTGGTCTCCAGGGCAGCAGAGAACAAGCTTGCTCCCTCCTCCCTGACTTCCCCTCACATATTTATTTATACATGGCTATTATGTCTCCTCCCAGCCTTCTCTTCTGGAGGCTAAACATGCCCGGCTGTTTAAGCCACTTATCATAGGGTTTGTTCTCCAGACTCTGATTATTTTGGTCATCCTTCTCTGGACACATTCCAGCTTGTCAAGATCTCCTTTCAATTGTGGTACCCAGAATTGGACACAGTATTCCAGTTGTTTGTCTGACCATGGCAGAATAGAGGGGTAGCATGACTTCCCTGGATCTAGACACTATACTATTTATGCAGACAAAAACCCATTGGCTTTTTGGCGGCCACATGACATTGTTGGCTCAAGATCTTTTTCACACATACTGATGTCAAGCAAGGCGTCCCCCATTCCATATTTTTGCATTTCATTTTTTCTGCCTAAGTGGAAGACAAACCTTCCTATCCATTGTGATGTCTTAGAATGATGTAATCCCAAGAGACAGTCATTTTTCTTTTTCACATATCAGTGCCATAGCTACGTTCTAAAGTTTGCTCTTCGAAACAAAACTTACAAAAATTGAGACTCCAGGTGATATAAAGTTTAACACCAGGGTTTTCATGTATTAATCACTGTCTTCTTAATGTATTTTTACAAGAAGACGGCATTTTCCCAATCTCTCTCTATCTCAGCTTATTTCTGAACCAATGAATGTTTTATTAAGGTAAAGTATCACATGCTGTCTTTAAAAAAATATTTCTGAAATTATCAAAAAAGGAAAAGCACTCCACATGTATTAAAATGCAGGTGCAGCTAAAGGAAAGATATGTATTTTACTCCATCTATCAACCACTATGAACAAATAAGAAATTTCCTACTGATATTGCATCTTGGGCTGAACTGCACATGCTTGTTGTGGTTGTGTATCTCAGGTCATTTCTGAGTTAACCTTAAGGAAGCCTTATTTTTAAAGAAGATTTGTTCAGTGTTCAGCGTAGTCTTTGAGTTTTGTTCTATGGCTGTGGGAACCAGATTTCAAATGCCTGGTTAGCCACGGGACCTTTTCAGGTGACCTTGGGCAAGTCACATTCTCTCGGCCTCAGGGAAAGCCAAACACACCCTGCCTGAACAAATCTTGCCAAGAAAGTCCTGCTAAATGTCCACCTCAGAATTGCCTTAAAGTGGAAACTACCTCAAAGCATACAACAACAACATTCGGACTATGCAATGTAACTCTCTCAGTGGATATTTATCCTACATAAAGCTATTTAGCATCTTTGTTACACTTTGAAATATAGCCTCCCTTCTGTATTGCATAAAATGAGGACTGTGATTTATATTTAAGTGCTTGAAGCATGCCCATTTCATTTTAAATGGCTACATCCTTTGTATTTTCTTATAACCACAGGAATGTATTTGACTCCATGAGGACAAGGCATTTGTCTTCATGGATTGCAGATTGATTCTTCCTCTGCCACCTGCTAACTGAAGAATTGAAGGCAAATTGTTATTATCCTTCACTCCATGGAGCACCAGGACTAAAATGTAATATATTGCTTATGTGTGTTTCTAGTTCTCAAAATTCAGGAAACAAGGGGTCTGAAGAAATACAGGTGTAATTTCTAAATGCCCAATAACCAGACACATATTGATTAGGGCAGGTATACCAACCTGCTGCCCTCCAAACATTATTGGATCATAACTCTCACTAATCGCAACTGATTTAGCCAAAACCAGGCATGTAGCCAGGGGAGGGGGGGTCTTGAGGGGCTTCAACCTCTGCCCCCCTGAAATTCTCAGGGTGGTCTGCAAGAAGGCCTTACTGGTACATTGTTTAAACTGTTATGTTTACACATATCTGATCACCATGCTCAATATATCCCATATGCATGGGGGTATTGGAATAACTCAGACCCCCCCCCAATCAAACTCAGCTCCCCCTCCCCCCAAATCAAAATCCTGGATATGGTACTAGTTGGATCTGATGGGGGTTGTAGTCAATGCATTTGGAGGGCACCTGCTTCAGGAAGACTGCGTTAGAGATCCTGGTAGCAATACAAATATGGTTCTTTCTAGTTTTGGTCTTTTGTTTTATTGTGCCCAGTATTGTGCCTTAACATCCTCCTAAATTCACACCACTTCGCACAGACTTTTTATGATAATGAGAAGACAGGAAAGCTTAGAGAAGACAACTGGGGGGATAGATAAATGCGAAGAAATAAATTATGCTGGGGAAAATGGAAGGAAAAAGGAAGAGGGGCCGACCAAGCTCCAGATGGATGGATGGTATCCTTGAAGTGACTGGCTTGACCCTGAAGGAGTTGGGGGAGGTGACGGCCGACAGGGAGCTCTGGCGTGGGCTGGTCCATGAGTTCACAAAGAGTCGGAAGCGACTGAATGAATGAACAACAGATCACAATGATTTCCAAATGGTGTGTCAGGAACTCAGAGTGTGCTGTGACTGTTCCTATTAGAAGGGAAGCTTCAATGTATTTTGTAAATTTAAGATATTATAATCAAGATGTGCTGGGACCAGCACAAATAATGTAGTACAGCATTCCCAGTCCTACCAATTACAAAAACAGTGATTTTGCTACAGAAGAAGTAAGAAACACAGTGAGGGTTCTCTCATGTTGCTTGAATGAAGCTAGGAGAGAGCTTGAAGAGTTACTTTGGGATCTGCAGTTCCCAAAATCCTTCCAAGCAATATACATTCAAGTGGTTCAGCAAACTGATTGGCTTTAGCGATTCACATGCTCATTGCTGTTGACCCAGTTTAATCATTACATCAAGGATTGGACTGGATGGCTCTTATAGTCTCTTCCTACTCTTACGATTCTATGATTGTGTCCTTCCACTATAGAGCCAATAACAAAGAAGCATAAACACAGGCAGCTAGCAGATAAACAGAAACAAGCCATGAAAATAATTACAATAATTACAACCATAAAACCAGCTGTAAAAACTCAGTTGGAAGATGCATATGTACATCCTTCTTAAACCTGATGAGACTAGGAACTGATTGCAATCTTAAAGGTTACGCATTTCATTATCCGGTTTATGGCATTTGCTAGTTTCCTTTAACCCCCCCCCCCCCCAGCCCCACATACTATGTTGATTCTCCCACCGTCGCCATTTCAACTAGAACAAATAAAATGTTTCCAAAGCTGTGGTCCTGTTTTATTACATTCCTTCTAATCAGCTCTAAATGAAAATCCTATTAGGTAATGGATAATGGCAAGAGCAGCACAATAATAACAAAAGGCAGCTGCCATTCACACTGATTGTACCTGAGAGGCAATTGGGAGTAGATGATAATTTTGCTTCTTTTGCAGCGCCCATCCATGACAAAATGCATCCATTTTATATTTCTGGCATACATTTTACTTTTTCACATGTCTATCTATCCCTTTACTCAAAAGGGCATTGTTAGCACTCTCATTTGTTATCAGCAACAGAAAAGGGGGCCTCCCTTTTGTTCACCCTGGCATATCTTCACAGGAAGCCTTTATTCCAAAGGCTATCGACAAAGGAAAGGTTATGCTTACTGTCACTCTGTCCCTGCTTTTTCAGAAGACCCATTTGAACCGTCCTTGACCTCTACATAAAAGTCCAGGATCATTTAGGTAACCTGTTCCTTTGAGAGTTACACAAAGGCCTGTGGAAAGCTACTCTTGGGCTGGCAGCCTGATATTTCTAGATGTTCTACACACAGTCTTTGAAGGAAGAACAATCAAAAATGTCCATTTTGCAGCCTGAAAGGTTTCCCTGGTGTATCTCAAATCTTTCAGGAAGTAGGGCTTGAGCTTTTGGAGGGAAAAGCTGCCTGCGATTTGATGATTTTTAGATATAGATCTGCTCAGACAGCCATTTTACAGAAATGGCTAATATCATAGCAGAAATGCTATGATATTAGAAGTCAAACAACCTGTGGCGGTTGCTAAGAGGTGAGGAAGGATGATCCATGAGCCACGTCTGGAGCCCCATTTTTTTCCCTTAGGTTGCTTCCTCCAAAGCACGCCTCATTTTCTTTTCTTGCCTCCCTGACACTAAAAATGAAGTTTCCAGAAAGGTTTTGTTGGCAGCTACGGTACATCAGTTGCCAAAACATTATACTGAGGGATGGAGAGTGGTTGCTGTCAAAATGTTATCTGAAATGAGAATTCAGTGAATCACAGAACCATGGAGTTGGACCGAGCCACAAGGGACGTCTAGTCCAACCTTCTGCCATAGAAGACTATGCAGCTAAAGCCCTTCTGAATGATACTGTGAAGGAGGCACCAAGCAGAGCTGGGAAATGGCAGCCATCTGGAGCTCAGGGAGCTCTGTGAAAATGAGATGAGATTAGACAGGATTTGGGGTTGACACAGGGAGAGCATGGCTTCGTCACGGCGGAATCTCCGTGACGAAGCGTCGAAATCGGCTTATAAACAGTTCAAAGAGGTTTATGAGCAAGCTATCAAGGAAGCTAAAAAGGTCTACTACTCTTCCTTGATAGAGTCGACCAGCTCACGCCCAGCGCAATTGTTTAGGATAATTCGGTCTTTGACAGCAATCCCAACTGTCCCAAATGATAGGGGTTTGGCACCAACAGCTGAGGTTTTCCAGAGCTATTTCGCTGACAAGATTTCAACTCTCCGCCGGACATTCCGGCCACGTTTGATACAGTTAGTGAACTCGAGACTCCGCCGCCACTCGGCGGGCCCACCTTCACCCGTTCCAATTGCTGGGCCGCAGCAGCTGTCGACAAGTTACTAGCTGCAGCTAGACCAACTACATGCTCCCTCGACCCGTGCCCCTCCTGGCTTGTTAGGCGTGTCGGGAGGGGCTACGAGGCCCCTGGGCACGATCATAAATAGCTCCCTTGAGCAAGGAGTCTTCCCGGGGACTGAAAGAGGCAATGGTGAGACCGCTGCTGAAGAAGCCAAATTTAGATCCTTCGGCTCCCTCCACTGACCGGCCAGTTTCCAACCTGCCTTTCTTAGGCAAGGTGATTGAGAGGGCAGCAGCGGATCAGCTGCAGCAGTTCTTGGAAGACACAGCTGGACTTGATCCCTTCCAGTCCGGCTTCCGTATTGGGCACGGGACGGAGACCGTGCTTGTCGCCATTACAGACCAACTTCGCCGCCAGCTGGACCAGGGTGGATCGGCACTGCTCGTCTTGTTAGATCTGACGGCAGCTTTCGACACTGTAGATCACGCACTGTTAACCCACCGTTTAGCGGCTCCGGGGTCGGGGGGACCGCCCCTTAAATGGGTGGCCTCCTTCCTCCGGGACCGGGGACAACGTGTGGAGGGGGCGGGAGGTCTCTGGGAGATTCCCACTTGACTGTGGGGGGTCCCCCAGGGGCCATCCTCTCCTCTTATTATTTAACGTGTACATGCGCCCCCTGGCCCAGCTGGCCCGCGACTTTGGTCTGGAGTGTTATCAGTACGCTGATGACACCCAGCTTCTGCTGAGAATGGACGGCAGGCCGGACACCGTACCCGATTGTTTCCATCAGTGCCTAGAGGCCGTGACTGGTTGGCTGCGGGCTAGCCGGCTGAAGGTGAACCCGTCGAAGACGGAGATCTTGTGGCCTGGTCGACCTGGGCGGGATGAGTGCCGGTTGCCTACCCTGGACGGCGAACGGCTTAGCCCGTCGCCTGTTGTTAAGAGCCTAGGTGTCCACCTGGACCCTTGCTGACCATGGAGACCCAGGTCTCCGCGGCCAGCAGGGCGTCATTTTTCCACCTACGACAGGCTAGGCGACTGGCACCCTACCTTTCCAGGGACGACCTGGCCACGGTGATCCAAGCGACGGTCATCTCGAGATTAGACTACTGTAACGCCCTCTACGTTGGCCTTCCCTTGGCGACAGTTCGGAAACTCAAGCTAGTGCAGAATGCCGCTGCTCGCTTGCTGACGGAACGTCGGTAAGGGAGCACATCACGCCCATCCTCCGGCAGCTGCACTGGCTGCCTATTGAGTACCGAATTGCCTTCAAGGTGTTGGTGTTAACCTTTAAGGCTCTACACGGCCTAGGGCCTGCGTACCTGAGGGACCGCCTTGCCCCATACATTCCCCCGAGATCACTACGTTCTGAGGAGTCGAATTTGCTCCTGATTCCATCAGTCCGCGCCTGTCACCTGTCTGCTACCAGGCAAAGGGCTTTCTCTGTGGCGGCTCCGGTACTCTGGAACTCTCTCCCGGACGACGTCCGAGCTGCCACGGAGCTCATCCCGTTCCGCAGGGCTTGTAAGACCGCCCTGTTCAGACTGGCCTTCGGCTAGGCGAGTAAGCCGAATGTACTCATCTTCCTAATCAGCACCCTGGTTCAGGGAATGCCATGGCATGCACATAATTTTAATCTCGGGACCTATTGTATTTTTGTTTTATTGTATGTTTTATGTTGCATTTTATTGTATGGCGACATGGATGTACATGCCTGCCGAATTTTATGATGTTATCCGCCCCGAGCCTGCAGGGAGGGGCGGAATACAAGATGGAATAAATAAATAAATAAATAAATAAATAACAGAGACATTGGGATGAATTTGATAAAGATGAAGACAGCTGACAGATACATTTTGGATTTTAAAGAAACTGGACAGTTAGAAATGGACACCTTTTTGGTAGTCATGAAATAATATTGATATTCACAGGTTAATGTATTGCCTTACTGTGTTTTAATACATCTACATTGGTTGTTTTTTTTTTTAAAAAAAAGAAACAGTTTCTGTTTGTTCCTATCTAGCCTGAAAAGGAGTAAGGCCATGGCCACCATATAAAAAACCACATTCAAGGGGACACTAAGGATCAGATATGTATTCAAGAAAGGGAATAAGTTGGGGGATAAAGGCAGGATGAGTGGCAGGATTCCAAGGGATTGAATTGTGGGACCATCCTGGGAAAATGAATCTGTCACAGATGCCCATCCAGCTTCTATCCCAGGAATGGGCAAACTTTGGCCCTCCAGATGTTTTGGACTTCAACTCCAAGAAATCCCAGCCAGCTTACCGGCTGATGGGAATTGTGGGAGTTGAAGACCAAAACACCTGGAAGGCTGACATTTGCCTAAAGAATCCCAAAAGAGGTGCAACCACCATTCCACAAGGTTGCCCAGTTCATTGATGAATAACACTTTTTAATCCAGAAATTCTTTCTAAGGCTTAGGAAGAATTTCTTGGACTTTTGTTTTGTATTTCACAATTTGAATACATTCCCAGGAGGGACAGGAACTGGGGTGGAGCTGTGGTGGAACTGGGAGGAGCATGGGGAAGGGTTTGGTCCTGCAGGTGTTTTGGAGTTCAGCTGCCAGAAATGCCAGCCATCTTACCAGATCTCAGGAATTGTGGGAGCTGAAGTACAAAACACCTGGAGGACCAAAGGTTGTGAGCCACTGATCCAGATCACTGCTTCTTAAACTGGGTCTCGATACCAAATGGGGTCTCCTTTAGCTCAATATTGAGGCCACAAAAAATTGGCAACAGTGAAAAATGTCTGAATGGCACCCATTTTCACAAATCTGTTAGTATCTATATGAACTGTTTATAGTCTACTCCTCAGAAAATGCTTAAGATGTACTCAAAAAAGAAAGAAAAAGAAATAAAGAACGAAAGAAAAAGAGGAAAAGAAGCCTGTCAGCGAGCTTTGCAAATGCGGATTTCTTATAAGTAAATGTTTGATTTCTATAATAATTTTATATGTCTATATAACTGTGGTCATGTAAGGATTTATCAGGTAGAAAGGGGTTGCAAGTGGAAACAGTCCTTATCTAATTCCCTCTCAAGTAGCTATCATATCACCATCTATCCTATATTCTTAAGTAAACAAATCCAGGCTATTGCTGGAACATCAAGCGGCAAAGTTATGCTAAGGAGTACACCTTGGTCATAAAGCAATCATTCTAGTAAGGGAACACAACCAATATCCAGGCAATCACTTCTGTTTTTACTTGGATTAAACCTTGTCATAACTTGGGTGCCTACTGTAATTCTTGCCTCTTGGACTCTGATATATGTGACTAAGTGCTAGCAGAAGTCACAAAGCACAGGCATATTGCTAAGAAATGGAACTCTGTCCCTTAGTAGGCTCTCCAGCTTCTACACTTCTCAGTAATTGGATTGAAAACATTCATTGCAGGCCAATAGGGAGCGTAGCATTTTCTGTATGCTGAACCAGTGTCTTCCCATCTGAATTTCTGGCCCAGGAGATCAGACTGGCAATTTGTTATTCAAATTTAGGTCAGATTTTTTAAACTACCAGAGGCATCTGCTTGCAGATTTATTGCCCCAGGGAGGCAACTAAATGAAGCTTATGCTGAGAGAGTAATGCTGCCTTAAATCCTTTCAGCCCTAGGAGATTTTTAAAAAATATCCAAACACAACTGTTACATATGGCATAACATGCTGTTGGAACTAAACAAACACAAAGCATTAAACAACAAGAGACTATGAAGCAGCACACTTTGATGTGACCTTCTGCAATGGAAAAAAGTGCTGAATTCTGTCCGAATTATTCTCTGAGATATATCAGATTAACATATTAGAGTTATCTATTACACATTATACCAACATATTATACAACCGAGTGTACATTTGGCTGTATGTAAATGTAGCGGTGAGCCCTTTCTAGAATTATTCATCAAATATTTGTGTTAACAAGCAACTCTTGATTGCATACTGCATCGCAACAAATTATTTTGGAAAAGTTTGGCATAACAGAAAACCTGGAAAAACAAAAAGGACTAAAATTGTTTAAAAAGAGGGAGGCCTGGTCACAATTGTTTTTAGTAACAAGAAGGCTTTCGCAGACAAAAATAGAGCAAAATAGGAGGAGACCATCATGCAAACAGAAATGACCTTCCATGAGGTGAAGTTTGGGGATCAGACCCAAACTCTACCTCATGGAATTTCATTGGATCTTTCTAGAAGATGGATCTGGTGGTGGTGGGGGATGGAAGCTCTTGCCGTTACCGATAGGAAAGAAACTTGTGGAAAAGGTAGTGTCTGAGCCTATGCCTGGGAAGAAAGTAGGAACTCAAGTGGCCAGGATTGGGCTCTTTTGGCTAAGAAGGCAAAACATTACGATGTGTGACAGAATTATTTTTTAGTTAGATAATTGAGCAAAGGGAACAAAGTAGTATTGGAAAGCAAAGAGGGTCCTCAAAAATGAGGTGACGAAAGTGCAATTTATTTATTTTTTTATTTCTTCAAACTTCTATACCGCCACTCCTCGAGGGCTCGGAGCAGCAATGGTGATCAAGTATTTCACTACTTTTTTCAAAATGAGGCAAACAGAGAGAAGATGGGGCCAATGCAGGCCATGTGGACCCTGGGCACAGAGAAAATAGACTAAAGAGAAGGTGGCAGTTTTGGACAGGGAAAACAAAAGCTTCATTGCTATAAATTTATCCTGCCTCAACTCCATTGGAAATCATAGAGTTGGAAGAGACCACACGAGTCATCTAGTCCAACCCCATGCCATGTAGGAAATCAGGGTTCAATTTCCTATTGGGTCATGGAAACCTACTGGGTGAACTCTACGTGGGTGAGTCACACACCCTCAGAAAATCTTATTATCAGTTTGCCTTAGAGCAATGATGACTAGAGCAATGATGCTTTTGCATATAATCACTATCCATTTCTGTTTGTTTCATTTGCTCGGCAATCGGCTGCAAGCCCTGGCAGTCATGGGTGCTTTGGGCCTGCAGGCCATACACACACTCTCGTAAAGAGTGTCTTTTTCCAAGTTACTGTGTGCTGAAAAGTACAGGGAGGCCTTGCTACCCATTTTAAAAGATAATAGAGCCCGAAGAAGAGCCAAGGGCTGCAAAACAGCATCAATGAGCCACAGACTGCATTTTGCCTATCCGGATTCAGAGACAGAGGTTTATCACACCAACCCTAACACCTCAAATGAATGCTGGAGAGAGCCTGAGCATCAGTGAAATGGTGAGACCCTCTAGTCCAGGGCTGTCCAACTGGCGGCCCCGGGGCCGGATCCGGCCCCGTAGCCTGTTGGACACGGCCCCACCTATGCCCTCAGCCGCCATTTTTAAATTTTAAAAAAATCGATTTTTTTAAAAAAAATGGCGGCCGGGGGGGAGGGGGAGGCGGGGCAGGGAGGAGGAAGAGAGCTGGCTCCTCCTCCTTCGCCCTTCCTCCTTCCCCTCCCTGCACCGCGGCTCACGATTGGAGCCGCGGCACATCCGCGGGGGAGGAGGAGGGCGAAGGAGGAGGAAGTCAGCTGGCTGCTTTCTTCCTCCTTCGCCCCTCCTCCTTCCCCTCCCGCGCCGGCGCCGGATCGGGGCAAGGCGCGTCTTGGAAAGAGGGAGAAAGGAGAAGCCAGTCAGCTGACTGGCTTCTCCTCTCTCTCTTTCCCCGCGCGCGCGGGGATCCCAGGCGCCAGCGCGCGCGGGGAAAGAGAGAGAGAGGAGAAGCCAGTCAGCTGACTGGCTTCTCCTCTCTGTCTCTTTCCCCCGCTGCGGGGGATCCCAGGCGCCAGCGTGCGCGGGAAAGAGAGAGAGGAGAAGCCAGTCAGCTGACTGGCTTCTCCTCTCTCTCTTTTCCCCCGCGCTGGGTCCCAGGCGCCAGCAAGCGAAAGAGAGAGAGGAGAAGCCAGTCAGGGGAAAGACGAGGAAGAATGACAGCTTAGGAGGGGGCTGGGGGCGGGGCGGGGGCAGGGCGGGGGGAGGGGCCTGGGGCGGGGCCTGGGGGAGGGCTGGGGCGGGGCCGAACGGCCCCCCAGGTCATCAGTGACCTCAAGTCCGGCCCTTGGCCGGTTAGAAGTTGGACAGCACTGCTCTAGTCCTATAATTGAGAGAAAGGGGAGTGTGGGAAACCCACCAATTGCTGCCAATGGGATGAAAATCAGGCAACCAAATGGTTACCGTTTTTATTTTATTTTCATTTCACTGATATTTCCGTACCAGAGGAGGTGTGCCATTTTGTACCATTTGAATGGATGGTACGAAATGGAAACATGAGATATATGGATGAAACAAATACCGGGCCCATGACTAGTGATGACCAAGTGCCCAAACTGAGTTTGTTTGGGGGGGATGTGGAGGTTAACAAGCAGGGGAGAGCGGGTAAGCAGGTGAATGGGTGAGCAAGTGGAGAAGGGAGCAAGTGAGGGCATGGGCAATGGCCCACTTTCCAGGAGAGAAGGTGCTGAATGCCCTTTCTGGCACACATGTCATAAGTTTGCCACCACTGCCTTAGAGTCACCATCAGTTGGAAACAGCTTGGACTTATAGAAGGAGGAGGAGGAGGAGCGTGCAAATGAGGGACGGGGAGAAAAAAAATCTTGTCAGCTGGAACACCCTCTGGACAGACAACTCCTTAAATGTATTCATACATATTGTCTGAATGATGGTCCACAACTGTAACATACTATTTGTTAATGATATACAATTAGAGATATATGCCTGAATCTGCTCTGTATGACACAATATGATGACAGCACTTACTGGATTTAGTTTGCCTAGGTTTGTTTACATGTTCCAGCCAAAGTCACTGAGCCTCAATGCCTGTGTGCTTTGATAAAAATCAAGAGTCGTAAGGCAATATTACCCACATCCAATGTTAGTCAGACTGTTGTGGCATCGAAGCCTACCAATGCTAGATACTAGATTACTGCACCCAAACATCATTTAGGTGAAAGCTATCCTGGTTTGCAACAAGAGCTGAATTTGCAGAGGATCAACATAGAGTAATGCTAGCATTCTTGATATAGGAGCCTGATGTGTGCGGTGTGGAACAGGGAGCTGCCTTTCTTGGCAGATTCCATTTGCTCATCATGTAGTTGCAAAAAGCATAGAAATTATTTTTAAAGACTATAAAACAATTAACCTAATTATTCACAAATGTTTATGTTTCCCCAAGATCTTTCTGAAATTTGAAGCTGATGGGATTACAAAGAAATCAAGCTCCCTTGTCAACAAATCTCATTCCCTAACAATTTGTGTATGTGTTTGGGATACAGAACTAAGCAGGGTATTTTGTTACTAGCTCCAAAACTTTCAAATGAATTCCCGGAATAAAAAGTATACTGTATTTCTCAAAGTATAAGGACCATTAATGCTTATAGGTGTTTACAACCTATATTCATGCTGATTCTTTTAAAAATACTTTTACTACAGGGATGGCCAAAGCATAAGCCATGGAGTGCATGGACACTCCCCATCACATTTTTGTGGTTTCCAAGTGGATATATATTTTGGCTTCAAAATGCCCGCCCCCAAAGCTCTCTGAGAACATGGAAGGCATTTTCATCCCACCTGAAATCCCCCTCGACTCTCCAATGGTTCAACTTTTAAATATACATTTTCTTCCAAAAATGGCTACAAAATGCCCTTTAGGAGGTGTGGAAAGTGTTTCCATCACATTTTGGGATCCCACTGGTTCAACTGAGGCCAAAGAGAAGCCTTCTGTTTGACACAGGAAGCAACATCAGTCCATTTTCTATTACTAAAAAAGATGCTCTCTTTGACCTAAATTGGCCCTGGAAGCTCCAAAATGTGATATCTGCCCCCCACAGATGTTTTTTTTCTCCTCCTCCCTCTTCTTATTTGCAAGGCGGGGTGGCTCTCCAAGATCTCCTAGGGCTAATGTGTCCCCCTGTCCGTCCACAGTTGCCCACATCTGATTTGCTACCTGCAATTGATTTAGAATTTTTGTGATGGCTTTCAGTAAATTATTACTGAGGAGAAGAGAGGCAGGATATAAAAAATGAACTATATTAATCAATAAGTGGGAAGGAAATCTGTCACTACATTCCCCTCATTTATTCACAAATGGGTCTAATCAGGAGACAGGGACAGCAAAGAAAGGCTCCTCTGGCTACAGATGGCAATGAGGGATGAATCGTTAAGCCATGTTAATTTCTCTCTCACTATCACTGGAACAATCACACAGCCTTCACGGCACACGAAAAGAGGCAGAAGAAAGTGCCCAGATACTTTTGATGTAATCGCCACTTTGAAGTCTACCTTGTCTAACCTAATTATTGAAGCTGGAAAAATTCTTGTTTGCTGCTTTAAGCTCTCTCAGGGTGAAAGTAATTTGTCGATCTGTCTCAATGGCATTTCTCTCTGATTCCAAGAGTGTGAAGGAGCAACGGGTGGGAGGGAGAGAAGCAATAAAGATAAAACTACGAAATCACAAGAAGCAGAGGATCTCCAAAGGATTAAGTAAACCTCTTTTAAGATATCTGTGAGGAGGCGAGGAGCAAAATGTGTCAACCCATTCCTCATTTATGGTGTAAAGGACACATTGCTAACTTTTTCCTTTTGAACTGAAAGAACTAAGGGTTGTGGTAGACTTTGGCATGTCCCCAGAAAAATCTGGAAGACTATGGATAACCCTCTGTTTAAACCCTTTAGATCTTTGAGGTGCTTTTCTGTAAGACATCAAACTAAAGTACGTCCTTATTCTTTTCAACAGCGACAGCGATGAGACCACTGAGACTATAGCAAACGCTTTAGCCTTGCTGGTACTTTTTACCTTCGTGGCTCTTACGTTTCTCTTTTTACAAGGAGCAGTTGCTTCAGGGAGCTATTTTAGCACCTCTAACAGAGTCTTCATTTCATTTATTTCAAATTATTGGGCACCTTTAAAACCTTTTTGAGGCAGCTTCACACAGTATATCACAACATGACCTATTTTAAATTGCTTATCAGAAACCCCAGATGTTAAAAAAGAAAAACTCAAAAGTGCTGAAATCCGTAAGAATAAAAGTGTCGATCAGAGGGAAACCCTGAAGAGAGGCTTTAGTGGGAATCACACAGCTTTTCAGATGTTACTGGACTGCAACTCTTAGCAGATCAAGCCAGTATAGCTGGGAATGCTGGGAATTCTAGTTCAACAACCTCTAGAGCAGTGGTTCTTAACCTTCCTAATGCCGTGACCGCTTAATACAGTTCCTCATGTTGTGGTGACTCCCAACCATAAAATTATTTTCGTTGCTACTTCATAACTGTAATTTTGCTACTGTTATGAATTGCAATGTAAATATCTGATACGCAGGATGTATTTTCATTCACTGGACCAAATTTGGCACAAATATCCGATACACCCAAATTTGAATACTGGTGGGGTTAAGGGGGATTGATTTTGTCATTTGGAAGTTCTAGTTGCTGGGATTTATAGTTCACCTACAATCAAAGAGCATTCTGAACTCAACCGATGATGGAATTGAAGCAAACTTGGCACACAGAACTCCCATGAACGAAAGAAAATACTGGAAGGGTTTGGTGGACCCTGACCTTGAGTTCTGGAGTTGTAGTTCACCTATATCCAGAAAGCACTGTGGACTCAAACAATGATGGATCTGGACCAAACTTGGCAAAAATACTCCATATGCTGAAATATGAACACAGATGGAATTTGGTGGAAATAGACCTTGACATTTGGGAGTTGTCGTTACTAGGATTTATAATTCACCTACACTCAAACCCCACCAACAATAGAATTGGGTCAAACTTTCCAAACAGAACCCCTATGACCAACATAAAATACTATTTTTTCTGGCGGTATTTGACGACCCTTCTGACACCCCCTTGTGACCCTGCCGAGGGGTCCCAACCCTCAGGTTAAGAAATGCTGCTCTAGAGGAACATAGGATTTCCACTACTGCCTGAATCCAATAGAAATAGACTTTTAGGAAAAGTCAAGAACCGTTTTACCCAGGTGAAGCAAAATAGGAAGGTGGATGCAAATCTGGGAGAAAGAAGAGGAGAAACTGCATTTCCCCAATATGCTTGGATTATAAGAAGGAACGGGTCAGACCTATATCAGGTTAGAATCAATTGTATGGTTTTCTTCACAAAGGGTCAGATCTATATCCGGTTAGAATCAATTGTATGGGTTTGTTTCACACTGAGACAGAAAAAATTCAGCTAGCTTCAAAGGGCATCAGCCAGACAACAAACCCCCCACAGAAACGTATGAAAAAAGGGCCTGATGTGTATCAATGCTCTGTGGTATAATCACCATTTGAGCCTCAGGCTAGTTCCAGGATTTCCGATTTAATCAGTCACCTACACAGTGAATCGGCTCTCTTTAACACTGGTTTCAAAGTACATTAAATGGCCACTGTAGATACAGCAGTTCTTTTGGGAAATCTTAAGAATCCCAGTGGCACTCACTTTCACAGGCATTAGAGGTGCAGCCTCCCCCCCCCCCAAAAGTTTGGAAACTGTGAATATCTTTGGGGGGGGGCACTGTATATGCCTTAGTACAGTGGTACCAGTTGGAAGAGGAGGAGCAAGTCCCATGTGCCCTTCACTTTCTGTCTGGATCCAAGGTCCCTCTTCACTTTGTTTGTGCCTGTGTTGCCTGGGCAAAGGGAAAGTGGTACCAAACAAAAGTGAAACATACAGCTCACCCATCTCCCGAACAGCCACTCCTTGCACATCTCCTGTGGACAGAGTTGTCATGTGAATGTTCATATTGCAGGCCTGGCTTTAGGAGCCAAGTTCAGCACAAATGGTAATCCCTCAGCTCCCCCACCACCACCACACAAACATATACACACTTTCTGAGGAAGGGGGCAAATGTCTGAAAGTTCACACAGCAGCCCCAACCTTTGGGAGACAGGAATAACAGCACAAGTCCCTGAATAATCAAAACCCCAAGAGTGAAACCCACAAATGTGGAGCAACAGGTGTAGTCTGGGGTTCCTCTATTGGAAATCCTTGTGGAACCTGAAAAGAAAGAACCATGAAACCACCCCAATATACTCCCAATATCACAATGAAGAGGAATGAGACATTCATACCAAAATGATTACTAAACCACAGCACAATAGGGAAAATGTTAGCAGATTATTTCAGGTGGGGAAAATAATATCCAAAGGAGTCAATACAGCTACAGCATGACACAACACTGGCAAAACCACCATATTTTTGCTCCAGGCAAAAATGAGACTAAGACAATTGCAATTTTTTTAAAAAGAGTACATTTTTGCATTCACAGTCCTGATTTTATTTACCTTTTGTGCAAGAAAACAAAGTTTAAAAACTCAAAGACATTTGGGGGGGATCACACAGTGCACTTACCTAGCACTTTCAAAAGATGCAGATGCTGACTTTCCAATAGCACCAAATCCAACACCAACAGCCAAACCCTCTGAAAGAAGAAAAAGAAAGCAACTGTTGGTAGCCCTGTGGTCTTATTGCATGATAAAAGCATTAAAAAAAAAGATGCGTATTCCTTTCTTGGAATTAAAAAAACCCTGCAACATTTATAGAAGGGAAACATGATTTCACGACAGCTGTCACAAGTGCCATATTGAGAAGAAAGCAGGATATGCAATCAATCAATCAAAAAATATGCATATCCAGATTCACTTTCACTGTGGATTGATCATTTGGCTCCCACAGGATCAGCATGTACACGTATTTTTATGCGTGATAGGGCTGCACATTTATATCCAAATAACATGGTTCAACTGCATTTAGTATGTCAGTCAGTCAGTCAGTCAGTCACGTTTATTGAGTAACCATCAGGTCATTTCAAATAAAAGCTCCAACAGCAGTATACAAGATAAGGATAAAATCAGTACCTAATGTACAAGGCAAACAATGTAACATATTAAAAACGAAACTTATTGCAATTGTCTTGCGTCAACACATAGGAACTATTAGCATAGGATACTTAAGAAGCCCGGTGATCAGTTGATGTGACGCTTATTACCACTGTACCGCGGGCTGTTCCATGCCGCCTACTGGCACTCATCCCCCGCACAGTTGACTCCAATAGACTCCATGTACCGCTGTCTCTTTTATATGCTCTAAATAGGTAAGCAGCTACCTTATACACCGTTTGAAGGTTTGAGTCTGAGAGGAGGAAGTTAATTTTAAAGGTAGGGGGCCAGAATGTCCTTTTGGATAGTAAATGGCTAAGGTATTTCTCCCTCTCCTCTGCATATATGGGACAGATCAACAAAATGTAGACTAGATCCTCGACTTCTGGTAGGCCGCAAACACAGACTCTGTCCCTATAGGGTGTGGCAGCATATCTGCCGACCCTCACCATAGACTCGAATTGCTCAAACCTAGCTCTAGTTAGGGCAATCCTAAGGTGGGGTAGGAGCGGGCGAGCCAGATACGGGGCAGTAACAAAGTGGTTGGGTTGTTGGGCTAACCAGTGCATGGATTTGACCCTAGCCAAATGGGCTAGGTCATCTTGGGCACATACATCGAGTACCCTCTGCTTCACCCGGTTCATCATTGAAGTCACTCTGATGTTCGACGGATCCACCTGGAGCCCCTGTAGGATGAGATATGTCATTATGGAGCCCCCATGTTTTCTGAGAGGAACTCTGAATTGCTCCATCGGGCACAACTTGGGCAGTCTCGCGTCTTCTAGATTGTTTACCTTGCACCAGTAGTTAATGGCTCTAATTTTTGCTAAGCCTGAGATTTGGTGTCTGCCTAACTCGGACCTGACTGCCGCTGCGGGAGTGCGTTATTCACCCCCAGAATCCGCCTAAAAGTTAGTCTGGGTGCGCTCAATAGGGGTGACATTGGTCAGGCCCCAAATTTCTGCGCCATACAACAAGAGAGGCAAAACCTTGGCGGCATAGACTTTGAGAATTGGCAGAAGGGATCCCCGGTAGTGGCGGTTAATTAACCTGGTAAGCTGAGAAAGCCTGAGGTTAGCCTTGATGGAAAGTGCATGCATATGATCCACCCATGACCCGTTAGCAGAGAAGGTGACCCCAAGGTAAGTATACTTTTTAACTTGTTCGATTGCCTCCTGTCCAAGAGACCACTTGTGCTTCCTGTCTCTCCTAGCAAATCTCATCACTTTTGATTTGTTTTTGTTGATTGTCAGGTCATTTGCACTGGCGTATGTGTTGAGTTTCCTCAACGCCCTTCTCAAGCCTACCTGGGAGAAAGCAATGATGACAAGATCATCCGTGTAAAGAAGGGTATTGAGAGGGCGGGCCTATTTTGGGCCTATGGAGGGAATTCTCATTTAGGAAGTCAGGAAGGTCACTAATAAATAAGTTAAACAGTATAGGTGCTAAAATGCAACCTTGTCTGACTCCCTTAGCTATTTTAACTTTGTTGGTGAGCACGCCTTTTGCGCCTGTTCTAATCTGTGGTACTGTAATTGGAATGCTTTGGTAAATACGTCAAGAAGTTTTAAAATGTTGGTCTGGAGCACATTTCTTGCCTGTTTGCATTTTCAGAATCATAAAGTTGGAAGAGACCTTGTGGGCCATCCAGTCCAACCCCTTGCCAAGAAGCAGGAAAATTGCATTCAACACACCCCTGACAGATGGCCATCCAGCCTCTGCTTAAAAGCCTCCACAGAAGGAGCCTCCACCACACTCCGGGGCAGAGAGTTCCACTGCTAACCAGCTCTCACCATTAGGAAGTCCTTCTTAATGTCCTTTCCTGTAGTTTGAAGCCATTGTTCCACATCCTAGTCTCCAGGGCAGCAGAAAACAAGCTTTACTACTTCTCTTTAATGTGGTAAGTACTGCATCCCCCCTCCTGAGTCTATAATGCATAAAAGGGCAAATGCTCTGAAAATAAGTAGGAATTAAATTCTGTTGCTACCATACTTGCTCTACTGATTTCAATGAGACTTATATGTAACTTGAATAAAAGCCTTAAACCATACTGGAAAAAGCTAAGGAGTCAATTTGTTAGTCTTTAAAGGCTGCTTGTTGTTTTTGCTGGAATAGACTAACAAGATTACTTTCCTCTAATTGAACCACAGAGCAGACGTGACCTTCTGAGAGCGCTATATTTGTTGCTATATTTGCTGTAGTGATTCAGCTTTATCGGTTGCTACACAAACAAATAAGCACAAACAATTAGGCACAAAGACTACTCTTTCAATGCAGCATCATAGGCAGTGACAATCAACATTGCAACACAACCCACAAGAAATCAGTCTCCACAATTGAACTAATTATACAAAGGAAGAAACACATTGCAAAGCAACTCCTTTTACTGGACCAACTAACTTCTTATTTGAGCAAGTAGTAGTGGAATGGAGCCAGGGACAGAGATCCAGGAATTAACAAGAATTATGATGTTATTTGTACACCCCATTCCCATTCATTGTCCTTCATTTCCCCTGATCTCCCCTGTTCCCAATAACCTTAGCTAAAATGTATAGAGAAGCTGAGAGGAAAATCGATTTTTTTCAGAGGCAAAGCCTTTAAATGCAAAAAATTAGTATGGTTTGATTTTGCATGATCAATTAAACACAGTTTTGCAAAAGAGCTGTTGATGCTGAAAACCACTAGAACCCAATAGACAATGGTCAATGCGCCAATATAGCCACTTATGCTTTTGAACTCACTTGTAAGTACTGTGCAAAAAACTTCATACAGCAGAGAGGAAGTACCATGGGATGCCTTTTCCATCCTCATCATACATAAGCATGGGCCATGATGAGAATAAGTCATTTATTGTATAAATCCCTTTAATCTCCCACCCCTTACATTGACTCTATTTATCTTGTGTTCTAAGAATGGGCAAAGGGATGATGGAGATGGTGCAAGCACTTTCTTATATTTGAGCCATATTTTATTGGTCTAGTATAACTTTTTGAAATCAACTTTATCTACAGAAGTGGTGCAGCGCATTAAGCCGCTGAGCTGCTAAACTTGCTGACCAAAAGGTTGGCAGTTTGAATCCAGGGACTAGGGTGAACTCTTACTGTTAGGCCCACCTTCTGCCAACCTAGCAGTTGTAAATGTAAATGTGAGTAGATCAATGGGTATTACTTCTGCGGGAAAGTAACGGTGCTCCATGCAGTCATGCCGGCCACATGACCTAGGAGGCTTCTACGGACAATGCCAGCTCTTCAGTATTTTATAATCTTTTAATTTTTTTTCAATTTGCACCCAAGCAATAGAGTTCTTATTCTTGACAATTTCCCTTATTGTACTAGTTCAAATGCATTGTAATATAGTTCCAAATTTGGCATTTTTATGCCTCCTCTTGAAGAATGAGGATATTTAGAGATGGTAATGAAACTATTTTATAATTCTTATAGATCAAATGAGATAAAAATTGTCAAAAAGATTCTTAAATATTTAAATCTGGAAAAACTAATTGAAAAAAATGGATGTCTATCTGTAACTGCTATTTTTGTCTGAACCTGCTTTTATTTTTTGTTCAGCATATCCATTTAAGCAAGTTTTATTTGTCAACCTCAGGGACATGGAAATCAGAATGCCACACTACAGCAGGAGTTTTCAGAGGTATTTAGTCCCATTGGCATTTCTGCTTGATCCCATGCATATTTACTTTGAATTCAAGCTTCTTCGTCCCAGGAAGGTGTGCTTTAGACTGCAATCCAAGGCTATTTCTGCATCATGATTCTGTTGTAGGATGGAGTATATGAGTCTACACTGCCATATAATCCATCTTGATGCATCTAGTCTGTATTCTGAAACTGCATTATTTGGCAATGTAGATTCAACCATAGAGGTTAAACACTATTTTAACTGCCTTGACTCCATTCTAAGGAATCCTGGGATTTGCAGCGAGATACTGAAATTCTCAGAAATGAATGGATTAGAGCTTTCTGGCAAATAAACATAAACATAATAATAATAATAATTATTCTAAATCAGCATGACACTATAAAATTATAATTATATCAAATTGCTGTTAATTGTTGTTTACAATGATACCAATTTACACAAAAACCTTAACATAACTTACATAAGATTCTGATTCACAATATAAATTGATTTTTTTTATATTATGGAAATTTTACAAAATGTCAATTTAATCTGAATTTCACTTGTTATGTTCATATTATTGAGACTTCAGAGTTCTTGCAGATTGGCCAGGCTCACATATGTCCAATAAAGCTCAATCCCAATAAAACAGGAATATGGCTAAAACAGAAAATAATAGTTCTTAACCCATGGTCTGCGGAGACCTCGAAGGTTTGCAATGGCCTCACAGGAGATCTATGAAGGCTTGAAGAAATATACTATGCCTGGGCTTGTGCCAGTGTCACCTAAGGTGGAGGCAGGGTGCTACAGGGAGACAAAGGGGTCCAAGGAGACACTGCCAAAAATTGAAAAACGGAGTGGGTAAGTGTAGAGAGGGCCTCCAGCCCCTGGTAGTATGGATGCTGTGGAGAAACTACAAACTCCATTATGCAGAGCAAAAGAGCAGTTTGTAATCAGGTTGACTGCAAAACCTAAATCCGATGGCTGCACTAAGCCAAACGATTATGGTGAGCTGAGCAAGCTTCGGAAAAGTAGTAAAATGGTAAAAACAACTGCAATTGTGAAAACAATAAGTTTCTCAACTAATAACTTTTTTTCCAATAATTTTTATTAAGGTTTTCAAATACAGCAAAAGTGGGAATTGGTGTGTGGGTGGTGGTGGGGGTTCCTGGGACCTTGGTAAGGGGAGGGGTGGGGAGGGGTTGAGGATGGGTAAGAGGTCTGAGTGGAGGTGCGATGGGGAGGGGGGGGGAAAGGGGGAGGCTAGGGAGGTGGGAGGAAGGTGGGAGGGGGAAGGAGAAGGAAAAGGGGGAGTTATGTTGACTTCCGGTACCTCCGTACAGTCTCGTTTGTTCAGTTCTTGTAAAAGGGAAGAAATGGGGGGGGGTTAAGGTGTGGTTGACATTGTGCGAGAAGGGGGGATGCTAGCTCTTGGAAGATCAGCTTGTCTGGTTAGGGGGGTTCGCGTTGTTTGTTGTTTGGTAGGAGGATCCATGTCCATAGTCCGTTCCTTGTCTTTTAATGTAGTTGTGTCCGTTCCTTTCATCTTTCTTGTCCTCCTTCCTAACCATATTCTTTATGGGATTCTAGACCTCCTACATCCGCCTCCATGTTTTCACCTCTCGAAGGACTATATTCCGTGGGCCTCCCTGGAGAGTAAGGATGTCTTTTCTTTGGAATTTTCTTTCTGCTTTGTTGAGTTGTCCTCCTCCGGCTTCTCATTCCATTGGTCTGTCCCCCACTCCGTTTAGCTTTGTTCTTATTTGCACCCCGAATGTACCCCTTAGATGTTGGATCGACCTCCTGGTTCTTGTCCTCTCTTCCTTTTTTGAGGGTAGAGACTGTAGAATCTTCATTAATCGCTCTAGTAGCTCCCAGAGTTTCTTCTCCACTTCTTTTTCTTTTTGAATAAATTCCTCTTTCCCCTAATGCTTCTTGCAATTTTGTAGTCTTCTCCACCCCCTTCTCCAAATCCTCC
This sequence comes from Anolis apletophallus, assembly GCA_030556195.1. Classification (NCBI taxonomy): domain Eukaryota; kingdom Metazoa; phylum Chordata; class Lepidosauria; order Squamata; family Anolidae; genus Anolis; species Anolis apletophallus. The sequence continues at coordinate 127,968,284 of JARBWK010000001.1, read as the reverse complement.
TGTATTGCTGCACTTTTCCCTGCAACCTGGGGTGTTTCCTTTCCATCCTCATAAACGACTGTTAGTACTAGCCTTATGGGGGTCGCTTCTTTGTTTGATTCTAGCCTTGCGTCCTGTAGCAATTAAATTTGCTTTTCTTGTCGGGCCATTATTGAGTCAATCTTCTGTATGCACCTGTCTTGTGCTTCCCCTAATTTTCGTAGTTCTGTCATAATGTCCTTTAGAGTTACTTTTTCCTCCTCTGGTCTCCTTCCCTGCATTCTCTCTTGTTCTTTTACTTCTGTGTTTGATTCTTTGAGTGCTGGCATGTTTTGCTCAGCTGAGAATGGAGGGAGATGTCTTTGCGATTTTGTCTTGCGCTGTGATGTCCTTTGCATCGGCCAGAGCCACTACGTTGATTGATTCCTGTTTGTTGGGGGAAGGGAGGGGGGGAGGTGGAGGGTCGGTGTTGTCTGCTCTTTTCCCTCCTCTTCTTTATGTCTTTCTTTCCACCCAGCCCTGTCCTGTTCGTCTTGTCTTCCTTTTCTGTTCCCCCCTCTCCCTCCCCTTATATTCCTCTCTGTTTTATGGGGCTTTTGTGTTCCTTTGCTTGACTCTCTTGTTGGCCCGTCTGTTCTGTTGCTCCCTCTTTTCTCCGTCCTCTCTGCCCTTCCGTTGAATGTCCAATCTACCTTTGGTTCCTTGTGGCTTGCTGCCTTCCCTTCCTGTTTGTTTCGTGCCTTTTTTTTTCCCTGAGGCGGGAGGAGCCCTCTCCAAAAATGGCCGCCTTCTTCCCCAGGTTATCTTTTCTCTCTCTACCCTTCATTGGCCGCCATCTTGGTTCTCGGATCTCTCCTTCCTGTGCCGTCTGGAGATTTTCGGGGGTGCGTTTTGGGGTCCCGCAGGCGCTCTACCTCCCACCTGTCTCCATTTCTCGGCTGCTAGTCCGTCCCCGATTGTCCCCGAGCTGTTGTGTCTTCCGGGCCTTTGGGGGTCTTTCAGGCCGAGATGTCTGCCTCCTGTCCTGCAACCACCCCCTCTCCCCTGCATGATCTCTCTTCGCCGGGGCTCCGTTCCGTTCCTCGGGTTCTGGAGCTGACTGTTTCCCCCCCCCCCCTTGTTCGGTCCTTTTACTTACTCCGTCGGGCGAGCTGGGCTGGCAATAAATGCAGGCTTGAGCCTGCTTCCCGCTCCCCGATCCGCTCGCCGGGCTGAGGACTCGCCGGGCCCTCTCAATCTCCCCCTCTTGAGGAGGGGGGGATTTCTGGAGCCAGCGGCAAGATCCCCCAGTTTCGCTGCCTCTTGACTGCTGTTTGCAGCCTGAGGTGGGGCGCGGTCGCCCCTGGATCGCGGTAACGGTTGGCGGGGTGAGGAGCACTCACACCGCCCGACCTGCCGCCATCTTTGCTCGGTCGTTCTCCCAACTAATAACTTTTTTTACTAGAAAATCATATACAACTGAAGAACTTATATATATTTCTTGCTGTAAAATGATGTTTTCTGTATTGATCAGTAAGAAAGCTGCCAAGGAGCTTTTCTTTTTTGCCAAATGACAGAGTTAAGAAGCAAATTGATGATTTATAAGCCAAAGCCAAGGGACAGTTATTAGGAAGAATTCGTATGTTCTCCTATTTTGCTCTGGACTGGATAAAAGCACAAACACAACCGTCTTTACTGTGGTGTGTTAGACTTTTGTTATACTGTTAAGCTTTTTGGCTGTCATGAGGAAAGATATTTAGAAACTGAGAGACATGACAATATATTCCTCATGGAGCAGCAATTTTAGTTCAGCAATTGTTTGACAGATTTTTCCTGGTTAGTAAAATTAGCATATCTGTCAGATATCTTTGCCCATAGAAGTATAAGCAACTAAAATCTTCAAGGATAAAAAGTTACAGTTTTCAAGTTGTCTTGCTTGAGGCCACCTTGCCAATAGAACCTTGTTTTAAGAAAAGACGGTTCAATGCAATTTAGGATGAAAGAAGCAGTGAAAGGAGAAGTGAAAGCAGTGATCAATCATTGGGGTGGCACATGTGCTTCCCCTTTAGGCAGTGTCTCATCCAAATAATATAATGATCAACAATGGGAAAAAACCAAAATAAGGACATTTTCCCATCTGAGCTGGTGAGTCTATCTCTCTCTATTTTTGCAAAAGTAGTTGACCAAACTTAGTGTTTATTATTAGTTTAGCAAGGGCAAAGTTTTTGCTCCGTGCAATCCAGATTTCTGACCCTTCTTCAGCCTACTATTGCAGACCCCAGAGTGGATTTTATTTCTGAAAACTGGACTGATATGCAGCTCACAACACTTTTCTTATTGCCATTTGCTACAGTGTCTATTGCAGAAAAATGCAAGTCCATAATATGGGGAATGTTTGGGAGATGCAGAGTAGCTTTCCAGGGCTACACCTAAGCTAGTATGGACTATGTTGGAGACCCCACCTCTAAAGTATTAGCCAAGTTAACACATATAAGAGAAGATTTACAGTGTGCCAGTTTTGTAGATTGCTTAATTACTACAGCATAAGAACTCAGCATGCTCTAATAGAAGCTTCCCTAGCAGGTGCATTTACATCTCCACGGGGTATAAATCGAACTACCTTAATTACAACTGCTCTAACTGTTAATAGGAAGAGGGAAGCATTTAGTCTTCAGACAAGCGCAGGAAACATGACATCATTATGTGCTTTTGGCTTTGTCCCTAGAGATGAGTCTTGAAGCTGCTTCCTCTGTAATTGACTCGTTCTTGACTCACTTCCGGGCATCTCTCAAACAATCAATCCTTTAAATATCTCAAAGTAGGTTCACCTTTCTCAAGTAGTGAATTTTCATAAAATAATTCATCACCTGTAAATTACAGGCATTAAGAAATAAGTGGTAGGTTTGTTATTTTGCCTCCAGCACCAAACGAAAAGAGAAAGGGGGAAAGAGGAAAGACATAGAGTTATATTGCTTATTACAGCCTCTTGATGTAAATGTGACTTCACTTGCACACCACAAAATGGAGGCAAGGCCAATCTGAAGCAGACTGGTGACATCAACTTTATTTTCAGATGACAGAACAGTGCTACTTCGTGCCTCTTCATAATTGCTACATTTAAGGACATATCATGCACTGAATTAATAACAGGAGGCTGGTAGCAGCACTTGAGGTTTTCAGGCGGAGCCCAGGTAAGTAGGTGTAGAACAACACTGCAGCCAACCTGTTCCTATTTGGATTGATTCACTTCACTCATTCACCACTGTTGCTACTCTCACCTCTAGCGCTAAGACAGGTTTTCAACTAGGTGAACAAAATGGTCCCAAAAAGGCTATTTCTGAAGAGTTTAAAATCTGTGAGTACTTTAAAAAGATCCCAATAAAATGTATACAAAATGGAAGACTTACCATTTGCCTAAAAGTGTAAAGGATTACATAGGACTTGATAATGGACATAAAACTCTTCCTTGGAAATCCCCAAGCAGCCAGCAATGTCAAAGATCTTTGTCCACGGGGAACCTCGATAATAATACAGGATTTCCTAAGTTAAGAACTTTGTGCTCATGTTCAAATAAAGGGGACTAAAAAGCCTTGTTCAGACACCTTAATGCTCAACAAATAATGATACAAATTATTTCAGGTATCCAGTGATATCCCCATCTTTAAAGATATAGCAGTATTATATAGTCTGGATCAGTACGCAAAAGGATTTTGTAGTACATTTGAGACTGAGGAAAAGAAGTTGGTAGTATGAGATTCCTCAGATGTAAGTTCATTTCATCCGGCTGAAATATATAAAAGCTTATGCTACCAACTTCTTTCTCACAATCTCAAGGGTGCTGCGAGAGAATTTTATACTCTCATCTCTGTTTTTTCCTCTCCATGGATTTAGGAAAATGGCTGAACAGGGCTCAAATCCAAGGAAGTTTGCTTTTGTACCCTCGGTCACATGGTCTGAATCAATGGTAATATACTGAAGTTTATCTTTTTTTCATTTTAGAATTCTATTCCACAGTCCCATTAAGATAAGCCACTAGGAAATACAAATAGTTTCTACACTATTTGTCAAAGTACACAGGACTTTAATAGTTACATCTCCATTTTTCACCTTAGTTGTTACTGTCAAAAAACTCTTCTTCTGAAGCAATTATATTGGAAAAATAACTAAAATAATGAAAGTTGGAAATTTCATAGTTGACTGCTGAATTGAATCTTGATTGCTCACATTCAAATTCAGGATTTTTACCTACCGCACCTTGGGGATGTAACTCTTTGCTCATTTTGTTCCTGCTTGACAGAACAAATAATTTCACCAATGTATTACTTGTTCCATTAGACTGCCATGATTTCTGTGCAATTTTTGAACATTATTCAACTTCATAACCTCTTTTAGGAAAACTTTAAATATACACATTATTTCCCTGCACAGAAGAATGTGCACATTTTTCTGCAAATCCATGTACACATTTTTTGCCCCTTGCCCAAAATGCATCATTTTTATGTAGAAAACATGCTTTGGAGGAAACAGCTTATGTGTTTCTATACAGTGCCATTATTTTTGCATTATGCAAAATACTGCTTTTTGTGCAAAAAATATATATATTCTGCCCCAAAACATATAATTTGTATAGGAAAATTATGTGTGTGATTGTGCAAATGAATTGTTTCCAACAAAGTCCCTGAGTGCAAACAGCTTTGTTACTGTTTTCTGTCAAAGGTAAGCCTAGAGACATAGCACTTTTTGTGTGTGAACAATGTGAATATTAAAATATTATTCCATATTCTCCCCACAATATTTCAATAAGACTATAAGAGATGGCAAAAAGGATGTCTTATCCTTAGTTAGAAGGTGAGTACAAAATAATATATGAACGGATACATCTATAGGGATCTATTCTGGATTGGCATGGTCTGTCACAATGAGGAACGGATTTCCAGATGGAAGAAGATCCCAACAAGGTTTTGCTTGACATACCTTCCTCTTGTTATGTTTCTCTCTTTCGTCCTCTGTCCATAGCACCATTGGTAAGAGCTGACTAGTTAAAATGCTGGAGGGCCACGGCTTCCTATTTCTTGATGTCTATGCCACATTTTTAAGGTTAGCTTTAAGCCCATCTTTAAATCTCTTTTGCTCTCCACCGACATTCCCTTTTCATTCTTAAGCTGATAGTAAAGTAACTGCTTTGGGAGATGATGATTGGATATTTGGACAATGTGGCCAGTACAGTAAAGTTGATAGTGGAGGATCATCACTTCAATGCTGATGGTCTTTGCTTCTTCCAGAATACTGATATTTTTCCGCCTGTCTTCTCAAGAGATTTGCAGGATTTTTTTTGAAGGCAACTCTAATGGAATCTTTCCAGAAGTTAAGAGTGACATTTGTAGACGATTCATGTTTCACAGGCATACAACAGAGTTGGAAAGACAATAGCTTTATAAACAAGCATCCTGGTGTCCCTACAAGTGTCACTTCATGAGACTTCAGTCAGGATTCCCTAAACTATAATTGAAATGATTCCACAGGACAGCACCATGGTAGCTGAATTGAAATAATAGCACAATTCTGTGGTTGGGCACTCCACTTCTTAGTCAATTGCTTAAATAGCTCTGTGTACCACTGAAAAGCTGATCCAGAATCTCCCCCTCCCATTTTTAAAAGCCTCAGCCTGTAAATCTATCCTTCAAACTAAACCACTTTCCTCCCAACAGGAAATTCCTCCTGTATGTGTTATGCAAAGGCTGAGAGAAGGAGGTGACTCTCAATCCATATCTGAAAAACCTGTGTCACCTCAATTACCTACTTAAACCCTCTGTTACCGAGGGGCAGAAAATAATGGTGGGAAATAAATGAAAGAGAAATCTTAAGCATATGAAAGGGTGAAAATGGCAATTGTCTAAAGAGTGTTACTAGAAACAAAATAGGTCTTAAGCATTAATGCAAACGGCAGAAGAAGCATCACTGGGAAAAATTGGGTTCAGCAGATCATGGGAGTCTACATGTTAGATGAGAACTGCAGAGTGAGGGTGAGTTACAGATTTGAACATTGAGAAGATGGTTAGAATAGAAATGAGCAACACCCAAACACTTGAAAAGGTGCCAGGTTAGGCTTTGAAAGACAGGGTCATCAAATAATTGATGTGGAAGTCAATTTCTTCCTTTGATGGAATGGGAAAGACAAAGAAAGGAAAGGGAAATTATTTTGCTATGCAAGGAAACTTCCTCAGGGAAATTATTGTGTGGAATTGTGATTGTCAAATCATAGAATGAATATTATGTTAGTCTTCAGAGCTCTGAGACCTTTAGCCAAATCATATAACATAACAGCATAATCTAACTTGATAGTGGAGGCGGTTCTCGGCAATACTTCTTGGACAACTTTGACCCTAGGAGAATGGGCCAGTACCAGCCCAGATTGGCGAGTATTGAAATAATGGGGTATAGCTCCCTTTAAAGCAGGAGTGAGCAAAGTGCAGCCCTCAGGTGGCATTAAGCCTTCCAATGTTTTTGTAGCCATCCACCTTTCCAGATTCCTACATCCCAGCCTAGAATAGCCACTTTGTGAATTGACTTATGCAGAAGCTAACAGGAGTGGAAAATCATCTTTTAAGTAGGTAATAGCCATTTCCTAAACTATATAACATTAAAAACTGGGTTTGGGGGGGGGGGTGACATTTTTAGGAATTCACAGAGTTCACAAGGGTCTGAGGAGCATCTCTGATTTAAAGTGTGAAGGCCTGGATTGGAAAGCCTCAGGGCTGGTAGAGGATGGATGGGAAAGAATTCCATTAAATATGGAGAAGAACTGTTTTTGAGGGCAATGAAAGAAGCTATAAGGATAATTAATATCTCTTTTTCCTCCTTTTTACTTTCAAAGTGATTTGGTGGGCGTGGATACTTTTTCTTGGCTTATCTTTGCGAACGAAGATTCAGGAAGGACTCATCCCACTCTTTCTACAAGCGTGTTGATGATTTGGAGGTTGGATGTGTCCTTCGAGCCTGTGCAATGGTTTTTTTTTCTGGTGGAGCGCAGTGTGCACAGAACTGGCCCCACCCTTTAAACCAAAGTTTCGTCTGCCGGGACCTAGCAAGCTTGGACGGTGGCAGCGAGGTCCACAGGTCATAGGTTTGGTTTCGAGTTTCCTTCTCTTAGATTTCAGGGTTAAACGAGCACCATCTGCCCGGGTTTGAAATCAGAGTTTCTCCTAGGATGGTTGCCAAAAGTCTAGAAAGCCCATCCTGCCCTTTGACGCTCTTTGTCAGACCCTTCGGTTGTGACCTGTCTGACATGGGAGGCCCTACCAGTGGCTATTATGCCACCGCCAGCATAGCTCACAACTTCATTAGGGTACGCAAGCCTCTCCCCCACAACAAGGGGGCGCCAACGGAGAGGGGGCGTGGATACACACTGAGAAAAAACACTTATAATGCACATTTCTCTTATCCATTTGAATTCAAAGAGAAGGCCATCACTCCACCAGAAAGAGTATGAACAATATGAGAAAACATGTAATCTCATGCCTCTCTTTTCAATCACTGAAACTCATACCAATCATGGAAAAAAGGGTAAAATTTGGTACATTCCATTTTTAGGGTTTGTTGTTTTTTTTTAATATAAAAAAACGGAACACTAACAACCTTAGATCCGGAACTGGAAAAGGTACAAAGAAGGGCAACAAAAATGATCCAAGGGATGGAGCGGCTCCCTTATGAAATCAGGTTGCAACACCTTGGTCTTTTCAGCCTTGAAAGACGGCGTTTAAGAGGTGACTTGATCGAAGTGTATAAAATCATGCATGGGATAGATAAGGTGAATAAAGAAAAAATATTTTCTCTGTCACCCAACACTAGGACTAGGGGGCACTCCCTAAAGCTCCAAGGTAGGAAAGTAAGGACTAATAAAGGGAAATATTTCTTCACCCAGAGGGTCATTGGGTTATGGAACTCACTTCCAGAGGAGGTTGTGACAGCTGTCAGCCTGGACAGCTTCAAGGCAGGATTAGACAGATTCATGGATACCAAGGGAATCAGTAGTTACTGAAATGGACATCCAAGTGCCACCTCTGTGTTGATGGAGGCAGGCAGGATTTTCCCCGGGTACTGGTTGTGGGGGGTCGGGAGCAGGTGAGGGTTTTGCCCTCCTTTCTGCTAGAGATCCCTGTGTACAACTAGTGGGCCACTGTGTGACACAGAATGCTGGACTAGATGGTCTGAGGCCCGCTTCAGCATGGCTCTTCTTATGTTCTTAGCTATACTAAGTCAATTTCATGTGTAAGTCAAAGACAGGTTCTGAGACCAAAAGTATGGATTTGTTTCTTATCCAAGGGCAAAACTCAATTAAGCATGTAACAAGCAAATCTTTGCCTCTCCTTTTAAAAATGGATACAGGAGACATAATTAGGAAAAGCTAAATGAAGAATCTATTTAGTTGAGGGGTTACAATTGGATGTGTATGTGTGTAAATTGCATTACTGATCTTAAAATGTCTACATCTATAAAAATACAGATAAGGAAAGGAATATAAATGAGGAAAAAGAATGAGAACGCAGTCTGGAAAAAAGCAATGAAAGCTATTTACTTTGCTAGAGATTCAGCGTGAAGGCAGTGACAATACACAGAGGGAAGATGTGCTCCCACTCCTTTATCCCTCCCTTGATCAAACCAAAGAAAGAAATGTAGCCCTCCCTCCTTATTTTTCTCCATCCAAATGGATTTCATCAACAACATGGGGAAGCCATTTTGGGCACTTCAGGTGGAGTAGTGCAGCAATTTTTAATAAAGCTTTGCTACATAAAGGTCTCTGCAGACAGACAGCAATGGTCCTTTTAAACAGTGTGTTTCCCCTATTAAAAATGTCAGCCATAGCTCTCTGCAGAATAACTCATACAGAAAACTATATGGAATTATGGGTATACCTCCCTTGTTCAAATGTTGGTTTTCTCATGTGGTTGGTTTTTTAAAACGATGAAAAATAATTACTCAAGGCTGCAATTGAGAGCAGAGAAACAAGCTTAGTCTGAAAGAGCTTGGATTGCCTTTGAGGCTATCTTCCCTACCCAGCTGCTTTTTCCTCCTAGCTATAGACCAGCATTATCTTTTTCCCCCCAGGAAAAAAAACTTAGACTTTGGGAGGGTGGAGGACATAGTTACACGCAGATTACTATTAGAGCTTGTCCTTGGAGATGGACCCGTGTCATGTTCTCCAAAAGTAAAATGAGGATTGTTATACCTTGTGTAACATACCATGACAACTGTTACTGCAGAAGCAGCTATTAAATATGACCAAGCAGCAATAACAGGTCATACAAATACAGAAGTAAGTTAATTTTCAAATGAACCAGAGATTGAGATTAAGTCCTTAATTGAGAGGTTATCCCCCTCACCTCCCACCACATACTATCTTACTTAATTAACAGAGGCATGAAATTGAATTAAGACAATTTGATGGTGGTGGTGCTGGCAAAGAAAAAATCCCACCCTCCAACACTTTATGATCTTACTCAGCTTTTCTTCCCAGGGGTTGCTTTGAATATAAGGTTGCTTCCCACCAGCTGTACTATATCCTGCTGCTTAATTCCCTTAACAGAGAACACAAGAACAATTGACTACAAATGCTCTTTAAGCAGAGACTGTTCAAAACACATTCAGCTCCCACATCTGTGTATAAAAATATAACAGCCTGCAGTTTCTTCAAAGCCATCCTAAAAGCTTTTATGTGAAAAGTATTCATTTTCTAAATGGGTGACACTGAAAAGTGTCCATGTGCATCTAAATGCTATCTCTATCCCTGTCTTAGTCAACCTGACTTTGATACTACTTGTAAAACCACTACTTTTGACCAATTAATCCTTTGGTATAAAAGCTACTGCTGTACATTCAGCCAGTTCTTTGTAGATTTTTAAAAGGATTTTAAAAACAATTTGCCAATTTTTAAAAGGAGTTTTTTCTTACTATGAATTTATGTTTTCTGAGCATCATAGTTGACGCTCCTTACCCAATTAACTATTTAAAGTTCCAATCAGATTATGCTCGAACATGATGAACAAAAATAGACTGGCATCTGTGGCATTCAGCTGTTTGTAGCATTGGACAGCAGATCCTGTCTGATCTTGGAAACTAAACAGGGTCGGTCCTGGTTAGTACTTGGGTGGGGTATCAATAAGGAATGGCATGTGCTGTAAGATATATTTCAGAGGAATGAACTTGCAAATCCCGATTATTCCCAGCCTAGCAAAATCAGCCATTGGGATTGAGACAGTGGTGGAGGAGTTCTTCTAGCTTGCACTGTAGTGCCTCTGTCTAGCAAATGCAATGTCAATGCTAGTGGAGCATTACAGTCTGGGTAACAAGTGGTTGAAGTCATGAATGATGAGTGTCGCAGAGTGAGGTGTAACTCCTTGCACTGGTGTCAATGAAAGAAGCCTCCAAGTTATAGAAGATCATAGGCTTGTGGGACTCCCTGATCTGGGGACAGTGGCAGCAGTTCGAACAGCAGGAGGGACATTTGAGACATCCATCTTGGGGAGGCAGTCTATCCAGAGACGAGAAACATCTGGATTTAGCAGGGAAATCAACATTCCAAAACTCCTTGGATCCTCTAAATGTGAAAAGGGATGGGCCAGTCCATGGTCTTATGGGCTGAAGAGGTAGATGGGGCCTTGAGCACTTCCATCAAAGATGGTTTTCTGCAGATAAAAACTGGCGCAACCCGAATAATCCAGTTCTCCTTTGCACTATCTGTAGCCTTGGGGAGCTAGGACAAAGAGCATTTGAGGTTCTGCCTCATAAACCCACACAAATGATGCAGGAATTAACATTGTGACTTATCTAAGGTGGAAGAAGAACTGCCCATGGCCACCAATATGAAGAATCTTTCACCTGTATGAGGTGCAATTTTTAAACAAGGACTTGGAGGACATACAGAAAAAATCAACCACTGACTCACATTGATTGGGCAAAGTAAATTGTAAAATGAAATAAAAAATAGAAAAGGAGATAGAAGCTACTCAACACGGAGGGAGTGGGGTTATGGCCAAAAGTTCTTTGGCTCTGGAACATCCCACGGATAGATTTGTGCAGGTATAAGAGCAATTTGTGAGAGGCAGAGACACATAAAAGAAAGCACAAAGAGATTGCAATCATAGTCTGATCAGGGAGAACTAAAGGCTTGGCAAGAATGGCGGCTCTATACTCAAAGTTCTTGTGTTCAGCCTGAAGTGGGTTTCTGGCTATGCTTGTCCTGTTGAAAACATTGTTTCATTAGGAGCCACTAGTGCTTGGGGTTATCTAACAATCTTTAGACTATTTTCCTTCATTGAGGGAAGATTGAGGACTAAGTAAGTGAGGGAATATGGAGGGTACACATCAGTTGTCTCTTTCAAAACATGTGTTAAATAAAATTCAATGAAATACTAATCTGTTGAAAGATATAGACTGATGATGGCATATACATGCCTTGTTACTGTGAGAACTGAAAGGATTTGTACTATGGAGAAGACATAGCTTGTTGTTTTAATAGGAATCCAGCTAATGTGCTTTGGAGCTTCTAACTGCAATGATGCCCTAAAATTAATAGAAATGAGAAGAAGGAGCATAGTCATTATCTGCCTACAAAGTGTTGAAATGAATTTGCTCTGTGTATTTTCAACATCTCTGTTCTAGATGCTGAGCAGGAACCATGTTTTGAAGGAAAGAAAGAGCGTATCCGAAAGCATGTATTCTACCTAGCAATTACTGTCACCTCAGAAAGAGAATGAAGACATGTAGTGCTTGCTAACTCACTGTATCTTTCTTATCTGCTCCAGCAAATCAGCAGTCACAGGAGACAGCACAAAACTATGTACTCAAGGCAACCTAAGAAATGTGTCATGAGTTTTAACCTAAGGCAGGTACAGAGCAAGCTGCAAAAGCATTACCAAAAAGCATTCTCACATTTCTGCTCCAGGAGAAAAGTGTCATTATTATCTTTCACACAGGTATGAAAAAAGTCATCAGCACAGAAAACTATGTTAATAACATTTATATTAGCAAGAAGTATTGCTACTGACGAAAAAGGAACTGATGTCGCAAATATGAAGGGTAAGAGGCTGCTGGCAAAACAGTAAGATGTTGCTGGCAAACGTAGGAGCTACAGGGTTCCAGCTATGATATCCACTCATTTGTAGCAGTAGCTTTGACCTTTCCTCATCTCATAGGTCAAGTCATGGCATGCCACTTCTGGACACACTGAAGATAGTGAATTCCAAATTGCAGAGAAGGTGGACTAGAAACTGCTCTATTTTAAAGGGTCTATACATGCCTTTTTGTCATTTTTTTCCCTTAAAGTATTGTTTCAGTCCTCTTCCACTCTATTTTTTTTTTTAGTGCCAGAGACCTTTCCCTTTATTTTTGAATGCATCACTGTAGAATGAATGTTGCGTGCACCATTTTAATTGCTATGATACAATGCTATGAAATCCTGGATATTGTAGTTTGATGAACACCAGTATGCTTTGGCAGATCTTGTAAAACTATAATTCCCATGATTCCACAACACTGAGCCATGGCAGCTAAAGTGGTGTACACTGAATTCATTCCACAGCATTCCACCCTTTGTTTTGCTATTGCATATGGCCATATACCATACAATTATCATTAACCCCATGTTATGGGAAAAGGGTCTCTAGGGCCTAGAACTGTGTTGCTATCTCAGGCTACTGGTTGTCTGTTTGATGGTTGTTTTATATTGTGTTATGCCATTGTTGTTTTATTTTGCTTGTTGTGTTTTTATGAATTTCAATGTGTTATTTTAACAATGTTGATAGGGCTTGTCCCACGTAAGCTGCCCTGAGTCCCTTTGGGGAGATGGAGGCAGGGTACAAAAATAAAGTTATATGATTACTAGCTGACCTGGCCACGCGTTGTTGTGGCGTTGTTAAAAAGCACAATCAAATGACTTGCAACCCCTAAAAGCCGTTCAATCCAGCTGTGTTCTTAAGTATGAGTCATTTCTAAGTGGGATGTTTGTAACTTGGGGACTGCCTGTGTGTGTATGTATGTATATGTATTTGTGTGTATGTGTGCATATGTGTGTATATATGTGTGTTTACTTATGTATATGTGTATATGTATTTGTGTGTATATGTGTGTAGTTATGTATATGTGTTTGTATATGTATATGCATGTATATGTGTATATGTGTGTAAGTACAGATGTGTGTATGTATGTGTATATTTGTATATTTTTGTGCATGTATATATGTGTGTGGGTATGTGTGTGTTTCCTCCTTCCTTCTGTCTTTCCTTTCCCTCCTTCCTCCAATTCATTCCTTTTCTCAATCAGTCCTCCTCTTTATTTCCCTCTCTCTGTTCCCTCTCTTTCCTTTCTTCCTTTTTTTTCTCCCCTCATCAGGTTGTCCTTCATTACCTTTTCTGTCCTGTGTACTTTCTTTTCTTTCTTCCTGTGGTACTTCCTTCTTTCCTTCCCTCCCTCCTTCTCTCTGACCTTTCTCATCCTTTCCCTCTTGCATTTCTTCCTGTTTTCCCTCCCTCCTTTATTCTCGCCTTCCTTCCTGTCTGTTGCTACCCCTTCCATTCCGTACTTTTCTCTATCTCCCCCCTCTCTGTGTCTTCCTTTCTGTCTTCCTTTCCTTTCCTTCCATCCCTCTTTCTGTCCCTTCCCTCCTCCCTTTGCTCCCTCTCTCCTTCCTTTTTTTCTTTCCATCTCTGCTACCTCTTCCATTCTGTCCTCTTCTATTTCTGTCTCCCCCCTCTCTCTGTCTTCCTTTCCTTTCCTTCCATCCCTCTTTCTCTCCCTCCCTTTGCTCCCTCTCTCCTTCCCTTTTTTCTTTCCGTCTTTGCTACCTCTTCCATTCCATCCTCTTCTCTTTCTGTCTCCCTCCCCTCTCTCTCTATCTTCCTTTCTGTCTTCCTTTCCTTTTCTTTCATCCCGGGCCGCCCACCAGCAGTCTGTTTGTTTACTTTCTTTGGGGTGGGGAGGGAAGAGATGTTGACTGCTTTTCCTCGTGCCGCCCCTCTGATTGGCCGGGGGTTTCGCGCGCTCCGTGTGTTGAGGGGTGGGGAGGCGGCGAGAAGCACAGCATGCGCTCGATCTGTTGGGGGGGGGGAGGGAGCTGTTCCAACTGCCTTTGCCATGTGTGGTGTTTCTTGGCCTGCCCCAGTGGTTTCTGGGACTTGTAGTCGCAAACATTTTAAAGGGTTTTTTGGCTGTTGTCTTTAATTGGGGGGTGGTTGGCAAACTTACCTCGTTGGGTTATGTGTCAGTGTGGCCTGTGTTGTGTGGTTTTGCTGCCTATAAGCTTATAACCACGGATGTTACATTTTTATATATATAGATTATAGATTCCTTCACATTACCAAATGAGATCCATGATCACAAAAAGATTAATAACCATTGATTTACACCAACACAGGCATAATGGGATGGTACGGCAGTGTCTGGATATGTAATCTAAACCCATATTTCACTAGAGGGCTTCAGAGGGTTGAAATCTGACTAACGGTTCCAATGAAAACTAAAGACATAAAACAAAAACTGACCCGGATTAAGAATAAACCTGATAGGAAGTCAAGATGGATGTAACATTTTAAGTATGAAATGATGTGAACACGCATACTTGCTGCTCTGAAAGCAAATGCACTAGAAAGCAGTAAGTGGGTGTATTCAAGTCACTTTCACTACATTTAAGAATGGCATGCCTGCTTTTACTTTTAGAGGGGAAAGCCATCATAGATATTATCTACAAATCTATCCTTTGCTTTAAAAGCTTTGACTGTCAGATATTTAGCAGCCTGGACACAAATTGAAGAGAACACATAAATGAAAGGGTGGGGTTCAATGAGCAGATTCACTAGGGAGATATTTATCTTTTAAAATTGGAGGATCAATGAAAACAGAGGGGGGTAGAAAACTGTTTTTAAAAAGAAACACAGTACTATGTCTGAAAAAATGATGTGGCATTACACAGCCCAAGACTCTTAGTGGAATTTTTCACCTAGCCAAGGGTAATAGACTATACGCCGCTTTTATAGATCTGTCAGCGGCCTTCGATTCAGTTGATAGGGAAATCCTTTGGGACAAACTCCAACATATGAATGCAGACCCTAGATTGATTTTGCTGATCAAAGCCCTATATCATAATTCTCAGGTGACTGTGAGATTTGGTATTGCTGGTGACCGAACTGGTCCTATTAACACCGCCAAAGGGGTCAGACAAGGATGTATTCTTGCCCCCCTGCTATTTAATCTGTATGTAAATGACCTTCCAAATTCGCTTAGAGGGGCGGATGTCCATATGCCTAAAGTAGCTAACTTGCAAATCAACTCACTTCTGTATGCAGATGATATGATCCTACTCTCCTACACCCAAATAGGGATGAGGAGATTATTAAGAAAACTTAGTGACTACTGCCTTAGAAATGCACTAAAGATAAACAAAACCAAATCAAAAATGATGATCTTTGGTAAACGCCCTCCAAAATGAAATGGAAAATAGAAGGCGAACAATTAGAACAAGTTAGATCCTTCACTTACCTAGATTAGACTTTGCAGAAAATGGTCTATGGCACAATCATTTCCACAGGTGTTCAACTAAAGCCAAGGGCAGAACGAGCTTACTCTTAAAGCTGCTGAATCAACGGCAACCGGGCTCCCTCGTTCCCCTTCTGAAAGTTTACAATCATAAAATCTCCCCGCTGCTTCTTTATGGTTCTGAAATCTGGGGTGCAAATGATACTCCCCTCCTGGATAAGGCCCAAGCTCAACATCTGAAGTGGTTTTTAGGGGTCGATAGAAGCTCCCCAGCAGCGGCAGTTAGGGCGGAGTTGGGAATGTTCTCTATTAGTACACAATCTAAGATCAGAGCCTTTAACTACTGGCTCAAGGTCATGGAGATGGAGGCGTCTCGCCTCCCAAAATTATGTTTGCTGGAACAATCTAGCAGTTCTTATAAATCGGGGCTGACCATTTGTTTGATTACATCAGAAGGTGTGGCATTCAGGTAATATTCCCAGTCCACCTATCTGGTCAAGAGCTAAGTAAGCACTTCAAAGAAGTGCGTCAACGAATTAATGACATTGCGGCCCAAACCGATATAGACTCTTTGGGTTCTACTGTTTCCCTGAGATGGTTGAGTGGTTTTAAGAAATCCTTCCAACTAACCACTTACTTACAGCAAGGAAGGTTACACCACCTAAGGAAAATTTTCACTAGAGCCAGGTTTGAGCAATTAGATTCAATGGTGAGATATGGGAGGTTCAAGAAAATTCCCTATGAAGAGCGTATCTGTATTTGTGGTGCCCCTGAGATCGAAGATCTAACTCATCTTCTGCTTTATTGTAAAATCTATCAAATAGAGAGAAAACAACTGCTAGAGATATTTCTCGTGGGAAAAAATCATTGGGACCCTCTAGCAAAAGTCTCACTTCTGCTGGCCGGCTCCAACAAGCTGATAACAGATGCTACTGCTCGTTTTCTCTGTAAAGCCATGAAACTAAGATCTGATTACATAGATGCAATTGGAATAAATTGTGTTGGAGATGAGGACCTGTGAATTGTTACCACCTCCCTTAGAATCCCTCCTGCTGGGCAAAACGGGTTTAATTGATGTAATGGTCTAGCATTCTCCTCAGATTGTTTTTAGAATCATTGCAATGTGTCTGTGTTCTGTTTGTATTTGATATGGCTTCTGGCTAATCAATAAAATTGTTGTTGTTGTTGTTGTAGTGGAATTTTCTAGGCATTCAGAAATTGGGAAGAATGATTATTATTTTAATAGCTTTTCAGAAAGTGTCAGTCTCTTGGTACTTCATGATTTTAAGTCCACAGAAGAAATATAAGTTGACTTTTCTTTTTATGTTCCCAGGATATAATGTGAGAAGATTTAGACTCTCTTGTCAGTAGCACAGTGATTCTATTCCTAGTCTTGGATAGCTGTAAAGAGCTGTCCAAGTCAGCTGAACCTATTTTGAATATCTTGGGACAGCTCCTTTAAAGTCTGGGTCAAAGCAAATAATGGATTCACTGCACTACTGGGAAAGGAACCACCAGCTGCGAGTGCAAAAAAATAATAAATTTTGCCTGCTTATCTTAAGACCAACGCGGATTTAAACCACAGCCATTAGAACCCAGAAAGTAGAACTGTGATGCTTGAAAGATAACATGATTTGAAATTAGAATCTTCCAAATAATTGTCTCAGCTAATAACATTGGAGGGAGTAGGTTTTGGATTTCCTCAGTTTATTTTAACCTCACATTTCGAAACTTCAGCTTGAGAGTCACTCAAAAAACATTTTTTTGATATCCAACCTCATAATTCATTTATGTCTGAATTTCATTTCAAGAGAGGCAAAAGTGTATTGTAAAATATAAACCAGTAGGGCCTATGAACATCTATACTCCATCAATCATTTACCTCTAGCTTGTGGGTCTTGGCTCGCTTGTGCTCTCACACTCTTGAGGTGCAGAAACTGCTTCAACACCTGCCACTGATTTCAGAGTGGGGCTTTTTACAAGCCAAGCAAGGGCAATGCCAAAAGAAGCACAAGTTCAAGCATAAAAGGACCCTGTCAGAGCAAGAATCCAAGGGAGATCTGATGAGGTCTGCTGTTGTTTCTAGCAATCCTCCCTTACTATAAAGCTGAGCTTTTCAAGCTTTTTTTGGACATTTTGGATGGGAGTTCTTGTCCACAAGGAGACTCTTGCACCTATGAAAATCTATACTCCATCAATCATTTACCTGCCTAGTTTGTGGGTCTTGACTCGCTTGTGCTCTCACTCTCTTGAGGTGCAGGAACTGCTTCAACATCTGCCACTGATTTCAGAGTGGGGTTTCTGCAGATCTTCTCCAGAATCAGTGATGGTGAACTATTTTTCAGTGTCTTCTGGCCTAACAGAGTTTGAATTCTCTTTCAGAGGAGGACTCATCTAGCAGGGGCTTGATCCTTATGTGTTATTTAATTATTTGTTGTTAACTACTGTCAATTAGACCTATAGTAACACTATGAATGAGAGACCTGCCACGACATTCTATTTTCAACAGCCCTACTCAGGTCTTGCAGATATAGGGATGTGGCTTTCTGATTTAGGCCTAGCAATCTTGAATATACGGTAGTCTTTTTCTTTTACTATTGCTCTCCATCATTCCAAGCATCATTGTCTTTTCTAGAATCACAGAATCATAGAGTTGGAAGAGATCTAGTACAACCCCCTGCCATGCAGGAAAAGCACAATCAAAATACCCCTGACAGATGGCCATCTAGTCTCTGTTTAAAAGCCTCTAATGAAGTATGTTCCCTTACACTCCAAGTCAGTGAGTTCCACTGTTGAACAGCTCTTACAGTCAGAAAGTTTTTCCTAATGTTCAGATGGAATCTCCTTTCCCGCAATTTGAACCCATTGCTCAGAGTACTGGTTTCAGGGCCAGCAGAAAACAATCCTGCTCCTTACAACATCCTTTCAAATATTTAACCATAGTTATCAGTATCCTCTCAATCTTCTGCAGGCTAAACACGTCCAGCTCTTTAAGGAGCTCCTCATAGGACATGCTCTCCAGATCTTTGATCATTTTAGTTGCTCTCCTCTGGAAACATTCCAGCTTGTCAATATCCCTCTTGAATAGTGCTGCCTAGAATTAGAAACAGTTTATTCCAGGTGAGGTCTGACCAAAGCAGAATAGAGAGGCACAGGCATGTAGCCCCCCCTCAAGGTCTTACTGGTACATTACTTAAACTGTTATGTGTATTCATATCATGATCTGATCACTATGCTCAATATATCCCATATGCATCGGGGGATTGGCACAATGATACAAAAGTAGATCCTCTCTCACTCAGATTCACCCCCCCCCCAATCAAACACAGTCTCCCCCGAATCAAAATCCTGGCTACGGCCCTGGAGAGCCACCATTACTTCCCATGATCAAGACACTATACTCCTTTTTTGATGCTCAAAATCCTGATGGCTTTTTAAGCTTATGCATCATACTGCTGGCGAATGTTCAACTTGCTGTCCATGGAGACTCCAAGATCTTTTTCACATGGACCATTGCCAAACCGGGCATCACCCTTTCTATATCTGTGCCTTTCATTTTTTTTTCTGCCAAAATGAATTTCATTTTGTTAACTTTTGCCTAGCTCTCTAATTTGTGATGGTCATTTTGAAGTCTGATCCTATCCATCCTAATTTGGTGTTATCTGCAAACTTGATAAGCATGCCCTCCAAATCTTCATCCAAGTAATTGATAAAGATGTTGAACAGAACCAGGCCTAGGACGGAATCCTGTGGCACTCTACTCGTCACTTCTTTCCAGGATGAAGAGGAACCATTGGTGTGCATCCTTTGAGTTCGGTCACTTAACCAATTACAAATCCACCTAACAGTAGTATTGTCTGTCCTCTCTTTTAATGATATGGCCAAAGTATGACAGTCACAAATTAATCACCTTGACTTCTAGGGGGAATTCAGGCTTGATTTGCTCTAGGAGTAATTTATTTATCTGTTTAGTAATTCATGTATCTGCAGAATTCTTCTCCAGCACATTTCAAATCAGTCATTTTTCTTCTTATCATATTTCTTCATTGACCAGCTTTAACAACCATACATAGACATTTAAAATAAAATTTACCACTCAGTATTTAAGTTCAGGCAGGACCAATGTGGTTCCCAAACTTTGGTTCTCCAGATATTTTGGACTTCAGCTCCCAGTTGCCCAAGTTGTTAGGGGCTTCTGGGTGTACAAAAACACAGAGAGAACTAACATTTGGAAGCACTGGCCTGTAGGAATCAAACTGGGCTCCATCAACTCATGGTTGTAAATAACCTGTAAGTAAAATAGCAGTATTAATTTGATGTTGCCATGTTTTTAGAAAATGTGTTTTAACCAGAAAATTGGTGATAGATAATTAAGAGATCCTCCCATGAATGCACAAACCAATGCCCCGTCTCACATCAACATGGACATATACATCTGATGGCATATTGACGTTTTAGTACAAACCAGCTTCTACAGAAATTGAAACACCTTCATATACCTGGAGGTAACAGAACAATATACCAATCAGATTGTACTAATCACTAAAAACAAACCCATGTTCCGCCTGACTTACCATAAATTCCTCCTCAAAAATAATGAGCATTCTGTTTATTTTATGCAGTAGAAATTGATATTGTGAACAGGAGTCAGTTACATAAATTCAGTACATGGGCAACTAGAAATAAATACTTCAGATTCAACAAACACTGCTGCCATAGCGACCTAGCTAAATGACAGAAAAGATTGGAAGATTCATCTTATCTCGTAGCTCCTTCCTTTGCTTCCTGAGTGTATTAAAGAGCCTGGATATCTATATATTTCCCTTTCTCTTGCATTCGGAAACCTCATTACACAGCAGCAATCCAAAATGAGATAATTACTTTTTAAGCAATGCTTAGGATCTTCTTCTTAGGCGATCCCTCGTAGGCCGAGGATGATGGTCCTCCAAGTGATGTGTTCTGGCAGTGGGTCCGTAGGTGGCTGTGGAGCTCTATTCTTGATCTGCATCTTCTCCCGCAGTGAGGATATTGGTTTCCAGGTGGAAAGTGGTCGGGTTGGCTTGACGCCCCTTCCTCTTAGCATGTTTCTCTCTTTCGCCCTCCATTCATGCCTCTTCAAATTCTACAGCACTGCTGGTCACAGCTGACCTCTAGTTGGAGCGCTCAAGGGCCAGGGCTTCCCAGTTCTCAGTGTCTATGCCAGAGTTTTTAAGGTTGGCTTTGAACCCATCTTTAAATCTCTTTTCCTGTCCTCCAATATTCCGTTTTCCATTCTTCAGTTTGGAGTAGAGCAACTGCTTTGGGAGACGGTGGTCGGGCATCCAAACAACATGGCCAGTCCAGCGGAGTTGACATGGCCAGTCCAGCTGCAATGCTGGTAGTCTTTGCTTCTTCCAGCACGCTGACATTTGTCCGCTTGTCTTCCCAAGAGATTTGCAGGATTTTTCAGAGGCAGCGCTGATGGAATCATTCCAGGAGTTGCATGTGACATCTGTAGACAGTCCAAGTTTCACAAGCATATAGCTTTATAAATAAGCATCTTGGTCTCCCTACAGATGTCCTGTCGTCAAACATTCTCTGCTTCATTCAGAAAAATGCTGCACTCACAGAGCTCAGGCGGTGTTGTATTTCAGTGTCAATGTTGACTTTTGTGGAAAGGTGGCTGCCAAGGTAGTGGAAATGATCAACATTTTCTAATGTTACACCACTAAGCTATATTTCTGGCATTGGAGAGGACTGGCTGGTGACTGCTGGAAGAGCACTTTGGTTTTCTCAATGTTCAATGACAGGCTGAGCTTCTTGTATGCTTCTATGAAGGTGTTTAGAGTGGCTTGTAGGTCTTCTACTGAATGTGCACAGATGACGTTGTCATCAGCATACTGGAGTTCTACAACAGATGTTGTTGTAACCTTGGTTTTGGCTTTAAGTCTACTGAGGTTAAATAGCTTGTCATCTATGATAGATAATTCCCAGTTCAGTGGGAAGCTTCCCACCAACAAGGTGCAGTATCATAGCGATGAAGATGGAAAATAAAGTTGGGTCAATAACACATCCCTGTTTGACACCTGATTCCATTGTAAATGGGTCACTTTGGGAGCCATTGCTGTCCAGACTGTTGCCATCATGTCATCATGGAGGAGCCACAGGATGTTCACACATTTGTTAGGGCAGTGTTTCCCAACCTTTTTTGAGCCGCGGCACATTTTTGACATTTACAAAATCCTGGGGCACACCACCAACCAAAATGACACAAAATGACACTCTAACACAGTAATACATATAGTTAATATGTTTTTAAATGTATTAATACACTCAGTGTGAAACCTGGGCCTGTTTTGATGAACACAACATAGATATCCTGGCAGGAATGGCAGAAAGACACAAACTTCCCACACAGAACTCCCATAACCAAGAGAAAATGCTATAAGAGCTTGGTGGGCATTGACCTTGAGTTTTGGAGTTGTAGTTCACCTATATCCAGAGAGCACTGTGGACTCAAACAATGTTGAATCAGGACCAAACTTGGCATGAATACTCAATATGCCCAAATGTGAACACAGATGGAGTTTGGGGAAAATAGACCTTGACATTTGGGAGGAAGGCTGAGGAAGGCTGGCGAGGGAGTCCCTCGCGGAATCCCGCCTGCCTTTCCTTCCTCGGAGGGCCCTCCTGCCAGGCCCTGGCCCTTCCCCCCCGCGAAGGAAGGCCCTTTCTCCCCATTGGGGCCCTTCCTCCCCAAGGGGCTTTGTACAGAAAGTGCAACTGTCATGCAAAACAAACAAACAAACCTACAATGTTAATTCCACATGTCCAGTGTTGCAAAATGAAACATCTGTGTATAGGTCATATATTCTTAGGCAGTAAACTTTAATCAAACTGCCAACAACCACAGGCCACATTTTGGCAACCGACAGATTCCTTGCATCTCCTGTTTAAAAATCCAAACAGGACAAACCTACTAAAAGGGTTATACCTGAAGAAACATCCTAAAAGTGAATACAATCTTTAACTTTCTCTTACATGCAACCCATTCCAGTGCATCGTCACTGACTGGTACTTTAAAGAATGGAGAAAAACCTAGAAGGAAAATCAAGTAATCACTGAGTGAGTAAAGCAGAATGTCACACTGTGATTTTAAACCTTTCTTTTTTATCTATATAAAAAAATCTACCACTCTGAAAGTCCCAAGTTTCTCCACATCTCCTCATTTACAAAGCATGAGGCAGGATAGGTTGTAGGGGTTGAGGTCTAAACTTTGCAGAGGAGACTGCTATTAGCTGGTTTTGCCACTAATGTTATTCTGATTTTTAAGGAGTCTGTTACTAGGTTTTACAGGAACCTCTATGCAGCTCTATAGCTTCTCTCAAACCACACACACCATGACAAATGACCAAACAAAAATCTACATCTAACCCAGCCCATCACTTTGAAGACAAGATTTCAGAAAAACTCTGTTTGCAAAAAGTGAAACATGGAGATTACAGGTTGTATATTTTTGTGGTCCTTGGTGCCTCCTAGGACAACCAAAGATCAACAAATAAAAGAATCATTTTGGTCATTTTTCCTCTCTAAAAAATGGCAAAGGAGAGTTGAAAATTATACGAAATGGAACTTATTTTTTTCTCCCTTGCTTCCTACTCTCATCTGTCCAAATAACTTTTTAAAAGTTCACAATGCATTCAAAAAGAGCTCAAAATGAATCATGTTGAGTTTTGTGTTTCTGTGGGTCTGCAACCCTCCCAGGGTTTTGAGTAATGAAACTAGCTCTGTTACTAGCACTGTTGTTCGCCTTATCCACCTTCTAGAAGACTCAATAGAGTGTGGTCTCAAACAAGTGGGAGATACAGTGCTGCTGGAAACTAATGGGGTTTGGCTCCAGGACCCCAATGGAAAACAAAATCCATGCATGCTCTAAGTTCCATTCTATGCAACATCATAGTAAAATACTATCCCATATATAAAAAGGCAAAATCAAGGTTTGTTTTGTATTTTTTAAATTTATTTTCAACCTTTAAATAGTTGATTCTGGGGATACAGAGAGCCGACAGTACATGCACGATTTTGCTGAAACACATTCATGGAAAGCAGTAGGCTTTACTCACATTTCTTTCTGCCATTCATACTTCAGAAGTCAAGAACTAAAAAACAGTAACAAGCATGGATCTGAAACACCAGCCTTTCTTCTCAAAAATACCAATATCTAGCTTGATCCCTCACTGTGAACTGAAAGGTCAAAATGCAACTGCCTGGTTTAATTAAAAGAGTTGCCTGGTGGCTCTGTAGTTATATCTCCAAAGAAGTTCAGCTGGTTTTATTTCACTGCCAAAGCAGTTTTTAGCAGAGTTGGTGGAAATAGTCACAATTTTCTAAAAGACTGGTCAGGGACAACATGGAGTGATGTTATGAAGCTGTTTAGCTTGTATTTCTACCTGTCCTTGAGCAAGCAGGGATCACCAGCATTGTGGCCATCCTATTGAGAACACAGCTGCGCTGGGCAGGACACATCTCTAGGATGGAGGACCACCGCCTCCCAAAGATACTACTCTACGGTGAACTCGCCACGGGTCAGCGCAAGAGAGGCGCCCCCCAAAAGAGATATAAGGACTCCCTGAAACAACATATCAGGCTTGGCCAGATTGATCACCAACAATGGTCCACCCTGGCCTCACATCGGGAGGCATGGAGAAGCACTATCCACAATGCTGCGGCCTCTTTCGAGAAGACACGCCGAATGGGTCTCGAAGAGAAACGACAACGCAGAAAGAACCGCAACTTGGAAAAAACATCACCCAAGGAGACTTTCTGCTGCGCTTTCTGCAACCGAACTTGCCTATCTCAGATTGGCCTTTTTAGTCATCAACGCGCTTGTAAAAAGCGTGGGATGAGTCCTTCCTGAATCTTCGTTCGCGAAGTAATGCCGAGATTCTACCACACGAACACACCATTCCTGCTAAAATGGGCAGCAACAGATTCAGTATCACATATCATCTAGCACAAATCCCAACAGCATATTTAGTACTACAAAAGTAAAAGCTAGAGGTGCTGAACACCTTTAAATTTCTTTTTTTAAGGCTGGGCAAAGAACTGCTGTGATGGAGAGAGTTTCTTGGGAGAACTACCGGTAGATGGATATGTATGATAATTTGCACAGGAGTTTTCAAAGCACAACCTTTACATTTTGTGGCCATGAAAAATGTGACATGTGTTCTGGTGCTGAATCATTATGAAATGTGAGAGTGAAGAACATTTCAGGTAGGAAGAGAGGTTTCAGATATAGAAAGAGTCTTGTGTATTCCTCCTTTTTAATTTCTTTTTTGGGGGGTGCGGCACAATTTGAATGAAGATGGCATATGTAAAATAGGTGCCTCAAAGCATGAATCCTGCAAAGTTTCAGTAGAAACAAGTACAAGGAGTAGAGGTTTGCCACAAACAAAAACATTTGAAGTTCTGTTTAGATTTGTTTCTGCTGAATTGTCATTCAAATCAAGAAAAGGAAGAGATGGGTGATAAATGAAGAACATATAGCATTAGAAGAACCTGAACAAACCGGTTTTTCAAATAAACACTCAATGTGGCACTTTCACACATCACACAAACATTGCAAAAGTTGTAATGCTCCTGTTCTGGGGAAAGAGGACTAACAATGAACACGAAAACAATTCAGCAGCACACAACTTCAATGTGGCTGCTGCAAAGCACTAATATTAGAGAGGACCACTAAAATCATTCACTGAAATTAGAAACTAGAGCTATGACTCATAACAAGTCAGTCCTTTCATCTCTCCCTATCTTTCTGCCCTCTGATCATCATCATCATCATCATTGGCATGGAGAACTAGTGGAGAAATTGAACATTGTTTGGAAATACATTTAGGACCTTACAAATCCAATCAATGAACAAGAGGTATGTTCTGATTTTCTGTACTATAGAGGAACTTCATTTGGACACTCTCCATATCCATATAAACCAGTAGAATGAGTTTAAAAGTCAGGATTCAATCAATCTGGAGCACAGTCCTCCTGGAAGCTGAGGACTGTGAGACAAGTTAGTAGTGAATGTGTGTCCAACAGCAATTCAATGGCAGAGCAACAGTTTAATCAATAAAACTCTCATTAGAGACCCATACTGAAAAATTAATCACCAAAGAGGAGCTTCAGGTCAAAAACAAAGCTGCCAGAGGAAGCCAAGAACAAATTAAAAATGTTCATCCATTCAGTCAATGACATACTTATTAAATGTGTCCCCCAGGTTTCTTACCATTCTTCTGTCTCAAGTATTATGCATTGCAGACAAGTTCAATTGAATTTCAGGAAGGTTTGTTAGATCACTGGAGCCCTGTTAGATATTGATTTCTTATTTATTTTGGTTCCTTTACCTCATTTATGATTCAACTTGTGATTTAGTTACATTATTTTCCAGATAATTAATTCAAGTTTATAGGTATTATGGCATTTTTGCAGTCAATATGTCAGATATGTAATGGCTGCAAGTTTTTAAAAGAAATTAATGATATTGGCTTAAAAGGAGATTAACAATGCTGACCAAAGCAAGGGACATCACCACTACCCTGAAACCTCAAACAGGCATCTCATAATCAATACTGGTCATTCATTTTTTTCTTTATGCACTAGAGGGACCTGACATTTTTTCAGCTTCTTTATAATGTACCATAAAATGAGTTTACTAGACTATTTTACAAGGCAGCTGTTAGGATGTCATACTAAACCATGCCTTACTGGAATGAGAACCGGGAAGTGGCGCAGCTAGCTAAGTGTCAGCTGCATAAGATCTCTCTCACCTGTAGGTCATGAGTTCGAGGCCTGCCCGGGTCAGGGTGGGTGCCTGACCTTAAGTGTAGCCTGCTGTCGACCTTTGCAGCCCGAAAGACAGTTCATTTGTCAAGTAGGAGATAAAGGTACCACATTAAAGTGGGGAGGCAAATTTTGACTGATTTATGAGCCCATTAATAACTCCAGGAATCGCTGAATGGAATGCGGAAGAACAACAAGGGAAGCTGGAAAAAGCCGAGAGAGGAGTGTGTGAGCTCCCCCTGGTGGCCAGAAGTCTGTCACAAGTTTACCAGAAAAATTGCCTCTTTGTATGTCTTTGTTCGTATATGTTCGTCAATATATATATACTAGCTGACCCGTGCACGCGTTGCTGTGCCATATTCTGTGGCTAACCTCTTCTACCCACATGGTGGGAAAGCAGAATCAAAGGACTCTTGACAGATGGCCATTTTGCCTCTTGTTGATAACATTAAGAGACCTTTAGCAGTTCGCTCAGGATGAGTTGGGATTTGTATCTTCCTTTTGTTGTACGGTAGTCCTGTCCCACTGTATTCCCAGGCCTGGGACAACAAAGTGAATGTTTGTATGTATGTGGATATGTGCCAGCTTTCTGATTGGTTTCCACTGTGGGATTATTTGCATAACGCCTCTGATTGGCCTGCACCACCAACATTCCGACACTCTAAACTGCCAGAGGGGTGGCTCCCAGCCTCTACATTCTAACTGAAGGAGTATTTGCATAATGCCTCTAATTGGCCAGCACCACCAATAGTCCGACACTCTAAACTGCCAGAGGGGGTGGCTCCCAGCCTCTACATTCTAACTGAGGGAGTATTTGCATAATGCCTCTAATTGGCCAGCACCATCAACATTCCGACACTCTAAACTGCCAGTGGGCGGTGGCATGGGGGATTATGGAAGTTGTAGTCCAATTGTTTTTTTGTGTTTTTGGTCATGTTGTTTAATTTTAATTTTATTTTTTTGGGTGGTAAACATACCTTGTGGGGTTTTGTGTGTATGTGCGTTTTGTGGGCTGATTTGGTGTGTCTGCCTTGTGTGGTTTTGCTGTCTATAGGCTACTTAGGATGACAGCTCTCTTTATATATATATATATATATATATATATATATATATATATATATATATAGATTGGACTATAACATTATACCGTAATACAAAATATATAATTATAATATATTATTATTAGTATTATATTGTATTAAATTATAATAGTATCAATATTATATGTATATACAATGTATTATATTATATGCACAGTGGTGGAGGCAAGATGGAACTGCCTTCCCAGCCCTGCCCTTCACTCTGATCTATTAGTAGTAGTATTATATTGTATAGCATTATAACAGTATCAATATAATATGTATATACAATATATTATATTGAATGTTTGCCATGTATATGTACATTGTAATTCGCCCTGAGTCCCCTGTGGGGTGTGAAGGGCGAAATATAAATACTGCAAATAAATAAATAAATATTTATTTATTTATGATAATGTAAATAATAGTATTATAAATATAATAGATATAATCGTAATATAGATAATAATAGTATAGTAAATAGAATAGCAATATAAATAATATTACAATAAATATAATAGTAGTATAAATAATAAATAAATATTTTTTATTTATGATAATGTAAATAATATTATTATAAATATAATAAATATAATTTTATAGTATAATACTATAATAATAGTATAATAAATATAATAGTGATATAAATATTATTACAATAAATATAATAGTAGTATAATAAATATAACAGTAATGTTAATAATAATATTATAATTTATGTAATAGTAATATAAATAATAATAGTATAATAAATATAATAGTAATATAAATAATATTACAATAAATATAATAGTAGTATAATAAATATAACAGTAATATAAATAATAGTAAGAGAAATATAAAAATAAATGTAATAGTCATAGAAATAATAGTAAGAGAAATATAAGAAATATAATAGTCATATAAATAAAAGAATAAATATAATAGTCATATAAATAGTAATAGTATAATAAATATGATAGTATAAATAATAGTATAATAAATATATAAATAGTAAGGGAAATATAATAAATATAACAGTAATATAAATAATAGTAAGAGAAATATAATAAATATAAAAGTAATATAAATAATAATAGTATAATAAATATAATAGTAATATAAATAATATTACAATAAATGTAATAGTAGTATAATAAATATAACAGTAATGTAAATAATAATATTATAATTTTGTAATAGTAATATAAATAATAGTATAATAAATATAATAGTAATATACATAATATTACAATAAATATAATAGTAGTATAATAAATATAATGATAATATAAATATTATAATTGATATTAGTAATATAAATAAAAGTATAATAAATGTAAGAGTAATATACATAATAGTACAATAAATATAACAGTAATATAAATAATAATGGTATAATAATAAATACAATAATAATATAAATCATAGCATAATAAATATAATATTTATATAGTAGGAAGGGCCTTGGAGAAGGTTAATAACAAACCTCTGCAGCACAGCTTTTCCTTCTCTAGGGGTGGAGTCAACGGAGGGGCGGGGTCACTGGAACCAAGGGAGGGAAGGGGCCGACGGAGGGGCGGGGCCAACGGAGGGCACTGAGAGGGCAGGGCCTATGGACTCCACAGAGGGGGCGGAGCCCAGGGGAGGGCATGGCTGTCCTGAGGCCTGCCTTTCCCGGCTTGGGCCCAGCCTTTTCCTCCACCTTTGCCGGCTCCCAGGCCCGGGAAAAAGGAGGAGGAGAAGGAGAGCAGAAGCCAACGCCGCCTCCTTTGCCCCGGTGAGGATCCCACCTTGGCTGGGGAGAGAGGGGAAGGGGAGGCGCCTTCCTGGGCCTGGGTCTTGACCTCAGGATCCCTCGAGTGGGTGCCTGGGTGGGCCTGGCTTGCAACCTGCCTTCTTTCCCTCCCTCTGTCTCTCTTTCAGGCCTGGCGGGTGCTGCTCTCTCTTTCTCTCTCTTTCTCTCTCTCTCTCTCTCTTTCTTTCTCTCTCTCTTTCTCTCTCTCTCTCTTTCTTTCTCTCTCTCTCTCTCTCTCTCTCTCTCTCTCTCTCTCTCTCTCTCTCTCTTTCTCTCTCTCTCTCTCCCTCCCCTGCCGCCCCAACGCTGTTCCTGTTCGGGGAGGCGGAGGTGGAAGGAGGAGGCGGAGAAGGAGGGGCTGAGGAGGAGGAAGGGAGGCGCCTCCTCCTGGGCCTCGGTGCCACGGGGCCGCTTCCCGGGCAGGTCTGGCGGGTGCTGCTCTCTCTTTCTCTCTCTCTTTCTCTCTTTCTCTGTATTTCTCTCTCTTTCTCTCTCCCTCCCTCCCTGCCCCCCCCCTCCACCCTGTTCCCTGTTCGGGAGGCGGAGGTGGAAGGAGGAGGCGGAGAAGGAGGGGCTGAGGAGGAGGAAGGGAGGCGCCTCCTCCTGGGCCTTGGTGCCACGGGCCGCTTCCCGGGCAGGTCTGGCGGGTGGGTGCTGCTCTCTCTCTCTCTCTCTCTCTCTCTCTCTCTCTCTCTCTCTCTCTCTCTTTCTCTCTCTCTCCCTCCCTCTCTCTCTCCCCCTCCCTCCCCCTGCCGCCCCAACGCTGTTCCTGTTCGGGAGGCGGAGGTGGAAGGAGGAGGCGGAGAAGGAGGGGCTGAGGAGGAGGAAGGGAGGGCGCCTCCTCCTGGGCCTCGGTGCCACAGGGCCGCTTCCCGGGCAGGTCTGGCGGGTGCTGCTCTCTCTTTCTCTCTCTCTCTCTCTTTCTCTCTCTCTCTGTCTTTCTCTCTCTCTCTCTCTCTCTCTCTCCTCTCTCTCTCTCTCTGTCTTTTCTTTCTCTCTCTCTCTTCTCTCTTTCTCTCTCTCTCTCTCTCTCTCTCTCTCTCTCCCTCCCTCCCTGCCCCCCCCAACGATGTTCCGGTTCGGGAGGCGGAGGTGGGTGGAAGGAGGAGGCGGAGAAGGAGGGGCTGAGGAGGAGGAAGGGAGGCGCCTCCTCCTGGGCCTCGGTGCCGCGGGGCGCTTCCCGGCAGGCCTGGCGGGTGGGAGGGAGAGAGAAAGAGAGAGAGATCAGGAGGGGGACTGGAGAGCCGTTTTGCGGGCTTTTGGGGTGGTTTGAAGAGCCGGCTCTGTGGTCTGTGGAATAGGGCCGCTGTGCTCTGGCTGCCATGCGCGAACGTTCTAAACGTTCGCACTGGCAGCGGAGAGGCCGGGTGGGAATTTGGTGGCCAGATTTTTGGGGTCCGTTTTGGGGGTGTTGCGAGGAACGTATGGTCGGTTTTGTGGGCGTTGTCTGTAGCGAGTGTAATGGTCCAGTAGGCTGCCAAGTTTGGTGCTTCTGCGAGCCATAGTTTCTTTGTCTATATACGACATTAAACGGATTGACCAAAATTATATATATATAGATATGTAACTTCTCCAGGAGCAGCAGCAGGGAGGACACCATTCCTTCCTGCCAGATGTCAAAGATGCACTTCAACATCACACAGTCATATGCCCCACTATTACACTTTCTTCTTTACTAATAAAAAGCCCCACCAGCAAGCAACTTCTTCCAAAGCTTTTGCATTTCTTGTTCTCACAAAACATACTGGTAGAGGCCTGAAGCAACAAGTAAGCACACATTGTCCCCTTCTTAGAAAAACACTCTTGTATGATCCACCCGGGGGGTGTCACTTTCAAATTGTATTGTGGAAAATCTAGCCATTGGGGGGGGGGCATGCTTTTGGAGCATATTATTTTAAGTCTTAGTAAAGCGGTTTTGGTACTTTTCTGTGCAGGAGTACAGTCAGAGAGTGATGCTGCACACGTGTAGAGCTTTGAAAAGTGGGTTTCGGTGCCAAGAATCAGGCAGGCACTTGTTCCGTGAAAGTAACACTATGATTGGCGCTTCTAATCTATGCTGTGACTTGTTAAAGTACACCCCGTGCCTAACGTGAGATAACGTAGGCTTAGATTGGTCAAACAGTACAGGATGTGCTGATGGGAGACGTTTGTGCCAAAAAGGGAAAAGAACTGCGCATGTATGGAGGGATTCAGCCCCATCCTTTGCTGGCAGGGAAAAGGCAGAATGTGAAATGTTGCAAACCGGGTACATGAACGTCCCAGGCTGCTGATATGTACTGTGAGAAAGAAATAACGTAGAAATGACTATTGTTCTCATACATAGGTGGGACTTTTAGATGTGATGCTAATGGAAATGCAATGTTTTATTGGATTAATGAAATGCCATGAGACACCAGCCAATTATGATTGTGTAAAATCTATGAAGAAGGGCGGGCTTATCCGAGATGCCTCCATTGGGGGTATAAATGTTTTGTACTGAGAATGACCGGGGCCTTTTGCCCCTGATAGCAGCCGTGTTCTGCTGGCAAAAACCCACCAGCTGGTGTCATCAATAAATCATTTTGATTTCATCTACTTCACAGTTGTCGTGAGTTTTCCTCATCCTTGTACCCGCACGTCCAGGTAGCCTTGGTAAGAGTAAATTTGCCACTCGGAGTTCCATAACTCCCTAATTTGCTGCTACATTAGCAGTTCAGAGCAGGTCATCAGCTTCACTGATTCAGAAAGTTAAGGTGGCAGTGGCAGCCCCAAGAAAGGGCAATTGTGGGGCTCAGGGACAAGGGGAGAAGAATGACTTCAGGTCAGGGGTGGAGGGGTTGGCTGTCCATCCCACCCCACAAAGAGCCAATCAGTCCTCCAAAAAAGGAAAGGGGAGGAGGGGGAAGGAGGAGACTCCCAGATTGGCCAAGGGTTGGGGACAGAGTGATTGGCTGGACACCCCACCCTTTCCAAGTCTAGCAGCAGAGCAAATAAGGGAAAAGGAGCTGGTGGCCTGTGTTGGACAGTCAATGCAGGATCAACCACTATACTCCCACTGTGAGGAAGGTGAGCATGCAAAATAATCTTTGGTCAATGAGGGAGTCGAGGAGAGGTTGGAAATGCTTGTGGCACCAAGGAGGACAGTAAGGCTTTTAGATAGACTTTAATAACCTCTCCTCTGCTCTACTGATGACGTTGGTGACCCTGTGGATCTAGAATTTTCCTGGCCGGCATTACACCATTACCTCTTTATGTGCCAATTGATCCCCATTAGGAGAGGAGCAGCCATTACCAGACGCCACGTGGCCCATTTCAGCTGAAAAAATCATGGCAGCTGAGATTCACATATAATGTTACATTTAAAAAATGGATTTTTTCCCCAATTATTACCTCATGGTTACATCTGTAGTGGTTCAGCCTGTGATTGTCTCTTTGCCTCAGGCTTCTGAGGAGAATGATAATGAGTCTGCAGATGTTCCAATGTCTGAGTTAAATGATGAGGTTTCTGCTGACTCTCAGGGGTTTGTGAATGGAGATGATGGTCAAGAGAGTACAGATAGCCAGAGTGAACCTGAGGATTCTGGGATAGCTGGTTCACAAGGCAAAGATGCTTCAAGGCTAACAGAAAAAGAGGTCGAGGAAAAGGTTGAATGGCCAAGGCCAAATAGTGATAGTGAAAGGAACGTACTAATTGGCAAGCCAAGGGAGGACCAGACACTCTTTGATAGAAATCAATCAACATTGCCAACTGCAAGGGGGTAGAAGAGGGTTAAGAGATTAAGAGAAGAAAGGGGTCAAGGAGTGGTTTCCCAAGGGAAATGGAATGCTTTTGCTATGGCTTTCTGAATAAATATAGGGCCTGTGAATCTATACTCTTCAGTGAGTTCAACGTTGGTTTTCGTGTATAATCATGCCTCTTGCTTCATGCCTGGTATCCATGCCTTCTTGTTCATGCTGAGATTCCTGTTTACTTCTGCCTGGAATTCATGTTCATGCTGAGTCTCTTGTATATGGTTTGTCCTGGTTTCAAGCTCCTGCATTGGGATTTAATTGTTCAAGTTTGCTGCTGCTGCTTCTTCAAGGGACTTTGGTCCTTTGCAACCTTTTGGAACTGAAAGACTAATTCTTGTGGACTTGTTTATTGGATTTTTGCAACCCTCCTGGTTCCTGACTTAGATTTTGACTGTTTTATTTTACCTTGCTCAACTGACTGTTTTTTTGGACTTTCCTTTATTACTTGTTTGAATGCTTTTTACCTTTTTGGCTATTGTTATATTAATCCTCAATAAACTGCTTTGCTTATAAAGAACATTGGTGTGTTTACGGGTTCAAAGGTGCCAACCCCAGCTTTGGTGTGCAACAACATCAAACCTTAGAGTCATGTTGTTAAGAAATTTCAATAACATCAAAGCTAAACTTCTCACAAGACAACAAAACTATTTTGAAAAACTTGGCTCTCTCCTTTCCCTAAGTTTTCAGGAGAGTGTTTGTGATTGTGGTTCAAACTGAACTGAATTTGACATGACTAACAAAGTGGCAAATTACTGCATTTGATAAAAAATGTAGTAATTCAATTGGAACTCAATTCAGTTAGAATCCAAACCTCATAAGGAAGGAATATATTTTAAAAATGTTGTGTGCCTTCAAATGATTTTAACTTATAGAGACCGTAAGGCAAGCTTATCAAGGGGTCACATGGGCAAGATTTATCCATAGTATGTTTGCCATTATCTCCCTTTTAGCCTGAGAGATGTGATGTGCCCAAAGGCACCCAGTGAATTTTCATAACCAATCTGGTCTTCCAGATTTCAACATTATAATCTCTGCACAACACTGGCTCTCATGGGTTTTTTTCTGTCATGTAAAAAAATACACACCACAAAAAACTAGGTTTGAGGACTAAATCCATTTGGTAGCAATGAGGAGCTAGTGAATCTTTGCTTGCCATTCTGCTGTATGAAACTATTGAACTTAGCTATTTCCTAGGTGAATCAAATACAAACCAATATGATAGTACTTCACAGACTGTGGTGTAGGACACTGCTACCAATCTCCCCCAATGTGCAAGGGAATGGGGGTAAAGAAGGGCGGGTTATGAATAAAGAAAGAAATAGGATCATATTTGTGTCCATTTGTGCCCCATGGCTCACAGTCTGAAACCAGTCTGGTGACCATCACTTTTGAGAATCACTGTGCTATGAAACTGTGCTTCTGAATGCACTGCAAAATGGACTGTATGTCTGATAGGCTCCAGTATCATTACAGAGAGTTGGTGAAAATATCAGTTAAGCATCAAGCAAACATATCTCATGAGCTCTAAGGTGGCCAATTAATACCACTGATGTTTTTGGTGAAACACCCAAGTAACAACATCAGGCATCTGTTAAAAATGCTTGTTGCCGTACCAAAAGTGTTGAATATTTTCGGATTATCTGATGGGAAAAATGGTTTTAGCCAATATAGTAACACTGATCTCAGCAACCAGCTTATGGCCGGAGAAAACTCATTTGAATCTCATTTCCCTGGTTCTGAAACTTAGTTCCTCTTTCCCCTTCTGGTTGCCCTTCCTCAACCCCTTCCTCCCAGTGGCCTCCAACTAAGAGTCAAAGTAGTTTGAAGAGTATCTGAGCTTTTCTCCCTTTTGGAAAGAAATTGACTACAAGGCTTTATCCTTGTTTGGCTATCAAACTAGACCTCAAAAGGCATCAATCCCACCTAAATCCAATTTTTCGTAAAAAAATGAGGAAATAAAAAGATTTTTCGAAGAAATGTGTGATAGAAGAGGCCTAATAACATGACTCTGATCCCCATCCTATTATAAGCCCAGAACACTACATAGAGCATGCAAGAAAAGAAGCAGAAGCATATTGTTGGAGACTTAACGCTGAGAAATATTAATCCTGAAGCTTTTTCTGTAAATCGTTTTCAACAGAAGAAAGGTAACAGGGTTGTACGGATTTTGGACAAGAGGAAATGAAGAACCCATCAGTCATCTTATCTGAAACCCTTTTTACTAAGTTCATGCAACACTGATATCTTCTAATACTTTATGGTCACAAAAAATTATAACCATATTGGATTTGTTTATTCTCAGAGTTTAGAAAAGCTATTTTTGAAATACAGATTTCAGAGTCCCCATTTCTTCTAGTGACCATGCTTCCAGATGGATTTTGGGAAATGCAGTAAAAAGATAACATTTAGAAAGCTTGATTATTCTCTCTAATTCACATAATTCCAGAGAAGCCAATCTTAACAGACTGGAAATTATATTATTCTATTACAGATAATTTAGTAGTATATGTGCCAAATGCCTTTTCTCCATCGTACAGTATTCAATGAAGTGGAAAAGGAAAAGGATGTGCCTCTTTTCCTGTAAAATTACTATAGTATATGGGAAATTATTATATTGGGAAACCTTGCAGCAATTAAAAATGAATCTATATAAGCTTACAGGAAAAAATGTGCTTCTCATTATTTTAACCAAACCAAATCAAACCAATC
This sequence comes from Anolis apletophallus, assembly GCA_030556195.1. Lineage (NCBI taxonomy): Eukaryota > Metazoa > Chordata > Lepidosauria > Squamata > Anolidae > Anolis > Anolis apletophallus. The sequence continues at coordinate 127,932,653 of JARBWK010000001.1, read as the reverse complement.
AACTGACAAGATTGGATCCACAATGATGACCTCATCACACTCATCTAAATCAGAGTCTTATGATAATTTGTTTTGGGAAACACACAATGTCATGTGACTTCTGGCAGAGGCTCCGCCCCAAACCAAGGTGGAAGTGTCATTGGATGCTTCCCCCATAACATGGGAGACTTCATTGGCACCAGCATGGACCCTCTACAGAATGGCAGTGCTTCCCATGTCTGATAGGGAAAGTGTTGCAGAGAGAGCTGTGCACAGGGCAACAAATTTGCCCCGCTGCCCCTCTCTTTTTGCTGTGAAGCCAGATGAAGCTTTGGCCTGGCCTTTGTGATGAGGCCCTGAGTCAACCTGTAAGAACACTTGTGTTGAAAAGCAATGGGTCTAAAATTAAGTCCCACTGTTTGAGACTTGGTGAAAGTGTAGCTTGGTTTAGACCAGTGGTTTTCAACCTGTGGGTCCCCAAATATTTTGGCCTACAACTCCCAGAAATCCCAACCAGTTTACCAGCTGTTAGGATTTCTGGGAGTTGAAGGCCAAAACATCTGGGGACTCACAGGTTGAGAACTACTGGTCTAGACCTAACTGCCAGTTTTCCATAAATCATTGAATAGACTGTAAGCGGAACTGTGAATGCTACTTGGAAATAAAGTTTGGTAAGAACTCTACCTGAAGTCTAAAAGCACTTCTTGTGTTTTCAGCATTCAAAAGCATGCAACAACATTGAGAGAACTGCGAATTACATTATTCATCCTTCCTAAGAGGTTTTTTTTTTAAAAAAAATTGTTTAGTACTGAGTGAGTAAATGAACACACATCCTCCTTGAAATTATTATAGAACATAACCTTTTGTTAATTTGTTACTCCTCCACTCACTTACTTTCTAAATGAAAATATATTTTTCAGTGCAAACCTGTCTCAGAATATATGTTTTTTGGCTCACTGTTGGACTTATTACTTCCATTTTGTGATTAAAAAGTGGCAGAGGTGAGACAGCTTAGACTCTTTTAAGGTTGACTAATGGATATAGTGCAAAAGTGCAATATTCCAACAAAAGCCAAATGTAGCTGAAAAAGCAGTGAAGACGTATTATCTCAGTAGTTTAAGATTATGCTGTGAGTGCTTTACTTTTTGCTGGATCTAGATATGTGGCACACATGACCTCCACAAATCTATAATAATGTTGTCAAGATAATTATCCAGTGTATTTGTTTCCTGAACACGTTTTACTTCATGTTCTAAAATAAAGCTAAATGTTGGGTATTTACATTTTATTGATCTTTTAATTTCTAAAAGGGTTGCAGTCTGAATTCTAACAGGGTCCTATTTTTAGAGATCATAGCAAGGGGAGAATCACCTGGAAGAAGACTGAATACACTAGTAGCACCTGGAATCCTGAATTAAAAAGCTCTAGATCAGTGTTTCCCAAACTGTGCTTCTCCAGTGTTTTGCTTAGAAATCCCAGTCAGTTTACCAGCTATTAGGAATTGTGGGAGTTGAAGGCCAAAATATCTGGAGAAGCACAGTTTGAGAAACGCTGCTCTGAATCATTCTCCTTGAACATACAACTTAGACCCTTCTCTTATTTGTCTGTAATTAGAATTGGGTACTATTATAACAGGGGCAGTGTGTTTGAGCATTGGATTATGACTCTGAAGAACTGGATTGAAATCCATGCTCAGGCATGAAAACCCACTGGATGACCTCAGACAAGTGACACACTCTCAGTCTCCAAAAACCATGTGGTAGGGTCATCTTAGGGTAGCCGTAAGTTGGAAATGACTTGAGGGCACACAACAACAATAACAACAAGCCACTATACCTGATGCATGTGTTACAAGAGTCATGTCAACTGAAATTAATGTAGAGTTTTGACATGGCTGAGTTTAATGAAATCATAAAGCCTCCTTTGCTTGATCTGTATCTGATACTTTGACTGGTGACCACAAAAGGAACAATAGATAGAGACATAAATATACCATAAACAATAGAGACATAAATATACCATAAACAATAGATAGAGACATAAATATACCCAACCTCTTCTTCTCTCCTCCTTTCCATGCACTATAGAACAAGCTCACAGGTAAGTCTGGAGTCTTTTAATGTCCTCAACATTTTTTTAAAAAAAAAACAAGAATTAATTTGGAGGTTGGCATAAACACAATGAAGCAGTAATTTCCAGTGCAAGCCTTATGTACAGGTATTACATTGAATCATATGTCCACTCTACCAGACTAGCTATTCATTTTGAATAGCTGTTAGGAATTATGGGACTTGAAATCCAAAAACACCTCGAGGGGCAAACTTTGCCCATAACTGCTATAAAAGGTCCAGTAGAGAAATATGAAAGTTTAAAACGGTATTTTCCCCATTCCAAGAAATGCTGACTGGCAATTTCATTGACCGCTGCAAAAGTTCAGCCATTCAGTGATTCTATTTTCTGTGATTCAGTGATTACAAGTGTTATTTTAGAGCTGAATGAAGGAGACATATGTGTGGCAGCTCTACTTGGTGGAATTCACATTCTAAATTTACCATTTCACCTTCAATTTACTTGGTCAAGAAGAATCAGCCGCCTCAAACTTGATAACAGAAAACTTTCTGCTGCCTCTGATGATGCTGCCAGAAAATCCAAACAAATGGAACTCATAATCAAACATTCATTGTGCTTCAGTTTCTATATAGCAAATATATACACTTCCCTTCAGCATGTGGGAAGAAAGATTTTGCAGGTGACTTTTGTCATATTTCACTTGGCTCGTTTCATCTGCCTTGCCTCACGGCAAAGACCATTATTCACTGAACATCTGCCTATAAATATCATTCTGCTTGGTAGGAAAGTACACGAACTTGCATGTATTATTTCATGGCCAGTGTCTAGCCTTCAGTAGGGAAAGTCTTCATTGATGTATTTAGACAAAGTTCAGGATAGTTCCAATCATACAGCACATCTATCTTCCCACAGCTTCAGTTCTTCCCATAAATAATAGTAACACCATCACTGTATTAACTCAAAGTTTTAAGATACACACAAAGGGCAGAAAATGACAATCATTTTGGATGGAGTTGGGTTCCCCCCCCCCCCCAAATGAAGCCTACTAATCATCATACCATTTGCTTTTGATTGCATCACCCTGCCTTATTAACTGCATGTCAAAACTTTTCTAGTACATTTTGATTTTTTTTATATTTGTGGAAAGAATGCTGGTGTGACAATAATGATGCAGTACATGAGTATAGGAAAATGTGTTCTAATGGCAATGAAATCTGACGGTTCTGTTGATTCTTGATTCCCCTGGAGCCCCCGGTAGTGCAATGGATAAAACCCTTGTGCTGGCAGGACTGAAGACAACAGGTTGCAGGTTTGAATCTGGGGAGAGCGTGGATGAGCTCCCTCTGTCAGCTCCGGCTTGTTTTTGTTATTGATGTTTTTAGTTTTGTTTGTTTTAGTCTCTAATTCCACAGGTCTGTATGAGGGACCCAACCAAATTGGCTTGGGAAATATCATGTTAATAAGTCATCAATTAACACTCATTGCTTTTGATTATCCTATCACAGGCAAAGGAAGCTTAGAATATTTATAACAGGATGTCTTAGCATCATCTTTTGTTGTTTATATTAATGCAGGGGCAGGGAATATCCTCCAATCCCATAACAATTTTACATGCCCACACAATCATAATCTCAAAGCATATGTTCAGCATTTCCTCCAGTGAGCATGGGTGTCTTTACACATGTGCAAATTCATTCTGGGCACGACTTGTTCAATCATGCTTCTATCACCACAGCTAGGATTTTCCTGTTCTAAGGCGGCAGAACATGGGTAGTTCAAGTGTTTGGCGGTCAAGCCAGAAGTCAAAAACTAAAATCATCTTGGGTGATACCCACACAGCTATAGTCAACACACGTTCAGAGATAAAGGAACCATAAAAGACAGCTCACAGATAAAAGACAGCTCACAGAGCTCAAAAAAGTGCAGTTTCAGAATTCAGACTAACTGCATTGAACTGGATGTGTCATATAATCCTGCTCAATGCAATCAATCTGCATTCTGAAACTATATTATATGACAGTGTAGATCCAGAGTGAGTCCCAGCTTAACTCTAAGATTTCCTTTCCATCAAGCTCTGATGATGCTTGCAGGTTCCTACCCATATAACTAAGGAATAAATGGAAACCCTAGTCAAATCTTAATTTCATATCTATTACTATGGTTTTTCCCCTTGCGTTCCTGCCCTTGACTTCTCTACACTGGTTAACAATTATTGAGGAATGGGAGGTGGCTTGATGGATGGGGTTCAACTCCTTGGAGTTTGGAGGGGAGGGACTGATGAAGAACTGGGAGTTTTGAGGGCTTGAATTCTAGGTATTCAGTCTTGGCTCTTTTCTGCAAAATATATGTACAAAATCAATATATCTTTCTCCATGTCCAATGTAGGTTGCTGTCTGGCTTATAAGAATGTGTTTACAAATGAGTTTCACTACTTCAGATGCTACAGTGTTCACTTCATAACTTGACAGTGAGATGGCCCAAATAAAAGCATGATGCCATACATTTGGTATAACAACGTTCTGATATCATAGCTAAGTAGTAGTTGCATTTTGATTAAGCATGGAAATAAAAGGTTGATGTTCAAGAAATGTTTGGATAAAACTGGGAGCCAGAATAGTGTAGTGGTTTGAGCATGAGACTATAGCTCTGGGAATCAGGGTACAAATCCACTGCGTGACATTGGGCAAGTTGTGCTCTCTCAAGAAGGCAAAGGCAAACCTCCTCTGAATAAATATTGCCAAGGAACCCCAATGATATATTAACAGAGGAGTCACCATAAGTTGGAAATGACTTAGAACATAAGAACATAAGAAGAGCCATGCTGAATCGGACCTCAACCCATCTAGTCCAGCATTCTGTATCACAGTGGCCCACCAGTTGTACACGGGGATCTCGAGCAGAAGGGAGGGCAAAACCCTGACCTGCTCCCGACCCCCCACAACCAGTAGCCAGGGAAATCCTGCCTACCTCAACCAACTCCGAGGTGGCACTTGAATGTCCTTTTCAGTAACTACCGATACACTTGGTATCCATGAATCTGTCTAATCCTGCCTTGAAGTTGTTCAGGATGACAGCTGTCACAACCTCTTCTGGAAGTAAATTCCATAACCCAATGACCCTCTGGGTGAAGAAATATTTCCCTTTATTAGTCCTAATTTTCCTACCTTGGAGCTTCAGGGAGTGCCCTCTAGTCCTAGTGTTTTGTGACAAAGAAAATATTTTTTCTTTATTCACCTTTTCTATCCCATGCATGATTTTATACACTTCGATCAAGTCACCTCTTAAACGCCGTTTTTCAAGGCTGAAAAGACCAAGGCGTTGCAACCTGATTTCATAAGGGAGCCGCTCCATCCCTTGGATCATTCTTGTTGCCCTTTTCTGTACCTTTTCCAGTTCCGTTATATCCTTCTTAAGGTGCGGAGACCAGAATTGTACACAGTACTCCAAATGTGGCCTTACCATAGATTTGTAGAGAGGTAATACAACATTTGCTGACCTATTTTCGATTCCCTTTCTGATCATGCCTAGCATAGAATTTGCTTTTTTCACTGCTGCTGCGCACTGGGTTGACATCTTCATTGAGCTGTCCACCAAAACCCCAAGATCCCTTTCCTGGTTTGTCTCGGAAAGCTTTGACCCCATCAATTGGTAGGTGTAGTTGGGGTTCTTTGCCCCGATGTGCATGACTTTACACTTGTTTAGGTTAAAATGCATTTACCACTTTGTTGCCCATTCACTCAATTTCGAGAGATCTTTCTGGAGCTCTTTACAATCAGTTTCATTTTTAACTACCCTGAACAATTTAGTGTCGTCTGCAAACTTTGCTACCTCAGAATTCACTCCTACATCCAGATCATTAATGAATAAATTAAAAAGTAACGGACCCAAAACTGAACCTTGGGGTACGCCACTTCTCACCTCTTTCCACCCAGAGAAATGTCCATTTATTACCACCCTTTGTTTCCTACAGTTTAGCCAGGTTCCAATCCAGGACAAGACCTGTCCTCTGATTCCATGGCTGAAGAGCTTATTTAGGAGCCTTTGGTGAGGGACTTTGTCAAAAGCCTTTTGAAAGTCAAGGTAAACAATATCAATTGGGTCCCCTTTATCTATGTGTTTATTTACACCCTCAAAGAATTCTAACAAGTTAGTAAGACATGATTTGCCTTTGCAGAAACCATGTTGATTTTCTTTCAGCAATGCCTGTTCTTCTATGTGCCTAGTAATATTTTCTTTAATAATGGTTTCTATCACTTTGCCTGGAACTGAGGTTAAACTGACTGGTCTATAATTTCCTAGATCACCTCTGGATCCTTTCTTGAAGATCGGTGTTACATTTGCCTCCCTCCAGTCCTCGGGTACAGTGCCTGATCTTAGAGAAAGGTTATATATCTTAGCTAGAAGTTCAGCAATTTCACACTTGAGTTCCTTAAGAACTCTGGGGTGGATGCCATCTGGACCTGGTGATTTGTTGACATTTAGTTTAGTAAGGCATGTGAGAACATCCTCCTTGTTTATCTCTATCTGTTTTAATTCTTTTAATTCCCTCCCTGAAAAAACTGACTCAGCTGCAGGCATATGTTGTCTGTCCTCCTGTGTGAAAACGGAGGCAAAGAAGTCATTTAGCCGCTCAGCAATCTCCTTGTCTTCACTGATTTTCCCTTTCTGACCATTTTCTTCGAGTGGCCCAACTGCTTTTCTAGTTGGGTTCCTGCTTCTGATGTACTTAAAGAAGTTTTTGTTTTTTATATATATATTCTTTGCTATATGTGCCTCGAAATCTCTCTTGGCTTTCCTGACTGTTGCTTTGCATTTAGTTTGCCAGAGCTTGTGTTCCTTTCTGTTCTCCTCGGTAGGAAGAGCCTTCCATTTCTTAAATGAGTTTTTCTTCTTTCCTGTAGCAACCCAGTTCCCTTTCGTGCCTGGGGGGCAGGGGGCAGCATCCGGGGTCCCACTTGCATTAGGGCCAGCTGCAGTTGATGAGGACATGGAGAAAGGGGCTGATGAGTAAGCTGGGCCTTCATCTCCCACAGAAAGCCTGGCCTGGGATGATGAATGGCCTGACGGCTATGCTAGCTGGGAAGTTCAGACTGACCCTGAGAGTGATGACTCTGATAATTATGAGAAACCAGGTGGTTACGGGTCGCAGGAGAGAATCAGGGAAACAGTGGAGGATGAGCCCATGGAAGCTGAAAGGGAGTTCAGCTCTCATGAAGATAGCGACCCAGGTGCTGGGAGGCAAGGACGGAGCTTTGATAGGAGATGGAGCATTGAGTCTAGCAGGAGGGATTGGCACCGCAGCCTAGAGCGCCAGAGAGGCGCGAGGTCCCGTAGCACAGATTGGCGCAGAAGCCTAGAGCGTCGGGGGGCCCGTCACGGGGATTAAGTATAGGATCCATGGGAATGGATCCTCAGTAGCTCGGCCACTTCTATTCTAAGAGGAGTGAAGCGAGCGGAGTTCCAGGGAGCCAAGTTGCCGGCTCGAGCCTTGCCAAGTAGTTTCTTGGAGTTGTTCATGAACTTTGCCTTGTTCTTTGCCACGGACCAAGTCCTTGATCCGCATAGTTTTGCGGTGCCTTGCCACGGTTGCCTTTGGATTTTACCTATGGACTCTTTACCTATTTTGGATTGAACTTTTTGATACTTTTTATGGACAATTTACCTTTTCACCTGTTTCTTGTTCTTCAATAAATAGTTAGCTGATTACCGTCTCTGTGTGTGTGATTAAGGGGCTGGGCTGAGACCCTGCATCGTGACATTTCCAATCACATCTTTTACTTCATTTGTAAGCCATACTGGTGTCCTTTTGGACTTTCCATGCCTCTTTCTTTTTATTGGAATGCATTTTAGTTCGGCCTGTTTTAAGGTATTTTTAAACAGTTTCCAAGCATTTTGGAGGGATTTGATTTTTTTTACTGCTCCTTTTAGTTTGTTCTTTACAATTTTTCTCATTTTGGTGAAATTCCCTTTGTGAAAGTTTAATGTCTCCGTGTTAGTTTTCACTGACAGTTTGCTATCCAAACTTAAGTTGAAGGTTATTGTGTTATGGTCACTGGTACCTATGGGCTCAGTTACAAGGACATCTTGAACGAGATCTTGTTCATTAGTTAGCACCAAGTCCAGGATCCCCTTTCCCCTGATTGGTTCCATGACCATCTGCTTGAAGCCACATAAGATTATAACTACTTTTATGTTCATCTTAGAATATGATGTGTAAGCCTGACAAGAGATGCCATTTTCACTGCATTTCACCATGAAATAGTTGCCACTGTGTAATAGTCACACTCCCATTCTGCTCCCCCTCCCCAATTGAGTTTTTGTCTTAACTGAATAATAGCCAGCTCTTAAAAGTAACACCCATTTTGGCCCCACAAATTGGGTATTTGCCTTGAGTCACACCTTTGATTTATTGCTGCAAAGTACCCATTTTATTTATTCGCCCATACACTGTCCCCTTCAATTGCCCACTTTCAGATTCAGCTTAGTGAACTAGCAGGGAGGAGACACACTACATAATAGTCACCCCTTATTTCAGTTTTAAAAAGGAACAAAAAGAAAAAAGTGTAACTTCTTCTTGGCTTTTCTTCGCGAACAAAGATTCATGAAGGACTTATTCCATGCTTTCTACAAGCATGTTGATGATTCAGAGGTTGGATGTGTCCTTCGAGCCTGTGCAATGGAGTTTTCTGGTGGAGCGCAGCATGCACAGAACTGGCTTCACCCTTTAAACCCCAGGGACTAGCAAGCTGGGACGGTGGCAGCGAGGTCCTCGGGTCGTAGGTTTGGTTCGAGTTTCCTTCTCTAGAAGGTTGACCTTACAGGAGTAAACGAGCACCATCTGCCCGGGTTTGAAATCAGAGTTTTCCTTCTCTTAGGATGGTTGCCAAAAGGCTAGAGAGCCCATCCTGCACTTTAACGCTCTTTGTCAGACCCTTCGGTTGTGACCTGTCTGGCATGGGAGGCTCTACCGGTGCTATTATACCACCACCAGCATAGCTCACAACTTCAAGCCTCTCCCCCACAACAAGGAGGCACCAACGGAGATGCTTGCGTAACTAGTGTGCAATGAAATATGGTAAGTCATACAACAATTAAAAATGCAGGAAATGTATAAAATTTGAACCTTCACGGGTGTATTTTTATTCTGAATTACACTAGTTGGGAACACCTTGATGCTGGGCTTTTATATTCCTTGCAAATTTTGTGCAACATGAACTACTAATCACTGTCTGTTCTCCAGACATAGCCAAGCTCGAAGCAGCTTTGGGACATCACTACAGGAAGGGTAATCAATAACATAAGCTCTTAAAACATTTCAAGAGCCTTTTAACTGATGTCAAATGCCTCTCAACTGCATCCATTTGTTCCAATATATGTAGTGTTCTCCACTGATTTAGCTTCAAGGTCAACATAATGATGGATCTTGGCCAAAACCCTAGCACTTGCACATTAAACTGAAAACCTGTCATGAACATCAGAACATGGGTCCTATTTTTAAATGCACAAATTGTCAGAGTTTAAAGGTTATTTTTATATTCTTTTGCAAGATCTAATCCAATTTACATTTTTGAAGGCCTAAGATGGTTTTCCACATGTAAAAGTTTAAGAAGTTCCAAATAAGGTTATTTTAGAATAGGTGGAACAAATCCATTAATGAAAACTTGACATCTTCCAAGTCCTCAACAGTAATGAGCAAAAATCATACAATGTGCACTTAGGAACTGCTTTAAAAAACCACATCAAACTGACGATGACCTTCTAGCTTGTGACCTACATCTTGTGTCAACCTTAAAGTGACCTCTACAGGGTTCTTACCCTTGACATATATGAAAACAGTAAAAAAAAGTTTCCACAGCAAACTAAAGCCAAAGCCATGCTCCCTTACTCTTTCCTCCTTTCCTTGGAGAAAAGTAGATACACTTGGATAAAAGAAGTGAAATTTATAAAAGAAGTGACAGCTTACATGTCAAAAAACTTGGAGGCCCATTTTAAATTTTAAAAAAGGTACTGGGTAATTTTTTTTAAAAAAATGCTTTAAAAGGGATTAGTCCCACTCTTCAGGAAATCCCTTTCTAGTGCATCAACATTTTAAGGGATGCCTTGTCAAAACCTGCAGAAACTCTGAGGAATATGGTGTCACAAGAATCTCTTTAATCCGCATTCTGCTATGGTAATAAAATCATTAAAATTGCCTCTGTAATGGCAAAAGAAGATTTAAATTACCGGTATATGAATGACATAGACTGATAGGACAGAGTATTTCAAAATCAAATGGATCCACCTCCGGATATCACACAGGAACATTTGCCATTCACCTTTTCTTCATGTGAGCGGTGGCCCTCTGGTGTTTCTCAAATGCTGTGCAAATTGGGTCTCTGGACCGTAATAAAATTTGTATTGTATTGAAAATGCTCAGTGAACAGTGCTTGCTTATCAGGACTGCAGCCAAATCAATCAAAAGCTTTCCCTGGATGAAACTGCCCTTTTCTCTTCCTCTGGTGAGCTGGATTATAGAACACCCCAATCAATGATCCAGAAGAAAATTCGACACAAATTGTATTAGCAAGCAGACTGAAAAACAGGAATGGTAAGAGGTCTCAGGAAAGGAGTCAACATCATTCAAACAAATGAGAGCAGCCAGTGTAATGTAGTAGTTCGCTTTTGGGACTGGAACCACTGAAACATAGAAACTCTGTGTGTGACTTTGGGTCGCTCTCCCTCTTCTCCAAATTAATCTATATCACAAGATTATTGGGAAAATAAAAAGGGGATGGAGTCATGCATACTATCCTGAACTGACTGCAAAATAAAAATGTAACAAAGTATATACAGTATTTACTTACTTCCCATCTTTGTTTGGTACCAGGACCTGCCTGTCTTTGTGATTGCATCTTCACCTATGAACCAGCACATACTTTAAGATCATCCGGGGAGGCTCTTCTCTCACTTCCACCACCCTCACAAGCTCGGTTGGTGGAGACGAGGGCTTGCTCTGGAATTCCCTCCCCAGGGAGATCAGACAGGCTCCCACTCTCCATTTTCCACAAGGAATTAAAAACTTGTCTGTTCCGTTGTGTCGCTGATTAGGCAGTTCACTACAGAATTTCCCAACCTATCCATCTCATGCACTTTAAAATCTTTATCACATCTCTACCTTTCTGGCAGTTCTAACACTTTAATAGCCTTAAGACATTTGCCTCCTAGCCCAGCCCTCCGATTGTCACACTTTCCCTGGCTCTTCGTAGGATTCATTGCACTTAGTAATTATGAACCAAACCCAGCACTTTATTTGCTCAGCCATGACAGCTTTTAATCATTTTTTTAAAATGTTATCTTGACTTTATGTTTATTGATGTTTGATATTGCTTGTTTTTCGATGCTTATTTTAACCTGTTTTGTTGGACATGTCCCTCTGTAAGCCATCCGAGTCCCTTCAGGGAGATGGAGACGGTGTATAAAAATAAAAATATTATTATTATATTTGTAATGAAACCCGGGACTTGAAGGAAGTTCACAACAAAAATGAAAACTGGAACAATTCACCCCCCCCCCTTCCCAAGTAATGTGAAACACAAATAATTAGAAGCATCACAGATAGTCTTATGTGACTACCACGGGCCCTTTCACACTATAGAATGATAGCATTAGGATTCCTCTTTAATTGCTGTGGAGCCAATTCATACAGAAGTACAGTGCTATGATTCTACTTCAACTGCAATGATTCGATCCTGTGAAATCCTGGCACTGGTAGTGAAGGGAAGGGTGTTTGTAATTCTTAGCCAGGGAGCTCTTCTGGTGGATCTGGCCAAACCACATGATTCCACAAGATATAATCATGGCAGTTGAAGTGGAATCATAGCTTTAATTGTGTGGTCCTTGGTTCTATCTTATGGAATCCTGAGATTTACAGTTTTGAGTGGGGTATTCATACCCATCAACATTTCATAGGCAAAAACAACATTGGGAAAAAGCAAAATTGGGATATGTCAAGTAAAATTAAGATTGTCAACTTGTTCGACTTGTTGCTGTGTTGTATTGAGGGCAGAGACTGCCTGTGTAAACCGTCCCGAGTCACCTTCGGGCTGAGAGGGGCGGTATAGAAACATGACAAATAAATAAAAATAAATAAATAAATTGTCAAAATGATGATTCTCCCCATGGCATAATCAACGACGGTGAGATAATGGGATATATAGACAATCGTCTAGCCAAATTTATGATCAACCATCATCCCTGCATACCGGTATTTTACCATCTACCTAAAATCCATAAATCAATCAGACCCATCCCGGGCAGGCCAATTGTCTCTGGCAGCAGCAGCCTACTACAAAATGTGGCCACATACCTAGACTCCCTCCTGCAGCCTTTGGTTAAATCCAAATTGGCCTACATCCAAGACACTCAAGACTTCATCAGGAAAGTCGAGGGCCTTATCCTGGAAGAGGGGGATCTCCTCATTACGGCGGATGTCAATTCGCCGTAATGATATACGAATATACCCATTGAAAAAGTCAGAATAGTTCTTATGGACTCCTTTGATAGCATCTCTACCATGCATAGACCACCTACATTCTTCCTGATGGACATGTTAGATTCTGTGTTGGAATACAATTATTTTGTATTTAATCAAGAATATTATTTACAGATTGGGGGTGTGGCCATGGGTAGCCCGATACTGCCCTCAGTGGCCAATCTATATATGGACTCCCTGGAAAAAATTCATGTATTTAGCACACCGAAACACCCCCATGCACAGAACATCAAAGTCTACCTTCGATTCATCGATGATGTCTATGTAGTGGTTAGGAGAGGGACGGACCCCAATTCATTCAAGAGGTGGCTGAACTCATGGTCAGAATCTATCACATTTACTATGTCCTATGACAGAGAGAGCGTGGATTTTCTGGATGTAACTACTACCTTCCGTCACAACAATAAGCTTCTAGTGAAATGCTTCCACAAAAAGACTGAGAAGAATGCTCTATTACATTATGGTAGCTTTCACAGCCACGCACTAAAAAAGAACTTACCGTTCTCCCAGATTCTGAGATTGAAGAGGAATTCGTCACAGATGGGCCATTACCATGAAGAAATCAACCACCTCTCGACAAAACTGGCTCTACGAGGATATCCAAACAATATCATTGACTCAGCCATCAGAAGAGCGGATTCCATCCCCAGAGAGTCCCTACTCACCATGAAACCCAAATCTCCTCCTGATAATATTGTATGGCCACTCACTTTAACCAAACATTCTAACGTGATCATTAATACTGTACAGAAATTTTGGCCTCTTGTACAGGACAGCACAGGTCTCTCACAACCCCCATTGGTGGCTTATAAACGCACCAAAAATCTCTGTGACCTCCTGGTACACACGGACATCAGAACCCCTCCCAAGAGAAGTTCGCTTACAGCAAAAACTCATCCGTGTGGGCATTGTGCTCAATGTGGATCCGTGTATCCTGGGAAAGAAGTCTACAGCCCGGGACGTAGATGCAGCTTTAAATTCAAAGAATTCTTCTCTTGTTGCTCTGAGTCCCTCGTGTACGGAATCCGGTGCCCGTGTGGCCTTATTTACATAGGCGAAGGTAGCAAAATGCTTAAAACCCGCTTTTGTGAATACAAATTGCGGGTTCGCCATTCTTCAGAAGACTCTCCCTTGTATATACATTGTAAAAACTTATCCCATAGTCCTGAGTCATTACAGTTCTTTGGCATTGAAAAAGTTACTCCACCTCCCCACGGAGACCTCCATACAGCTTTAATTCGGGCTGAAACCCGTCTTATAATGACCTATTGTACTGAAATCCCCTTCGGTTTGAATGAGAAATTAGGGGTTGCAGCTTTGCTCACGTGAACTGCATTCAGGATCTTCCTTCTCCTTTAAATCAGGATCTTCCTTCTCCTTTAAATGAGGCAGCTCTTGTTGCAATCTTGCTCTGGTCATTAGGCATTATGCACCTTTATCTATGAGCCTCTGTATCCAGGTAAATATGTTTGCTCAGCATTGAATATAATATTTTATCTTTGATATGTTTTCACCGTGTATTTGGAATTGTATATATACCTTCCCTTTATTTGTATTTCACAGAAATTGTATGCCTGCCACCTCAAAGTGTATTTTACACAAGAATTCTTTAATTACCACTTGGCCTTGAAAAAGATCAGTTATGTTCGAAACGAGATGTAGAATTCCTAGGGTAATCACTCCCTCGTCGGCCTTTGTGTAGTGGTGTTGTTCCTCCAGCCGCGACTGTCTCCTCTTGGATTTCCCGGAGCAGCTCGCCGCTTAGCAGCGGCTTTTCGCCCCAGCATCTGCAACCGCCTCCGTTTGCATTCCACAGAGCGGCTTGGCTTTGCGGCATCTTTTGGCCACTTCCTCCCATTGTGGACTTACAAACTTGGGTCCTTACCCTATGTGGATTTCTCCATCATTGATTGTGTCTTCAGTTCCAGTTCCTTATTGAACTTTGGTCTACATTGAACTCTACCAGACCATCGTTACATTAGCATATGAACATTGTGGATCTGGACTTCACATTGAAGGGTAGGAACCTGCTGTATTAGTGTGCCTTATGTGTTGTTGTTTGTATCTACTCATCTATTTATGTATCCTACATTATATTTTGATGCATATGACATATGTGATATAACCAGCACTTTTGCAATATATTGTTTATTTCTATACTTTTCCAGTGTGTTTACTCAGCTCAGGTAGACACGGTCCCCCCTGGTTATCTACTAAAAGGATGGATAGACAATAAAACTGTAACATAAATTAAAGGGGGGGGGCAATGATCTCATTCCTGGAGTGCTGGAAAAAATGGCAAGGTAAATTCCCAATAAATAAAGTACATGTACTCCCAGTAAGGTTTCTAGACAATAAAAAAGAACAGATATTTGGCAAAATGACAACAATTTTGAAACAGAATGGAATGAAATTGATAAAAGACCTCCTAAACCCAGATGGGACAATTAAGGATTGGGAGGCGATAAGGACAAATGTGGTCAAAGTAACTGGCTCCTTTGGAATGGATTGAAACAAAGGATCATGAAGTGGAGGAAAAAGGAAGGCTCAGAAACAGATTTAGATCAAATTTTAAAATGGAAACTAGAAAAGGAGAAAGGCCGGATGGAGTTCATATACAAGAAATTAGTTCGAATACAATATAATTTGAAACAAACACTGATAGAAATATGGAAAGAGGATCTAAATAACATGATTTAGATATTGAACACTGGATCAATTCAATCAAAAATATCAAGTATATAAAGATTAGAAAAACACAAAGGAAAATATTGACTAAATGGTACAGAACCCCAATTAAACTAGCTGATATAACTAAAACAACCACAAAACTGTGTTGGCACAGATGTGGAAAAATTGGCTCCTATATTCATATGTGGTGGGAATGCAACAGAGTACACGATTTTTATAATAAGGTAAAGAAGGAAATGGAAGAATTAATAAGGCATAAATTGGTTTGGAATCAAAAAGAATTTTTCACCCAGAAATTAGACAAGAACAAAAACATCAAAGCTTGGAGGGAAATTTTAAAATACATGATAGTAGCCACCCAAGCAACTGTGACCTTGGGGTGGAAAGACCATAGAAAGTGGGAAGTTAAAAATGCTATGGATACCTAGCAGATTATGTGCTTCAGGACTATATCTCTGAAAGAAGAGCCAAATATACAGCATGCCGAATCAAGAAGACCTGGGTTTAGAAATGGGGGAGACTGATGGAAAAAGTCAAAGGAAAAGAAAGATATAAAGAGCTGAACCAATTTCTTTACACGATTGTTCAATTAAATAAATATTTGAATGAAGACAAGTACTGTTCCCAGGGGGGGGGGGGAGGAGAGGGCTGTAAAATCGATAGACACAAGTGGGAGATAAAGGTGGAATAGATAGCAAGGAGAGATGGCAGCAGTTAGCTTCCAGGAAGTTCCCACCTCTCCTGTCCTCACCTGCCTCAAAATCAGTTTGTGGAAACTACTTTTGCACTTTGAATTCAGTGTGTAGCAAATGCAGGACAAGAGGAGAAATGAGGAGGAGGGGAGAAAATAGAACATTTTAAAAGCATCTGAAATGTAGGATTAATTGAGGCTGTCCTTGCCAAACTGTGGCAGTTAGATGGTATGGACATGTCTCTGTCCATACCAAGGAGTTTCTCTGGTTCTTTTGACTAAACAGCAAATCCCATGATTCCATGGGATGAGCCATGGCAGTTACAATGGAATTATAGCTTTATACTGGTTGGGTATCTCTTATTTGGAATTCCACAATCCAAAATCTCCAACTGTCCACATAGATAAACCTGAAGAAATTTGGACATGTTGGAGAAATTTTGGATGTGTATGTGTGCGTGGTCGAGGCACTTCCAATGACTAACAGGGAGTGGGGAGTGGGAATAGATGACATTGCAGACCTGTGATCTCTTGCAGTTGCCCATGCCAATCTTGAGGATCTGTTATTTCATATGTCTTGATATAGACCCGCTCAACTATGAGTTGTCAAGTGCTTAACAATCCCACACCAGGATCTCATTCTTGCTTTTCCAGCCAGCCACCAAAACTAAACAATTTATCAAGATCCTGATATAAGCAGACACTGGGATGGGCACATTTTGGTTGAACACTAGCTGGTCTCTTCAAGATTTCTGACTCATATTCCAATCTCATTCTCCATTGTCACCTTTTCAATAAGTCACCATTTAAAAAAATAATTCACCCACTTCAAAGTGTTTCAACCACAGTAAAGACAGCAATTAAATTTACCTAGACTTTCTAAATTGGACATCCTATGCAAAAAGATAAATGTTGAGATTTCTGTTTAATAAATAAGGCCCACGGAGAGTATTTTTTATTGAAATAAATAATGCATAAATTCAACTTTGTAAAATGGAAGCAACAAAAATGGACAGGTTTAATTTAAAATTCCATCAACCTTGTGAAAACAGAGTACAGCAGCCTGATCAGTGTTGGCAGAATTTATTTCCAAAAGATACAGGAGCATAATTATGCACAAGATCCTATACTTGTGTAAATCAAGAGGAGTAAGTGACTGGCAACAGATTGCAGCATGAATGCATTGAATGTGTAAGAGTTCTCAAGGCTCATGTAGCCATGAATTATGAAGATATATTAAGTTGTGACAGACAATTCTATACAAAATTATTTAGTGGCCAGAGTTTATCCCCAAGGACTTCAAATATACCAGCATCCTCAAAATAAGTTGTCTCTATATTCAGAAACAAACTGTGCCCATCTTGTTTCAGTGACTTTTACATTTTGTTTATACACCACTTTGCCAGCTGTTCTAATTCCAGCACTACATAGGACTTTTTTTCTCACATTACACTAGAACTAAGCCACAATTTGCTATAGGGCATTCACACCTAACTACATGTGTTAAAAACATCCAGACTGGATACATGCAATAACATTTTCTTTATATGTGATGAAACTATAATAGATTTTATGGACTATTCATCCATCTTTCTGTCTGGGATGTTGAGTGATTTCCAGGCTGTATGGCCATGTCCTAGCAGCATTTTCTCCTGACATTTCACCTGCATCTGAGATTTACTCATTCATATTTGTATTTATTTATATTACTAAAAGCAGATATGCCTAGATTGTATTCACACATTAAATTATGTCCACTTGAAACTTCTTAGTTTTGCATCTGAATTAAAATATTTCATTTTTTCATATTAAAAGAGCAATGATACCATGAGATCTTTTTGTGTTTTCTGGCAACCACACTCATGACCTTTTCTTTCTTCATGAGTTTTTATCCTTCAGGAGATGCTCTCCTTCACCATTAAGGGATACAAGTCTTGAAAGCCTGCTGCATAGGTTCTACTTCTATATGTTACGTTTTCCAAGCACAACTGAAGAGGACGCAATCACTGGACACAATGCATGATTAAGAACATGGTATGGATATTCTGGGATAATTGGGATATTCTTTTCACATGAAAGCTTTTGATGTCCGACTCAGAATATTTTAAAAAATCACACCAGTTATATGAAGCAAATAATATTTATTTCATAATCCCTTGTCCTCAGCAACATCTTTAAATCTTTAAATACTTTTCTTAGCTGTCTTTTTTCCCTTTGCAATACTACATCAACAATGTTGGATGTAATTGTTTTTGAGGAGCATATTTTAACATGTGTAAGTAGCAGTTGCAAAACTATTTTGTACCGGCATTCTTTCACATTAACAGAGGTAGAGGATGCTGGTTCCTGCCATAAACAAATGTGACCAATTGTTTTGCATGATGAAATCATGCATTTTTTCCCCCAGACATCCTTGGAGTAACTTCCTTCTGAAACATCTATTTCCCATAAAGTGCAGAATGTTTTAGATGATGAATTTCTAGTACTACTTTTCCCAATTAGGAAAGATTCAATTTCCGAGGATGATAGTTGGAGCTTTCCATTTATAAGTTTACCATCGTAACATCTCATTAATTTGTACTGTTCTAAGAGTAAGCCTGGCTGAACACAGAAGGCTGTGTAGATAATTCAAACTACTGAAATTAATGAAGGTTTCATTTCCATTTTACCATTTGTAAAGCTCAATTATCAGATACATTTCAGACTTGTATTGACAAATGTTTTGGTAAAGGTTGGGAATTGTGTTCCTTACAAAGCACAGATTTATATAAGTCGTCTAGCTTGAGAATTCTAGTCACATCTAATGAAAAATAATACATTTTCAGCTTTTATATGATATTCTTTTTTCAGCTGTATTAAACTATGGCATGTTGTCTTTTGAGTCCCTCATTGTGGAAAAAGGAAGGATATAAAGATAACTACCACCACCTCAATGCAACAAGTGGTAAGAATGCTGGGGATTAATTATTAGCACTTTCTGGAAATTTTCCTTTGCCTATCCTTATACAGGAGAAGATGTGGATATGTGCTTTAGCTTTGTCCTGCCACTTCTAACTTTCCCCAGTCGATAGAAAAGGTCTGAAAAAGAGTAATAATCACAGTTGACTAAAAGGAGTTGCTGAGCTGGTGATAATTTTAAATCTTAAAAATAACAGGATGACTGAAGCTGTGGAACATTTTAATCGCATTCATCTTAATACAGCTTCTGGTCACTTTTGGAATCCCACTGAAGCATTGCAGCACACCCAAATACCTGGGAGTTATCCTGGACCATGCTCTATCTACAAGAAGCACTGCTTGAAAATCAAGCAAAAAGTGGGTGCTAGAAATAATATCATACAAAAGCTGACTGGCACAGCCTGGGAATCACAACCAGATACAGTGAAGACATCTGCCCTTGCGCTTTGCTACTCTGCTGCTGAGTATGCATGCCCAGTGTGGAACACAGATCACCAAGCTAAAACAGTGGATGCGGCTCTTAAAGAGACATGCCGCATTATCACAGGGTGTCTGCTGCGCCCTACACCACTAGAGAAATTACACTGTTTGGCTGGCATTGCACCAACTGACATCCGCTGGGAAGTAGCAGCCAATAATGAAAAGACCAAGGTAGTGACATGTCTGGCCCATCCCCTGTTTGGATATCAGCCAGCATGCCAAAGTCTTAAATCAAGCATAATTTTCTAAGATCTACAGAGATACCCATAGGAACATGTCAGCAAGATGGTCCAAAAGTGGCAGGCTAAAACCTGGAACCTCAAGTCATGGCTGATACCGAATGAGAGACTCCCCCCTGGGCACACAAAAGACTGGGTGACTTGGAGGGCACTAAACAAACTGTGCGCTGGCACCATGAGATGCAGAGTCAACCTTAAGAAATGGGGCCACAAAGTGAAGTCCACAACATGAAAGTGTAGAGAAGAGGAAAACCGCAGATGACTTATTACAATGCAGTCTGAGCCGTGCCACGTGCACAGTGGAGAACCTCCTTATAGCAACACCAGAGGCACTCCAAGTGGCTAGCTACTGGTCAAAGGACATTTAGTATAATGCCAAGTTTTTTAAACTTTGTGTTTTTAAATACATTACAATAGTACCCTTAGTTTGCTTCTGATACAATAAATAAATAAATACCTAAACACAGCTGCAGCTTCTTTGCAGTGCTTCCACAATAACCTGAATTTAGGAGGATGTGGGAAAAGGAACAAACCTCAGCTCCCTTTCTTGAGTTACGGACTAGGGGAAAGTTGGGACTCTGCAGGTTCACCCTCATAAACATAGATGGGCTAGCCCTTCTCTATGCCAAAGTGGAAGCCTGGAAAAGGGCCTGGGCTTCTCCTTTGCCTATCTGCCTCTCCAAGCTACGCAGGCGAGAGGTGAGAGGTCAGATGAAGCCTTACTCTGCAGCTTGAAGAGGAGAGGCAAGCGGCAACAGGTAAGTGGGTGAGTAAACCATCACCCATCCGTGCACCTGTTGGTGAGAGGTACGATGCTTTCCTCAGCAGGCGAACAGGCATGCGAAGGGGGAGTCCCACCCATGCCCCAACCTCGCATCATTCTCAAGATGTGAGACTGACAAAGGACCTGGGCTTCTCCTTTGCTGGTCGGTCTTTTGTATGCCTGCCTGTTTGGTCAGGCAGGCAGGCATGCAAAGGGACATCCGGTAAGGGGAAGCCCAGTCTGCCCTGTCCGTTGGGACTCCAAAGGGACATACATCTCAGTAAACATACCAGTAGATATGTTAGGAATTCCACTTTTAACACATTGAAATTGTACCTTTTTATTTTACTTTACCTTTCCAAAATCAATAATTCTATCATTCCACCAAGACAAAGTGTTGGGGCAAGCAAAAAAAGCAGAAATATGGGAATGTGTGTTGGGTAAGATGGAAGATCCCTGTTATGGGAATGATAGGCTTGTGGCTTGTCTGATAAAGATGATGATATATAGTTCCAGTTTAAAGAGGGACATTTAGATTCTCAGCCAAAAAAACTCCCCTAAATAGCTCTGACTGTAAAGTGCTAAGGCTGCAATCATGGCAAAATTAAAGTTCAATCACATTATATGGTAGTTGTACAGAGTGAAAGGTCCCTTAGATTTAGGGTTCTGATATTGTCTGTCTTAAACATCAGGTGCTATGTGCAGAGAGGCCAATTCCAATAATCTGGCATATGGGGTTGTTGTAGGTTTTTCAGGCTGTATGGCCATGTTCTAGAATGCATCTAGAACATGGCCATACAGCCCAAAAAACCTATAACAACCCAGTGATTCTGGCCATGAAAGCTTTCGACAATACATCTGGCATATTCTTATGCATAAAAATATCAGTTGCTGGACACAACATGATGGTTATAGCCATTGTACTGTTCTTGCGAG
This sequence comes from Anolis apletophallus, assembly GCA_030556195.1. Taxonomy (NCBI): domain Eukaryota; kingdom Metazoa; phylum Chordata; class Lepidosauria; order Squamata; family Anolidae; genus Anolis; species Anolis apletophallus. Next base: position 127,911,315 of record JARBWK010000001.1, on the reverse strand, counting down.
GTTACAGAAGCATCTGATTGGATCCTTGTCTTAGATGGAGTCTTGTTATGATCTCGCAAGGCAATCCTTACATTCATAAACAGCAAAGCAAGATGAATCCATCAAGAATAACTAGAAGTCAAGTATACTTAACTCACCACTAATATAACTATACCCAGTGTAATCATTGCAAAGTACTCTAATGCGATCTCCTGCTGTTCCAGATAGTAGTACCACAAAATAATATACTTTTGAAGAACAAATTATTCAGTTCAGTTCCTTGGATACAATGAACAATGCCATAAGGAATATGTGTAATTCCCAGGTGCATTACAAAAGTAAAGTCAGACTTTTATAACTTAAAAATTCTGATCACACCAAACAAAACATGTTGAAATCTGAAATGTAAGCTGAAAACGATCTAAAACAAAAACAAAACACTCACTAGGAAAACCATGCACAGAATAAACAGCTATCAGGACCTGTCATGTCATGTAATGATGAAGAATTCCCCTGTGCTCACTGATACAGACAGGCAAGGCAAAGAGAGTCAGGTCTTTGGCCTTCTCAGCAATTTAAGCTCTGGCACAGACAGCATTTGTCGGGATAAAACGGGCTATAAATTTTATTTGTTAAAGTTGAAAATGCTCCAACATGGGTCCATGCATCAGTAGAACCATCTGTTCACTAATGGAAAACCAATAATCCTGCCTTCTTCCTGTACATGGCAAGCAATCCATCCAACCTACCTGTTGGGGCATACCTCTGGAATGACAGATATGGGATTCAACATGGGCAGAAGCTACAATGTGATTCCCAGGCCACCCAATGACTGGAAAGGGAAACACTGGAGCCTGGCATCTAGCCAGACTGCAGAAAAGAGTGATACCTCATCTTTTTTCTTCTTTTGTTTCTCTGGTCCAACTTGCCAGCCATCCAGATTCAACCTGATCAGAGTCCACAAAAGCTTTACAGAATGGAGATTTGGGGAGGGACACAAATGAGATGTTATCTGCTGGCTCTGACTTGGCATGATCTGCAAATGGACACTTCCTGGTATGGCAGGGAATCCTTCTTGGTAAAGAAGGAATGAGGCAAGAAAGGAATGGACACTTGCTCAATGCTGAACACAAGAAAAACAGACTTAAGAATGGGATGGAGGAACATCTTATTAAAGGACACTGATGCAACTTTGGTTAAAAGGTCTAGGTTTTTATATTGCAGGCATAGTGCTCCAAAGGACATATATTACTGTTGAGGGCATGTTTTGAACCTAGAAGTAACAGAGTGATCCTGGGCTTTCTCAAGCTAGAAGAACTGGATTCTCCTCTAAATGAATCTGGAATGAATAGTGTATTTTATAACAAACTAGCTTGGGGATCTGGCGGTGCCCGAGTTATTTGAGAAAGTCATTGTGTGGTATTTATCAGTTATTTATGTGGCTCGCAGTGGTCTCAGGAAGTTAGTGAAGGTACTGCGAGTCCCATTGTCCATGGTTCATCCTCTTCCAAACACCACCGGGATGTAGAATGGTTCATGGGGGCTCTGGTGCAAGTTTGGTCTTGATCAGTCATTGGATGAGGGTCTCAGAAAGTAATTGAAGGTACTGCAAGTACCATCATCCAGTGTCCGTTCTCCCCCAAACTGCACCAGGATGTAAAGGTGGTCATGGGGGTTATGTGTGCCAAGTTTGGTCTTGATCACTCATTGGATGAGGCTCACACCGGTCTCGGGAAGTGAGTGGAAGTACTTCAAGCTCGTGGTCCATCATCCTCGAAACTGCACCAGGATGTAGAGTGGGTAATGGGAGCTCTGTGTGCCTAGTTTGGTCTTGATCAGTCATTGGATGAGGGTCGCAGCGGTCTCCGGAAGTGAGTGGAGGTACTTGAAGTCCCATCATCCATGGTCTGCCCTCCTCCAAACTTCTATAGGATGTAGAGTGGGTCATAGGGGCTCTGTGTGCCAAGGTTGGTATTTATCGGTCTTTGTTGGGGGCTGCAGTGGTCTGTAGGAACCTAAGGGTTTGAAAGTACTACAAATCCCATTATCCTTTATCCATCCTCCCCAAACCTCAGCAGGACGTAAAGGGGGCTGTGGGGGTTATGTGTGGCAAGTTTGGTCCAGGTCCGTCACCCATGCTGCTCGCAGTATCCTGTGATAGTGGCAACCAAACAGAACGCTGCCACATATCCGCAACTCCGCATACATACAAGCATTCACTTTTATTATATTGATAGTAGATAGATAGATGGATGGATGAAAATTGGCTGGATCACTTCCAGCCAGTTTACCAGTTGTTAGGATTTCTGGGAGTTGAAGGCTAAAACATCTGTGGACCCACTGGTTGAGAACCAGTGATATAAGGCATCTGATCATCCATGTCTTTAGTATCCAAAGGGAATCCTGGGACCAGTTCCCTATGGATACTATGAGCCAGCTGTAAAGTCAAAACGGTTTACCAAAATCCTAAACATAAGGAAAAGAAAAACTCTTTTAAAATCTTTAAAGACACTGTTGTAAATTAGTTTAAAGAGATTTTATAAGAGTTGTTAAAATGTGAACTGTTTTAACCTTGTCATGCCCCAGCCTGATTCCATAGCCCAGCAAGAGAGAAGCCATGTTAAATCTTAGTCCTCCACCAAGTCTCAAGAGAAACCTTTGCAGAGGTCGTAGAGTCAGCCAGCAGTCAAGGCTGGCCGCAGCCCTTTGTCTTCCCAAGCTGATAAGAAGCGCTGGGAAGGCAAAACCTCGCTTTCCCCTGTGTCTCCAGGTGCAGCAGTTAATGAGCTGACATATTTGCCTCCCTCGAAAGGCTTGGGAAAGTTAGGCCCACAAACTGTCCATGGGAAAGAGTTACGACGCAGTCAGAGTCTCAAAGATCAACATGATGCGGGACCTATTTAAGTGGGGTTCCGTTGGCGCTCTGGATCTCGCGCCAACGTTTAGCTTCCCTTGCCAAGCTCCACGGAATCTAAGCTCCAAGAACCAGGCCGCCGCACCTCCACGGTACTCAAGTCTCCAGCCAAGCCCTCGCTTGCCAAGGACTTATTCTAGATTTAAGCCCATTGGGGTTTCAAGCTTACTTCTTCATTTATTGGATCTTTGAACCTTTTTAGAACTATTGCCTTGTAATACTTGGATGCCGGAAGCATCATTGGACAATGCTTTTATCTCTTTCCTCCTTTCTACTTATTCTAAATAAAGCATTTAATCATGGCTGTTTTGTGGTGGTTTACTTAGGGATCCTCCAGGTCCAGGTTGCAACAAACCTTCACATTGCTTTCATGAATGTCCTCTTTATTTCTCAATTTTTCCCTTTCTGATCAAGTTCCAAATCTGTCAATGGTTTACAGTCACTTAGTACACAATTTCTTGTTATTAAATAGCTCGCATCAGGGGAAACTGTAAAAACTCAGTTCTCTCCCTTAACTTAATTAGTTTGTCATACAAAATATGTGGAAGATCTCTATAGAGATATATGGTACACATTTCTGTGTAAAAGAGTTAATTTCCTTTCTTTATTAATACACGCAATTATTTTCGATATAATTAAGTACTTTGTACCCTATTCTAAAATATGCTTTTACTACAAAAATGTAGAATAATACTCAATACTGAGATGAAAAGCTAGATATGAAATGATTACAAATTAAATTGATTTAATCCACAGTCCCAGCCTGTTTATTGTACATTATTATGCTCTAAAAAAATAATTCCAACATTCCTTACAATTAGGCCACAAAAGTTAAAATGGCATGAAATACTACTAACCCTGTAGTGCACACACATTCGAACTAATGTCATCATGAATGGAAATGAAATTAATAACTGATAACTAAAATTAATTAGAAGTAAGTAATAGCTTGGAATATAATATCTCCTCAGGGTAATATAAGAACAATATTAACAATATTAACTTTTCAGTTCAAATAGATTGTGAAGTAACAAGATGTAAGAAAAAAAATCACCATAAGTATTCAAGACCACAGAAGCAGTAAAACTCTAGATATTTTGGGATGAAACAATGTGTTGTAGATCTATCTTAGTCTGATTTTCCAAATGAATTTGAGACTGAAAGGGGCTGCTACAATCTTTCTGTGGGTCAGGTTAAATCCAAACTACTATATTGCTTTGAATGGGTGAAAATTTAGCAAGCACATTTATCATTCCCCACATTTGGCTGGTGTAATGGTAAATTTGATAGCATAGGCACTTATGGAAATCCCCATATTCAGAACACCTATGGGAATTGCAAAACTAATGCATCCATGCTAATCCATACCAAACAAATATCTTCTTTCCTTCCTTCCCTCCCTCCCTCCCTTGAAAGCTAATAGCCCTTCGGGTCCTATAGAAGACCAAGTTACTACTAGATGTTGTTGTTGTTGCTGCTGCTGCTGCTGTGAAAATCCATTTCCTAATGCTAGGTCTGCAAGGACTGCAACTCTAATAAGAGAGAACAGGGAAACTTGGAGGGGGGGGGTAGACATTCTCATTAACCAAAATAAAATAATTTGCCAGCACTTTGACCATGTCAGCCCTGTCTTCACAATATTCAACAGTTGCAGACTCTGAAGGTTTGAAATTCTGAACTATCGCTTTACTTACAAAGAAGATTAAATGTTAAGACATGCTGAGTCATCTGTTGGTACTGAGAAACTCAGTCATATTTTCTGAACAAGTCACTAAATACACCTCCACCTCAGGTTTGCTATGTGGCAAATGATTTTTTCTCCTTGTCAAGGAAATCAGAACTAATCAAGCTTTCTAATGATAGTGTAATAATCTCCAAGTCCTCTTAGAGATTCCTCTAAAGATGGAAAAACAAAACAGTGTACATTTGCTATGGTATACTCTAAATTTCTGCCAGTTTGACATTTCATCTTGTCAACATTAAAACTGCCCATCTTTACAAAGAAGTGTAGTCTCATATCTCTAATTTTAGTTATCTTCATTTTAGATATCTGTGGAATGATGTGTAGCAATTTAAAGGCTATTTGCTGAATGAGTAATTTACTTCTTATGCTGTCTTTTTATTTGGGTTGCATAAAAATGGATGCAAGTGTAGTAACAGAAATTCATTCTTAGAGAGGTATCATTTTCTACATTCACCAACATGAATCTATGGTAACTTCTAATAGCAGCATACCATAAAATCACACGGAGGGTCTACAAAATTCCTAGAGAGGACATATTTTGACAGATGTGAATAGGTGAAACCAAATGGACTAGTCTGGGGTATTTATTTATTTATTTAAAACTTTTGTATCCCAATCTTCTCTACCTCCATAGAGGGACTCAGAACGGCTATGGGGTGAGCCCTACTCTATAACCCTGCTGATCACGTCTCTTGCTCCCACAGCCTACTTTACTAATGTAGCCACCTTTGGGAATGAAGAAAGACCTCATGTGTGATCTCAGGCTACACTGGATTCTGAAAACACATATTGGGGCTGTTCTTTACACCCAAGCCAGCACCATCATCCATTTGCTCACAACAGAATTATCCTCACACCATTGTGCACAGATGTTCGAAGCAATCAAGACAGGAAGGGAGAGTGTGGTGGGGGATCCTTCGAAACATATTTCAATGGACTTTCATTCTGGTGTAGGAAAATCTTACCTCTTAATTGGCATTTATTGTTTCCTTAGTGACTATGCTGTTTACAAAATGAAGATTTCTCACCTTACAAAAGCCACAAAAGACTCTGAGTCAATTACAAAGACAGATTATTCCTTAACTTCTGCTGATGAGTGCTTTTCTAAAATACGAGCTACTGTCAAGCAATCATTAAAAGGAATGGACAATCCCCCTCTAGTCCCTTAATATCCTTATCCCCAGTCTGCTGTAATTCGTCATTACAATAAATAATGTTTCTGCAGCAAAGCTCCATCAGTAGGCTATGATAGCCTTGCAGGATATATATAAAAACTGTTCAAGCATGTCCATGTACTACACGAACCTCCACTTAAAGTGCTGCACAGAGGCTATTATTCTCACGGCCACAGCTGCCACAATACTCCTTAACATCTGCCTAGAATTTTAGCCGTAGGAAAGAAAGTGTGCTCAAATTTAGATAGAAATGGTTAAAGATGAAGAAAACAAGAGTAACTCTTAGTTGAGAAATGTGCTGGTTTGCATTCTGAAAGTAAAGCTGGATGGCAGCTTGGGAAGGGAGCTCTTGCACCGATTCTCAAGTAAGTGACCAACACCACAAGGAGAACAGAGCTATATGTACAGTAGGACACTAAATCTAACCTTCAGCTACACAACAAACACAGATACACACTACTCTAGATTTCAATGGCTTCTCTATGTAATCTGACATAATAATGATCCCTCTTATTCTTTCATGAACACAGCATTTGTTGAATTTTACTATGTTCTATGTTCAACAAAGGATAAGAGAGATCCTCCAACCACTGCAGGAGTCTATCGTATACCATGCAGCCATGGACAAGTCTACATAGGGACCACTAAATGCAGTACCCAGACACGAATCAGACCAATTCAACAAGAGAAGTCATCTATAGCAGAGCAATGATAAACCAACCTGAAAATAGAATATTATTTGAGAGCACAGCCTCAGCATTAATGTTGAAGCTTCTCAGCACTATTAGCCGCTGAGACCACCCCAGCTAGCTCAGGATGGGAGATTGTTGAGTAGTTGGGTGGGCTGTACACCAACAGAATCTCTATTCTGTCCCAGTTACTTAACTTTAGGTAAATACACTTGAACACGGTTGACTGTGGGGTGGAGAACCTAGTCAGGGGGATGGAATCACGATAGATCACTGCAACTCCACCTCCCTGCCCCCTGCTGCTGCACAGAAAATCCTGGTGGGCAGAGCTAAGAGTCTCATCAGCCAGGTCTCTTGGTTGGGTGGGTGGGTGGGGGGGGGAGGCTGTCACCCTGGTTATCCAGGTTATGAGTTATAGGAGACGGTATGGAGGCAATAAGTACTCTATTTCTGTCCCCATTTTGTTGTTACTTAAATAGTCTCTCACTGCCACATTTCCTCCTGCCCTGTATGACTACAGTGGCTGCACCATGAATCTAGGGACTCCCTCCCTCCTTAGAAAAACACATCCTTCCTATATGGGCAGGTTAACAGATTGCAAGATCTTATATAAAAGAAGGAGGCAGATGTTAAAAGCAAGGTTATATGCAAGATGTAAATGCTAAGCAGAGGAGCAGACCTTCACCCTCATGCCACCCCCGAAATGGCTCTCCCAAAGGGGCGAACCTCCTTTGGTGTTGTCCCTTAGGCATGTCCCTGCAGGCATGGTCCTTTTATGCTAAAAAGAAATGGGTTCCTTGAGACCATCAAGATAAACAGGTCCACTTTATTTTGTAAAACTATATTTCTCCGCCTGAAGAAGACTGTGTATAAATCGAAACCGGTCGTGGTGAGGAATATCTGCACTCTGGAACTTAAATGTATAAATTATCTCTCATAAGAGAGTAAATGAAACTATTACCTTAAAGGAGGAATCTGCTTCAAAGAACCTGTGATTGCAAACCCTCTCCTACAAAGGTAGAAGATCTCAATAAGGAAACAGAAACTCTTCACTATTGATATCATTTTTTTCTTCAAAAGACTACAATCAGTATTGTGAACACAACATACTTATGTTTATTGTAGGGTTTTGTTTATTGTATCTTGTACAAGCTGTGAAATATATGCTTGGTATTGTTCTACTTTGGTAACAGTGGACCTGTTTGTCTTGATGGTCCTTTTATGCCCCAGCCTGTGGAGGCAAGTAGGTGTTCTGGCTGGGCCTTGCTTCACAGAGTCACAGTGTTTCCAAAGAGTGAATTCCAGGAGCTGAGCCAAAGGCAGCAAAGAAAACAAAGGCTGCCTCTACCCTCAAAGCCCCTAGTGATGGTGTTGGTGTTGGTCTATGACTGAGGCCCCCACAGCTGGGTTCTTTCTCCCATCCTGGACATTCCACATGTGTGTGTGTGTATACTCCACTTGCTTCACTGCCAACAGAGCCTCTGAAGGTGCTTGCCACAGATGAAGATGAAATGTTAGGAGATAATGCTGCTGGAACATGGTCATACAGTCCAAAAAACTCACAGCAACCCAGTTCAGAAAAAGTGCTTCTAAAAGGAGAGGGGTTCATATTGCTCTTCATTGGCCACACTCCTGACACAATTACCTTTGAAATTCTCAGTTCATTATCAGCCTATTACTTTCTCTCTCTACTATTTATTTAGCAGAGTGAGGAAACAAATGCACACATGCCTATGACAGTGCAACCTGTTTGTGCTATCAGTTCATAAAGAACAGTGCAAAAAAAATGTAAATGTGTGCAAACACATCTGCACTTAGGCCATGTTTATCACAATAATCTGCAATCACAGCCTGCATTTTGTTGATCCAAATGACCAAGATAGGAAAATTATTCTTCCCACATAGGTTAAGATGAACTCATACATGAGCCCATCACTGGTTTGCAAGACCCTGACAGCAAAGCCTATAAGCCCAAATCATACACAAACTAGTTCAATGGTTGTGAATGAACTAGAAAAAAATTCTTCCCTCCCCAAGTCTGCTAGCTGATCACCACCACCTGCATTTCTGCAGATGCCATCCTGTAAAAGCTCCTCTCTTCTGGCACTGAACCTGAATGCAAACAAGAGTTATTCAAAAGAGGGAATGGCCTTTTTAGCAGTCACGAAAAGAGATGAAAAGAGATAGCTGGGGATTATTAGGCGGAAAGCTTCAGACCATCTCCTATCAGGAGAACCCAGCTGCAGCTTTGCAATCCCTGATAGAGCAGAAAGGGAAATAGGAAAGCTCCAGGCCATGAAATGGAGCTGACTCTCAATCACTGGATTTCAAATAGAGAGGGGGGGGGGAGAGGGAGGGATAGTTCATTGAAAGTTAATTTAGTGCCTGATAAAATACATAAAATCCTGTAGTGGGGGTCTTTAAGGTATTCATACAAGAGGTAGTTTGAGGAAAGTAGCAGGTGTAACCCAAGCTTCTGATGGTGCAGTATTTGCAAGAAATTTGACAGAACGGCACAAGCCAGTTACACTGTTTTATTGCTTTGCTTTAGCAACAGTTCTTGAAAGACACTTTGAAAATGAGAGCCAGTCTCCTTTCATTTAGTTTAAATTACATCTTTTAAAAATGAGAAATTGTTTCCGATTTGTTGCCATGGACACATTTTCATTACACCATCTAAGGTTAAGACATCAATACCAACAAAGAGAGGAGCAAATGTGTATGTATGTGTGTGCCTTCAAAGTCTTATTTAAGGCAAGGAGGAGATTTTGCAAATTCCTTCCTTTGGAATATAGAATACCTGAGATTTGTTGGCAGTCTCCCATCCAAATATTAACCCGCGCTGACTCTGTTTGGATGGGAGCTGGTCCTTTGGGATATTTAGGCTGTCCCTTGAATAAATGTGCTGTGAAGTTCTCCCTCTCTCCCTCTCTCTCTCTCTCACACACACTCACACACACACACACACTCTCTCTCTCTCTCTCTTAACATGTGTTCTATGCTTCATCTTATATATGCTATAATTCTTTATAGCAAATAAAATTAATTTCTTAATAGGGAACTCCTACAATAATTAGAAAGAACTGAAGTAATTATACACTGCTGAGGACTGGAGGTAAAAACTTGTTTACAATATGTAACAGGACAGTCATGGTGCCATGGACACGGCGAAAAGCAAACACTGTTCCATACAAATAGGAACAAATATTCAACTATTGAAGGAAAATAAAAAGGAAAACACCAACAAAGAGAGTTGCCCCCCCCCCAGTATTCATTGAACAGACTTGAGGACCCCAAACTCACTTATTTCCTATTTCTATCCATATGTGGAGGACGTGGGTTTGGGACAATCATTACTGTGGCACATATTTTGATAGCTGGCACACAAAAACAAGTTTGCATTGTTATGAACCAACTCACAGAATCCTTTCCCACACCAGTTCAGTGATGGCCCACAGAATCTCCCTCCCATCCAGCTGCTCAATGCTTTATCTCCCCTGTGAGACCTCTTCAGAAACGATGTAGTTTTCAAAGACAACTGCCAGAAGAGAGAAAATTGATTAAATTATTCTTTCTCCCTCATTGGAATGAATAATTTAACGCAACACAGCCCTATCTGTATACTCACTCTCCCTCCCCCCATGAAAATGATCAGAGTGCAACAAGATACTGTTAAGCATAAAATGTATGAGGTACAGTTATAGATATATTATATTTCTTTTTTAGAGTTTTATTGAAATTTCAGTAGTCTTAAAAAGAAAAGAAAACAACACACACACAAAGTATACATAAAACACAAAACATAAAATACATAGTGTATTTCTAAATGCATCTCACCATAGCAAGGAAAACTGAGGCCAGGGAAGCAGTGTACCTGCTGAGTATAAAGTTCAGGTGCTGCTTCACCGTGCCTCTACTAATGGTTCCTGGTCTTTTTAAGTTGGACATGGTCCAGGCAGAAGATTGTGCTCTGACAGTCCTTCAAACAATCCTTGGTAAAGAAGGCCAATCAATCTCCCCAGAATTTCCCAAAGCCCTGAACCTGATAGGTCTGCCCTAGGGTCACTATGGGTTGGAAACAGCTTGAAGGCAAACAACAGGTCTTCTTCAATAGTTCAGACCAAAGTATTTTCCAGCCTTCTGATCTGAAGTAGTTTATCTTCAGTTGGCAAGAACTGAACTTGGGGATACAAGTATTTGTATCTGGAGTACCACTGAGCTGGGTCTTTTCATTTTCTCAACAGACAAACTAATTGGGAACAAAGAAATAAAATTCCTAATGGCCCAGCAGCAAAATATTATGAAGTGAATGCAGGGCAAAACAACTTGCTTGTATCAGACATTCCACTTTTGAAGGCAGCAGAGTAAAAACTGTGTGTTAAAAAAATAACCTGCAAAGGTTTTCAGAGCTTGGAGGAAGTACAATTTCCTCTGGCCTGTGGAAAAAACAAGCCAGGAAAAAAAAACCAGGATGATCTAGGTGCCCTCGGGCATGTGTGGCCTGTTGGCTTATGGTGGCACCATGAATTTCATAGGCTTTTCTTAGACAAGGAAAACTCGGCGGTGGTTTTGCCAGTTCCTTCCTCTGAAACATAGCCAACAACATATGGTATTTTCTGGCAGTCCCTCATCCAATTAGTAACCAGGTCTTACCCTGCCAAGATAAGGTAAAACTTATTAAATATTTGACACGGAGTTGAAAAACAAAGAAACTTAAAATAAAAACACGTGCAGAAATTATTGTCTTTAAAATCACTACTTTTTAACAATGTCAAAAGGCTGCATATTACTTTAAGCTCCTCTAGTGACTATCACATAATTTCTCCTGGGGATAAAACAAGCCATTGCCATACCCTGTTTTTGAAGAACTCACCACTTCTCTAAGCAATTGATTCCAGCGGCAAACCACTCTGTCAAGAAGTGCAATTGCTTAGAGAAGTGGTGAGATCTTCAAAAAGAGGGTAGAACAATTACTTGCTGAGTAAAGTGACATTTAGTGATGGCTTATAATTATATCACAAATGCTTATTACCATAAAGTATCATATTAGAATCTGTGTCTGTCATTGACACACAACTGAACTAAAAGCACACATTGTTGGAATGAAGTGAAAGTTGTATTAACAGGTCCAGAAACACAGAAATCTTCATCAGACAATATGAATCACTGGATGGGGGCAACTACCCCTTGTTCAGTAGAAAATGATGCCCCATCATTTTCATTTGCAAGAGAAGAAACAACTCATTACAAACCCGATAGTAATAATTCATTGTTTGAGCAAAGTATTGTAGTAAGGAATTGATGTACTGTTGCATCCAAAATGAGTTCAAGAGTGATATTTAGGGTTGCCTTCAATGCAATCCCCTCTCTCTGCTTCTATGTTTTCTGTCACAAACACAACCCTTGATTTATATTACAATTTCATTCGTCCTCAACTTTGCCTTAAATTCTCATTTATAAAATACAGGCAATGTGTGAATTTGGTTTTAAAAACAAAATGCTTCAAAGAGGAGAGCCAACCCCCACTCCCAATCTATAAAGAATTATAGAAGGATTGTGGAAATGATAAATGTTTTCATTACATCAGTTTTAAGCTTTATAAAAAACCATTTCAGTCTTTTTCAATAAAAAATATAGAAGGAAAGTATAGTCTGACAGCAACTTTAAGACTATCAAATTCTTCAGATGTATCTAAAGAGATTTCACAAAAGTTTATGCTGAAATACATTATCTGGTCTTAAAGTTACCATGAGACTATTGTCTTTCCCTTTCAATTTTCCCGTGGCATTCTTTATGAATTTTGCTTCTGGTTTTTGTTTTGCTTTGCTTTTGCATTTTCCAGTGAACACAGGAGGATTAGCCGAGGAAATAAAACAATCATCAAAAGAGCAATCTGTCATTGCCTTATTAAAAAAAGCAAGAAGCATTAATAGATGGATGGGTGGGTGGCTTTTTATGAAAATGTCTGTGTTTTATGGCGTGCAATCACAAACATTTCATCACCGCTGCATCTCTATGCCTGCTAGTGTTCCTTATGAAAGTCTAAAAAGAAGAACAATAAAAGATGTTGCTTTCTAAGACCAATGTTTCCATCTGTTCTTGCTCTCTTGAGGAAGATCACAGTCCATGAAAAATTCAACACTGTGATTGTTAAGTATTCGTCTTCAGCTGAATATGAACAGCAACCCATTTCCCCCCTGAAATCTCCGATTGTGTAAGAGCCAAGGGAACCTTGTGGCAAACAAAGGAAACAGCAAGCTCAACTAAACTACAGCTGGGTTGTTGAGTTGTCTTAATTTCACTTGCACCGCACACTTGACTTAGTGCAAAAAAAGAGCTAAACATTGACTTTTCTTATATTCTTTATAAGGAATAAATTACAGTTTTTTTGGAACCTGGACATGGTTTCTAACCCACTGGACCAACACCCATCAATCATTAGACATGCAGGTGCTTCGATTGTATGCTTCTGCTGGACACTGCCATAGAGTCATCCTGGAAAACTCAAAGTTCCTCCAGAGCAGCTATGCTAACATCTGGCAGGAGGCCTCCCTTTCAATAGGGTTTGCTATTATCCATGATTTTCTGTTTCTACACTAAGTTCACAAATGTCTTCCCTGCGGTATATGGGTAGTACTGTCTGTATTAGGACTGATACCTCTCAGTTGGCGCCCGCTATGTGGGGGAGAGGCTTGCGTACCCTAATGAAGTTGTGAGCTATGCTGGCGATGGCATAGCCACCGGTAGGGCCTCCAATGCCAGACAGGTCACAACCGAAGGGTCTGACAAAGAGCGTCAATGGGTAGGATGGGCTCTCTAGCCTTTTGGCAACCATCCTAAGAGAAGGGAAACTCTAATTTCAACCCCGGGCAGATGGTGCTCCTCTAACCCTGTAAGGTCAACCATCTAGAGAAGGAAACTCAAATCAAACCTACGACCTGAGGACCTCGCTGCCATCATCCTAAGCTTGCTAGGCCCCGGCAGACGAACCTTTGGTTTAAAGGGTGAGGCCAGTTCTGTGTATGCTGTGCTCCACCAGAAAAATCAACTGCACAGGCTCGAAGGACATATCCAACCTCCTTGGTCATCAATGTGCTTGTAGAAAGTGTGGGATGAGTCCTTCCTAAGAATCTTTGTTCGTGAAGTAATGCCACAGAGAGAGAGAGAGAGAGAGAGAGAGAGAGAGAGAGAGAGAGAGAGGACTGAGAGTACATCTACACTGCAGCTACATTGTGAAAGCAGTTTGCAACCACTTTAGCTCCCATGGCTCAGTGCTGTAGGACCTGGAAACTGTAATTTTACAAGATTTTTGCCTTCTCTGCCAAGACTGCTGATGCCTCACCAAACTACAACTACCATAATTTCATAGCCTTGAGCCATGGCAGTTATAGTGGTGTTAAACTGCACTAATTCTACAGGGTAGATGCAGCCTCAGTGCCAAGAAGATCAATCTAAATTCCAGACGAGAAAGATGAAGCAGAATTACATACAATACCGCAGTTGCCAAAGCTTAATGGGTTATGTTTTCACACTTGCCACCAAAAGACAATATCTATTCCACAGTGCATATTAAATATGACAAGGGTAAAGTGTTCTCTCTGCTAATGTACTAACCAAGGAATTCATCATCCAAACACACTAGAAACAATGTATGTGTGTGTTTTAGAAACATGCATTGTATAAATCTTGCTCCCTTCTCCTCACTCTCCCTTTCACTTTTGAATTAAATTTCATATATAATCCCAAAGCTTTAAAATTTCTCATTATCAACATTTTAAGGACACATCTGGGGGGGGGGGGATTAATCCAGACAGCTTTGCATTATGATAGATCAAGCAAGATGTGACAAGATATTACAAAAAGCAATAATGAAGAACAGGATGACTTTGACCTTGAACACCAGAGGAAATAAGCGGCCTCCTGGTGCATTCATACTATAAATACATGACTTTTAGAACTCAGTAAAAATTATTTCTCTACTCCGTCTTTTGTACTCTTTTTGAAAGTAAACAATTATGCAGAAAAAGTATTAGTTACAGTCATGCCTCCGTTGACAAAATCTGCAATGACAATGTTTGTAAAAAGCACAAAACTAGCTCTCTGACCACCAAAGTAGAAATTTTAAGAATCTAGGGGTCATCTACACATGTCAAAAATGCAGTAATGATCTGGGGTTGAGAACTGAACCTCTACTGATGGAGCTACAATGAAATGGGTTTTTAATATTTTTATTTGTAGTGTGTTTTAACAGGATTTTGGCATTTTACAATGTTTTAGTTGTTATTTTGTTCATTAAGTTAGATTAGGTTGTGTTATATTGTTGAATGTGTGTACTTTGATGTAATTATCTGTATACTATTCTTTCTGGCAACTGAATGTATGCCTTATATGCTGGAAACTGCCCTGAGTATACAAACATAGTTGTTATTTTACTGACACAAAAACACAGTATGTCACAGCAAATGAGATCTATATGCTGGATTTTGAGCCCAGAAGCTCCAGAACCACTCCAGCACTGCTGGATTGCCACTCATACCTTCTCCCTGCCAATCTGGCCACAGCGGCAACCATTGGGTATGAAACAGCCAGTGGTAGTCACTTAGTGACAGTCACTAGCTGGCATGATGATATAACACAAAAAAGGGGTGAGGAAAAGGAAGAGTAACTCCCTCCTTCCTCCCACTTCTCCAATCACCTTGTCACTCCAGCTAGTGTCTCCACAGATGCAGAGCAATCACCATTGCCAGTTAATGCCCAGATTGGCAACAGAAGGTAAGTGCTATCCTCTGTCCCTGGACTGCCCTAGAAAGCCCACTAGGAAACACCCTAGGACAGCTGGTGAAATAAAAAGTCATTCCTGGATTCATTTTGACATTGTCTTCATTCTTCTGTAGAAAGTCCAAAATGTTTATCCTGATCCAGATTAAATGGCTGTGTGGAAGTGTACTGAGATTTGACTTCACCCTGGAAAACTTATGTCCACAAATTGAAATCCAAAAGTCAGCCTTGATATGAGTTTATTCAGATCCCTTGCTTTTGCATGGATGTGTTTAAATAATAATAATAAAAGACCATTTGAGGATGGTGTGGTTTGAAGCTATGGAATGGAACAGGGCTGTTTCACTTCTTTGCTTTGGTGTCCATTATTTGCAGCAGAAGGAAATCCCTTGGTAATAATTCAGTGTGGGTTTATTCTCTTTGTAAATTGGAAACTGCCACCAAATCATTGATAGTTCCAATCCATGGTCCTGATCCAGTTTACTCTATCACCTTCCCCTCTCATTTGCTTTAAAAAAGCTAAAGTCTAAACCTTTCCCTGCAGTCTGATCTCATGCTTTCTTACTCTACTCTCAATGATCTTTCTCAACATTATAGCAACTTAGACTTTTTCTCCTCAGACCAAGGATCACACATAATACCACAATTAGTTTGGCTCTAAATCCTTCACTTCACTCTGTGCTGGTGCTGTCTTGCTCTACCCTCAAATGATCACCCTCCACATTTCAACAGCACACACAGTTGCATCTCTTCTATACAAGAAGCAGCTGTGCTTACATATCGCCAAAACAAAGACAAATAGTTCTGCATGCAAGTTTTAATCTTCTCCGTGTTGGATTATATCACAATTTTGATGCCATTTTACAGATATAAATTAACTTAATTGTTTGCAATACCTTTATTTATTTATTTCATACATTTGTACCTTGTCCTTCTCAACCCCCTTGGGGGAGGGGGAACAGACCCAGGGCGGCTTCACAACAAGCACTCATTTGAGTGCTAACCACAATTATAAAATGTATTTAAAAACAGTCCAATTAAAATATTAAGAAACATTTGATTAAAATCACACTAGTTTAAAATCAGTGCCTGGGACAGATCACTGTCATACATATCACATTGAGTCTTATTTCCGATTGCTTATTTATAACAAGATTTATCTGTGACTAATGAGTTGGTATAGTTTGTTGCTTCCATAATTTTGCAGATTCAGTTGTTGCTGCTGTTGTGATATAGAGGAAGATTCCTTCTTGGTGATTTGGTATTTGCTTGTCTAATGATCCTAATAAAAAGGTTTCTGGTTTGAGTGTTATTTTGTTTTTTTAGTATGATTTCCATATCACGATAAATTTTTATGAAGAAATCCTTAGTCTTTGTATAATAGAAAGTTCCTGTCTTTTGTTTACATTCCCAGCATAAGTCCAATCTTTTGTATATCTTTGAAAGTTTTCCTGGAGTTATGTACCATTTATAAATCATTTTGTAAAAGTTTTCTTTAACTGTATAGCTTATTGTGAATTGTAGTCATTTCTTCCAGAGTTCTTCCAATTCTTCTAAACTGATTGCTTGCCATATATTTTTTTGTCCATTGAATCATGGGATCTTTTACTTGTTCATCAATTGTGCAGCCATTCAGAAGATATTGATATATTTTCCCTTTTTGTTTTGTTTTTGTCTGCAGTAGATTTATCTACTAATTAAGACCACCACACAATGCACAGCAGCTTGAAACATACATACAGCTCTCCATATCCATGCATTTAACCATCCACACCTTAAAATATTTTTTAAAATCCAAAATCTGAACCTTGATTTTGATATTTTATGTAGGGATACCAGTTTGCTACACCACTGTATGTAATGCGGTTTCGGCATCAATGGATTTTGGTATCCATACTGTGTACACACATGAGCATGCGCGCACGCACATACACGGCTTTTCAGGGGGAGAAATTCATCCCCTTTTAAATCACAAAAACAGCAGTCCAGTGGTATCAAGGAGCATTAAAACCCCGGGGAGGGAGGGAGCTGTAGCACCATGGCCATGCTGTGCCTACCCCATCTATACATTTGTATAGACAGCTCTATGAATGTATAATTCCTTTGCATCTTCAGTTGAAATATGATATAAAGTCTTATTTCAAAGGATAATGCCCCTGCCTGCCTGCCTGGGATAATGGTGTTAGGTAGGATAATTACAAATCACCATCTCAAATGAGGCCTGTCCAACTGGTAAGCTGATTGGACCAGTGCCCTAGAAGCAAATTTTTCTATTCTCTAGTATTTCTTTTTAAATTATATATCCCTGAGGTTAGAGATGAGGTGTGGGAGTAAAATAATCTCATCCTAGGGAATCTCTATGTACCTCTCACTGTCAGGAGTTATGTGTGATGATATTAATTCAGGAGCGTTAACTCTTCATGTGAACTCAGTGTAATAACTTCTGCATAAAGCTAAGACAAACAAACTTCCCAGGGGAATTCAGGCTGGTTTCATCCATATTCAGCTTCTCCTTTTCAGCCAATACCATATTGCTTCATATTTCCTTTAAAAGAGGAAGTAAGTTGGAGGGACTAGCTTTTTGGAGTGCTGGAATAAAACTGGTTTGACACAATTGTAATATTTGATTTTAAATTTCAGTGGGTGTTTCATATCCACTAAGATTTGGTTCCAGGACACCCTCTTTCCCCACATCCTAGTTTTAAAAAGAAGCACAAATTTCCAGCCTTCCCCATATCCAGGGTTCAATGTGAAAAATATCAGTATTTTTAAACTAAACGCTATACCCACATTTCTTTTCAAATTTTGGTAGTCCACAGGCAGGCATGTAGCCGGGGGCTAAGGGGGCTTCAGCCCCCCCCCCCGAAATTCTCAGGGTGGTCCGTGAGAAGGCCTTACTGGTACATTATTTAAACTGTTATGTTTATTCATATCATGATCTGATCACCATGCTCATTATATCCCACCTTCATGGGGTTATTGGGATAACAATACAAAAGGTTTGCTAGGGTAAACCCTCTTCCACCCAGTCTCAGCCCCCCCCCCCCGAACCAAAATCCTGGCTACGGCCCTGTCCACAGGGGTAGGGTGGGATCAGAGTTCAGTGTGGAGAATCAACCCTATGGCCACCATTATTGGCCATCACTTGCTAACATGAATAATATATAAATCTGATATCCTTAGACATACTGAACATCCTGATTTAGGCATATTCGTCAGTAGAATTGCTTGTCTTGCTTGTTTTATGGAAAAGAAGAAGCAGAGTCACCAATATGGCACTAACTAGACCAGGTCCCATAACAAGTAAACAAAGCAGGAGAAAGAAACAGAACAGACAGTTTTTGGGGACATTTATTTATATAGCCAAAAGTGAGATGCACACTAGATTTATGGCATGTTAGAATCACATAAGTAAACCAGCCTGCACACCTCTGACAGGCTCAGGCTATAGATTGCTGCTGTTTTGCACACCCCTATTTAAAACCTCCATCTCAGTTTTGACGACCTAGTGAATGAGGCCTTAGCTGGGAAAAACCGTTCATCCATCAAGGCAAGGCTGTTGAGTTTGCCATCTTCAGCCTGATGGAGAGGCATGGCTTCCCCTTACCTGTCCGCAGTTCCAAGGCAGGCAGAAGAATTGGCTGACAAGCAAGTGAAAGTCATGCATTACATTCAACAACAGACCTTTTTTTGCAATGCACACCTTCAAAACTGAGGTGCGCAATACAATCAGTGGCACATTATACTTGAGTAAATATGGGTAATTAATTCACAACCTACACCAATTCACATTTCCACTAGGAACCATAAGATGATCTTGGCATATTTTACTAATTTATTTTTGTCTTTAATGTATCCTATGATTGTAATATATGAACCACCATGGTAGATATTACGTGGTCATATTCTTTTAAAAGAATTAACAGTCCCCAATACTCTCTACGGCAGGGGTACTCACACTTTTTCAACATGCGAGCTACTTATAAAACAACCACTACAAAAATGTGAAACATATAACACAATATCTGCTTTGAATTGGGTTTTCTGAGTCCATACTGCCATATAATCTGATTCAAAGCAAATAACATAGGATTTTATTCAACTGTGTGGAAAGGACCTCAGATAACCCAAAGCCAGCAGCACTTGGGCGGCGTTGGGAGCCTGCGGGGCGGGACTGAGCCTTCCTCCCGCCCTGCCTGTGATCTACCAGGCCGCCCTACTGAATGAGTACCCCTGCTCTACTGAATAAAAAAATGTTTCCAAAAGTGGATACCATTTTAGTTCAGAAAATGTTCTAACCTCATATGACTTCCACATAAGGGATGAGGCAGGATCAGGATTGGTGGGAACTGGTCCAAGGCCCAAAGTAAGATACATGAGCAAGCCACTGTCCCTAAATCTTCGTACAAGTGAAATGTTACTAGTCTGCTGATGGCACTACTGCTGCTGCTGCTACAAGTAGGGTCTAGTAGCACTGGATTTCTGATCTACACTATGCCTTGCCATGTCCACATCATAATAATGGAGATAGTACTAATGGAAGAAGCTAATGCTTATAGAGGGTATGGGTATGCTATGATATAGCATGGTCTGCTGAAATGTCCAAATTGATTTTATGTTTATTTGTTTCATGTCTGGACTGCCAAAGTTATGGACATGTTTTTTATCTTGGCGACCTGCTTTATATGTATTTATTTTACTTGTATTTTAATCTTTTATTGTTTTTATGACGTTTTAAATTGTAATTTGGCATTGGATCCTTGCTGTTAATCGGCCTGAGTTCCTCTGCAGAGGTAGAGAAGATCGTTATATAAAAGTTTTAAATAATTAATAAATAAATTATGTCTGTGGGTATCCCCCTCCCCTGCCTCTCTGGCTCCCCAAAGCCCTGAGCAGGATGAGACATCACAAATTGACCACGTTGCCTGTGCAAGCTATAGAAACATGACAAAAAAGGAAATATAAACTTTGCTGCCAACTAAGGTGGAAGCTATGGCTAGAGTAAAAGGGACATAACATTTAATTGAACATCTGAAATATGCCAGCACTTCAAATATTTTCTTATTCTTCTTGAAGAAATACCCTGAACTGTCCACCTGCTTCTTTTTCCTGCCTCAAATTCACAGCAATATCTAAAACAATCCATGGTACCTCAAGCCTAAATGGAGAGATGGGTCTTGGTTCTTGTCTTAATTTTAGACATAGAAACTGTGAACTTATATAAAAAAGCAGGGGCAAAGTATGAGAAACCAAAAGCAGATATCCAATGTGTCCCTTCAGTACCTTTAGTATCAGTTCAATGTTGATTATGATACCATTTTTGACTTGAGGTGCTTATCACACTAGTCAATTGTTGTCTTTGAAAACAGCTCCTCCTGTATTTGGACAGGTAGTAGAGTGGCTATGCACTATTCCCCACTAGGACTGAATTAGTGCTCTGATGGTGTTGGTTCCCATGTTTGCTTTCTCACACTTGAAATATGACCATACCATTATCACTGTCCCATTTCCTCCAGGAAATGTGATCAAATTGGTTTTTCCATTTCTGATTGCCCCTTTAGATTTGCTTGTGAGAGGTACTTTGTGAGCAACAGCACCGGAGAGGAAGTACAAAGGAAGAGAGAGAGAAGTTAAAAGAAGAAAAAATAAGACATATCAGTGGCAAATCCGAAATTCTTGTCAATGCATCAGAAAGTGTACGACAGCTTGCAAATTCCTGCCAGAGGAGTTCTTCAAATCACCAGGCAGACAAATGGCTCACCTGGCACAGCTCGCAGCTTAACACCTGGATGGAGCATGCTTTCTCTCACTATTGCTTAGCTTTTAGGCAAATTTCCATGGCTGCTCTGTTCACACAGATGTCAGAGACAAAATCCTTTGCCCAGTGTTCAAACCTCCAAGCAACATTTTAAAAAAAGGGGGGGGGGGGGGGGGTTGAATTCAGGGCTTGGTTTCCTTGGCAACATTATCTTCTTTGCAAAGTACTTCCTGTAACTAAGCAACAGGGCAGTCTCCCAAGTCAGTGACAGACTAAATCCACGGCTTCCACTAAGAACAAAAAGGCAGCAAACAAGACGCATAAACCTAGGGTAGCGCATCCAGTTCTGACCTTTTCTGGGAATTAAGAGGAAGGGGACATTGGAGTGGTGGCCAGTTCCTACAGAATGGCTTTAACTGGGAAGGCACGCTGACTGAAGTAGCTTTATGCCCCTAACACCCCGCTGTAATATTTTACTCTGTGCACATAGCAGAACTTTAAGCACTTTTGTTTCAATATGAACAACAGTTCTTCCTTGGTAAACATGTATACATAAATAACATCTAGAATTTGGGAGCTTATAATACAAGGCTTTTCTACTGCAATTGCATTGTGTGAATAATCCTATCTTCATCTCAAGCTTATAACACAGCATTGTAGCTCTCCTGGCAGACTGCACGGTGATCTACAGCTGTTGGATCATTTGGAAGTTGATTCCTTTTTCACTTGAAACAATCTGATAATGACCCATTGTCTAGCTATGGCTTAATAACCACTTTAACAGCTGTTAAAATAAGAGCTCCTAGTGGGTTAAACCCCTGTGCCAGCAGGACTGAAGACCAACAGGTCACAGGTTCGAATCCGGGGAGAGTGCGGATGAGCTCCCTCTACCCGCTCCAGCTCCTCTTGCGGGGACATGAGAGAAGCCTCCCACAAGGATGATAAAACATCTGGGCAACGTCCTTGCAGACAGCCAATTCTCTTACACCAGAAGTGACTTGCAGTTTCTCAAGTCACTCCTGACACGACAAAAAAAAGCTGTTAAAATGCTGTTTTTTGTTGTCAGTGAGGATGATCTGTAGAGGTATCCATGCAAGGAGGGGGCACCTCCCTCTTTGGCTATATAGATACTGACAAAGAAATGATAAAATCCAGGCAATAAAATTTCAACTCAACTAGCATCAAAAAAAATAACTTCCCTTGAGATCCAGACTGGTTCCATCTGGAGTGAGGCTACCAGCCTCTTTCTTAAGTATGGACAGGAGGACCTTGGATAATTTGTTCTTTATTTCTTTATATAGGATCAGATAAAGCAAAGCCAGGTTACAAAGAAAAGTACTCCTGAAAGTAACTGAATTGGTTGCAGGTTTTTTTTCCATGTCAGGAGCAACTTGAAAAACTGCAAGTCACTTCTTGTGTGAGAGAATTGGCCATCTGCAAGGACATTGCCCAAGGGATGCCCGGATGTTTTACCATCCTATGAGAGGCTTCTCTCGTGTCACCATATGGAAAGCTGGAGCTGACAGACGGGAGCTCAGCCTACTCCCTGGATTCGAACGATCGACCTTTTGGTCAGCAGTCTTGCTGGCACAAGGGTTAACTCATTGTGCCACCGGGGGCTCCTTCATTGGTTGCAGATGATATTGCCTCTGTACATCTTCAGAGGGTTACCTGTATGTGTTTGCCATATTTGTTGTTAAGAGTGGCTGGTGGTCAGCAGGATGAAGTGCAAACTTGCTCAGTTTAACCACTCAGGCATTTCCCAGTGATATCAAAGAGTAAAAGAGGATTTTGATGACAGGGAGGGAGTTTCCATTTTGCATCAGTGGTGTACATTCTATTTTAATAATAATCCCATCAAAAAGCTCAGGCAATGGAATGGAAGAAGACATTAAGTCTCTTTGTAGGAAAGCAGCTTGGTTCCTTTTAGCAAACTCATCTGTCTACAATTTCAGGGCATCAAGTAATCATTGATCAGTTTTCAAGGGGAAAGGTTTCCATCTCCAGATCACAAGACACACACCACTTAGCCTACATAAGGAAATTATTCCTTCAGACCAGGATCTATCACAAAACTACTTAGGGGGCTTTCCATTAAAAAAGAAGAAGGAAAGAAAATGATCACATTCTCTTTAGTCAGCACTGGATGTCAACAAAGTACATGAAGGATGAAAATCTTTCTGGCACACAAGGTTAGACATATATAAATCCCTCAGGCATGTTACTATAATGAAAAGACTTTAACTAATGAACAGGCACTTCCTCTCTTGCCGACCCATCCCAGAGAATAACAATCCGTTCCCTGAATATAATTATAATTTTTAAAAAGCCCAATTTTGACCAAAAGGTCTTCCTTCATTCTTTCATGCATTCTTCCTTGCTAAGAGAGAACACCAGGAACATTTCCCGTATTAAGTCAGAAATACAGTCTCGGAAAAATAGAAAGGAAATTAAAGAAGCAATTGACCTTCTTCTCTTCAATTAATGGCACTCTGGTTTGACACTTTCATAGATCTTTCTTGTCATGAATAAATCTTCCGAGGGACCTAATGCAAAGGAAACTGAGATATCAAGCAGTCCTCAACCTCTAGTGGCATGTTTGCTTTCAACTTAGGAGGCTTCCTTTTACCCTCGGAAAGCATGCTTAATGTTCAGATCTATGATCTTTTTTTAAAAAGAGGCCTAGACCAGAATCTGGTAGGCTTATGCTAGTTGATACCTTTTAATCCAATAAAGAGGGAAGTATCCTGTACCTCCACACATAATGCCTTTACCACTAAATCCAAATAGGTGACTACAGAGTCCCTGACAGAGCTTAGTCCCACACCCCTTGTACACTTGGAGATCCCCATCTGTCTTATCCCTGCAGGACTAAAGTAGTATCTCCTGCCTTTGTCCAAATGAAAGAAGCATCGCCTAATTGTATGTATCTAGGGCAAAATGAAAAACTGTTACCTTCAGAACCAACATAGAGTTGCGCAGCCATTGATTCTGTCTTCTGATTTCCTAGTGCCCAATGATCTTGAGATAAGTTATTTGACATAGGCATCTGGGCGAGTAGTGGAGAATATGGGGACTTCTAAATATTATTTGGCTACAGCTGCTATGACCCCTGGCCATTGACAATGGTTGTTGCAGTTCTGATGAGTTTCAGTCCCATATGGAGGGAAGAGATGCAAATCCATATTTCATTCTTACACACTAGAAGTAGTAATTACATTTTTTCCTGCTTGGCAAGATTAATAGTTTTGGTGTACTTTTTGATTATTTTTTTTCATGTCCAGACCCTTTCATTTGCACACAAAAATCTGACTCTCTATATAGAAAACCATGTTTTCTTTGCTTCCCCTCCTTTACTCAAAATGCATTGTTTTCTGCACACAAAAAAGATTATTGCACAAAAAGAAAGGCTTTCACATGGGCCTTTGAAGTAAAACGTAAATAAATCCTGAAATGTCAAAATCAGCTCGTCATGGGAGGCCTCAATGCATTGAAACATGCTTTCTCATTGAGAAAGCCTCATTGGAGATTCACCTTTCAACCTCTAATGCACAGGGGTGTCAAATATCCAAAAATACCATTGTCTGCACACATTTAACAACAAACAAAATATACGTTGGCTATGAAACAAAGGGGGGCAGATAATGCCACTCATACTAGTTCTCCTTGTTTATCAGCTCAAAATGGGACTGTGATGTCCTAACACAAACAATATGCTATTGTTGTTTCATATTAGGTATATACGTGAGGCATTACATTTTGCCATAAATATGTTGGAAACCACTTTGAGCCCCCACCCCCATCCTGTAAGAAAAGCACTATAGAAGTGAAGTAAATAAATAAATAAAGTGACAGATTAGTGTCAACACATTGTTTAAACAACACAGGGATTAAAGTGGTAGAAGAGTCATTTGATGCTTTTAACTTCTCTTGATCACCCTTTGAGGCTAGTTTTACATCTTAGAGGTACTTTTAATTCCTCTCTGCTTTAATATTGACTGGTTTGGAATGCCTAGAGCAGATATGAAGTCAAGGTGAGTTCTCAATATTACCAATATGACAGTGGCCCTTAAAGCAGCAGTATATTTATTCTTATATTATTTTGGAACACTCCTGTGAAGCCACAGTTTCTCCTCTTTCTGAAAATAAGAAAACACCTATTTCTGATATAATTTCAGCTACTACATTAAGCATGTTATTTTGCTGCTGCCTTGTTTTGGCTGTTTTGTTGTGCTGCTACTGATTTCTGAATTCTTTGTCATACATGACTTGGCTTAACTGTGAATTGTTTTAATCCATTTTAGTTTCAGCTGCTTTGGGAAACATTAAGGCTGAAAGTTGTGTACAAATATAGGAAGATGAAACAAAAACAGATGTAGCAAAGCACTGAACCGCTAACTTCAAAACAAAATCAGACAAGGGTAAAATAGAAACAGAAACATTTACTATGACGGCACAGAGGGAATATATATTCTGACAAAATAGCAGATTCCTCAAACCCATACAACAGTCAGGATTGTGCAAAACAAAAAAAAGAATAGGTTGGAGTGGCGTAGGACACAATCTTCTGTCCTTTATATCATGTACCACCGGAAAGCATGCAGATCAGTACGTCTTGAAATTTATGAAAGCAGTATAAAGAATTATTCCCTCAAACAGAAAATGTGATTGGGTTGTTGTAGGTTTTTCGGGTTGTATGGCCATGTTCTAGAAGCATTCTCTCCTGATGTTTCACCTGCATCTGTGACAAGCATCCTCAGAGGTTGTGAGGTTTTTTGGAAACTAGAAAAATTGGGTTTATATATCTTTGGAAGGTCCAGTGTGGGGGAAAGAACTCTTTTCTGTTGGAGCTAGGTGTGAATGTTTCAATTGGCCACCTTGATTAGCATTTGATGGCCTGACAGTTTTTAGGTGTGGTTTGTTACTGCCTGGGAAATGCCTTTGTTGAGAAGGTGATTAATTGTTCCTGATTGTTTCTTGTCTGGAGTTCCTTCCCACAAAAAACACACAACAAGTCCAGTTGTTCTGATCATCTATCTAATGGAAGCCCACCTACAGAGAAAAACGTTTGTTCAGCAACATCTCATACAAACAAAAGAAACCTGGAGGCCTAGAAATTTTATGTGTACTTTACCCTAGAGTACAATGTAGGATTCCAGGCAGTTGCTCTACTTCAACAAAGGGTGTATCTGCAATATAGAACTAATGCAGTTTGACACCACCATGTATTCTACAGAATCCTAGAAGTTGTAGCTTTGCAAGGCCTTTAGCCTTCTCTGACAAAGACTGCTGGTGTCACAAGCCTGACACCGAAATATCAGCAGAGTGTTAAATTAATCAACAGTCCAAGGTCAAGCTCATAGGCCAACAAAAATGCAAACCTTAGCAGGATATACGACAGGGAAGTTGAATGTCCACTCCAGGGCTGTAGGTTGAATATCAGAGTTCAGAGTATCCATAAGCCAAGGTCCTGGGCTAAATCCAGAGCACAAGATAACAAGGTTGTTGCTTCTATAACTGACATTGCAGCCAGTAACAAGGTGCCACCCTTGAGCTCCTTAATCCTAAATTCATGAGTGTTACGTGTTGGTGGCTCTCTTCTCAGGTAATCTCAAGGACCTGCAAAGGGATTTCTCCAAAATATCTAAAATGATTACTAGGGAAAGTAAGGGATATTTGCACATATTTGGAGCCTGACCAGACTTCTCAGCAGGAAAAACGAAATGTTGTGACATGCTATATAATCACTGCTTTTTATACTGTTGGTTCCAAACTTAAATGGTGTCCCCTTAGCTCAGTGTTGGAGCACAACAAAACCGACAACAGTAAACAGTTTTTGAATGCTACCTAGTAGCTATTTTAGACATTTGCATGAATCTGCTATGCAGTGTTTCCAGTGGATTTTGCAGAAAATGCTTGAGGTGTACCTCATAAAAAAGAAAATCAACATGTTTAGTTACCTTGCAAATGCTGATTTATGATCAGTAAATGTTTGATTTTATGGCTATTTGACATACCTGTGCACCTGAGGTTACATCAAAATTTATCAAGCAGAAAAGCGTCACGAGTGGAAAAAGTTTAAGAAGCCCTCTGGATGTTTTGGCCTTCAAATCCCAGAATTTCTGACAGTTGGCCTAGCTAGTAAGAGCTTCTGGGAGCCGAAGTCTCAAACATCTGGAGGATCAAAGGTTGGGAATGACTGCTAGACCTTTCTCCCTTACATCACCCATTCCCCATTTCCTTATGAGAAACGGATGCATACTGGTTGCACTGGGATATGCCATACATTGCCATAAGCTGCAGGCATAAGCAACCAAGTTTCTAACATTTAGCGTCAAGATCCCAGAGCTACATTTATAAAAGTGACAGCTAATCGCTAAAGGCAAAGAAACAAAATTGCCAAATAAAATAAAGCTTTGTCATTAACTGATATGGAAGCCCAATGTAATCAAAGGCAATCCTTTGGCTGTGCTGTAGAGTCACATCAGTCTAATGAAACTGAATGTTTTGTAACTATCCAAATGCATTCAACGTGAAAATATGTTCATTTCATTTCCACAAAAAATCTTTTCGAGAAATGGAAAGTCAAATCTGATTACTAAAGCAAAAATTGTAATTTATCATCAGCCCTATTTATAACTTGAGCCTTTCAACCAACATCTACATTTTCTTTCCATGCTCAACTCAAAATGTGAAATACATTCATAAACTTTATTGCCAACAGAGTTATTTATGACCAAAATAATTTATAGATTAGTTATGGTTCAATAAAATAAATATGCCTGGAAATCAACACTATTATTAATATAATAATAGTAATAATAATAAAGAGGCAGCCATTTTTTTAAATGAACATGATCTTTTCTGCCAGTTGGTGCTGCTGCAATTGCAAATTGGGATACTTTAAGGAACCTGACTTCTACTGTCATTGTTTAATGAACAAATGTCCCTTTGGGATTTTTAACTTAGGGAAGATCATGCCTGTAGAATCTGTGAGGTTCAAACATCCACTTCCGATTCATAACCAGTATTGCAAACTCTTCTTACATAAGTTAGGCATGTTTGGCTTTGTATTGTGATGTGGCCTAAGGACTAATCAATAAACTTTATTACTACTACATAAGTTAAGTATGTGGGTTTTGAAATGACAATCTATTACAATAAGTAGAGGTTGATAATCCCTTACACAGAAATCCGAAATCCAAAATACTCCAAAATCCAAAAATGCCCATATAGGTGTCTGAGATTATGGCACCTCTGTTTTCTGAAGGTTCAAGGCACAGCAGAGTAAAATTCCTATTGTGACCTTATTGCATAATGCCTATGCATAATACGACAACCAGCGACCCGGAACCTTCCGAGTCCGATATTTTTAACCATTTTAATATTCTAATGTTTTAATATTTTAATACTCTAGTACTGCATTGCTAGCTGTGTAAGTCGCCCAGAGCACACTTGTGGAGGGCGACTCATAAATAATAAAGTTCAGTTCAGTTCAGTTATTGCACTGCCCCAAAGGCTTGGTCCCACAGCCAAGTGTTTACCATTTTTCTGAAGGACAAGAGGGAAGGATCTGATCTAATCTCGCCAGGAAGGGAGTTACATAGCCGGGGGGAGGGGGGGAATCACTGAAAACAACCTCTCTCTTATCCCTGCCAATCGCGCCTGCGACAGTGGTGGTACCGAGAGGAGAGCCCCCTGAAAGATCTTAATCTTCACGGTGGTTCATAGAGAGAGATGCATCTGGACAGGTAAACTGGGCCGGGGCCAGGGGCGGTCCTACAAGATAGGCCAAGTAGGCGGCCGCCTAGGGCGCCATCTGGGAAGGGGGCGCCATCCTGGCCGCATGGCGTGCCATCCTGGCCCTGCCGATGTTCCTCAGACAGTGCTGCAGCTGCCTGCTTTTTGACCCCGGCCTTGTGTGCTCCGACGCCGCTTCTGGGCACGCGCGGAGGTTTTCACGCAGGCGCAGTTGCTCCAGAGCTGAAGTTGAGCACAGGAGCAACTGCACATGCGCGAAAACCTCCGCGCATGACCAGTAGCTCCCTTGCGCAGAAGCCTATAAGCAAAGCACTCCCTATCAGGCAGGCAGGGAGTGCTTCCTCTCTCCCTTTGTCTCCGCCGCGCGCGCATTTGCAGGGAAGGAGAAAAGAATCAGTGAAGGAAGTGTAAGTGAAGGAATGAATGAAGGACTTTCCTCCTCCTCCTCTGTGACCTCTTCTCTCCCTCCTTCCTTTCTTCGGCTCTATTTCTGTCTAGACCTGAGGGGCCTGAGGCTATGAGGAGTTGTGGGAGTTGGAGGCCAACACACTTAGAAGGAGGGAGGGCGGGCTCAAGTTTGCCCAGGCCGCGCTGCCTGTATTCGACCTCATTTGAACATTTTGGCTGTTTTTCTATTTACATTTACATTGGGATCCTAATTTTGGACTTATGGGAGACTCCTATGAATTATGAGACGGGTGATAGGTAATATATTCTGATTTTGATGCATTTACATTGCATTTCTTGTTGATTATTATACAGTTCTGCTTAATATTGCCATACAATATAATACAAATACAATATAACAATAGAATAATGATATATTTTATATTATATGTAATATTGCAAACAATATTGCAGTATAGTGGTATTGTACAAAATAGTAGTATATAATATTTTATTTTACTTTATTTTGGGTTATTTGAGTTTTATAGGAGTAATGAAAATATTTAGTAGAGGATAATTTTATTTAAATAAATAATTTTATTATTTTATAATAATAATATAATAGAATGTTACATTATATTATAATGTCAATATATTATAATATAATTATATTGTAATGTAGTATAATATAATTATGATATAATATAGTATGAGTATGGTATAATATATTGTATATACATTGATACAATATAATACTACTAATGGTATTGTGATATTATAATTGTATTTTTGTTTTACATGGGGGGCGGCAAAATAATGTTTTTTGGGGGGGGGCACCAAAATAATGCTCGCCTACCATTTAAAATTACCTTAGACCGCCCCTGGCCGGGGCTGAATAGGGCTCTATTATATCACATTACATACATATATGGAAATACTGGTATTCCAAAATCCAAAACATTTCTGGTCCCAAATATTTCAAATACAAGATATGCAACCTGTACTTTAAAAAGAAAAAAAAGAAAACCTTAAAAGAGGGAAAGGATTTGCACAGCTGCCAAGTTGCTTAAAGTAAGGCATTATCTTTGCACAATATGGTTATTAGCAGGGACATACCAAATTAGTCTACAGCTAATTTCATGGCCAAGATGGGCATTTCAGATGTGCAAGGCACAGAGATATGTGAAACAATACTTAAAGGAGAGCTTTCAGGAGGGGTGGAGTCACGTCCTGATGAACAGCGGCTAAATTATTGGTTTTAGTATTATTGTTGGTTTTAGTATTGTTTTTATTGGTTTTTAGTGTATTATATTGTTGGTTTTTTTTAATAATTTTTTATTAAGGTTTTTTAAATACATACAGTAAAAGAAAGGCAGTGCATAAGGGGAAGAGGGGGGAGGGAAGGGTAAGGGACGGGGAAAGGATAGGCAGTAGTAGGTGGGGGAAGAAAAAAAGAAAGATGTGTCGCGTTGGCCCGGGCCAACGACTTCCAGTACGGAAGACAGGTTCCCATCAGTTACACTTCTATCCGACTTCCTCCTCAATCCTTTGGAATGTTCCAGCTCCCATAAATCCCATCGGGGTTGTTGAGTCACCAGTCAGGTCTTCTTGCTATTCTTGGTTTTCAAACCTTTCATATTTAAATCTTTAATGTAAGTACCAATTTGGCTCCAGTTCGTGCTAGATTTTTTATTTTGATTTAGCGCTATGCTCCTGAGGGTATCTAGGTCCATTAAGTCCCTTACTTTAAGCAGCCAGTCCTGGATCGATGGCGTGTCTGAGCTCTTCCATTTCTTAGCTATTTCAATTCTCGCCGCCGCGGAGATAACAAAAAAAAGTTTATCCTCGTTGTTTCCTATCTCAAAATCCAAAATATTTAACAAATAATACTCCGGCTTCAGCTCGAATTTTCTTTTAAGCATTCTTCGCATATGGACATGCACCTCTCTCCAAAACTTTTTGATCTTATTGCACTTCCACCAGCAGTGTAGGAAGGTTCCCTTATCCTCTCCACACTTCCAGCAACGGTCCTTTAAATTTTTGTAGAAGCGTGCCAATTTAGCCGGGGTGAGATACCAATGAAAGAACATCCTCTGCTAACTTTCCGCTATATTGGTAAAGCCTGAATATTTAAGTTTCTTCTTCCACAGGAGTTCCCAATCTCTTAGTAGTATCGAGTGTCCCAATTCTTGGGCCCACTTTACCATCGTACTCTTGATCAGTTCTTCTTCCGTATCCCACTCAAGCAACTTGTTATATAAAAGAGTTATTTGTTTCTTTCCGGCTTTCATCACTTTGTCCCAGGTTGTTTCCTTTGTTTCAAAGTCCTTTTTCAGGTCCTGTCTGAAGCATTCCTTTATCTGCGCATATTGAAACCAAGTAAGCTCAAGTCCTAGGTCCCGTAATTCTTCTAATGTTCTGAGTCGCCATCCCTCTGACTGTCTGTAGATGAGTTGTTGATAAGTATACCATTTTTTGGACGGGACTTCTTTCACGTGTAGGGCTTCCATCGGGGAGATCCATTGGGGTGTTTTCTTATAAAACGATCTTTATATTTCTTCCACACTTTGAACAGGGCGGCTCTCGTGAAATGATTCAGAAAATTTTTTTCAATTTCAACTTTATTGTACCATACGTACGCATGCCAGCCCCGCCTCAGATCTGCCCCTTCCAGCATAATAGTTTTCTTGTTCCCTAAGGTTGCCCAATCGATCACCCAATTCAAGGCTGCCGCCTCACAATATAGCTGAAGGTTGGGTAGCCCCAACCCTCCTCTCTCCTTTTATCCGTTAGTACTTTATAGCTTATTCTTGGCTTCTTTTGTTCCCAGACAAACTTGAGGATCTCCGACTTCCACACTTTGAAATAAAAACTTGTTCTGATTATTGGTAAGCTTTGGAAAAGGAAGAGCATTCTGGGGAGAACCTCCATTTTAATAACCGCTATCCTGCCTGTCAGGCTGAGTCCAATCTGTTTCCAATTCTGTAGTTTCTTTTTAATATCCTGCCATACCCTCTCATAGTTATTTTTTAAGAGTTGATTATTCTTGGCTGTGATGACAATCCCCAAATATTTGGCTTTTTTATTACTTCAAAATTTGAGACCTTCTGGAGGATTTCCTTTCGATCTTCCCTCATGTTCTTGGTCAGTAATTTGGTTTTGTTTTTATTTATTTTCAAGCCAGCCACCGCCCCAAAGTCATCTATTTTCTTCATCCATTTTGTTATTGTCTCTATCGGCTTTTCGATAATGCAGGCGATATCATCCGCAAAGGCTTTTACCTTGTATTCTTCTTTTTGTATTCTCAGTCCTCTTAGATCTTTATCCCTCCTTATGGCTTCTAGGAGGGGTTCCAAGATTGTTATGAATAGCAGGGGTGACAGGGGGCACCCCTGTCTCGTACCTTTCTGTATCTTAATTTTACCTGCTTCCTGGCCATTTAATAACAAGGTAGCTGACTGAGTGGAATAAATCGCCTGCATAGAGTTTATTAATTGGAATCCCATGTCTTTTTCTCTCAGCAACTGAATCAAGAATTCCCAGTTGGCATTGTCGAATGCCTTTTCGGCATCCAGGAAAAGGAACCCGACTTCTTTTTGGCTATTCTTATCGTAATAATCGATAGCATTAATCATGGTCCTTATGTTGTTCCTCAGATATCTGCCCGGGAGAAATCCGGCTTGATCTTCATGAATCGTCGTGTTTAAGAAAGTCTTCAGTCTAGCTGAGATTACCAAAGCAAAGAGTTTATAATCATTATTTAAAAGAGAAATGGGGCGGTAGTTTTTCACACAGGTCGGATCCGTTCCCTCCTTATGTATGAAAGTAATATTTGCTTCTTTCCATGTTTTCGGGATCGTTGCCTGCGACAGGGCTTGATTCATTAACTCTTTTAGATGTGGGATTAGCTCTTTTTGAAAAAGTTTGTAATAGAGTGCAGTCAGCCCGTCCGGTCCAGGGGTTTTATTGCTCGGGAGCTTCTTGATTGCGTCTTTGATCTCCTCTTCTCCAATTGGCTGATTCAGCTTTTCCCTCTGTACTTCATTGATTTTTTCCAACTTTTGGTTGGCTATATATTGTGTCACTTCCTCCAATTTAATATCTTCTCTTTGGTAAAGAGCCTCATAGAAGTCCTTAAATTGTTCCGCTATTTCTTCTTGCTCATATATCTGTGTTTCCCCCTTGGTCAGCTTTGTTATAACCTGTTTCTGTCTTCTACCTTTTAGCTTTCTCGATAGAAGTCTTCCCGGTTTATTCACATAGAGTAAGTAGTTCATCTTTAGCCGTTTAAGGTTTCTCGCCATTTGCTCAATTTGGAGTGAATTGATCTCTTTTTTAACCAGCTCCATCTCCCATTTTAGCTTCTTATCTCTCGGATTGACTTTTAGGAGCTTCTCTTTCTGGCTGAGCTCTTCCTTCAATTCATTCTCTCTTTCCATCCTTTTCCTGTTCTTTCGCCCCCTGCTGCAAAAAATAACCCGCATGACCGCCTTGCTGGCGTCCCATACCGTTCAATTTTAATCTGTTCTGAATGGTTGAACTCAAAATATTCTTTTAGTAATTTCTTATTCGTTTCAATTTCCTCCTCCGTCCTCAAAATGCTCTCATTGAGTTTCCATCTTCTTTGGATCTTTTTGTGGTGGAGTGATAATAATACCATAGGACAATGGTCCGTATGAACTCTTGTCTGTATTTTAATTTTCTCTATGTCCATTGCTAGCTGTTTTGAGGCCCAGACCATGTCTATTCTGGACCAGGATGAGTGGCGGTGAGAATAAAAAGTGTAATCCCTTTCCGTTGGGTTCCTTGTTCTCCAAACATCCTGGAGGTTATTTTCTTTTTTCAAATCAAAAAATGGTAATGGGAGTTTTCCCGCTTGCGGGTTATCCCCCCTGGTTTTCCTCTTGGATCTATCGAGATTCCCATCCATGACCCCATTGAAGTCTCCCAATACTATGAGCTCGTCAAATGTTTGCTCTTGGATTTTTTTCCACCCCTCTTTTTTTCCGTGGCTAAGGAATGGAAGGCTTTCCCCATATCCTTTCTGCTTAAGTGCGATGCGTGTTTCTGTAAGGTGTGGGTCTCCTGCAGCGCTACCAAATCATAATTTCCTTTCTTAATCTGATTAAAAATCAAATTCCTTTTATTCACAGAGTTTAAACCATTCACATTATTCAAAAATATTGTCACCACCATCACCAAAATCAATTAGCTCTTCGACTTCCTTGTCTATTCCCACAGAAGAGTCTTCCTTATCCTCCGAGGAGTTAGGCCTCTGCCTTTTCTTGTCCTGTTTACTATGATCCTTCTCGTTTCTGGTATCATGCTTCCGACTCGGATCGGCTTTATCTAGATTGGTCTTTTCTTTTGATCTTCCTTGTTGTTGTCTAGACTCCTCCTTCCTCTTGGTCTCCAGAAAGGCCTTTAGTTCTACTTGAAACTCCTTTGCCTTTCCCTCCGTCGTTATCCATCTTTTTACATCTTTAAAAGAAACAGAAAAACCTTCCATCCTCTCCCATTTAAATTTAATTTGGTTCCTCTTCAATTCATCTGTGAGGAAGTAATAACTCTTCCTCTTGGCCAGTGATGCGGGGGTGAATTCTTTCAGTACTATTATTTCTCGTCCTTTAAACCTTGGTGGGTTACTGGATTTGTTTTGCAGAATTAAATCCCTAGTAGATCTTCTATTGAATGTCACCACTACATCCCTGGCAATTTGTTTTCTTCGCAAAAAATGATTTATCCTTTGTACCCGATCGATATCTTGGATCATCTGCTCCATCGAGGAAGCCACAATCTCCGCTGAGATCTCCGCGATTGTTTCCTTTAAATCTTGGGAGGCCACTTCTGCTATATTTCTATACCTCAGTTGTAGTTCTGTTTCCCTTATCGACGCTCTTTCTTGTTGCCTTTCCAGCCTTTTACTCAGCTCTTCTACTTTGCTTACTCTCTCCTCTGTTTTCTTTAGTGTCTTCTTAGTTATGCCCTCCTCTTTCTTCATTGATTGGAGCTCCTGTTTCATCCCTACCATCTCTTTCTTCATCCCCAATAATTCTTCCTTCAACTCCTCCTTTAATTCCTCTTTCATGTTGCGAAGCTCTTCCTTAAACATGTCCTTCATTTTGGCTTGGATCTGCCGGCTGTTCTCCTGAATTTGGCCCTGAAGATCCTCCTTCATCTTATGAATCTCCGCGATTAAGTCTCTACCCGAGATCTCCCCTTGGAGAGAGTTTCTCCTTGTCGATGCCCCTGCTGGGGTTTTGTTTGATTTTGTTACATTCGTGTATTTCTCCATCCTCTACCCTGGATGGTTCACCCGTCCGACAGTTCCGCTGGAAGGGGGGGAGGGAGCCTGACTTACCTGGGGAGGTGACTATGAGAACGTACTATGCGTACCATGCGTACCCTAAGGTTCTTTCTTCTCTTCTTTTCCTCTCCCAGGCCTACCGGGCTCTTGCTACCCCCCCCCCCCCCGTTTCTTAATCTTCTCGGGCTTTAATCCCTCGTGGAGGGTCTTCAAGCTCTCCCGTTCCCTCCGCTGACCGGACTATTGCTTGTGAGAACCCCCGACTCTAGGGCCGTTTGGGTCCCACACTCGAGACTCCTCCCGCTATTCACCTGCTTGCCGGCCCCAGCGTCTCACCCTGTTTCGGGACCCGCCGCTTGCGTCACTCGTGTCCCCCACGTCACTCGCCTTCTTTCATTCCTCCTTACGTCGTCTCGTCCCGTCCCGTCCTTCACGCCTCTCGCGCCTCTCTCCTCTCTCACGTCCTACACGCCCACTCGCTTCCTACGTGAGCTGGGACGTGACGACGGGACGACGCCAGTTGACGCGACGCGGCGTGCTCGCCCTCCTCTCTTCGATCTGACGCTTGTGGGCTCGCGGGCTCTCTCTTAAAGGAGACGTTGCCTCTAGCCCGGAATTGCCGAGGCGAACAAAACTTTAACAAATTGAGATGAAGAACCCCCGACAAGAGCACTTCTTCCAGTAGGATTTCGCAGCCAAAACAAAAGGTAGCTTACTTCTTCAATAGTCGCTTGACTCTTTTCCCAATTTCGTTCTTCCTCGTTCTTTACCAGTTTCCTATGGTGGGAGACGGACTCAATCGAGCCTGCTTCCTTTTTTCACGTTGTCTTCACACTCTTTTCACTTTCTTTCTTTCCAATTTAAAAAAGAAGGCGGTCGGCCGTTTCTGACGCTTCCGCGTCGCCCCTTTTCTCGGCGGCTTCGCCCCCTCTGCGCGCCGACTCCCGTGCCCTCCCTTGAGGGGGGGACACACTGGTCGGTACCACAGTAGGTGAGCAGCCACGAACCAACCTCGACCCGTCGGTTCGCGGGGTCCCGCTGGTCCCCTGCCTGGGGAAAAGGGTCAGGAACCTGGAGGTCAGGAGGAGCTCCGAGATCCTGCTGTGGCCGCCATTTTGCCTTCCCTGGAAGCATCTTTAGTGTATTATATTGTTAATGTTGCCTTATGTAAACTGCCCCGAGCTTGTTGGGATGGAGTGGTATATAAAATTGAAGTAATAAATAAATAAATAAATAAATAATTCACTGGCTGTAGAGGAAGGAAAATAATAATGAATTAAAACTCCAAAATATGAAAGGATCACAGTGAGTAATTGACATCTCCAGATGAATTGAGAAAAGCAGAATAAGGGAGCATTAATGAACTGATAAAAAGTGAGAGTTAAAAGCTAGTAATAGCACATTCCATGTTGGTGACACACATTTTAGATACACATCATTTAGCAACACAGTTTGTTTTACTAGCAAACCATAATTTAAAACAACCCCTTATAAGAGATATGGACATATACATAAACTATAATAATGAAATGTATGGGAACACAACATATATCACGAAAACCTTTCATTTATATTTTTAAAACATATGATTTATTGCTTATTTTACAAGGACTAAGAAATTGATCTTATATTTGGGTGGCACACCTACACATTGCAGCTGACACACTAGCATGTTGCGTCACAGCTTGGAAAGCTTTGACTTGGTTTAGAAGACACATTAGCATTAGTAGACAACAACACTACAGGACAGGTGTCCAAAGACATACCACCAAGTACCATAACAACTGGATCTGAAACATTATCCTGGGTTCATATGCTTAAAGTATTACTGCAACAACCTCAAATGTTCAGCTAGCATTGCAGGTGCTTCAGCTAAGGTGTCCCATCAATAGTATTAATTCTGGAAGCAGCTCATTAGCACTGTCACAATGACAAATCATTAATTTTGTTACTCTGATCCTTTTCCTTTATTCTTTACAGCTATATAGTCCATTCACATTTTACTCATCGCACAAAGTACAGCAAAACTTTTAAATGATACATCAAGGGTAATGACAAGCCCTGTTGACAGAAATAAAAAGTTATGAAAAATCACTTACAGAGTGAAGCATGTCATTCCCCCTTTTTTCTTCTTTAATCATTTTTTTTATAAAAGTGGAACTATATTGAGATTTTAAATTTACATCTTGTAAATTGTTATTAGTGGTAGAACTGCAACATTATAATTCATCTCAGTTCTTTCCCATAACAACTGCCTAAAGCACTAAGTTTAATCAGAATAAACATGGTATGATTAAATGCATAATTAATGTTCCATTAAAATGTCTTCCAAGAATATGAATTAGCAAGTTCTATTTCATTATTTGGCATTTTTAATCTATATCTATATATTTGTTTTACTTGCTTCTGCTTGGAGTACATTCACACACTTTCACTTCAACTCCAGGGAATGAAAGAGGCATTTCTTGTAAACACTAAGTAGCATGTCTGATGGTCTGCTATCCAGCTCACACTTTATTACATTTTATCTAGCTAAGGGGGATTCCTTGCCAGGAGTTAGACTCACTTTCCTTAATAACAAACAGCTTCATAAAATAGGACCACAAATGCCTGAAGAAGAGAAGCAGGCTAAGAAGAAAGCCCCATATGGACAACAAAGGAAATGATTGACCACCCGTTGTGACTATAGTACCACTTTCCATTTAAAAACTGTTCAAAAGAAATTTCTCTATGGACCTCTCTTTTATCAAGATATACACAATTCTATGTTTCTTTCCCCAATTATTAAATCTTCTTGTCTGACAATATTCAAAGTAGAAAGAGTGTGCAATATTTCTTTTTAAACCAATGTGGGTGCAACAAAAATGACAAAATTAATCAATCCAGGCTGAAGGCTTTGAGTGATTAGCTTAATGTGCACAAAAATATGCATTCAACGTTGAGCTTTTCTCTTTTCATTATATGAGAGAGGTACAACATGACCTTTTCTGTGTTGAAAATAGCTGTAATGATTACATTTCCCTAATATAAATGGTCAAGAATTTCAGTTCAAATTGGTACTAATTTGCCAAAATCATAATTGGGATAGAAAAGATGTTAAGGTTGAAACATTTGAATTCGGAAGAGACAAAAACAGGAGAAACCGATGGCTTACTAAGCAAAAACTTGTCTTCTTTCCTATGAAGAAAAGCCAGAGTAGCGTCAAATGTACTACAGGGTTAATCTAGATGGAATTGCTTTTATACTATTTGGAGTAGAATAGGATCCACATGAATGTCCTCATTTGGTACTGAAACAGTTGGCATGGGATTATTAGCAGAACCAAAAGAATTGAGAGTTTATTTATAAGAGCAGAAGTTTGGCAAAGATGTACAAACATCAGCATTTGGTAGAACTAGTCTGAGAATCAGACCTGGCCAACTGCATGCCCAGGAAACTCCCTCCTGGGCACACAGAAGAGTGGACGACCTGGAAGGCGCTAAACAGGCTGCACTCTGGCACCACAAAATGCAGAACTAACCTTATGAAATGGGGCTACAAAGTGGAGTCCACAACATGTGAGTGCAGAAAAGAGCAAACCACAAACCACCTACTACAGTGCAACCTAATCCTTGCCACATGCACAATGGAGGACCTCACAGTGACACCAGAGGAACTCCAAGTGGCCAGCTTCTGATCAAAGGACATTTAGCATAATGCCAAGGTTTTTTTTTTAAAAAAAACAACCTTTGTGTTTTCAAATGCATTTTAACTGTACCCTCAACTCGCTTCTGACACGATAAATAAATAAATAGCTGTCTGTCCCTGATGCTCAATTACCACCTCTTCACATGGGGCATTTTGCCCCATTTTGCCACTTTATTGTGTGGTAAGGATGGGGCCAGCCATGCGGCATCACACAACGCATGGCAGGCCCCACCCACATTCATCCCAATGTGGGGGTGGAAGAGTTGAAGGGCACTTCCTCCTTTCCTATGGGGAGGAAAATGTAGTTTGGGTAGCTCCAAAGGAGCTACCTACACCAGGGGTGCTCACACTTTTTCAGCATGCGAGCTACTTATAAAACAACCAAGTCAAAATGATCTACCTACCCACTACCATAAAAGCAAAATATTTGGAAATTTATTTCAGTGAGAGCCATATAATATATTTTAAGACTGAATTAAACTAAATGTGAGTATAATAAGCCCCTGAATTTATTCATAATAACAATAATGATGTTGATAATATTCATTCAGCCTAATAATAATAATAGTAACAGGTTCCTAGAGTAGAAGGAGACCTCCAAGGGCCATCCAGGCCAACCTCCTTCTGCCATAAGGGAAAAACACAATCAAAGCATTCCTCACAGATGGCCATTCAGCCTCTGATAATAATAATAATAATAACAACAACAACAATGGGTTCCTAGAATAGGAGGAGACTTCCAAGGGCCATCCAGTCCAACCTCCTTCTGCACCTGGGCGGCGTCGGGAGCCTGCGGGGCGGGACTGAGCCTTCCTCCCGCCCTGCCTGCGATCTACCAGGATGACCAGTAGATCGTGATCTACCTAATGAGCAACCCTGACCTACACTTTCCCTCTCTTTTCACTGTATAATGGGGGGAAAGGGTGGTGGGGAAGTATGTATTGCTGCATATTGTCACCCTTTCTCCCATCATATGGGGACAGGGTGCCAACACACCCTGTCCATCTGTCCCCCACACCATGTGATGAAGGAAGGAGGGAGGGCGCATAGGGTGCCACGAGCCACTGCATGCACCTTTCTTTTCACCAGGGATTGCCGGTGCAACGGCAGAACCGGAAAGGGTCATGTGAAGATGTCCTTGGTCACAGAAAGTGTGTGTCATTGCTATTTCTTACAATCCTTTCAGACATGATGCTAATGAGATCTTGCAGCTTTCCAAAATGGCTGCCTACATTTGCAAGGAAATTAAACTTCCTGATGACAGAGAGTCCAGGCTTAAGAACAAGGCGTACAATGTCACACCTCAAGAGTACAAGGGAAACTTTATATTGGTATAACTTGCACAGTGGAAGCTGTCAGCAGTAATTTCCAAAAAGTCATAGTTGCCAGTGGAACTGGGGGAGGGAGCTACATTAAAAAGTAATGCAGGTTGAATACCCCCTTATCCAGAGTAGTGAGACCAGGTTTCAAATTTTTCCCCCAGATTCTGGAATACCTGCATTTGTATGTGAA
The DNA here is from genome assembly GCA_030556195.1 of Anolis apletophallus. Taxonomy (NCBI): domain Eukaryota; kingdom Metazoa; phylum Chordata; class Lepidosauria; order Squamata; family Anolidae; genus Anolis; species Anolis apletophallus. The sequence goes on along the minus strand of JARBWK010000001.1, from coordinate 127,870,624 downwards.
TACATAAAGAGATAGCTCGCAGATAGGACCCAAGTTTAAACACAAAATGCATTTTGTTTCATATACAACTTAAGTGTATAGCCTGAAAGTAAATGTATACAATATTTTACATATTTTTGCATGAAATAAAGTATGTGTGAGAAAGCAGAGGTGTCAGTGGACAATTTTGGATTTTTGAATATCTTGGATTTCAGAATTCCGGTTAAGGTATGCTTAACCTGTACTGTTTTCTCCCATGCTATTTCTTGAACTGTATCCTTCCTTATCATTCTCATCTTCAGCAAATGCAATGTACTGAGTAGATGGCTCACACTGTTCTCCCCAAGTATTATCAGTAATCCCCATGGTACATTCCTGGAGTTTAACTGCTCCTACTATACAGCATTCTTCTTTCAATGTGCAATGTCTTCCATTAAGGCAGCCTAAAGTCTCTAAAGAACAGAAAAACCCTGACATCTTTTTTCCAAAAGAGTCAGATTTCTATATGCTAGCTCCTTGCAGAAGACAAATCTTGCTGAAGATATAATTCAACTGTTGTCACTGCAAGAAAGATATGTCTTCTGCAATTTTGCCATAGCAAATTCCTGGGAATTGAATCAAAGTCAGCTTTTAGATCGATAAAAGCGGTAAATAGTCCTTTGTATGGAGGAGTTTGGTATTTTTCTGCTAGGTGGCTTAACACGATACAGTGGTCTATAGTAGACCTTCCTTTTCTAAAACCTGCCTGTTCCTCACCTTTTACTTTTTCTGAGTCTAGCCAGTCTAGGAGCCTGCTATATAGATGGCGAACTTAAAGTTTGCCCACCACCGAGAGTAAGCTGATGGGACGGTAAAGCAAGATATGCGTATCTGACAAAGCATCTACACAGTAGAGGTAATGCAGCTTGAAACCCCATTAACTGTTGTGGCTCAATGCTACTGAATCCTGGGTTCTGTAGTTTGACAAGGAGCCAGCACTCTTTGCCAGAGGAGGCTGAAGCACTTTTAAAACTGTCAAGTGCCATGATTCCATAGCATTGAGCCATGGCAGTTACATTAGTGTCAAACTACATAAATTCTACTGAGCAGATGCACCATGGACTTTTAAATATGTGGAAAGGTTAATATTTTTGTTGGGATTTGCCTAAAGAATGGAAACTGGGAGCCATTGCCTCCTTAAACATGGCCAACTTTGATTCAGCCATTATTGTATCCTAAAGATTAAGAAAGCTTCTAATGAACTAGATGTAGTTCAAAGAGAAGGAAAAGGAAATTCCAGCCATCTGGAGACCATGGAATGCAGAGGCGGGAAAACACTGTCTGTTCTGTGACCTAAAATATCAGTTCTCTCACACCACTAGCAGGATTATAGGAAAGAAAAAGCACATTAAAAGGACATCGTTTATGGGTTCTCTGTAATTGCCGAAAGCAACTCTGTGCTCAATGCGTGGGTTTGTGTATGTCCTTCAAGTTGCCATCAACATATGGCAATCCCTGAATGTCAAAGGTTTTTTTTAAAAAAAAAACAAAACAAAGAATACACAGTGATGGAGATCCTTCCTCTGAAATACAGACGACAACACCTGGCAATAATTGGCAGTATCCCATCAAAGGACTGACCAGGGCTGAACCTGCTTAGTTTCCAATATCAGAGACAATCTGGTGCCTTTAGACTATTTAGGCTCCTTTGGTGCTCAGAAGAAACATTAGAAGCTTAGGCAGGATCTTTCAAGGCCTCTCTCTAGATACAGTGACATTATTGTCATTAACCTACTGCTGAGTCAAGGAGAGGGGGTGATGCACAATTTTTTCTCCCTTGCAAAAGGTCATTCTTTTTTCACCATCTTCTTTTTGGCCTTGAATGACAAAAATAATTTGCTGGTGTCCAGCTGAAAAAGCAGCAGGATGGCAAATCATAAGGGACACCTACTCTCCCTTCAACTCTACTTGAAGTCCTACCTATTTATGGTTTTGCAGGGGGAATAAAGTCCATGACAGAGCAGCGGGACAGCAAGCCACAAAGGTACACCTACTCTCTGTTCATTTCTATTTAAATTATGCTTCTTGACAATTTTGCAAATGGGATGAAGCTTAATTACCGTTTTCAGTTCCAAATCAAATGACCTTTCACAGGTAGAAATTGAGAGGCACGGTTTAGCTCATGTCTCATGGCCCTGATTTTCTTCCCTTTTAAAATTTATATTTTGTATTGTCTCAATTTATCAGATTATTTTTGTAAAGAATCGTCTTTAAAAGTGGGCTGCCTTCATAGCTCTTAAACTATTCAGAAGGGTCTTTCCATCTAGAAAGCACAACGGGAGACATTCCACATCCCGGGTGACACCTAATTAGCACCCTTTGATACTTCTCCCCACTCCACCTCATGTAAAACCAGAGAAAACAGAATGAGACAGGTGTATCATCAGGGTAGTCCTTTCACAGAGACACAGCCTGTTCAAAAGCCTGCTGAGAAACCAAGGCATCCACATTCAAATGCTAAAGGGGAGGAATCTACATTGACATGCAAATGCACACTGACATGTCAAATGTGGGTAACTTCCATAATAACTATCTGAATATGTAGAGTGGAGCAGTAGGTATCTCAAGGATGGGAAATTGCCAGGAATTGTAGCACAGCAGTTCTCGTTTGTGCCTAGAGGGCAGGGGTCAGGACCTGGGGTCCCATTAGCATTAGAACCAGCAGTGCCAGAACATGATTCAGAGGATGAGCTAGATGACTGGGGCGAAGGGCAGCTTTCCCCTGATGGGCCTCTTTCGCCCACAGAGAGCTTGGCATGGGAAGAAATGTTGTTTGGCCCTAGCGAAGACATAGATAACCAGGTGCAGATGGACAGTGATTCTGGCAGCTATGAACATCCGGGAGGAAGGAATTCTCAGGAGCCTCAGGGAAAACATGGAAGAAAGCGCATGGGAAATGGCTAGGGAGGAGAGCTCTCAGGGAGATAGAAACACAGCTGCGGAGAGACAAGGTCGAACCTTTGATAGGAGACGGAACATCGAGTCTAGCAGAAGGGAATGGTCTAAGAGGATGACCGGCCGAGGTCCGTGAGCAGCGATTGAGACGAAGAAGCCTAGAGCGTCGGGGACCTCGGCCGAGGATTAAGTATAGGATCCGTGGGAACGAATCCTCAGTGCTCCGGCCACGTCTCATCTGAATAGGCGTGAAGTGGAGTGGGACCACGAAGCTAAGCTAGCCAGTGGTCATCAAGCCTTGTCTTGCCTTGCCTTGTTCCTGATCCGCCTGGTTGTGCGGAGCCTTGCCCTGTTTCCTGATCCGCATAGTTTTGCGGAGCCTTGCTAAGCTTTTTGCCTATTTGCTACGTTACCTTGGACATTGTTACTTCAAGCCTTTTGGATTGCCTTTATATTCTACTAGCTGACCCGTGCACGCGTTGCTGTGCCATATTCTGTGGCTAACCTCTTCTACCCACATGGTGGGAAAGCAGAATCAAAGGACTCTTGACAGATGGCCGTTTTGCCTCTTGTTGATAACATTAAAAGACCTTTAGCAGTTTACTCAGGATGAGTTGGGATTTGTATCTTCCTTTTGTTGTATGGTAGTCCTGTCCCACTGTATTCCCAGGCCTGGGACAACAAAGTGAATGTTTGTATGTATGTGGATATGTGCCAGCTTTCTGATTGGTTTCCACTGTGGGATTATTTGCATAACGCCTCTGATTGGCCTGCACCACCAACATTCCGACACTCTAAACTGCCAGAGGGGGGGGGGGGCTCCCAGCCTCTACATTCTAACTGAAGGAGTATTTGCATAATGCCTCTAATTGGCCAGCACCACCAACAGTCCGACACTCTAAACTGCCAGAGGGGGTGGCTCCCAGCCTCTACATTCTAACTGAGGTTGTATTTGCATAATGCCTCTAATTGGCCAGCACCATCAGCATTCCGACACTCTAAACTGCCAGTGGGCGGTGGCATGGGGGGATTATGGAAGTTGTAGTTCAATTGTTTTTTTTGTATTTTTGGTCATGTTGTTTAATTTTAATTTTATTTTTTGGGTGGTAAACATACCTTGTGGGGTTTTGTGTGTATGTGGGCTGATTTGGTGTGTCTGCCTTGTGTGGTTTTGCTGTCTATAGGCTACTTAGGATGACAGCTCTCTTTATATATATATATATATATATATATATATATATATATATATATATAGGACTATAACTTTATACCGTAATACAAAATATATAATTATAATATATTATTATTAGTATTATATTGTATTAAATTATAGTAGTATCAATATTATATGTATATATGGACTTCCGGTCGGGCAACGACGGCGATCGGTCGGGCGCTCTGAGGGCTCCCAGAGCGCCTTCCTCTTCAGTGGCCGGAGGGCGGATCTCGGCCCAGCGGACACAGAGGTGTCCGCGGGAGCGTGAGGCTGCTTGGCGGGCCCCGCTGGCTCCAGAGGCCCCCTCAAGAGAGGGAGGCCGCGCGAGCCCGGAGCACTGCCGCAGCGAAGAGCGGCCAAGAAGAGGGAAGCGGCGGCGTCCCGCTGCTACGGTCAGCCCAGCCCGCCCCCTCCTTCCCCCTACCATTAAGCTGAGGGCAGGAGGGGAGAAGAGAGCAGAAGTCCAGCGGCGAGAGGGGAAAGAGTCAGCGGGAAGAGTCCTCATCGCGGGTGGTGCGCTCCTGCAGCCCCAGGGAGCCGGGCGGCTCCGGGAGCGCCCCCCCCTACTACACCCCCCCCCCCGCCAACGGAGACAGAGGCCCGCAACGAGAGGGCCTGATCCATGCAAGAAGAGCTGACGGGGGCAACAGAGGCGGTAAGGCACCCTCAACTCCCCTCAGGGGACTCAAGATGGCGCCCAGAGGCTAAAGGAGTGGAAGACAGGGGAAGAAGACAGGAGAGTTTAGGCGGGAGGCGCCATTTTGAAGAGGGAAAAGAGGGGAAGAATCACAAAGAGAGGGGGAGAGAAGCAAGAACTAGAAAGTACAGAAACAGAAAAGAAAAAGGCAGAAAAAGAACCAAGAGAGAGGGAACAGGGCAAAGACCAAGGCAAGGACTAGCCCGCCCCAGAGGATCACAACGTGTAAGGACTTCTACAATAAGGGGTAAAGAGTGAATAGACAAGACATACCATAAGCCCCCTCCTCTCCTTCTCCTCCCCTCCTCCTCGTGGTGGCACAAGACCAACACCAAGAAACCCCTCTCACGCAGTCAGAGGGCGCCCCCGCAAGTCACCTAGACGACTCCCCCGTTTGGACGCGCCGCAGCACAAGGGATTGGATCAGGTGGCATCACACCCAATACAACATGCCAGCACCAAACGACCTGACCACAGAAGCCATAGAACAGGAGGGAAGGCAAGGGAGGAGAACAGAGGATAGACAAATAACTTTAAAAGAAATCCTTAAAGAGCTACGGAAGCTGGGAGAAGCACAGGACAGGTGCCTCCAGACGATTGAGTCAATGATACCCCAAAACCAAGCCAAAGCGTCGCAGGAACAGTCCCAAGAGGCAAGAATGGAACCGATCCAAGAAGAGAGTCCCATAAGGACAGAACTGGTGGCTGCATATGATGGTGGGAAGGAGTGTTCCAGCTCAAGGGAAAACAGGCAGCAATACCAGAAGGTCTGGAGAAGGAAATGGAGGAGAGCACAACCTTGGGGAAATACCAGAAGAGAGGGAATTGTGTTCTGAATTGTAGTGGAAGCCCCACTGGAAGCTGCGAGAAGGATAATTGGGAATACTAAGATCGCTACTCTACAAATAGAAGGAGAGAAAAAGGCCAGGGGCTGCTATACCAGCTAAGGGATTAATCCGGGTGGCAGTCACGGATAAAGACAATAGGTGGAGGGCACAGCTCAACAGAAAGAGAAGACAGCTGAGAATAAGACAACAAAGGGGAAAGAAAAACTTCAAGAAAAGCTGTGCTCACCCCCCAGGGAGGATCAAAACATACAGCCCTCAAGATGTGATGCCCCAGAGATGGATGAGGAAGATTTGACATTCCCAAAGGAGTACGGCTAGGAAAGAGGCCAAGGAAAGGGACCGAAACAGACCCAGCGACACGGACAAGGAACGGACAATGGTCATGGCCACTCTCACCGAATACATGAAGGATGTAAAAAGAGAAGAGAAGGGAAGACAACAACAGATTGTGTATCAAGAGATTTACGAGAAGTCTCACTGCTGACGGGGAACCAAAGGAGAGGTCCAGAAACTAAGAAGTGACACTTTCAACCAATGAGAGAGACTGTACAAGACTAACAGGGAAACAAACAAGCAAACAAACAAACAAACAAGAAACAGGGATTGTGGAAGTTGAAAGACAACAAGTTACTCCTATAGTTATCTCTTTCCACTAATCTCACCCAGTACGTTTCTTCCCAGTCCCCGGTTCAAACCACCACCCTCATCTTTCCTGGTTGGGTTCCCCCTCCTCTCCCGCCCAAGGGCCCTCCCGCTCACATCTCCCCCTTTCCGCCCCGCTCCCTCTCACCCAGCCCACCCCCTTCCCCCTTTTGTTTCCTTTTTCCTATACCCGATATTGTTCCTCCTTATCCAATGTTTACTGTGAAACCCCAATAAACATATTTTTTAAAAAAAATATTATATGTATATACAATATATTATATTATATGCACAGTGATGGAGGCAAGATGGAACTGCCTTCCCAGCCCTGCCCTTCACTCTGATCTATTAGTAGTAGTATTATATTGTATAGCATTATAACAGTATCAATATAATATGTATATACAATATATTATATTGAATGTTTGCCATGTATATGTACATTGTAATTCGCCCTGAGTCCCCTGTGGGGTGTGAAGGGCGAAATATAAATACTGCAAATAAATAAATAAATATTTATTTATTTATGATAATGTAAATAATAGTATTATAAATGTAATAAATGTAATCGTAATATAGATAATAATAGTATAGTAAATAGAATAGCAATATCAATAATATTACAATAAATATAATAGTAGTATAAATAATAAATATTTTTTTATTTCTGATAATGTAAATAATATTATTAAAAATATAATAAATATAATTTTATAGTATAATACTATAATAATAGTATAATAAGTATAATAGTGATATAAATATAATACAATAAATATAATAGTAGTATAATACATATAACAGTAATGTAAATAATAATATTATAATTTATGTAATAGTAATATAAATAATAATAGTATATTAAATATAATAGTAATATAAATAATATTACAATAAATATAATAGTAGTATAATAAATATAACAGTAATATAAATAATAGAGAAATATAAAAATAAATCTAATAGTCATAGAAATAATAGTAAGAGAAATATAATAAATATAATAGTCATATAAATAGAAGAATAAATATAATAGTAATATAAATAGTAATAGTATAATAAATGTAATGATAGTATAAATAATAGTATAATAAATATGTAAATAGTAAGGGAAATATAATAAATATAACAGTAATATAAATAATAGTAAGAAAAGTATAATAAATATAATAGTAATATAAATAATATTACAATAAATGTAATAGTAGTATAATAAATATAACAGTAATGTAAATAATATTATAATTTTGTAATAGTAATATAAATAATAGTATAATAAATATAATAGTAATATAAATAATATTACAATAAATATAATAGTAGTATAATAAATATAATGATAATATAAATAATATAATTGATATTAGTAATATAAATAAAAGTATAATAAATGTAAGATTAATATACATAATAGTACAATAAATATAACAGTAATAGAAATAATAATGGTATAATAAATACAGTAATGATATAAATCATAGCATAATAAATATAATATTTATATACCTAGTAGGAAGGGCCTTGGAGAAGGTTAATAACAAAGCTCTGCAGCACAGCTTTTCCTTCTCTAGGGGTGGAGTCAACGGAGGGGCGGGTCACTGGAACCAAGGGAGGAGGGGCCGACGGAGGGGCGGGCCAACGGAGGTAACTGAGAGGGCAGGGCCTATGGAATCAACAGAGGGGCGGAGCCAAGGGGAGGGCATGGCTTTCCTGAGGCCTGCCTTTCCCGGCTTGGGCCCAGCCTTTTCCTCCACCTTCGCCGGCTCCCAGGCCCGGGAAAAGGAGGAGGAGAAGGAGAGCAGAAGCCAACGCCGCCTCCTTTGCCCCGGTGAGGATCCCACCTTGGCTGGGGAGAGGGGAAGGATGCGCCTTCCTGGGCCTGGGTCTTTACCTCAGGATCCCTCGAGTGGGTGTCTGGGTGGGCCTGGCTTTCACCCTGCCTTCTTTCCCTCCCTCTGTCTCTCTTTCTCTCTCCCTCCCTCCCCGCCCCCCCAACGCTGTTCCTGTTCGGAGAGGCGGAGGGGGCGGTGGAAGGGAGGCGGAGAAG